>CM040930.1:28659405-29909405 GCA_023029165.1 Gobiocypris rarus | reverse complement strand
ATTGTGCTTGACTTGACCTTCTACTTCCACTTAACCACATTGTTTTCAACATCGATAATAATAATAATAAATGTTTTTTTGAGCAGCAAACCAACATATTAAAATTTCTGAAGGGTTATGCCATCACAGGGATAAAGTACATTTTAAAAAACAGAAAACATAATAAATATAATAAATGCAACATTGGTGAGAGAGACATTTTTTGTAATTTTTTTTGAGAGTCCAACATTTTGAAAGGTAATGTGATGAGGATAATAAGTATAATTAATTATACTATAATAATTTATGTAATTTAAAGGTGCTGTATGTAAGAATGACAACTAGTGGTTTTAAAGGGTACTGCAGTCCAAATTCAAAATATTGATTGCCCCGCCCCCTCCTCCTCAGACTCAGTCACGCCGGTTGCCTGTTTGAGGACACGCAACAGGAACGAGCGCAACTGACAAGGGAAGTTGATGAATTGATTTATCCGTGTTAATGTGCTTCCATTCATATAGAATTTTATATGGATGCCAAGGCTTTTTAGGTCAGGTAGAACTGGTTTTCCGCCAACTGGCAACCTAGGGTGTCGAAATACTGTTGGGTAAACTGGCAATGTGCGTCATCGCACAGACCAAAACAAAAACAGACATTCAGACACGGAACGCACATTTCAAAGTAAAATAACTGGCTGTAGCATTGTTTTTCGGAAATAACAAGTAGGTGAACTCAGCATGTTTCTGAAATATCTGTATTTTTATGTTTTTGTACAGTCAAAAACTTACATACAGCACCTTAACTTAGAAGTCCAATTAAACAAGAAATAAAAAAGAGAGATCATGGCAGATATTACCTCCAATTCATTTGTCAGACTGGAAACGGAAGGTCAAGATGACAGACACCAACTACTCAATGGTATTCCACAGGGATCAGTATTCGGACCACTTTTATTTTTACCTCATGTTCCAGTTTTACAAGGCCCTCAGAGTGTTTACAGACAGCCTGTCCCAGAGTTCCTTAGTCATGTCAACACCTATGGAAAACAGAACCTACAGAAGAAGCCAGCCATGATCTTGTTTTCCTCAGAGATAAATGAGTGTACATGAAGGTCAAACGGCAATGGCGTTCCATAGCTGTGATCCGCTTCATGAACTGTAAGGGGAAATACAAGGAGAGAGTTGAGAAAGATGGCAAAGTGTTTTAAAGGTGAGGATGACAGAGAAAAACAGAGCTGTTGGCCCCACAGCAAAATCTCAAAATGAAACTCACACTGATGATTGGCATCCATTATTGCTGAATAATGGCTGTGAAATAAGCGTCTGTTTTCATAATGCTGATTTGTTGGCCTGAATTTCAAGTGTGACTAATATGAGTGAACTCAAAGAAACATGTAAATTGGACTGTTTGTTTGTAGTGTATGTAGACAGAGTTTGTTTTCATTGCCTATTTTCATAGAAGCAAAACAAATTTCCACTAAGTATGTGGTGCTGCTTTTATCATGATAACAAGGGTTAATGATGCGCACATACTCATGCAAATTTAGACAAGTAAACACAATTATAGTATTTGTGTTATATACACTACCTTTTTTTTAGGTTTTTGAAAGAATGCACACCAAGGCTGGATTTATTTTATGAAAAATACAGCAAAAACAGTAATATGAAATATTATTAAAATTTAAAATAACTCTTTTTAATTTTAAAATGCAATTTATTCCTGTGATCAAAGCTGAATTTTCAGCATCATTACTCCAGTCTTCAATGTCACATGATCCTTCAGAAATCATTCTAATATGATTATTATTATCATCATCATAATTTTTTTTTTTTTAAGGATTCTTTTAAAGAATAGAAAAAAACTGCATTCATTTCTTTGTGACTACTTTTGAGCAATTGAATGTCCTGAATAAAAATATGAATTTCTTTCAAATAATATTGTCCAAAAACATACTGGCCCCAAACTTTTGAACACTTGTGTATTGCATGTTTTATAGTTTTACAATGCCTTTAAAACAATCCAATAAAATGAAACATCCAGATTTAAAGTTGGAAATTATCCTAATTTATAACTTAATTCTATAAAACTATAACTATAAGTGAAATATATATTATTTTCTAAAGGAAATTAGCGGTTAAGAAGAATTGTATTCTTAATGTTCACTGAATCTGGCCCCCGGAAAATGAAAACCATGGTATGTGTCTAAAATGTGTTATTTCGTAGACAAATGACACGTTCAAAATGCCCAAATTACAAAAATGTACATCCTTTATATTATAAAAATAGAGATTTCATACAATGAAATACATTCAGCCTTTTTCCAGCGAGTATACAGTTAAATAGCAGTCATTCTGTGATATTTACACTTATCATTCTCTCTTGAATCAGTTCTTTCTTTCAGTTCTGGTTCTGTTCAAGGGCAGTCTCAAATTGGCCAATCAGGATTGTTTAAGGTCCGGGGCAATTTCCTCTTTCTGGTGCTCTTCGGGGGGCTCTGGGGTTTGTAGTCTTCTCCGGAACCGAAGTCCAAGCTTTCCTGGGTATCCCTCCAATTGTCTGGGGCAGATGGGAAGTCCTCCCCTGAGGAGTGCAACGGTCTGCTGAACACTTTGTTCTGCAATTCTGCAATGTCGTTACGAATGTCAGCCATCATGAGTAACAGGAAGTCAAAGGATCCTGGCGGGCCCTGAAAATGCAAACACACTCAACATCATCACATGAAATTCCACGTCGCTGGAGTAAGAGTTGCCCCAAACCCTAATGATTAATAGAAATGGGCAAAAAGCACTCATGTAAGATTTAGATGAGTCACATTTTCAACACACCGTCTGTCTTTCTGTATATATAAATTAGTGATTTGTTCCTTCCTTGCTGTGGAGCTTGGGCACTTCAAAACGCAGGAGGTAGATTACAAGAATGAGAATTAATGTGAACATGATTTTTAGTAACTTTTCATTTTCTGTTCTTCTTTAAACACTGTGCAGTCAGGAAGTGTCTGATGTTGCACCATAGCAAATTGCAATTGGCTACACTTCCATCAATTAGGCTGCATGTTTCCTTTGAGTGTTCTAGAGAGATATAACGACAGAAACAACAGATAGAAAAATACAGAACGAACAATAGATAGATAGAGATAGAGATAGATAGATAGAGATAGATAGATAGAGATAGATAGATAGAGATAGATAGATAGAGATAGATAGATAGAGATGGATAGATAGATATGGATAGATAGATATGGATAGATAGAGATGGATGGATGGATGGATGGATGGATGGATGGATGGATGGATGGATGGATGGATGGATGGATGGATGGATGGATGGATGGATGGATGGATGGATGGATGGATGGATGGATGGATGGATGGATGGATGGATGGATGGATGGATGGATGGATGGATGGATGGATGGATGGATGGATGGATGGATGGATGGATGGATGGATGGATGGATGGATGGATGGATGGATGGATGGATGGATGGATGGATGGATGGATGGATGGATGGATGGATGGATGGATGGATGGATGGATAGATAGAACAAACAATAAATAGAATGATGGAACAAACGATAGACAGATAGAACAACAGAACAAATGACAGATAGAACAACAGAACAAACAATGGCTAGAATGATGGAACAAACAATAGATAGAACGACAGAACAAACGATAGACAGCTAGAACAATGTAACAAATGATAGACGACGGAAGGAAGGAAGGAAGGAAGGAAGGAAGGAAGAAAGAATGACAGACAGTAAATTATTAATAAATGTAAAATTTATAATAATTGTTATATATAGATATGTTTGTTTCATATTACTATGATTTTGCAAGCATTATTTTAGAACAGCAAAAAATATATATTTTTACAAAAGTTATATTTACAAAATATATATATATTTTTTTTTATTTGTATTTTTTTTTTTACTATTACTATGACTTGCTATTAGTGAGGGCACAGCACAGTTTGCAAGGGGTAGATGTTTTTGGCCTGTTTTTAAGACAATGTTCTAGACCTGATTTTGATAATCACACTAGGATGTCTGCTTTAGTACTTTGAGAGAGAGAGACAGACAGACAGACAGACAGACAGACGAAATGTGATCAAAGGTAAGAGTGAGAGAGGCTAACACAGACAGATATATTTCAGACATAAGAACCATGAGAGAAAGTGCCATGATAAGAAGTTCTTACTGGAGGTCCGGAAGGGCTGAACCCTCTCTCTCCTGGAGAAACCAAACAAATATTTGGGTTAGCAGGATTACAGTAAAGAAGCCATGAGAAGTCCAACGGGACAGTTATTGCCCGCTATCTCTCAGTAACACGATCACACGTGAGAAAACAAGCCATCGCTAGTCAAAAATCAAACGTCTCTACTCCATCGCTCAAACGCCAGCAAATGAATCACTACACAATGCAATTTAGCTTGTACATAAAACCAAACATATTCAACATCAGAGTGTATATAAATGTTATCTTAGCACAGTTTCTGCGCACCATTAGAAGCTGGCCTATAGCTCATTTGGGGTGAGGTATGGCAGTAGGTACCACACAGACAGACGTCGGGAGATATTGACCCCTCTGTGGGGATTATGTAGGGTCAGGGTTCACGTAGAGGTAGTAAGCGGCCCAGATGTTTTTGATTTGTGAATACAAAACCAGAAAAACACATTATACACACACACACACACTATACGTTGATCAACCTTGAACCTCTCCGCGCAGACACATGTTGGAAAACAACCTAAATGGAAAAGCATGCTTATATAGCAGTTCACCTTAAGGCCTGAAACATTACATATACACTACCGGTCAAAAGTTTGGAATAATTCCCTTTTTAAAATATGTCCACAGAGGCACAAATACAGTATTGGGAAATTTTATTATTATATGTTTACAATAAATGCTGATTTGCTGAACTTTTTTATTATTATTATTATCAGTGTTGTGCTGCTTAATATTTTGTGAAAATGTTTTTTTTAGGATGCATTTATATATAGATTTAGGTGAACATTTATTTAAAATATAAATATTTTGTAACATTATAAATGCCTGTAGTGTCACAATCAATTGAATGCATCCTTGCTGAATAAAAATATTATTATTATAATTTTTAAAAAATATTACTTACCCTAAACTTTTTAATAGTAGTGTTTTAAAGTTTACACCAAAAATATTAAGCCAAAGCCACATTGAAACATTATTAAACAATACTACTAGATTTTTACTAGGAATCCAGCCTTAATTTAATCCCGTTAGCAGGACATTTGACGCTCTTTTTTTTTTTTACTAAATCATCAAATTAGGTGTCATTCGAAATCTTATGAGCTGAAAATTCATCCTGTGAAAACCGTTTTGAAATTGGACATTGCGTTACCATAGTAACGGTACTTTAAATACTTTTAGCGGCTCCTCCCCTAGTAAGCGTTGTCATGTTTCATATTACATATTATAACTACTTTATAATCAAATCTTTTCTAATTTTGAAAAAACACATATCATCGGAAAGGTCTGAGTCCCAAGGTTCCATCTTTTGTGGTTGCATATTTTCCATATTAAATTTGGACATTTATTACAGTAGAAAATAAATAAATAAATAAAAATCAATGGAATGTGTCACCCGGTGGCTATCTTTGGTATTACGCCTAAACAAAATCTCATGGGGACTTCAAATTTCAAACTTATACAAATATTTTGTAAAATATATATTTATATAAAATAAAAAATTTTGTTCAGTACATTTGATTTACAGTACATTTAAACTTCCATAACTTTTTTATACTTTTATTTGAGCAATAATCTGCTGAGTGTCTTCTTTTAAACGAGGCCAAACATATGTCTATATTCCAAAGCATTCTTGAATTCAACCATTCAAGTTTGGACAGTGCAATATAATGCAAATGGGACGTTGTGCAGAACCAGTGTTACTTTAAAGGCAGTGCAGTGTTTACTTCTAAAATCAGTTTTCTCTTGTAGATCAATTACAGTCATGGCGGGACAATCAATCTGGTTAAAGTTACTTAAACTGTCGACATATTTATAGCTAGCTAACTGAATAATAGCATCCGGTTTAATGGCACAAACATTTAAAGGCAACTTTTTTACCACCACAGTAACGCAAAAAATGCACATTACATATGTGCAACGAAAGTGTACTTGCAATGTTTTGAACAAGCATTTGCTCATGTGTTTATGTACCTGTAGAGAATTAAACCGTTTCTGATTTATTCTGAGTTTGCCTTTTTGTCTCCATCCAAGCATTTTTGGCTTTAAGTGATCTACCTCAACTATACTGTAACATGAACAACCTTGTAATTTAGTTCCATAATTTGATATAATAGTTGGCAAAACAGCCCAATGTTTTTAATATTGTTTGTAGACCATGAGCTAGCAGATCATATGTAAACATCAGATTTGAGAGTAAATGGCAGTACATTACTACACAAGATTTAGATGTGCTGGCATGGACCTTTAATATATCTGTAGTTATAACTTTGACAGTTACATAATAGTACACATTACAATATAATAATATAAATATTATAGAAAAGCTTTTATATACCATGATTATCTGTGGTGTATTGTGAAATCCCTAATTATAGTGTAATTATATTCAATATTTTGACTAATCATATTTGCCACTTCAAGACCGTAATAATCATGTTTTGACAATCTGAAATATCTGTAATTCGTCACGCCATCTATGATGTCATTTTTGAAGATTTTGGTCTTTAGGCATCGACCCAAGAGTTTATTTCATTAGTGATTGGTCACCATTGATCTCAAAGGGTTAGTTCACTCAAAAATGAAAATTCTGTCATTAATGACTCACCCTAATGTCGTTCAAAACCCATAAGACCTCCGTTCATATCCGGAACACAGTTTGAGATGTTTTAGATTTAGTCCGAGAGCCTTCTGTCCTTCCATTGAAAGTGTATGCACACTCTACAGTCCGTGTCCAGAAAGGAAGGAAAAACATCATCAAAGTAGTCCATGTGACATCAGTGGGTTAGTTAGACTCTTTTGAAGCATCGACAATACATTTTGGTCCAAAAATAACAAAAACTACGACTTTATCCAGCATTATATTCTCTTCCGCGTTCGTTTGAATCCGCATTCACGAGTCCACAGTGACGCTGCTGACGTAAGACGCAAAGCGTGCGTTTCCCTCAGACTACATGGAAGCCAGATAACGCAGCAGCAGCGGGATTCAAAATGTATTGTCGATGCTTCAAAAGAGTCACTGATGTCTAACCCACTGATGTCACATGGACTACTTTGATGATGGTTTTCCTTCCATTCTGGACACGGAATGTAGAGTGGGCATACACTTTCAATGGAAGGACAGAAGGCTCTCGGACTAAATCTAAAATATCTTAAACTGTGTTCCGGAGATGAACGGAGGTCTTACGGGTTTGGAACAACATTATGGTGACAGAATTTTCATTTTGGGGTGAACTAACCCTTTGAGCATATTTATCCAGTTTTTCCAAATATTTGCATTCCGCACATGGAAAATAGCCCTTGGCCATGGCTTTGAAAAGTGATGGACAGAGATAAAGATAGATAGAAAACATAGCGTACCTTCATGCCATCTCTCCCTGGAGCCCCGGGAGGACCCTACACACACACATACACATTTTAGTTAAACACACAACCACATATATCTATAAAAAAATATTTTTACAAACAGCATATAGTTTTGGCCTCTGCTGATCTTGCAGCCAATGAGATCGCTTGCTCAACATTTAATTGTCTGGGTCAGTGTCTGCTGTAGGGCAGACCTGCAGCACGCTATCAGAGTTCCTCTGAAACCCTCCACCTCCCCCAGCACCACCTGCCTAGATTTGCTACGGGATTTATGTTTCAAACTTTTCAAAGCTTTGAATCAACTGAACCAATTGCGTAGCAAAATGATTCACTGTTTTGAAACGTTCAAAACACCACACGCTGGTGACCCCTGCTGATCAGAACAATGGAAATGAAAATGAAAACTCAGACCTAACATGCATAAACACACCTTTTACAAACCCATTGTAAATGTTTTATTCAAAGTAAAATCTATCAAATGCAATTAACTAATCATATAAGAAGATTAAATATTGAGTGTCTGTATAATATACATTCTTATAAATTCTATTTGTTTCATGGATGGCTCTAATAAGAGACTATTAACTACTATTATTATTTTTAATTATACAAATACCTCATTAAAAAAAATGTATAAAACTGATCAGAGATCAGGTAAAAACCATAGACACTTGTTTAATGGGTCGCTGCTGGAGTGGGCGATCTCAGTGACTGCATGATTCATGGGTCCACAGAGATCATCGCCCGCCATCCATTTTAGATAGATCATAGCACATCACTGCACAGTCCTGTCATGACAAGATATATTTTACAACAATAGATTCTAGAAATGTAGTAACATAGCCTTAGTCGCAGGAACATATTTTATAAGGGGGTGGTGGGGGGCAGGGCTTGATATTGCGGGGCGGTAAGGTAGTCCTAATTTCAAACAGCCCAAACAACACTTCCAGTTGAACATACAAATGAATAAGGACAGAGTTATGTGAGAACGCTCAGAACCCATGATTAAATAAATCTTGAAAACACTGCATATTTCACTACATGTCAGCAGCACAACAATCTGAATCTTACCATATGATACTCTAATGTAGTTTGGCACGAAGAAGTTACGACCGGTTCACACAGACAGCAACATTTTCAAAGCAAAAACGCAAGACGCAGGCAGTGGAGTGGGGGAAAAATAATGCAAGGTCTCGAGAAGTTTTCAGATTTTATCTTGAGCGCTGTGTTTTTCGAACACTGTGTCATGCTTAAGATGCGATCGCAGCGATAAAACATATCCATCAAGCACAGTGGTCGGCAACAGGCGGCCAAAACTGACCAGCCAGCAATAATATCTGGCCCGCGCCCGCAACCAGATTATTTTGATAGCAGCTAGTTCTGTAATAAATCTGTCATGAAAGCAACAGTTACACACGATCACTTTGTCTTTAGTGTAAAAGTAGGCTACGTCAAATAATTATGACAAAAAGTTAGGCTCCATTGTGTAACAAGCTAATTAAAGTGATACAACTTTATTATTCACAATAAGGAAATGCATTTTTCATCAATTAATTTCTTAAATTATCCTTTGACTATTTTCTGGGCCACCATCTGCTGGCAATTTTCTTTTGGCCCAATGCCAAACTTTCTTGCCAACCCCAAGCGTCAACCTCCCATGGTCTCTCTTGAAGCCAATACGGAAGTGACTTAAACTGAAATTCATCGACTGGCCACTAGAGACAGGCTCCAGAAGGGAGCAGAATCTCATTGAGCTCCATGTTTAAATGCCCAACTTTACAGCAGAATAAAACATGTTTACAGCCTGGTACAAATTGTGGTTTTGGTCTATACAGCTAATTTTGCCCTTCATGACAACTGCGAGGGAGGTGAATTTTTTTTATAACTCATTTGTTTACATTCTATAAATGTTCTAAAAAAATGTCTTAAAGTTCTGCATAATTAGGGCCTGGCCACTTTGAGTGACAGATGGATAGCCACTTATCTGCGGTCAGTTATCGTGTCACCTCAGCTTGTCCATTTTCTATTATCCAGGAGTGACGCGCGATGACGAGATAGCAACGGCCAGCTCGACCCTATTTTAAGTCATAAAACCATATTCAACAACATGAAACAAACAAAATGAAATAATCTTTAGAGTCATGTCATCTTAAATTCGTGACCCAGTCTTCAAGTCTTCATAAAATAGCTTTGTATCTCAACAAACCCATATGACAGTTAAAGGCCAAAGCTAAAGACTATGCAAACCAAGAAATACATGTTTAGATTCACCAAATTATAGATTTGATGGTCCTGTTCATTTAACTCTCAAATATTTTCACACATCAAATCATCCTTGTCCAGATCTCTAGGGCAGATCTGAGACACATTTGTACCAGAATGGAAAGCATGATGCATTGATCTAAAAATACTGCACTGGATTCTGTGTCTTTATGCGGGTGATTAGAGAGAGCTGGTTCTAGGCCAGCGGCAACGTCAACAGTCCTTTAGTAAAGACACAGAATACATGCGTTCAGGGATGGAGAGGTTGTGACAGACAGGGGAGTCCCCTGACTAAACATGTAGCATCTCAGACTTGTATTTATGCACATGCAACACGATCCCACAGACGCAACTGATGGCAGCTCCTTAAACAGCGCTTTCCAAGTACACTGTTCCAAACGGCATTACTTCTCATTTATCAAATTTTAAAAAAAGAAACTTTGAACACTCTCAAAATAAATTCCTGTTATGAGCTACGACTCCAGAGTATTGAAGTGCTCATGTTTCTTCATCCAGGATTCATAAATTATTACACAACTTCAGCAGTATTTTTCTTCATTGACGACTCGTGCTTCAGTGATGTGGTCCAATGCATTAAAAGCAAAAGGTCGACTCTATCGGACGGGTTAACAGTCGGCCTCGAGAAGCACGTGGGCCAAAGAAAGCAACTCATGTGCAGTAACGCAGTCAGCCTTTTCTCTGTTATTGCCATTATCATTTGTCAACATCCAGAGGTAGGATGTATATTGTGTTTTGGCATATTAAAAAATGTACTATGAAACTACGAGAGGCTTGGCACACAACCAGCGTTTTTGGTCAGAAATATATCAACCAACTATCAAAAAGGATGGGGGATCAAATATTATAAAGGAGGACAGACAAGAACAAATAAAAGGAATTAAAAAAAAAGGATGAAAGTAATTCCTGTTACCCGTCCTAGTTTCCACCCCACCTGCATAGACGCCCCCCCTCAGAGAGTCAGAGGTCAGCCAGCTGAAGGTCAGGGGGTTTAGGGGACACGTGTTCAAACGCTAGCCCAGGCAGAGGTGACCCAGCTAGAAATGAGCTGATAGCATGATCTGGAGGGCTGAAAATCTGCTGCTTTAATGGAGCTAGACATTTGTAAACTTAAAGATACATCCATACTTTATTTAAATTAATTTTTTTAAATTATTAATACATTTGTGACCCGTGCTGGCATAAGGAGTTGGAATGGGCATAAGATAATTTCGAGCTACAGGCAAAACAAGTTAAAAAAATTAGTTCAATAAGCCCCTATATTTGGTTTTGACTTGATGTGTGCCAAATTTGGTGTTAATACCAGGGATTTTATGGCATGGTTGGCATCTGTATTCTTGAGCATCATCACTCACATATCTTTAAAGAATATACAATGTTGTTGATTTGTACTCTTTTGTGTGAATCATGGGACGTTACTGCAAGCAATGTTTTGAAATTGGGACTGTGTATATACTGTTTTTTTTGCAGGGGTCAGTCTGATATGGCACAGTAATTAACAAAAAAAAAAGAAGAGAAAAAAAAAAAGGTACTTCATGTCAAATAAAAGTATGTCTTGGCGTGGTATTAAAAGTAAACACAGTCGATAATGCCTTAAGTGACTGTAAACGGTCGTGTTATTAAAAGTAAACACGGTCGATAATGCCTTAAGTGAATGTAAACTGTCAGGACATAAAAACAGGTATGTGTCAAAATACTGGATCTGGCCAGTGGGACTTGCAGGGTAATAGTGTGATAAAGTCAAACAAAAATCTTTTCCATGTAAATCTAGATTTGTCTCAAGCATATTCAAGAGTGAGAAGCAAGATATTTTGTAGCAATCTCATTGGTCCAACACCCCATACACTAGAACCAAAGCCCTTTATGATTTTAGTGCAAACAAAACCAAAGATCCTGCACCTGCTGATCCAGTTTCAGTCTTACAAGAATGTTGAAACTATTAAGAGCCCCCCGTAAAAACAACCACGGAGTGGAAGTGCATCCAAAAAACAAAGAATTCCATGGCTACAAGAGCTCCAAACTGATTATGTCCCAAATGAGACCAGACATGACCTTAGAGTGACCTTAGAGTAAAAATATTTCAACTACAAATGCATCTTAAGACTATAAAGAAAACATTCAGTGACATTTCCATGTCAACGACATACCTAATTGCTCAGAAGATCTATAAATATTCACGGTCATGAACTTTGTGAACATCGTCTCCAGAGGCTAGATACACACATGCCACAGTGTGATGATTCGGCTGAAAAGGTTAACATTAGAAAGTCTGCCGTGATTCACAGCGCTTGTAATTCGAGTGTGTGTGCGTGTCTGCGTGAGATGATAATTCATTATGCCCGTCAGTCCGGGGAAGAATGTGTGAAAGAGTAATGAGGGTTAACAGTCTGTAACAGGGGTGCTCAATCCTAGTCCTGGAGGCCTTACTTCTAGCAGAGGTTATGTTCAAATGCCTAATCGCACCAAGTCCAGATTTCCAGCACTAAACTCAGGCGTCACATTTCAAACACAACAAAGAATCTATGTGAATTCCTTCATACCCTTCTGAAATATCGTACTACGCTAGTCTACAATGTTTTAACCAAAGGCTAAGCAACAGTTTGAATGCTGAACACAGTGCTATATTGTGGCTGGTCTAGTTGGTGGACCAGCACAGCTATAGTGAAATATTATTGTATTGTATTGTATTGTACTGTACAACAGTTCTTTCTGGTCCCTGAATCTGATTGGCTGAGAGCCTTTTCCAGCCGTGCGATATTCCCCCAGTATCAGCACTGGAACCGTTTTACCGTTTGTATCACTCCGCATGCAGCGACTGTCATGGCAGTCAAACAAATCCTTTTTTTTTTTAATACTACTGTTTTTGCGTCAAGACTTTTAGGCAAGGATGTAGTTATTTAGACCTCAAGTATCTGACTCATATTATCAAATATAAACATAGTGCCTATTTTACAATTTGTTTAGACACTTTCGCATTTGCGAGCTCTGGGAATTTGCTGCTGACTTGTATGTAGATAGTGGATAAAGATGAAATATAATTCATTAGGGGTATATCAAACAGACAATCTTTGGGTTAAGGGGAAAATTAAGTTTCATAACTTTATAGTTAGGCTATACTGTATTAACTTAAATCCTGTACTAGAGTGCTGCTTTTGTACATTTCACTGAATTGTTTGCTTGTTTGCTGAATTGTGTTTATTTCCTGTTGTCTTTTATAATGGCTATTGTTGTTAACTTAAATATTGTTGTTCAATAAATATTCATTTATATACAGTTGCAAGAAAAAGTATGTGAACCGCTTGCTGAATCTGTGAAAATGTGAATAATTTTAACAAAATAAAAGGGATCATGCAGATTTATTTAGTGCTGTCCTGAATAAGAGTTTATATAATTTTTTTTAAAAATATAGTCCAAAATACAAAAAAATAGCTGAATTTATTAAAATGATCCATTCAAAAGTTTATGAACCATTGATTCTTAATACTGTGTCGTCACCCGGATGATCCACGGCTGTATTTTTGTTGTGTGATGGTTGTTCATGAGTCCCTTGTTTGTCCTGAGCAGTTAAACTGCCCAACGTTCTTCAGAAAATTCCTCCAGGTCCAGCAAATTCTTCAGTTTTCCAGCATCTTTTGCATATTTGAGGATTGAGGGACTCAAACACAACTATTAAAAAAAGATTCAAACATTCACTGATGCTCCAGTAGGACACACAACGCATTAAGAGCCGGGAGGTGAAAACTTTTGAACAGGATGAAGATTTCCAAATTGGTCTTATTTGGTTTAAATATATTTTTTTTCTTTCATTTTTTAGTAATACCCTTCAGAAGCAACAGAACATACTTACATGTTTCCCGAAAGACTTAATACAGTACAATTTACCTTGATCTTCAAAAATGTTATAAGTTTTCACCCCCCGGCTCCTAATGTATTGTGTGTCCTTCTGGAGCATCAGTGAATGTTTGAATCTTTTTTAATAGTTGTGTTTGAGTCCCTCAATCATCCTCTGTGTGAAAAGATGGATCTCAAAATCATACAGTCACTGCTGGAAAGGGTTCAAATATGCAAAAGATGCTGGGACTCATGAACAACCACCGCAAGCCGTGGATCATCCGGGTGACGACAGTATTAAGAATCAATGGTGCATACACTTTTGAATGGGTCATTTTAATAAATTCAGCTATTTTTTTTGTCTTGTGGACGATATGTAAACTTTTTTTTTAATGTAAAATATCTCAATATGCATTTTGTATGATCTCTCTTATTTAGTTAAAATTATTCACATTTTCACATATTCTGTAAATAATACGCCGTATTTGGTATTGAGAAAGGTTCAGTTAGTGACTGTGATATGGACTTTAGTAAAAGTTACATTATTATGCCATTAGATGGTGTCTTTATGAGTGAGTCAGGAGGAGGAAGTTGTTTTAGCACTGTCATGGGACGAAGACAAAGATATCGCTTTCCCCAGCAGACATTTAAACTAATTTTTTATAATGGTTATGGATATCGACCTAAAGAATGAAGAAAAATGCTAAATCAGATGCAGGTAATACACTTGTTTAGGTGATCTCTCGCTCATAATACCATAATACTTTACTCTACATAATATAATAAGCTTCAATGAAGCGCCTCGTGCCTATGGCCGAATCACAGCCGCACTGATATACAGCCATACTGCACAGCTGCTTGTGTTATATTGCTCATTTATAATATATAACTATTCAAAACTTTTTAAAATGATAAAAAACTGAAATATAAACATTTAATTTATTACTACTACTACTACTACTACTACTACTACTAAAGCTGGTTGACCAAAGTCTGGCTGGTTAAGCAAATTAAGAACCCTCTTGTGGACACCAGCATCCAAAACACAACATATGCTATTTACCATCTGTTTTTAGCTGGGTTTATGCAGCAGTTTTCATGAAACCTATCCTTTCAACAGCAGCTTTGTAAAAAAAAAATCCGTCTTCGTACCCTCGAGACAACTGTAGCAAGGCAAAAGTAATATTTTGCAAATATTGTTTACCTTCATGTCATTTAGCTCCTTCAGGTGAGACCTTTCCTCAAGGTTTCAAGGGTTCATTTAACAATGGCAGGTCTGTGTGTTATAGGAGGGCTAGAACTAAACCTCAGAAGGAAAGTATATGTCCAGGAGAAGGATCGAGCACCCCTGATTAAAGTCCGTCAACCTGCTTTAGTACATCCTTTAGCTAGTCATGATAAATGTGGACACCCAACTAGACTTATGTTCGAATGTAAACCACAGAACGCACAGATGTCACAAAATAGATTCTGAGCCAAAGTGAGTTATCTTCATAGAGCTTAATGATGAGGCAGAGACAAACACTAATGGAAAACAACATCATTGCCCTGTGTCCCAAGCGAAACAGACATCATTAAGAAATATCAAGATTAAATGGAGTAGTGCAAGACTAGACTAGACTAATTATTGTGATTAATATAGATGCAGTAAAATGAACCAGTGCACATTAGTCTTCAAACAGACACTTTAGGATACTGATTACAGCTGATAAAACATGGTAAGTGAGCTTTCTAGAGCTACGTTCAGTCACTGTAGGCAAAAGCGGCCAACACTTTCGCTCATATTGTTTATTTTCATAACACTGTGAACAGCACCAACCACATCGAATCTGATCTTTTCGATTCTGATTTGAGCCACTTTCACATGTTATCCTAAACCAGATAAAGGTCTTTCTACTCATCCTCATCTACATCCTTCTTATCGCCTGTGCACAAATTCCTTCCGCTGCACATCATCTTATAAATACAGTATGAACATGAGCAGGTTACTTATGAGGATGGATACGTACCATTGGGCCACGTCGTCCCTGTTTAATATGAGACAGGTCTGGTGAGGGCCCAATGGGCCCCATGTCGCCTCTGGGACCAGGCATACCTGGTGGCCCCATCTGTCCTGGGGGGCCAGGGGAACCTTTGAGTCCTGGGCTCCCTGAGAGAAACACGAAAGTGACAGGTTTAAAGAAGAAAGGGATTAGAAAAAGAAAGATGACATTAATGGAGAAAATGAACACCAAATACCTGTCACCCCTCCTCCCAAGACACAAAAAAGCAATTTCCAAACTGAAATGGTTGTAATACATTAATGCATTGAAATACAGACCTATGATTGGTCTCTTTTAAAAAATATGCTCAGCAGATTAAAAATTAAAGAGTAAAAAAGTTATAGAAGTTTAAATTTACTGTAAAGCAAATGCACTGCATCTATATATTTTATAAAATAAGTTTTACTCTAAAAGTGCTATGAAGTCAAAGCCATACATCTATATTTGTAGCCATACAAAGCCAATTTGAAGTTGATATAAAACATTTTTTGACGGACATAAAAAAAGTTATGAAATTTTGTTTAGGCGCAAATATAGCCACCATTTTCATGCTAATGCGATGTCCAATTTCAGAACGGTTTTGAGAGCTGTGTTTAAGCTTTCGAATGTTACCTAATTTATGATGATTACTAAAATATGTGATAACCCCCCCCAGCAAGCATCTCTCTAGTGGGACGGTGCCATTTAAGAGGTTAACAAAGCTCACCTGCAGGCCCAGCTGGCCCTGAAGGTCCAGGTAAAAATGAGTGTGTCATCATCATCTTTTCATTGGTCATCTGCTTATTGACCTCGGAGTTGCTTGGCAACAAGGCAATCTGAGCAAAGGAGAATTAAACAAAGCACAGATCATCCAGGGTCTTGCTGTTACCTGCATTTCAGGACTAGAAAAGAAGCTCAGCAGAACTAAAAATGCAGTTAGTTTTAAAGAAAAGAACCCCATAACTGAAAATAGATGTTATTTGGTCTCTGTCATGCTGATCCAACCCCAAAATGTGTCAGTCTATCACAGTCCATCAAAATATGCTTCAGTGATAATGGATTCTGGCATGAGGGGAATATGAATGATAGTTGTATAGAAATTAACTACGTTGAGATTATTCTACAATATGACGGTAAGTAAATTAGTTTGAACTAGATAATCTTTACTATATAAAATTTGAAAAAACATTACAATTGTATTTGTTTTTGAAAGTAGTCTCTTGTGCTCACCAAGGATGCATTCGTTTAATTAAAAAAAGTAGTATTGTGAAATATTATTACTATTTTAATACATTTAAAAATGTAATTTATTACTGATGGTCAAAGCTGAATTTTACTCCAGCATCATTACTCCAGTCTTCAGTCTCACATGATCCTTCAGAAATCATACTAATGCTGATTTGATGCTCAAGAAACATTTCTATGATTATTATCAATGCTGATTTTTATTTATTTTTGCTGCTGCTTAACATTTTTTTGTGGAAACATTGATACCATTTGTGGTAAGATTAAGGAAAAAAAAAAATTTTTTTATTCCTTTTCTTTTTATTCTTATAATCTTTTATTCATTCAAGGATGCAGTGAATTGATCAAAAAGCCAAATATAATGTTACAAAAGATTTCTATTTAATAAAAGCTTCAATAAATGTAATACATTTAATAAATGCTGTTTGTTGAACTTTCTATTAATCAGAAAATCCTGAAAAAAGTATTACCATTAAGCGGCACAACTGTTTTTAACATTGATAATTAATAATAATAATAATACAACATTTAAATTTTGTAATAACATTTTGCAATTTTGCTGTTTTTGTTGTATTTTGGATGAAATAAATGCAGCATTGGTGAGCATAAGAGACTATATTAGATATATTCTCTATATATATTAGATATATTTTAATGTTTCCAAACTTTTGACAGGTACTGTACATCACCTGACAGAAGGTAATGGCTAAAATATGTGATATTACAAGGTGGATAAGAGAAGTATAATTTAAACCTAAGTAACATGAGCATGTAATCTGATCTATAAACTGTAACATCTGTGTATATGCCATTTGCAAAAACAGGAAATCCCTGAATTATTCAGGTAGGTGCATGAACTGAGATCAGTGGCTGTCTTTTACAAGCGCTCTTTGCAGAGTATTTCACTTCAAAGAACTGGAGGCTCTCTGGGTGAACTGGAAGTATCCATTACCTGCTAACCTCTGAGCTCTGGACATCACACACACACACACACACACACACACACACACACACACACACACACACACACACACACACACACACACACACACACACACACACACACACACACACACACACACACACACACACACACACACACACACACACACACACACACACACACACACACCTTTGAGGTCTCGCCACACACAGTAGATACAGCCCTAGGCCTAGCGCATAAATCTGTGCAAGTGTCTGTGTCCAGCCCTTTGCTAGCAATTTAAATCTCATTTGTCATTGTTTCTGGTTTTGATTTGTGTCGGGTGCCTCGGACTGCACATATTTCAATTCTGAGTGCCAATATCAACCACTTATGATGCCACGAGAGAATAGCACAATAATGTGCCGTGAAGAACAGTCCATTTTGCAAAAAAAGATATGTATTTGAACTAAAACACTACAATTCTGCTTTAAAACCTAGTAAATATTGCAGTTTGCTGCCTAAATTATAAGCTACCTTATAACGCACCGTCCTAACAGTCATGTAACCTCATTCATTTGATAACAACACAATATTATGAACAGGAAAATATTACATTTGGGATTTCACTTAAAATATATTATAATGATACTGTTCAGTATTGAATTGCCTATCGACCACAAACTTTTGAATGGTTTATTTATGTATTTATTTATGATATAATGCCATATCAGCAACAATGGAACTTTTGAATGGTAGTGTAAGATTTTTTCATGTTTAATGTTGAAAGAGGTCTTTTTTGCTCATCAAGGCTGCATTTATTTAATCAAAAATACAATTAGCAGCTATACAGTGAATTATTAAAATAATATATATTTAAAAATGCAATTTATTACTGATGGTAAAGCTGAATTTTCAGCATCATTACTTCAACATGTCTTCAGTGTCACGTGATCCTTCAGAAATCATACTAATATGCAGATTTTTTGCTCAAGAAACATTTCTGATTATTATTAATGTTGAAAACAGTTGTGCTACATAGTAATTTTGTGGATTTTTTTTTTTCAGGATTCTGGAAAGTAAAATAAAAAAAATAATATATATTTTTATAATTGAAAATATATATTTTTTTGTTAAATTATGTCTTTAATGACTTTAATGTCACTTTTGGACAATTTAATGCATCCTTGCTGAATAAAAATATTAATTTATTAAAGAATGCAATAGAGAAGTTACAACAAAGGTCAGAAAAACCATTTGTAACAATCATACCATTTACATCACCTTCTCATCGAACCATACCTCTTGCCTCACTCTTACCAGTTCACCACATTATTTTACTCTCTCAATCTTTTCTTTTCCCTCATAGTCTGTTGGACCACACGCACAAGAGCTATATATCAAGCCGTGACCATGAGGGTGCTGAGTGGATTTGTTGACAGTCTCGCTTTGACTGCAGAACACTGACTCTGCGCCCTCAGCCCGTCTAAACTGCATCACTGCGTTCAACGTGATTTACGAGCCTGCAGCAAGGACAGACATAAGTCACACTACCAGATCGCTCAGCCATTTTAACCATGTTTTAGCACTTTTTATTTCACCTATAAAGTCGCCAACACATCCCTGAAGATCTGTATAACCTGACTCTGACTTGCTTGTGAAATATTGGCAGGTAGGTTCTCGTTGGTCTAAGGATGAGGACATGCATATTAAAGAAAGCGGCTGCTTGTTTTAATGAATAAGCCCTGCAGGTGAATAGTGTACCTTCTGTTTGAGTTGGAGAACAGTCATCTTCATCTGATGGAAGTCTTCACATGTGGCCGAGCACGTTCCCTCCTTCATGACGTTGTCCGACTTCTCAAACAGCGGAGCTGTAAAGAGACAACATGCATGTGGAATTTAAGGAAGGTTGTTGGGCAAAACCATAAATTGCAACAAGCTCAGTGAAAGGAATCCATCCATGATGGCAGACGAGTTGAGAGAACTGTTGATTATCAATACACATATTGCATGAAACAAAAAAAGTTCCAAATGTAAGCAATTCAAACTCATAGAAAATTACTATGTGCATGTATTTTTATGCTTAGAGCATTGCACATTGCACATTGCACAACACTTAAGCATACTTTTAAAAAAAGTATGTAAATACTTGCGTGTAAATTGAATGTAACAATTTTTTTACATGCAAAAACTTTCCAAAAACAAGTAAAAATGTGTTATAGGTTACATGTACAGTATATTAAATGCAATTAGTTGAACTTAAGTATGTCTTTATATGTAATTTCATAATTACTTCTATTGTCTTTGAAATATGGTAAAAGTCTACTGCTGATTGTGCTGAAAAGCATTTATGGTAAATTAAAATATACTTTAATGTAATTTCTATTGAACTGTGTCATATTCAATTAAATATATTTGTAATTATAATTTTTTTTTATAAAGTTACAATGTATTACGTTTAAAATGTATGTATAGTATAATCAAGTACTTTACATGAGCTGTTGTATGTTAGTCAAAACATTAAAATAAGTTTACTTCAAAAGCATGACAAGATTATTAAAACTAATGATTTAAAATGTACTTTTAAGTAAAGATTTTAATTAATGAAATTATTATTATTATTATTATTAGGTGCTTACTGTAAGTGTTAAAAAGAGTAGTGTTTCCTGACTGTTTTGTAAGAATACTTAAGTGGTCTTTTTAATATTATTAAATAATTACATTTAATATTAAATTTGAAGTACACTACAAGTGCACATTTAATAAATCACACTTCCTTTTCACAAGGGGAATCACCTATATGTAGTGTGTACAGCTGCTGCCTATGTAGAGTGCTCTAAATCAATAACTTATGAGATTCCATTTCAGTTAGTAGTATCTTATAAAGACAGTAGACAACAAGGTAGCACACTAGCCTTTTGGAACAGAGCTAATGTTGCCATAAACTTACAAAAGAGATCTTAAGTCTTGCTCAAGGTCATAACAGAGGCTCACTCCGTACAGGCATCATCAGAAATGTACCAGCTCATTCCATTCCTGCCAAAAGTCCACTGAGTTATATCACAATCTCCAACAGCTTAGTTTGACTCATCGCTGATAACCTCCTCTGATCCACACACTGTAATCTCGGTGTTCTGGAATTTTCAGAATTCCTTTTTTGTACATCTGGGTTGTTGCATCCCAGAATGCCTCAAAAGGTCATCTCATTTTGCACTCAAACTGACCCAAAAGAGAGGAAACAGCACACAGGAAACTCTGAAAGACTGATACGCTCCACAAGAAAGCCAAAAAGATAGATGGACAGAGGAGAAGAGGAAGTGATTGATGCTAATGCTAACCGCTAGCTGGTGTCCCAAGTCATTAACCGCGAAGGGTCAGTGGACTTCCTGCAGGGAGGCAGGAAGCAATGTCTTATAAATATGTCAAACCAGAAGAGGCTGCAGAATGGATTTTTTTTGTAAATAGCGAGGTGATTGAGAGCCAAACCTACCAAACCTTTAAATGAGGATGTTCTTGACTCTTTTTACAACAGAAATGAATCAAAACTGAACTTAAATTAAAGGACTAGTTCAAAAATGAAAATTCTGTTCCATTCCAAACCCGTAAGACCTTCGTTCCTCTTCAGAACACAAATTAAGATATTTTTGATGAAATCGGAGAGCTCTCTGATTCTTCCATAGACAGCTATTTAATTACCACTTTCAAGGGCAGAAAGGTAGTAAAGACATCTTTAAAATAGTCCATGTGACTAGAGTTGTTCAACCTTTTTTTTATGAAGCGATGAGAATACTTTTTTGCGCAAAAAACAAACAAAAATAAGGACTTTATTCAACAATCTCTTCTCGTTTGTGCCGGTCTCCTACGCTGTTGACGTGGTGTAAACAGTGCAGCGCTTCCGAGTTCTACGGCAGAACGGCGGCACACCATTGGCTAGCTCCTGTGTCAGCGTCACACGCATGCGTCATAGTGCTCACATTAACAGCATCGGCAAACGGTAAGCCGGCATTGTGATGTAGTGCTTTGAAAGTGCTGCACTGTTAACACTATTTCAACAGCGTAGGAGACAAGCCCAGACGAGAAGAGATTGTTGAATACATTTCTTTTTTGGGGGGTTTTGCACATCCATCCCTATGGAATTATTCAGATGCAAAGGAATCGTAACTTTTAGCATTCACCCTTCGCAGTTGGCTTCCATCTTTGTTTGGATTTGCAGTAAAATTGGACCTTAAGGTTTGATGATGCATCAATGACCTATCGGAGCATTTTTATAGACCTCACTCACTCCTTTCACCTCTGTGGATGTTTAGGCCCAGACAGGAAAATGAATATCTCTTGTTCTTTGTGCTCTTTTTAAAACCTCACACAGCAGCGATTCACCTTTTTTGTGCTCTATTTCTGTTGTTTGTTGGCAATGCATTGGGCAAATCAAAGCAGCTTCCAATGAAAGCGGCTCTCAAAAAGTCTCCCAGAAAAACTGTTTAAAACTATGGAAATTAACTACAATCCCACAAAGCACTGATTTCTGTAGCCAAATTAACAATGATTATTGAATATAAAACTACTGACAATACAAACTACTGAAAAAAGGAGATAAACACGACTGCCAAGTTTATATTTGACAAATGAACAACTACTTCTCTGTATTTTGCTTCAAGATTACTAGTCTTGAAGTCCTTAATTTAGGGAGTAACATTTTTATTAAGTCTAAAAGGAGGGGGTTCAGTGAACACATTGGGGATTAATGAATCCAACAAATATGTCCCAAATAAGTTTTTTTTGAGAAACCCCTAAGTACAGAAAAAAAGAAGAAAGACAAAGACCAAAAGAGAGAGAGAAAGGAAGCTAAAAGAATAAAGGTCTTTGCTGAGAAAGTCAAACAAACATCCAGAGCGTACACTCACCTCTCTCGCCCTTGGTGCATGTTTTCCCATCATCCTCTAGGTAAAAGCCTCTCTCGCACTCACACTGGTAGCTGCCGGGGGTGTTCACACAGATCTGTGAGCACACCGTCTCGTTATTGTTGGCACATTCATCAATGTCTGACGCAAGAACAGAGAGTGAAAGTGTGAGGGACGGAAAGTTGGCAAAGAGCAAAAGACGTGATATTCGCTCCTCGGGCGCTATGGATCGCTTCTGTAAGATCAGTCGGAGAAACTAAATTTGACTCCCATCAAATCAACTTAACACTTCAGCAGTCTGGGAGATCAGACCCTTTAAGGAACACTCACGCTGATATTAAAGAAACATTGAGAAATCAAGCCCCATGAACTAAAAACAATCTATAGAGGGTGCTAACATCTTCATATATTCTGGAACAAATTATAGTAAAAATTTCAAAACATCCCAATCAAATAACAGGTTACAATTTTTTTAATTACAGCAGCTACCCTAGTGAAAAAAACCTATACAAAATATACTTCAAATACATGTATTTCCTACTAAGTATACTACAAACCATTAATATATTTACTGACATATCACTTGAGACTTACTGATAGTATAATAACAATTTGTTTTGGGATTTGGGGTAATGAACATTTACTTCATTGCACAATGCACATTTCTTAATATTAAGCTTAAAATGTGTTTTAATATCCCTGTTAGCAAGGATAGTATGATCACTGTATAATATCAGTCTTTAAAGGTTCAGTGCGTAGTATTTAGGAGGACCTTTTGACAGAAATGCAATATAATATACATAACTATGGTTTTCATTGGTGTATAAATACCTTACATAATGAGCCATTTCTATTTACATACACGGCTTGCAAACATACTTTATAACTAGAAAACATTTTCAATAACTGTTAAATATGAAAGTATTATGCAATTTAAGACATTGAAGAAGCCCTATTATTGTTATTTATTTATTTATTTATTTATTATAATTTTACATTTTATTTAAAAATAAAATAAAAATGAAATGGTATGTGTACATTAGAGTTTCAAAAAATATATAAAAAGGAACAGAAACATATTTCATACATGCAAAGGCCAATTTTAATGAGAAATAAAAAAAATGTTATGAGAAATTAAAAAAAATGTAACGGGTATAATGTACATTAGTCATTAATGCACATTAGAATTAAAACAATAAAGATAAAGATAATAAAAAAGAAAATGAAAGTTTTATTTGCATACACTTTTCACATATGTCAGAGGCCAAGAGCAAATGGCATCGGTCACCTTTTCTCATTTATGATTAATGCATTCACACCTGTGCAGCATTTTTAGTGTAAAAACTGTGAAACACTGTTTTAAAACACTTCAGTTAATGCCAAACTCTCCCACAATCATTTCTTTGCAGTCATATCTGTATTTGAATTGCTCAAATATGTTGACAAAAAAAAAAAGAAGGAAATCTTACCCAGGCAGTACGGTTTCTCGCGGTTTCTATGTCGTTCACGGTCATAGCGATACCCAGAGTAACAGGTGCACACCACACGGCCAAAATGATCTGTACACTGCTGTTCACATGGAGCGCCGGCGCACACATCATAGTCTGCATATACAAACACACCCACAAACAAACAAATATTAACCCAACAAGAGAGGAAAGCACAGGATAACAAACATCCAACCTAGCTTCAAAACAAAACCCACAATATCGCTGTAACTGTAATCTCTGGAAATCATGTCTTTTCCCTTCAGAATTTGAATTTAAATGTAAAAACAAAACACTGGGGTCTACAAAGCCAGTTCTGCAAGTTCCAGTCCAAGAATTCCCGCATCTTTTCCTTATTCCACGATTTCTGCTGGAAGAGCCAAACCATCTCAGGCACAGCATGGAGCGCCGTGTGAATCAGGGAAATATGTGTGTTCTCAACCGGTACATTATGTGTTTCTCATCAGCGGAGAGGGGGCAGGTAAGGACACCAGAGAACACAAACAGCATAAAAAAGAAAAAAGACTTTAAAAACAAGCTGTAGACTGTCTCAAAGGATCGTTCCAGAGACCACTATACAGCCTCTCAATGTGGCAAGGCGAACCGCAGAACACAGACAATTTAATTGCATGTTTTTATTTGACAGCTACGAGTAAAAACTTGTTAGTGGTTTGAACCCCTCAACCAAAGAACGAGAAGTATATTACTGTATTCATAAGCTAATATACAGACCTGTTCCCACTATAAAAATATACACGAGGTAATCAAGATATCGTTACTGGTTGGGAAACTCTGCCAAGCTCTTTAAGGTGTGCTGGAAATGTTGAAACAACATTAAAAGCACCAGCTGAGTTGTTTCCAAAAGGAATGATTTTGTTTAGAACGCTAATGGGAGACGAGGGAAAACGCGTCCAGAAATATCAGAGAGAGAGAGAGAGAGAGAGAGAGAGAGAGAGAGAGAGAGAGAGAGAGAGAGAGAGAGAGAGAGAGAGAGAGAGAGAGAGAGAGAGAGAGAGAGAGAGAGAGATGGGGCGGGGGTACACTTACCTTCTGGAATACACTGTCCCAGCACGAACTTAAAACCGTCACAGCACTTCTTTCTGAAAGAGAGAAGAAATGTAACATTTTCTTTTTAAAATGTGATTTAAGCTTACCCTTGATGCTAGGGTGTTGTGGATGGTTGCCAGGATGTTGCTACACTACTATCTTGCTACACTAAAATCTCACAACACGCTCGTACACGTACACACATGAATTTGTTCTTAATTTTGTTCTAATGTCAGTGAATTTGAGTATTCTAAATGAGTTCGAAAAGGTTAGTCATCTACATAAAACATGCCTTAACCATTTCCATATAAGGGTTTTCCACACACTTGTATATGTCGCTCTCTGAAGACGTGCTCTTGCCAGATCCTTGAGCACAGCCAAGTGTGCCATTCTCAAAACCAGTTCTATATAAATAAAGCATTTTCAAACTCACTTTAAAATAATAATAAAATAAAAAAAAACCTTAACAACCTCACACTTTTGAATAGCAGTGTATTTGGTAGCTACAAAGGTGTCCTGGGTGGTTGCTAGGGAGTAACTAAGGTGTTTTGCACGGTTGCAAACTGACCCATATTACTCTGAGCCTATGAAACGCCACTCGAGCAACTATTTCAGTCATGCAAAAGAAAAAAATTCAGTCTTGCAAGTACAGATCCTATCTCTTTGAATGGGGAAACATCAAATTCTCCCAAGCTGTTTACCAAGCTTATGAATATATTTCATATTTTAAATTACCAACGAAATCTGACAACTGTTTTTACATGCTTAACAACGCAGCACTCATATCTGTCACTTTTTACCCAGCCATCCAATCACAGTGGAGGAGTTGTGGGACAAATACAACACGGACCAACTGCCACATTCACTGCTTGTACAACGTCAACAGATGACAACAACAAGCATGATAATGGAACAAGCTGGCTAAAAAAACAAAAAAAAAAAAAAACAAACACTTTGGACACGTGGCCTAAATGTCCGTCTCAGAACACTGACTAGAGCTTCTAACGGCAGCTGCATTGACGATTGGCTCTGTTATTTAGAAGGTGGGACATGAGAAAGTGTCTCTTCTGTTTTTATGATTTTCCTAATCTGATTTAATGTGAAATCCATGTCCACCATACGAGACAGACAAACAGAAGATCCAAAGGTGATGGAAAGGTGATGGTGACAGTGATGGAAAACTCACCTCCAAGGTAAGACAGTAAAATTCCCCACAATATTTTCCCTCTCTAAGTGGTTATTGTGGAGATCTTCCATTTTCGGCATGTCAAGGGAACAACTCACAAGCACTAACACAAATGATTCATTTCCAGACTATGCTACAATCATTCCCAAATGTTTCAATGCTCAGAAAAAGAAAACCAAAAAAAAAAATACAACAGGGGGGAAATGGAATTTGGATATTAAGTAATGGCAATATCCTTTCCAAAAGTATTACTCACAAATTTTGTGGAACTGTTTAGTCTAGTCTGCCAGAGTAAGCTTAGTCTGTCTATTCTGGAAGCAAACTGATCAACAACGTTAAAATGGTACATATTAAAAAGGATATCAGCATGTTAAACATTTAAATGCACTGGTTTACAAGTTAATAAGAACATAAACAGCTAATATATTTCCACACAATCACTTTTACAGCCACATACAGAGTACGACGTCTGAGCTGGGATACGGGTGTGGTTTGAATCATGGGAGCGGTTTAGGTGGTCTGATTCACACAGAAAAAACGTTATTGGTTTGTTTGATGTTCGAGATGAAAATATTGGGAACCACAATCACATAAAAAATCTCACACACACACAAAAAACAAAAACAAAACACAGTAAACCCTCCTAATATGAAGGGGCACCATCTTGATATCCTGAAAAAATAATAAAATATACATAATATACCTCAGCTACATGAAACCATATGGAATTCCTTTACAGGAATGACATTTCAAAATGTTATTATATATATTTTTAATGAGAAATGGAGAAATAAGAGATTATTATAAAATAGCATGATCCATAACTTGGCATAGAACTTAATAGACTTAAAAAACTGACTATATTAGCTTGTTCTCAGACAAAACAAGCAAGCTTGCAGTCTTTCCACATCACACCTTTTTTTTTTTTTTTTGCTGCATGTTGCCCAGAACTAATGGGTGTCTTTGGAGTTCCCTGCAAGAATTTTCCCACGCTAGCAAGAACCTTTAGCATTCAGGCTGCAGAGATGTTTACTCTGGAGTTTGTTTCCTTCTAGTCTCTAAATAATGGTTTCAAAAGTCATTTTAAAGTGAATCATGATGTCATAGGAGAACCTTTTGAAATCATGACACAATATAATAGCCTTTAAAGAACTTTGATGACATAACAGAGCCTTTTAATTTTCTTATCATAGAAGAACCTTTTAAGGTACTATGATACAATAAGAGAACCTTTAACCTTTTAATGGTTGTTTCTGTAGCCTGTGTGCTAATTTAAAGAACTAAAAAACCTTACCTAAATAAATAAATATATTTTTTACTCCTTTTTGTGTATCAAGGCAGTCCACACTGAAACGCAGAGCTGTAAAATCAACTGCGCAGTGCCACACAAGTGCCATAACTCACATTTATATGGTAAAAACAGCATAAATGGAGAGAGTCCATGGGGAGGAAGCACTGAGAAGTGGAAGAGGAGGGCAGAGGAGGCACAAATCTCCTGCAGTGGGACGTGATGATGGGTATGGGAGCAGAATGAGGTGGAGGTGATTTTCACACTTCGTTTGCAGTCATGTACACAGACACTCAGTGGGTCACATTCACGCTACCAAACTAAATCACACATGCACACGCACACCGCTATAGAAACATAAACAACACACGGCATGTTACACTAGAGTTGTGAATTATGCATATGTAAATTAGATACATTTAATATCTCTACTGTTTCTTCAAGACAACAGCTTAAATGAAGTGCAAATGGAGATTTTAAAGGTGCAGTGTGTAGTATTTATAAGGATCTATTGACAGAAATGCAATATAATATACATAAGTATATTTCCAGTGTTGTATAAAGACCTTACATAATGTGCCGTTATGTTTTTATTACCTTAGAAAGAGTAATTTCTATCTACATACACCGCTGGTCCCCTTACTGTGAAATTGCCATTTTGCGCCACCATGTTCCTACCAAGCAGCAACCTCCCGCGGTCTCTCTTGAAGACAATATGGAAGTGACGTAAACTGCAGTTCATCGATTGGCCACTAGAGACAGGCTCTAGAAGGGAGCAGAATCTCATTGAGCTCCATGGTAAAATGCCCAACTTTACAGCAGAAAAAAAAAAACATGTTTACAGCCTGGTACAAATTCTAGTTTTGGTTTAAACGTCTAATTTTGCCCTTCATGACAACAGTTAGGGGGTGAATTTCATTTGTTTACATTCTATAAAGCCATAAAGTTCTTCATAATAAAGGGCGTGGCCACTTTGAGTTGCAGATGGGTAGCCATTTATCTGCTGTATGGTAGTCATCGCGTCACCTCAGCTCCACCCACGTCCCGCCTCTTTGCCCATTTTAAGTTATCCGGGTGTGACGCGCGATGACGCGCGATAACGCGCTGCTAAGATGGCAACGGCCAGCTCGACCCTACTGTACGCTTCAGAACTGCTCTTCAGAATCCTATGGGTGACGTCACAGACACTACGTCCATATGTTTTTTACAGTCTATGGTTTCTACAGTAGCACTAAATGGACAAACTGCTCTACAGAGTGCTAGTCACTTTCTGCTCTCTCAGACGACAAAATGTTTGTCCTGTGTCGGCCCCCGTAGATTCTCTATGTGCTCCGAAAGGGAAGGGTGAGCGGTGTGTGATTGCAACTCACAACCTCACCACTAGATGCCGCTAAAATTCACACACTGCACCTTTAAGAAAAAAAAAGGTAAAAATCTCTAGTGATATCATCTCACATCATCTCAGATTTGCAAGTATACTACAGTCTGTAATTGAAATTCCACAAACACATGCAGTATAGTAAGGACGTAGGTTTAGGTTGAGATCCAAAAGAGAAAATTTTTCTGGTATGCTGACACCAAAGCCACCCTGATCTTCTGCAAATACACAAACTCTAATATATCCCCATCTTAACAAACACGCAACACTCAGAGAGGAGAACGAACTGGAGAGAACAGCCAGAACTGACCCTGGACCTGTGTCTGCCAGGGTAAGCTTTCCAAAAATATTTTTAAAGCTTTGTTTATTGACTCTCTGAACTGTTTACACTCAGGTTCCCATCCATCTGGTGCTTTCACAAATAGTTTGAGGGTTTAACTTCATTTCATTTTTAAAAAATCTCTTTATAAAAACACAAATTTTGAAACCTATCATGAGTAAAAAAATATATATATATATTATTTATATCTTTATCTACCCATTATTTTAGCAATACAATTTATTGGATGTTATACAACATGAAGCATGCAAATATTTTAGAAATTTAGAAAAACAAAATCTGGACTGCATAAAAGTATTTATTAGTATATGCGTCATTAATATGAATAATTACACAGGCTTAATGGACAGCAGAACATGAAATCCAGCTGGACCAAATCCCATAATGATCTAAACAGAGCCAGAAATGTTCTTAAAAGAAATCAAACTATAGTCTACTGTGTACATCATACAATCCAAAAGCATGTAAATACACGAAACTTCACAAGGGCTTTAGCTATAATATTTTGCCTTGAGCGACCCCAGATGTTCTGTTCTGACGTCTTATATAGACTACAGCTACTTACACTGATTCATATTATACATGTGACACAGTGCTGATTTAATCTCAGAAGCTTGAAAACACAAAACTAATCATGAGTCTCTGCAGTCTAAGTTTACAGGCCTGTTTCTGAATAACATGCGCTGTACAGATGAACAGCAAATTACAAAATCAGTAGGAAAAAACAAGACCGTTTTTCTAAAGATAAGGTCAATAGCACTAACATTTAAAAACATGACACACTAATGTTAAGTCTTTGAATCACTCCCCATATTAGTGGCGTGTCTGTCAGTGTGGTTAAAGACTGACAGCCTGATGCAGGCCAGAATCTCTAGAATCAGTTTCCCTGCATTACCATTTCTCATGACAGGACCTTTGAAAGACACTCCAGCCCACTGGAGTCTTCATTAGACACATGCCTCTGAGATAACTTTCACAATATTAGGCATTAAAGAAATACTACAAAGACTGTCTGATTATATAATATAAAGTTAAGGGAATTCTTCTTAAAGCTACACTATGTAACTTTTCCGACCACTAGAGGTCGCCTGTTCAAAACAAACTGTTATTATGGCATAGTTGCCGGCGGGACTTTTATTATGACACGGTCGCCGGCGCCACGCCCGCTTTTCCAGTCATGAGTATGAGGTAACGCAGCTCTGTTTATCACTAGATATCGGAGTGTGTTGAAAAGGAAGTTATGACGTTCGCTCGGCGGCTGCTATGACACTTGTTCATACTGCAGTGAGAGTAAAGCGTTTCTGCTAAATTAAACCAGAAACCGAGGGTAACGCAGATATGACGCACTTGACAGGCGACTCCCTCACACGCATAGCTTTTATTTTAACCGGTTCCTTGGTTAAAATAGCAATTTCTCACGATTTACAAATAGTTGGAAACATTTGGGATATTCTAAGTACTCAACTGAACAAAATATATAACACTGGCCAAGTGGTTTTTGGATATTTTACTGCAAAAATGTTACATAGTTCACCTTTAACTCTTTTCCCACCAGCATTCTAAAAAAAATATATATATATTTGCCAGTTACCTCGAGCATTTTTGATCATTATTACTACATATTCATGGCCCCCAGAATATTTTGTTGTATCGGAACATGCAATATATATCAAAAGAAATAACAGAGCCTCTGCTTTTAAACAAAAAGCCTGTTTTACTGTTGCTTAATGCATTATTTTTTTTTCAACACTTTAATGTGGGAGAGTTTCATAAAAAAGTTACATCTTGAGCAAAAAACTGATCCAGATGGGATTCAGAACGATGATCAAAACACAGATGGAGTAGATCGAGTCCATCAACACCCCAAAGCTTGCACAGTCCTATAGCTTGTCCTGGGTCGACATTTCATTCAGTAGCATCAGGCAGTTTTGATTTATATGATTAATATTGATGATCACGTTATTTTACATATGCATATGATTACAAATGATATCGCTTGTTTCTGCGTCTTCTTGGCACATGTTTTATCAGGAGATTCAGTACTCTTTTAGAAGTTGTGTAATCGTGCCCCCTACCATTTAACATTGAAAACACATTGGAAGCCTTTCAAAAGGATACTCAGAATGGCAGGTGCTAAACAAAGCCAAGAATTACACATGCTTTGAAAAGATTATTTTCACAGCAGCACTGATGTGTATGGAAGCTTTTTTCTGCCACGGGATAAAATATAAAATTAGTCATTCTGACTTTTCGTACCCAATTGCGATTTTTTCATTGCGATTTTCATACTTGCAATTGCGCATTTATATGTTGCAATTCTGACTTTATAATTCAATTGTGAGTTTATTTGTGGAAAAAGTCAGAATTGTGGGATATAAAGTTGCAATTGCAAGAAAAAAAGTTCCACAGATTTGAGATCCGTAGCTTTCGTGAGATTTGTCCATTGTCAGATTGCGGTTGGGTTAAATGTTTGCATAAGACAAACCAATTGCTGGGTTAAAACAACCCAATTGCTGGGTTAGTCCATTTTCAACCCAACTTGGGTTGTTTTTTTTACCCATCATTTTTAGAGTGTATGCATTCCTCCTTTAAAAGCCACCATAAGCTAATCAAAGGAATCAAAACGTTTTTTATTTAATTTTGTTTCTGCTGATTAAGTGTGAGTGAAACCGTTTCTATGGACGAGAATAAGCAACAACAATTGCTGTTTTTTTTTTTGTAGGACCTTCTGTCACACAGATGTTTTCCTGCAGTAGATTATTATACCAGAATGCCATGCCACTGCAGGCGTTTACATCATTTACTATTTAACATCCTCTAGGGGCCAGATTGCAAAGATAAGTTCACATTGAAGAGCAGAAGAGGGGCACGGCAGTGTGGTCCGATCGCTCCGATGGTGTGCACGTCTCAGGAAAGGAAGGATCCAGATGTAAACCCAACCTCAAGAGGTTTAAATATGGATGAAATGGATTAGTTCAGGTTGAGTCACTCAGAAACAACCAGACTTCTAAACAAATCGTTATGCAAGAGAAAAAGAGAAAGAAAATGATTTAGCATGCAGTGACAAGGTTCAATACAGATCTTTGTAAATGAATGGAAGAGAAGAAGTCTTGTCACATTTATTCAATATCACATATTGATTAAATGCTACTTCATTTAGAGAATTCATCTTGAGCCCCGTTCACTCACTTAAAGCACCTGATCTCGACTCCTGAGAGCGGTTCAGTCCAGCAGGTGCATTTACTCACAGATGAAAAGGAAAAGTTTAGTTATTCTGGCACGTTAAAATGGGTTACAATAAGTCAGACACCAAAAAAAAAGAGCTGGGAGTGTTTTGTTTAGATACATTAGTGTGAAAAAGGAAATGTCTCCTCTGCTAAATGATAGATGAAAATTATGGGAACTCCATGAATGAGTGGTGAGATTCCAAGACCATGTCCAAACAAAAACAGGTGCATTAACAGTGAGTCACATTCGCTTTTAAACAAAGATTTTACTTGACTTGTCAGATATTATTAGTGGGTACGGTAGCACCTGTGCTTTCCTAATGTTGTGTTTATTTAATTTCCCACGCGGACAGGGATCCGGTTGCCAGGAGAAAATCAGGTCTGGATTAGTGTGACCTCAGTCACTTGCTGGGCTCTGAGAGATCTCTAATTACCTTGTAAACAAACAGAGTAGAGACCTGGAATAAACACACACAGACAGTTCACATGGAGGAAATAACATGACATTCTTGCTACACTGAGAAATGTACCATGGTACATTGAGTCTATAACATAAGTTCAGTTCAAATCAAATTCAAATTTTAAATAAAAGGCTCTAAATAAAGGTACCAAAAAATAAAGATGCCAGTGAAGTCCATTTGATGCCCTATTAAACAAATTTTTAAGGTCCTATGATGTCATGAGAGAACTTTTTAAAGATCATATAATGTCACAAAACAATCTTTGTGAGTTATCGGATACATTTCAAATCAAAATAAATTAGATTAAAATTCAAACACATTGTTCTAAAGCAGCTTTACAAAGAATTATGCCAAAGATAAATTCAATTAAAAGAGTTATGTGATGTTAAAACAAGGACAATAAAATCAACATGAAGCATATGCTGCTAATTTTACAACATTTCTAAGTAAAACATTTATCCTCATGTTGAGAGAAATCGAGAGTAAGTGCAGAGGCGTTGTGTGCGCCGTCTAAACATGATAGTTATGTAGTTCTAGACTAAATGTGAGCAGGTATTTTATTTACTCATCTTACTTGCACAAAAACAGATTACATTTCCCTAAAAACTAATAAACAAAAAATGTTTTTACAGCTGATCTTCGATGATTTTACTCACTTCACTTTTGATGTGAAAGGTCCAGTACATTTGGCAAAATAAAATGTTATTGTGTATTAGGCTTTCTGCGATAGTCCGTGTTCAGGTGCAACACCGGTTACATGACTTGCCCACTGCAGCACCACCCCCACCGTCGTTATGATTTTTTTTATTGTAATAAAATAATGTCGTTCAGTTAGAGAACAGACACTACAATTAAAAACTGAATGTGTCTGCTTAATAAAGCGTGAGCACGAACGAGAGTCGCAGCACTAAGCTGCAGGAGTCAGATTTCATTAATCACGAGAGTGAGGAGCTGACTGACACACAGGATGATTTGGTTTCAAAGCGTAATGTAAAAGTGCCTATTTAAGTGAATTTGTCTTTATACTGTGTTGTTGTTGTGTTTTTAATTAAGAACAATAGGCTAATGAACCCACCATTCAAGCGGTGATACCGTTATTACCAGTGTTGCACACATCGATTAAACGATAGGAAAATTTCCTCACCGTCACATCCCTAGTGTGTATAAGTACGCTAAGTCCTTATATTGTGACGTGTACAGGTCCTTCTAAAAAAAATTAGCATATTGTGATAAAAGTTCATTCTTTTCCATAATGTAATGATAAAAATTAAACTTTCATATATTTAAGATTCATTGCACACCAACTGAAATATTTCAGGTCTTTTATTGTTTTAATACTGATGATTTTGGCATACAGCTCATGAAAACCCAAAATTCCTATCTCAAAAAAATGAGCATATTTCATCCGAAAAGAAAAGTGTATTTAATACAAAAAAAGTAAACCTTCAAATAATTATGTTCAGTTATGCACTCAATACTTGGTCGGGAATCCTTTTGCAGAAATGACTGCTTCAATGCGGCGTGGCATGGAGGCAATCAGCCTGTGGCACTGCTGAGGTGTTATGGAGGCCCAGGATGCTTCAATAGCTGCCTTAAGCTCATCCAGAGTGTTGGGTCTTGCGTCTCTCAACTTTCTCTTTACAATATCCCACAGATTCTCTATGGGGTTCAGGTCAGGAGAGTTGGCAGGCCAATTGAGCACAGTAATACCATGGTCAGTAAACCATTTACCAGTGGTTTTGGCACTGTGAGCAGGTGCCAGGTCGTGCTGAAAAACGGAATCTTCATCTCCATAAAGCTTTTCAGCAGATGGAAGCATGAAGTGCTCCAAAATCTCCTGATAGCTAGATGCATTGACCCTGCCCTTGATAAAACACAGTGGTCCAACACCAGCAGCTGACATGGCACCCCAGACCATCACTGACTGTGGGTACTTGACACTGGACTTCAGGCATTTTGGCATTTCCTTCTCCCAGTCTTCCTCCAGACTCTGGCACCTTGATTTCCGAATGACATGCAAAATTTGAGCGACAGTCCGGTGCTGCTTCTCTGTAGCCCAGGTCAGGCACTTCTGCCGCTGTTTCTGGTTCAAAAGTGGCTTGACCTGGGGAATGCGGCACCTGTAGCCCATTTCCTGCACACGCCTGTGCACGGTGGCTCTGGATGTTTCTACTCCAGACTCAGTCCACTGCTTCCGCAGGTCCCCCAAGGTCTGGAATCGGTCCTTCTCCACAATCTTCCTCAGGGTCCGGTCACCTCTTCTCGTTGTGCAGCGTTTTTTGCCACACTTTTTCCACAGACTTCCCACTGAGGTGCCTTGATACAGCACTCTGGGAACAGCCTATTCGTTCAGAAATGTCTTTCTGTGTCTTACCCTCTCGCTTGAGGGTGTCAATGATGGCCTTCTGGACAGCAGTCAGGTCGGCAGTCTTACCCATGATTGCAGTTTTGAGTAATGAACCAGGCTGGGAGTTTTTAAAAGCCTCAGGAATCTTTTGCAGGTGTTTAGAGTTAATTAGTTGATTCAGATGATTAGGTTAATAGCTCTTTAGATAACCTTTTCATGATATGCTAATTTTTTGAGATTTTTTTTAGGTTTTCATGAGCTGTATGCCAAAATCATCAGTATTAAAACAATAAAAGACCTGAAATATTTCAGTTGGTGTGCAATGAATCTAAAATATATGAAAGTTTAAATTTTATCTTTACATTATGGAAAACTTTTATCACAATATGCTAATTTTTTTTAAAAGGACCTGTATTCTGGTTTAGGCCACAACCCCTACATTATGAAGACATGTTGATTTTGCCTTTTGAAGGAATTCGGCATGCTAAAAGATTTTTTATTAAAAATGTAAACATGCAGAACGTTTTCTGTGATGGGTAGGTGTAGGGTTAGTGTAGGGGGATAGAATATATGGTTTGTACAGTATAAAAACCATTACACCTCTGTCCCCGTAAACCAACTATAACAACGTGTGTGCGTGTGTGAGTGCGTATACACACTGACCTAGGTGATATCAGACTAAAATTTAGACTTAACTACACGACTTTGCACAAATTTAGTTTGTTGTGTTTGTTGACTTTGCACAGCATGAGTGTGTTGTGTTCAGAACGACTTGGTAGTGTGTGATCCTCAGTCGTTTAGTGTAAAATGCAGTTTTTCCCCTTGTAACCAAAAGTTGACAAGTGGACAAGTATTCAAAAGTTGATAAGTAATGGCTAATGTTTGAAATTGTTCAGATGTTTAAAGTTGTGTAGTGTAGTGTATTCCAGATTTAAGAGGGAGGTAATTGCAAAGGTTTTAATGAATCATGAACAATAAGACCAGGAATGTGAATCAAAAAAAATAATTGGGTCTATTTCAAATCCATGATGACTTTAATCTTAGCAAAGCACTTGAACTTGATACTTCTATTTAATACTCACAAATGCATTTTCCAGACTATCCAGCCAAGTATAGCACAAAGAGTCATCAACATTCACAGCTGGAGATCACAGGCTAACAAACGCAAAACAAAAATCTCAATTTCCTTCATAATTAACATCCACATTATTGGCCAGGAGCCTAAGCCATTAGCAGCTGCATAAGGAGGGCAGTCGTATTATTTCATGAATTCACGGCAGGCATCTCTCTCCCCTTTTCCTTAGCAAAAACAGCTGGAAACTGTAAATTACACAGACCTCCATTAACGTTTGACGATATATAATGAGTGTGTAACTCAGCGCAGGCTTTTTATACATGTGTGGATGTTTGAAGTTTCAGTAGTACACGTGTAAGGGTCTTATTATAGCCTAAATCCAATTGTATCTTATATTGTATGTCAGTAAACTTCCTTTGGTTAAGTTGGGCCTCTGAAAACTGATTTGATCTTAGTGCTTTTTTTAATGCAGAGTGTGCATGTTTAGGGGGGTCTTATTGTTTTGATGGTGCGCTGACGCAAAGGGCCACTTTACTTTCTCTACTTTAATGCTTAGAAGAATCTTGATAATGTGGCACAGATCAAGAGCCTGGAACAAACACACACATATACAAAAACTCGCCCTACATTCCTCCACACTGGCCCCAGATGTGGTTCCTCGTTTTTCTTGTCTTTTCTCACTGTAACACCACCCACAGGTCTTTTATAAGAGTAGGGAGTCTGTGTGCTTCCGGAAACCCACTGGACTGAAGTCTTTTTTCCCCTCATGCTATAATGTTCATGTTAAATCACAGAAGTGCTGGTGCTTGTTTAGGCGTAACTGCTTGGAATCGGGCCTGACAGAACCAGCCTGCCAATGCAAAGATCTGCCTGTCAACATTTTAGACAGGCTGAGGTGATGAGAAATAGAAATTAATTCTGATTGATGGTGTAATGGGCATTTAGCTTGTATGGAAACCCCATGGTGGCATGGGCACCATAAAATCCAGTTATAGACAGAGACCTTTTCTTTTATTATGTTGATTAAAGTCATTCATATGTAAAGTCATTCATATGGCAGGGTGTTTAACAGTTGAAGTTTCACTTGGTTTTAAACTGTGCTGGTCAATTACTTCAAACTACCAACCGAGGCTGATAAACAGCGTGCAATTTTGACACTTTACATACACTCACCTAAAGGATTATTAGGAACACCTGTTCAATTTCTCATTAATGCAATTATCTAATCAACCAATCACATGGTAGTTGCTTCAATGCATTTAGGGGTGTGGTCCTGGTCAAGACAATCTCCTGAACTCCAAACTGAACGTCAGAATGGGAAAGAAATTCCCATTTTCACGCACAACCATTTATAGGGTTTACAAAGAATGATATGAAAAGGGAATTTCCTGTGGGCGAAAATGCCTTGTTGATGCTAGAGGTCAGAGGAGAATGGGCCGACTGATTCAAGCTGATAGAAGAGCAACTTTGACTGAAATAACCATTTGTTACAACCAAGGTATGCAGCAAAGCATTTGTGAAGCCACAACAACACAACCTTGAGGCGGATGGGCTACAACAGCAGGTAGCACTCATCTCCACTACAAATAGGAAAAAGAGGCTACAATTTGCACGAGCTCACCAAAATTGGACAGTTGAAGACTGGAAAAATGTTGCCTGGTCTGATGAGTCTCGATTTCTGTTGAGACATTCAGATGTTAGAGTCAGAATTTGGTGTAAACAGAATGAGAACATGGATCCATCATGCCTTGTTACCACTCTGCAGGCTGGTGGTGGTGGTGTAATGGTGTGGGGGATGTTTTCTTGGCACACTTTAGGCCCCTTAGTGCCAATTGGGCATGGTTTAAATGCCATGGCCTACCTGAGCATTGTTTCTGACCATGTCCATCCCTTTATGACCACCATGTACCCATCCTCTGATGGCTATTTCCAGCAGGATAATGCACCATGTCACAAAGCTCGAATCATTTCAAGTTGGTTTCTTGAACATGACAATGAGTTCTCTGTACTAAAATGGCCCCCACAGTCACCAGATCTCAACCCAATAGAGCATCTTTGGTATGTGGTGGAACGGGAGCTTCGTGCCCTGGATGTGCATCCCACAAATCTCCATCAACTTCAAGATGCTATCCTATCAATATGGGCCAACATTTCTAAAGAATGCTTTCAGCACCTTATTGAATCAATGCCACGTAGAATTAAGGCAGTTCTAAAGGCGAAAGGGGGTCAAACACAGTATTAGTATGGTGTTCCTAATAATCCTTTAGGTGAGTGTATTTACACAGTATTATAAAAAACAATTCATTTCAAAATTAAGTCATCAGAGGGAATGAGGTGGGTGATAAAATTTAGATAAATAATACAATTTAAATAATAATAAAAAAAATGGCAAAATACTGATGTAATTAATATAATATACATATAATAAATTAATATAATGTAATACAATTAGTGCTGTCAAATCGATTAATCACGACAAAATCACATCCAAAATAAAATATGTGTTTAAATAATATATGCGTGTCTACTGTGTATAATTATGTATATAAAAAATACACACATATGCATGTATATATTCTAAAAAAAATAAATGTATATATGAAATATTTACATGATTATACACAGTACACACACATTATGTCAACAAACTTTTATTTTAGATAATATAATATATATTTGGAGGTGTAACTTTCCTGGCGCTCTTTCTCTGTCACGTGTCTTTTGTATAGTGATTGGACGTTCCAACAATGCAGTGGAGTTTTGCATAACTGTGATGTAAATATATACCAGGTCACAAATTTGTCCGGGTTCACACTTTTAACGGTTATATCGTCCACATCTAGAATGCACATCAATGCTTTTAAAAAATGAATTCAGAGAAAACTCCTGAACAAGACTGGCAAACTGGAAACGTTTCAGGAAACCTGAGATATTCAAGAAATATAATCTCTGTGTTGAGTTGTTGCTTTGGCAATCCTTCTTTCTTTTTTGCTCTGCCTTTCACTCTCCTCTATTGTTTTCACGACACTCCTGTTCACAATAAACAGCTCGAGAGAGGAATCTGGACCTGGAGCAGCCCAACTTTAGAACAGAAACCACTTACGGATGATCTAATGTCATTGTGTGGAAGTATGCGTTGACTGGATCTGTCTACCATTTAAAAAAAATACCTTGTCGGTTTTCCCTGTCCAATGTTTACTATATGATATGTGATCAGAAACTGCTTTGTCGTCTCTCACCGCAGACCAGCCAAGAACTGGAAGCAAACACATGGGATCAGCATGTGGAATTATTTGGAAGTTGTTCAACATACAGTCTAGAGCAAAATATGAAAGTGCTACTATTCCAACAATAATTCAAAGCTTTATTTATAACATTATACCTCACATTAAAGCCATTTTCTCAAAGGCTTGTGTTAAACCCCTGAGCATATGATGTTGCAATATTTAGGAATCACCAAAATCTTCAACAACCGCAGTTCGACATCCATCACAGCCCTCCGCGGTTCTCAGTGTCCTTCATATATCAACACCTGGGGTCTGCACACAATCTCAAGCCCCATGTGTTATAATAAAACCGATGTTTGGGTGATCAGCTCGCTTTATGTAACTCACTTTATGTAATCTATGGGAACACCACGGCAAGCGTTATGTCAAAACACATACCTATGAATAAACTGCTCATCGAAGCAGAGGTGAACCAAATGTCTGTCATGGTGCGCTGGTTATTCAAGCGAGCAGTGAGAATGAAAGGCCTTGCCAGAAAGTTCAAGAGAGGAGAACGGCTGTCGGAAAATACTAGTGTTATGTCTCCAAAACACAATGCCTACTGGGAATTCTGTTACAGGAAGGCATAAATTACAAAGAACAGTTACCTCTAAAAAGTGCTTGGATATCTTTTCGTTTTTTAATATTTCTTCTTCCAAACGTCATATTTGGAGGAACTTCCTACCACTGCTAAAAATATATCTGTCAAACTACAGGATGCTTTGCAGACCTGAGAAAAGTGCCTTTTATCACGAATTGCAGATCATCTTTAGAAGGAACTGCACTTTTTCATGAAAGGTATAATTCATCTTGTCTTTTTTTTTTCTCTGGGAGTAAAATGCTTTTCCTGTTACGTTTACTACTTTGATTTTTCTTCCCCTTAATAGTTCAATTTCAGCCGCTACAGTTGCCTTGAGACTCTAACATGAACCTAATGGACTGAATTGACTTAGGCATTTATGATATAATTGTACTAGGTACAGAGGACAAGGCGATTTGTCTTGAAAAAGGATATTACTCCAAAGACGTGCTGTGCACAGGTCAGCGTCTGTGACGCTCTGGTGGGGCAGCTTTTCTGGAAGAGAATAAAGCTGGATCAAATCTTCAAGATCCTGAACTGTCTAGTCATCTAAATGTTGACCAGCCAAAGTTTAGTTGGTCTCCATGGTTCTCTGTGCAATGCACATTCCACAGGAAAAAAAGCACTTGTACAATTCTGTTTAAAAGAATAAAAATACACTTGTGGGGCTTCTTGGTTATGCTGTCTCAAATGCATCTTTAATGAGCAGGTGGGCAATACAACCGGTAGACATGATTAACCGGTAGAAATTTGTAAACCGGTACAAGTTTTGGACTCTCTTCTCTATCGCGGTTATGCTCATGTGACGTTGCTGTGATGTTTTTCCGCTGTGAAGAAAGCTTATCGCTTGCATGCATTTTTAAGCAGTGCGGTTTAAAAACAGGTGATTTTAAACCGTTGAAGCGCAATTAGCAGCAAAAGACAACTCATTTCAGTATACAAGACTCAGCTATGTTGGATATCTTGTGATTATTTGTAGGTGTGAACTTGTGAACTATTATTGTGATATATGTAATTATCGTGATATAAAATTACTCATATATTGATATAAGATTTTGCCCACCCCTTAAAGAGAGGAATTTACACCTTCACACCTAATGCATTGCATTACAGAATTATCTGTTCAATCAATTGTTTATAGCTACTTGTGTAATTTTCTGATGTGATAATGCTTTCTATCCCAGCCCTAACCAGATTATTAAACTTAATTCATGCAGCACCCGAGAAATAAATGAATCTTCAAATTAAGTGGCTTATTGAGGACAGATGTGCTATTAATTTTCTATACAATCAGTTGTATAAATTTCATCTGCCAGATAATAAAAGGCACTAGACTAGAACATCACAGACAACCTCCCTACCAACAATTCAGAACACCCTAGCAACCACATAGCAACACACATAAAAAAAACGTAACAAAACAAGCATGCACAACATAGCATCACAGAGAAATTATTAGAACAATTGTGTGACACTGAAACTGGAGTAATTTTACAATATTTTAAATATAATGGATATATTTTATAATACATTTTAAATAGTTAAATAAAAAATATATAAAAGTTTTTCACAATATTACACAACATCACTATTTGTTTATTAAATAATTACAGCCTTTGTGAGCATAATAGGCTTATTTTAACTTTTAATAAAAAACAATAATAATAATTCTTACCAACCCCCACATTTTGAATGTTAGGGTTATTATGACAGTTTCTCTGAATTTCCCTGTCAAGCCTTGTCTTATCCAAAACAAAAACAAACATATACATCAAACCTGCATGAATAGTTTGCTTAATTTAATAATGTTCACTTCACGCTTGGTGCCACATTCCCAACTGAAGCATTCTCAGATGTTCTGAAAATAACTCATAAGTTACCAAGCAGTCAAATCACTTCTCAAAACACCTCACAGTGTAAATGTGCAGATGATCTGCTACAATGGCCAACATCCTCTGCAATATTCGCAAAATATCACTGAAAAGAAAAAAATAAAACTGCTTTGATAATCACATTTGGACATTAATTACATTAAACGACCTGCTGCAGAATATTTATGTCATTATCGTGTGAGGTCTTGTTTTTCCCATCACATTCAAAATTCCCAACCTGAGACGCACATGTGAACGTCTCGGTTTTTGTGTTGCACATGCTCACTGACGTTCGGAATTGCCGAATTCTTTGTTGTCTTGACAACAGTCGAAGGCTTGAAAAGACCCCCCAAAGCCCATGTGGTTGTGGTTAGATGCAGTTCTGTGCCTCCTTTTGGCCAGTAATCACATGTGGAACAATCTCTCTCCTCATCTCCATCTCTCTCTCTTGACACTCAGTAACCAATTTCGTTATCGGGGCCATCTAAATATCTCACGATATCTCTTTTGAGCCTGTAAACGATAAGGTTAATTAAACCAAACAAAGAAAAGATGTGCGTCGTCTCAGATACACAAACACAAACCCTTGAAACAGAGTGAACAACCACGAAATCAGTCCGAAATCTGCAACGTCTGGCTTCAATATACAGCAGGCGGTGGAAGTGAAGGTATCTTTAGAAGCGTGTAAAGGAGGACTGACACTGAATCGAACCTGTGTGATGTCTCTCACCCTGACAACCCCGGAAATTACAGAGAACATGCCCGTCCATAGGTTGTTATACAGAATCCACGTTTACGGACGTACTTTCTGCGCATTATACTCTCTTAACTCGAACCATACTACACCCCTGGCCTTGGGCCAGAGCAACGATGAAGAAAGGGCTTCGACTACTGGAACCCTCAACAGACCTATACGATTTGCACAGTAACGGGAGGTTTTTCCAGGAAAATGTCAAGTGCTTAGACTGACCACTTGGGCCGCTTTATAAAAAGTGACACCTTTACTGCCAAAGGACATGAATGAATGATGGGATGAATGAATGAACACGTCCCTGTTTTGTGAAAAAGAAATCCTGGAGCCACTGACCTCTGGGAAAGAGGTTTATAAAAACACCAAATCAGGACAAAACGGTGTTGCTTGGAAACAAATGATTCAGTTAAGCGGAAAATATATTATATACGTCAACAAGGCGATTTTAACGATAGCTGCAGTTAAAGTATTCTCAGACAAAGAGGTTTTTTCTTTCACATCCAATTTGTTGGAGAGTCAAAGGCTTATGGGGTATCAGATGACAAAGTTTTTCCCTGCGATTTAGCAAGAAAACAGAGCTAGCACAATTTGCATGTCCTGAACTGAAAGCAGTATGTCTAAGGGACTTTAAGATTTATGTATAACCTGGAAAGTCCATCTGACTGACAAAAACATTACAATTCAGATTACAATGGTGGTACCAAGACAAAATGCATAAAAAAGGGGCGGTCTGGCATCCAAACTCTTGAATATCCAGCTGCTAGCAATAGAAAATTATTACTACTCAAGCACAGTGCGGAACATTTCCTTTCGCTTGTTAAAAATTATCATCTCTTCTCCTAATGGGAGAATAAATTAAAAGTTTAAATGACCGCAAATTGTGTATAAATCAAGATGGCAAAACAGAAACGAAATGCTCTCCCAGTGAAATATGCACTGCAAATCCCAAAACAGGCAAATGGTTAACCACCTAAAGGAGAAAAAAAAACCCAGACTGTGGTTTTGCGGAACCATGTACAATTTCCTATGCAAACCCACATAAACGGTTTCTTGACAATCCATGCTTGACTTTATTATCCACAGCACATCAATCACGCAATTTAGCACATTTAATGTCTTTCCATAAAAATAAAGAATTAAAATAAGCACAATTTAACCATGCTGGGAATTTATAGCTTTGGTGAATCCTGTATGAAGTGTGAGAATCTTCCACCACCAAAATTATCCTAATGCATTTATTCATTATTATTCAAATTCATTAAACATGTATTTGTTTAGATTTCTTTAAAACAATCCTGTTTTTTTTTTTAGAAAGGTGCAACATAAATACTACTACTACTACTACTACTACTACTACTACTACTACTACTACTACTACTACTACTACTACTACTACTACTACTACTACTACTACTAATAATAATAATATATACTTATTCACCAACAAAAAAAAAAAAAAAGAATTATCAGCATTCGAGAAGAAAAGCCAACAAGGGAGAAAGCAATAAAAAAACCTGTCATTTCAGCATAATAATTTATTCTGATTTTTACAGCTCGAGTTTAGCTTTAATGCTTCTGATTCAATAATGGAAACCATATTTTTACACCCTGTCCAGACTTTACACACAGGAGTCATGCAGATGCTAAATGTAGTGTCGCTCTTGTATTCACCTTAAATAATCATTAGATGCACGTTAGTAGTTCCATTAGAATGTACTTAACAGGATACACACACACACACACACACACACACAACAAAGCCCTATACATCATCAACCTGTGTCTCGACCATCCTGTTTTAATTCAGGCCAAAGCTAACATCTGTTTCTCCTTAGGAAGCCAAATCCTCAGTAGTCTGCACTCACACTATTGGCACCTACTCAACGCAACCCCCCCAAATCCATGGCAGGGGCAAATGAATATTGTCAAAATTACGTTTAAAAAGGATAAATGTGTGGCAAAGTCAGAGTGACAGAGCTATTTTTCATGCAGTTGGAAACAGCCAAGGGTTTGTCAGTACCACAGGAGACTGAAACGGTTAGATTGCCGGCTATTTTTGGTGATGACTAGACTCATTCTCACAAGGGGGTCTGTTAGTATTGTCCTAACAAGGTAAACTGGGATGGAGCCATGGGGAAAAGGTTAACACGTGATCAAATGGATAACAATTTCCAATTTCTAGAACCAGCTTGATTTAATTACTATTCAGATATTCATATGACAATTACATTACATTTTCTTGTACATTTGGATGTACATTGGATGTGAATATGCAATATGGAAATTACAGCATTTAAAACATTTAAGTATGCACGACCGTTCAAAAGTTTAGGATTTTTAAAACTTTCTTATACTTTAATTTAAGACATTTATAATGTGCTTCATAATAAGGTTTCCAGAAATATTAAGCAGTGCAACTGTTTTCAACACTGATAATAATACGAAATTAGATTTCTGATTTCTGAAGGATCATGTGACACTGAAGACTGGCGTAATGATGCTGAAAATTCAGCTTTGCGTCACATGAATAAAAGAAAAGGTTTATTTTAAAATCGTAATAATCTTTTACAATAGCAGTGATGTACTGTATGGAGAGTTTAAAGAATTAATTAATATTAATATTATAAATATATTTGTATAGTTACATTTTGAATACAATTAACCTATTAATTTTATGAAGTTAATATTCTATGAATTCAGTAAAAATTATTCATAAACATTTTAAGGTCTTAAGTTAAAGTTGTTCATATAAATGCTTACAACATTTTATATAAACCCTACTACAAGCAAACAAGCTCCCATTGCCCGATCCCATTGCTTTCTTCCCTCATTTTCCGAACCTCTCACAAATAAAACTTGCAAAAGTAAAAGACGAAATATACATCAACTAGACTCTTAAGATCTGTTTACAATTCACAAACAAAGTGATTTTCAGGTAAATGGTCAATTAATGCACAAAGTTATGTGCAACATACACAATGAATGAGCAGCAAAGTAAATAAATCAATATTTTTTCCTAAGTTAGAAGTATAGCTTTTGCAAGCAGCACACAAATATTTGGTAAAACAGGATGTTTTACTCATGCTTTTACAAGTGAGCAAAACAAGAACAAACAAACCTATCATAGCATTGTGCAAATGAGACTAGTTTATAGAAACACTTGCCATAACAGCAAATAATGAGCAAGAAACGAATTAACAGAAGCTTGGAGTTTTGAGGTAAACATGTAGACAGGATGAGTGGACCTCTGCCAAGCCAAAACCTTGAGGCTAATCCACAACAAAGAGAGACGCGGATCAAATTCGTCATTTGTTGGCAAGTATGTAAACGCTTTAGATACCAACATGCTCATTCACATTCTATTTGACCTGATCGCTAAAACACATGGATTACAAGACGGTTCATTGCCCAGCTAACAGGTCTGGACAGCTAGCAATAAGTCTGGCACGGAATACTAAAATGATGCTAATGCCCAATTATACAATTGTACTGTTTTTGTGCCAGTTTACTTCATATTTAATTATACACAGCTCATCATCTGCCATGTCTGCCATTAACAAAGAACATATAAAACTTTATTAATATAAATTATAGGTAATCATCTTTGGAAAATTAGATTTATGTTCACAGCCCCAAACAAAGATATTAGATATTATTTATCCAAGCCTAAACAAGTTAAATCCCCTTTGCTTGAAGGTCTGTTTTTCTTAAGCTCTATGTGTTGGTAGTTTTTGTAGTAGGCCTACTGAAACACTTATAAAGGATCATGAAGGTCATTATATCATTTGGATAAAACTATCATGGCAAAGGAATGTAACAACCATGCCAGCCACATTCAATGCAATGAACAGTAAACAATGATTATGTTAAGAAAACAGACTCAAGGCTTTGAAATTTATTATAGAAATAGGTAAATATATTTGACCAAAAAAAAGTAAATGGTCATTTGGTGTCAATTTTAGGAGAGAGGATGAAGGCAATTTTGGGGCACTATCAGGGCAGTGTTAAAATAATCATTGTTTATCAACTAATTTAACTCATTATTACTTAGTACAATGCAAAATAATTTGAAAGGGTTGCCAGGCTTTAACTAAACAGTATTAAAGGGGTACTTCAGCACTGGGAAGATTAATCTGTATTTTAACTCGGTCAATAATGTACACTCTAAAAAGCATTGGGTTATTTTTTTTACCCAATAGGTGGGTTAAAAATATTGGGTCATTCTGTTGGGTTATTCCGAACTTTTATTAGGTTGTTTCTATAACAACTCAGCCAGTTGGGTTAAAATTCAAATTTCAACGGCTGCCCGCTGCAACTGTGACAGGAGATACACGGATAAGTTAGCCTAATATTGGACTATATTTAATGTGTTTTCCGTTATAAAGTGACTTTTTCGCTTTTCCCCGAAAATAACTTATGTTTATATCTCCCCCTGGCGAGTGCTTTTTGTACGCTGTCACGCTGTACCTTTGACTAACGATCCGATGCTTTAATTTTATAGCCAGCACAAGCCCATTTCTGTATTTAAAAAAAAAAAAAAAAAACTCGCTTATGATCCCCCCGTCACTTTTTCTGTTCTTTCCAATCATTTTTGGGAAGTTATTCATGTTTACAGATATTTAACAGACGAGCTCGGCTTCAGGAACCAGCGGAAGCCTCGTCCGTCCGGTGTCCAGTCATTGTGGATGAAGGTATGCAGCGTTATACATGTATAGCTCAAATGTCTACAAATCTATGTAGACGAAAGTAACAAAGCGATTTTCTCAGAGCTCGGACTACATTTGCGTTCCAAGCTATGACAGCACTTTCAGCACGCAACCCTGCCTTGATGGATCTGCCAAAAATCACGTGATTTCGTCATTGTTTCCCGCGGTTAGGTCCGAAATTAATGTAAATTAATGAAGCGGTAGCTACTTTTTTTTTCTAATTACAAGTTGTGCTTCTCATGTCATGTGTCACAGCAACGATCAATCTACAGATTATTTATTGCTGTTTCACACCCTGAAGGTTTGTCTTTTCAGAGTTTTTCAGTAGGCTAGGCTATAAACATAAATTGTGTTTAAATGCCAGGACTTTCTGTCGGGACAAAAGTAACACTTGTTACTTTTGTCCCACTATTATATATAAAAATGCATATTATGCTAATTTAATTTTCATATTGTTCATACTGTTGAAGAAAAAAAATCAAATAGATTGACATTGAAAATAAAAAAATATTCTAAACATTTCAAGTTTGTACTCTCGGGTTATATTTGAAAACATTTTATTAAACTTCAAATTTATACTTATTACTATTACATCCTTATTACTACAAAATATGTTTGAAGTTACATATTAACAAGGTCATAGTCAGATATGTTTAATAAAAACAAGAGTAGCACAAAACAATCTAACTTATATTGTTGTGTTACTTTTGACCCACCTGTGTGTTACTTTCGTCCCAGCTGATGGGGTCAAAAGTAACAATGTGCATCTTATGTTTAAAGTGAAATTATACTGTAGTAGTTCTGCATATGTACAAAATACCACCTGCTACTGATAGACCACACTTGTGAGTTATTGATCACAGAAAATATATATCTCTGTCTAAAACATTCTTTTAAAATTACGTTTTTCTGAAAAGTGGTTTCGCCCCTGCTCTCCCCTAACATTAAATAGCCTACGACAAAAAAAATTACATATTTTGTCAAGAAAACTCAAAAGATAAAAAGTTGAAGATATGACTTAAGACATAGCCTATACGATATGTGGGGTTTGATCGCCATTACTTTGCATACGCGGTGTCCGCTCTGATGACGCTCTCGAGGCTGTGTCTGAGTCTGAATTCTCCAATGCTGTGAAATCATATAATGTAGAGGATAACATGTACGTTCCCGTGCGCTACAGACGTTTTTAAGGCAGTTTTACATTTTTTTAAACATTAAGTAAGCTTTTACTTTTCCTCTCCTTATCAGTACATCTTTATTAAATATTAAATAGCTACATGTTATAAATAGAAGCTTCTTGTACATATAACATACACACTTTACCATAGGTTACATGTTAGAATTTTAATGTTTGTTATTGGTAGTGTTGTCAAAAGTACCGACCGCGATACCAAATTGGTTCTGAAATTTTAAAAGTATGACGCTTTGAGCGCTTTTGAGTGGAATATCAACCCACCAATGGGTTATCTGTTGGGTCATTTTTAACCCAACTTTTTTTAGTGAGTAGTAGAAATGTAAAATTACACAAAAAATTAATTTTTGTCTCATGAGGATGAAAGACAACAATTCCCAGAATGCATTTCGCTGCCCTACGCTAGGTACAACATGGTTAACTTGCCCACCGCGTTCATTTTCATAAAATCAGTTCAGTTAGAGATGCTACAATTGAAAACTGAACGTGTCTGTTCAATATATTATGAGTGAGTCGATTGAGTGTCACAGCCGTCACGGCACAAACACAGCAGGAGTCGGATTACATTCATCACATGAGCTGAGCGGAGGTAATCGCGGGATTCACATCACATGAGCTGAGGTAATCGCGGGATTCACGGCTGCATTCACAGCACGTGATCAGTCTGGTGCATTTTCAGTTCATGTCTTTGGAAGCTTTACTTTCATAGGAATTCATTTGAAAAGTTGAAACACTCACTTTGCTCTCCACCGCTCCGTTAACATGAATCTCCGCAGCTCCCCGAGCCGAGTGGTGTGAGTGCGATGTTGAAAACATGTGGAAATAGCGCTCACTGCTTGCTATAGTCTTTAGCCTCTGGACAAAAACTCCTCCGATGACGCAAAATGCCAAAATTTGCATCATCAGAGTATTTTTTCCAGAAATAAAATACATAATTCTCTCGTCTCAGGGGGATATGAGGGGGGAAAGTACGATAATTTGAATATACTCCTGGGTTTCTACTGATACAAACCTTAATGCTAATTGCTGAAGTAACCCTTTAAGCCATCTTAAGCTAAAATTAAATTATGTAAAATATGTTAAAGTTGTCCTATTATGCTTTTTAACTTTTTTACTTTAGTTGGTTAGTCTGTAATGTTGCTGTTAAAGCATAAACAAGATCTGCAAGATTACAAAGCTCAAAGTCCACAGAATCCACTTTTCAAGAACTACAAGTAAAATGTCACAATGTTACTTGAAATTCGCAATAAAAGTAGACAAGGCCGGGTTGAGCTGTGCAAGAGAAAAAGAAGAGTGTTGCCGTTGCTTTTTCCACCCCAGAAAATGTTTGTCCTAAGGCGGACGAACTTAGAAAGGTTAAAATTTATACTTAAATGTACTGAACATTATAACCCCAATGCTTGTTTGTGCGTTGCACATTTTTACAGAGGACAACTTCCAGAACCTATAAGAGTACAATGCAGGCTACGCCCAAAATCTTCTCCTATTTTTTCTGGAGAATCTGTTGTTTTTGGATCACAATATGTAAGTATGTCTTATTATAGTTGTGTTTTCTATTAACAGTTCCAATTATAAGTTTTATGTAGTTGCTATGATGTAAACAAAGGGCAATGCTTTGCCTCCGCTAGCCTGCTAACTAACATTGCAGTATTGATGTAGTGTTTACTGTAGCTGGTGATGGTGGGTAACATCGTATCTACAATCTAAAATAAAAATAAAATACCACTCTGAAACGTCCTGTGAAAAGTCTGTGCTTGCAAAGTCCATGCTTGAAACCTGTTCTTTACGATCCTCTTGTTAGTTAACATTGTCGTGGTCTGAATTGGACTCTAATTGGTTTGAAATTGACACCATCCTTATTTAATTACACCAATCACAACACACTGGGCTAGCTAACCTATCACAGCACATTTCGTGTTTCAGAAAGAGCTATAATAATGTAAAATATGTGAAAACATCATGCTTGATTGTTAAAAAAACGCATTAAAACATTCTACAGTACACCCCAAAAACAAGACTTCATAAAAGTGCATATTAGGACCCCTTTAGGCTTAATTTAAATTATGTAAATTATGTTAAATGACACCATATAACAATGGGCTCAAAGAAGTAAGGTGAATAAAGGCCTTTTCACATTCCCACCAAGAACCAAAACATTGACAGTCAATCAGAATCCTTCCAACTTTAAAGAGCTCAAGCATTTAAAGTGGCAGACAACAAAACTGCAGTGTGTGCTTAGAATAAACAGAACGATAATATAGTTCTCGGTATAGATATATAGTTCTCGTTCTTGATGTGAACGACCTTAAAGTTTTAGATATTTCTGCAAAATACAAAACCATGGTTATAGGGTTGACTATTGTTGGTGATTTTACAAAAAAAGACATGCTCCAGAGACTTTTAACAATGAATTGTATGTGTCATATTTACATATCACTGAGGGACACAAAAGGCTCCAGTTTCATAGAATGACCTATGCGTCCTGAAGAGGGCACTTCACAGATGCATATCAATCTAAGAGAATGACCTTTCACTGTAATTCACTGCAATGGCCTTGTGCATTGCCCTGGTACATCCTGCCACAAATAAAAGAGATTCTTAAAGCTTGGCACTCAAACAGAGACCGTCAGGAAGGAAGGACAATCCACAGAGAGCATTGAAAGGAAAAAAGGAATTCAAAAGCTCTCCAAATTAGTCCTCTGTACTAATAAATAACAGCACTAAATTTTAATGCATTATGTAACCGTAAAATGCACGATAACTTGGCCTGGTGAGAGCAGAAAGGAAAAGGACTGGGAAACTAATGCACATTTTACTTACATCTCTGCAGGAACACGTCTATAAATACTGTAACCTTCCAAGAGCTGCATAAAATACATAGTAGGCAGTACCTATAAATAGGACATTTTTCCCATAATCCACAAATATGAAGAAGTGAAACGAACTGAATCAAATTATTTCATATTGAACTCAATATTGCTTTATTGTAAAAAGTCACGCAATGGCATTATACTGCTAATAAAATAAAGACCGCATACAGCTTTGGTTTATGGCTGCCTCAGAGAACGAGAATTCTTACCAAGCATGCTCATGATGATATATGAGACTTAACAGATATATATGACATTTATAGCGCTTGTTTGCCAAAGCTCTGGCATATCACAAGATATCCTGCGGTGATACTCCTATACCAGCGTACTTCATTACATATCATGAACCTAAGAACGCCAGTGCTATCCGCAGGTTGAGATTTAAGACTGCCATATACATTGAATATTAAACCCATTCATTTTGGTTTGTTTAGAGCTACCCGTCAAATTTTAGATTCATCCAAACTCTCTAAACGAATAACTGCTTACAATGGCTTTGCCTCTGGCTCTTTCTAGGTGGAAAACATAAGTAATTAAATTCAGAGAACACCAATCAATGCCTCTATGTCTCAAATAACTACTGCTTGACATCATCTGAAATGAGTTGAACAACATGGCAAAGAATGTTATGCAGAGATGTCATTTTTAATTAAAAAACGAGTCAATAAATCCAGTAGATATTTCTAGATAAAAGCAAATTATGTCTTCCTATCCTTCATAACTTCAACAACATGCTTTGTTAACATGGCTAACTCAATAAAAAAATGGCTGGACAAATTACTCTGGGGAGGGAAAGACTATATAATTTTTCTGTTTCTCTAAACAGTGGAGAGAAATGACTGAAGACAATCCAAAAGAAACGACGAGGAAAATTTCACTTATTTACAGCTTAGAAAAAAGGCGCTTCAAATCTTAACAGCCTTGAAAGTGCAAGGAAAATGGGTTCATGCACAATTCAAGCAGTGTTATACGGTTTCACAATCTGCAACTTATGCAATGATTTTACCATAGCACAAAACATTGGAATTGCATAAACAATTTCCTTGTCTTGCGATTGGCTGTCATTTATGGACAGCTGAAGACATAAATGTTGAGTTGCTCTGGTGACATCTACAAACTGTTTTAGTTAACTGCCTCTGCTCTGCATTGTTCTCAAAAAGACTGACATGAGAACAATAAGAAACCTACATTAATGGCAGATATCAATCTACACCAATGTAATTGCTTGCGGGTGGATCAAAACACTTGCCAGTTTGGAAATCAAATGGCTGACATGGAAATTTCACTTCTGCATTTATAAGACTAGTGCTTCATGTGTGTGTATTACTGGACACAACAGAGTTTTAAATGGCTCTCTCCTGTGAAATGGCTTTACTTGTGAATATTATCATTATACACTGCCCGATCTATGATTTGATCATTATTGCAGTGATTATTATTGTGCTTTTTTAGCATGTTATATGTTTTGCAACAGTTCTTCTGATGATGGTGTCAATACAAGATGATCTTGACCAAAAATGTATGGACAACATCTTGTATTGCCAATGCAAGAGTCCAGCACTCTGTAAAGTCTCCTCCAGGACATCCCAAAGTCCCTTTCAATGAATTTAAGGTCTGGACTCAGAGGTGCCGATTCATGTGTAAATAATTCTTCATGCTCTCTCCCAAACATTATTTCACAATCTGACCCTGACGAATCTTTACATTGTCATCCTGGAATATGGCCATGATGTGCCTTCCTACATGGTTGTTTAAGAAATAAAAACCTACACACTCCATCATTTAGGGTTAGAAAAACTGTTGTTAAACATATAACATGTTAAAAACATAATAATCACAGCAATAATGATCTAATCATAGACTCTTTAAGCATTTGCCTGTTTAAATACAAACATTTTATTGTTAAAAATGTGACGTATTGATCTATAAATGAGATCTTCAGTACAATATTTGCTCATTTTCAAGTCAAAACTGGAATGTAAACAATAACGATTAACAAAAGTCATTAAAATAACAATTCCAATTGCAGATTGAATTAGCTATTTCTCAACATTTCTTTCCAGAAATTTACAGTACATCTGATTCTGTAGGTCAGTTGATAAATGCACGGATAAGAAATTGAATTGGATGGATGACATGGCAATGTTTTCACTTGGAGTACGAGACATTCAGAGTTCTAGCACGCCCTAATATAACTTTTGATTTTAATAACCCAAATTTGCAGCTGTACCAAGATGTATATCAGCAGTGGGAACACATTTGTTTGCATTTTGATTTGTGATTTCACTGGAACGAACAGTGAGCCCCAGAAAAGCAAAAGGGAGGTAGAGTGCACAGCTGTGTGTGGTAGAAAACATGGCCGCTCTACGCCGCAGTTGACAACTTCAACAATAACTCAGCAAGCAAATTACAAAATTCCAACAGATCGCCACTCATAACACATACAGAAAAAAAAATACGAATTTATGCCTCAGAAATGGAGATGCTTCCATTAAATTAGATACATCACCGTCGCTGTCAAAGTGCTGGGAACATGACGCCACTGTCCCCACTGTAAATGCCGCCTATGTATGACATTAAAAAGGATGAAAAACAGAGATGGGATGGATAGGAGGATATTATGATGCGTAATCAGCAAACGTGAACGAGAGCAAGACCAGAGTTCCGAGGCGATTCATACATCACTGAGGAATGCAACACAACAAAAACAACACGTCCTCTCCCCCGCACGCCTGCCAAGATATCCCAAACAGCACTAGTGCAGACTCCCTGTTGCTCAACTGTGCTCTCAGATTTAGTTGAAAAGCTGTGCTTTTCCAGATTGTCTGGAAAAAAATAGCCTTAAACAACGAGTTTCCCGGATCTTTATCCGAGATGCCCTTTATCCGAGAGGTTTCTCAATGAACTGAGGTACTGAGTTATTCATCCTGAACGACAGGCAGAACTCGAGCAGAAAGGGTCCTGCCAGCGATGACTTTCAAGGTTGAGATTCACACGCAGCTAGCAATAAAAAACCCAACCGATACCAGGGCACTTCAAGTGATGGAAAAAAGGGAATTTATTATAAGTGCTCCTTTTAGGCCTTTTCGAATATTACCTTTCATGGAACGTGTAGTCGTTTGTGAATTTAAAAGGTCTGCAAAGTTTTAACCCTTTGACGTGTACAATTGAATCGGTGCAATCAGTCTAGGCTGGTCCCTTGAGCATATACGGACACACCGGTGTGATTAGAACATTCAGTGGATCACATGATCAACTGCTAAATTCAAACGTGCTTTTGTGCTTTGGCTGGTGCTGAACCAGAGATGGACACGCTCAGCGATTGACATATATGTGAACTATTCAGGGTTTTCAACCACATAATCTTTAATTTTAGTTTCAGACATTTAAAGTACTGGCAAAACAATACACTTATAGTTTGTAAACTACACTTATATCTGTAGAAGTGGCAATTAACTAATCTAATATGAATAAAACAAACTCATTTATAAATTGAGTTTGTTTTATTCATATCAGATTCGTTAGGTACAGGTAACAAAGTTTACTCTATTCTTCTCCCAGTTACCTCTTGCTTTCATGCTTTTTGGGAAAAGTGGATGAATTTACGTGTTGTAAATCCGACAGATCAGATTCTCTGAACTGCAGTGCAAACTAACATAGCGAGGCCCATTGCACATTACAAATCAACTAACATTATCATTATAACGTTTTTTCAACAACAAAACACATTCACTTGCATGTATTTGAGAATCAGAATATAAAAGGTAGATGATGACATGGATAAGTTTTTGAAAATTTTAAATTAAAAAGGAAAAACTAAATAAGTGATATATCTGCAATACAGTGCTATTGTGGCTGCAGTATGTCATGTGACAAGCATGACATGCCATGCAAATACACGGAAATACAGCCATGGAAATACAGACCAGCCATAACATTATGGGTTGGTCCCCCTTTTGCTGTCAAAACAGCCCTGACCTGTCAAGGCATGGAGTCCACTAGACCCCTGAAGGTGTGCTGTGGTATCTGGCACCAAGATGTAAGCAGCAGATCCTTTTAGTCCTGTAAGTTGTGAGGTGGGGCCTCCATGGAACGGACTTGTTTGTTCAGCACATCCCACAGATGCTCGAATGAATTGATTTTGATCGGACCACACGGGCCAGCCTTCGTCCCCGGCGTGTATCAATGAGCCTTGGCCACCCACGACCCTGTCGCCGGTTCACCACTGTTCCTTCCTTGGACCACTTTTGATAGATACTGACCACTACAGACCGGGAACACCCCACAAGAGTTGCAGTTCTTGAGATTCTCTGACCCAGTCGTCTAGCCATCACAATTTGACCCTTGTCAAACCCGCTGAAATCATTATGCTTGCCCATTTTTCCTGCTTCTAACACATCAACTTTGAGGACAAAATGTTCACTTGCTGCCTATATCCCACCCACTAACAGGTGCTGTAATAAAGAGATAATCATTGTTATTCACTTCATAATGTTATGCCTGATTGGTGTAATAAGGTGATACATTCAAAAATAACGGTCGTCCTTAAAAAAAAAAACTCACACTTGGGGGGCTCAGCTAGAATATCAAAGTGCACAACAAATATAAGTGATTGTCTCCTAAAAGAAAGAACTTCAGTTTAACTTCCTGTTACATACCTATATATATATAATAGGAACTGGGGCGGCAGTGGCTCAGTGGTTCATGTAGGTTGTCTACAAACCGGAAGGTTGGTGGTTCGATCCCCGGTTCCACCTGACCAAGTGTCGAGGTGTCCATGAGCAAGACACCTAACCCCAGCTGCTCCCGACGAGCTGGATGGCGCCTTACATGGCTGACACCGCCGTCAGTGTGTGAATGAGAGAGTGTATGGGTGAATGTGAGGCAAAATGTAAAGCGCTTTGGATGGCCATGAGTCTGTTAAAGCGCTATATAAATGCAGTCCATTTACCATTTATAACAATGTAAGGTCTTCACTTGCTGTTGGCAAACAACATCCACTTTGACCTGACCAGCTGCCCAAACTTTTGTGTATGGCAGTTCACTTCAGGTGAAAATGTCTTAGTTAATATTAACTTAAACATTAGCTACTTACAAATGAAGAAATGAGGTAATGGGAACTGCTTAAAATGACAACATGACTTACTGGATTTACCACAGGAGGCCCCAATTATTCAGGTTATTACCCTTTGACCTTTTAAATTGCATGAGCAAACCATTACCGGCCTAACCATGAGTCTGTAACGTTTTGACTAGTGAGACAAAACAGACCACCATTGCTTCTAATTACTACAAAAGAGCAGCGATTATTAGCAAAAATATGTAAAACTGTGGTCAGGTAGTTAACCTTTGTTAATGCAAGGCAGCGAGATGAATGACCATCATTTGTATGTGATACCATATTAAAGAAAATATAAGACTGCATAATTTTTACACCCAAGTACTGTAGTTTATTTAGCCATTCAGTTTTTCTCCTAATTTCAGAGCCATTCATAGCATTTTATATGAGGGATTTGCAGGAGAATGTTTAAAAACCACAGCTGATCAACTTAGTTGATAACTTTTTCATTATATTCATAAGATTGCATGAGCAAACCTGTCAGCAGTTGACGCAGTTTGTTTAGATGTCAATTGGGGCGTTACAATTTTCACCTCTGATAATTTCTTCAAGACTGATATTTCGAAGAAAGCTCATGAACACATCTGAATTCATAGCTTACAGCTGTGTACACACTCCAATGCGGCATTACCAACCAGACCAGTGTTAAAAGAAACCGTGTCATGACAAAATGTGGAAAGCAAAGGGAGACATTTATAAAGGAGATTTCTAGAAAACCCTTTTTTCCACCGCCATTTTCATCGGAAATTATCACACAATCCATCAGGGACTAGTGTAAATTCCAGAGGTTGTTGTGTAATGCATTCGGTTTTCTTCATGCTTTGACTATCTTGGCTCAACTGATCCCAAACAAACTCTGGCCACATCCCAACTAGATTCACTCGATCTAACATTTTATTGAGCTGGCTGAATGCAAGCTGAAAAAACTTTTCAGGGGACATTCATTAACTTTTGGGTTTTTGGAGAGGACAATGAAGGTCATCCCTGTCGTAAATACCGGACAGTTGAAAAGCCTATAAATCAGCTTGAGTGGTGTTGACTTGGTGGTCAGTGGTCCATTGGACATAAGCAGAACTCATGACTCAATTGTGCTTTAAAAAGATACATATTCAGCGTAACCCCTTCATGAAATCATTGTGGCTATAAAAACACCCTATAACACTGAGAGACTACACTAGAGCTTTGTATGAGCAAACAAGAAGGAATTTGTATGATATTCCAAAAAACAATACCACAAAGAAAAGACTGGTACATTGACCATGGTTTGATCTGCTGCCATCAATTCCCACAGACATTGTAAAGACGCAACAGAGAACAATGCAAAGGATTTCCTGTTAAATCACCCTTTTCGTTTCATGGGTCAAAAAACGCCAATATCCGATTCCCCGGAATTTCACGAGCTGGTGGTCAAGCGGTTTGTTTGACAGCACGTTCGACCTGATGAGCACTTTGAGCTGATTGATGAAGACTTTCACTGATATGAACCATCTGGTCAGCTTAACCAAGAAGGGCATTAATCACTGTAAAATTGCGTAATATTTCGGCCTAAGTCATAAAATTAAATGTTCTGAAATCCCAAATGGCAGATGCTCTGAGAGTGAGTCGCATCAATTACTTCCAGCTTGTGTCTTTTGAATATTAAAGGGGAGGACAAAACCATCATAAAGTGTTTGTTAAAAATAAATCATACTTAAATATTTTTGCAATCATGCAGCAAAGGTCTCTTACGTCTTCAGCCTGCCGGAGTTTGTGCTCATAATAAATATAGTTTAGATGAAATATGAACACTGGCAAAGTCTAAATCAATTAAAAGTGATGGATTTTAACAATCACAATGAAAGACCTTGTATGAGAACACATCAGCTTCTCTAACGCAAGATGTTCAATTGAGAAAATTAGAAAAAAAACAAGCAACCGAAATGTAATCTTGATTTGTGCTACACTTTTCTCACTTCATCACTTCTCCCAGCTCGTCTCCGTCTGTGGACAAAATTGAAAAACAACAAAAGAAGAAAACTCAAATATTCACATCTATAATTAAGGGAACTAACAATCGGTTGCAAATACAAAAGAAACAGGACACTGACAGATTCTCCAACTTCAATTGTCTTTTCCTCAATATAGTCCTCAGACACAAATACGAGGACCCTTCCTTGCCTCATGGTACATTTGAAGGCCAAACTTATTAGGCAATAATGTCATAACGTAATTATGGATTCATGTAATGTGGGATGTGGGACAGTGCTCCTACCTGTTTTATCCAAACAATGGAAGTTAGGGGGCAGAAGGAACAGTAGGAATGTTTAGGAAAACCTTCGTCCTTCAGCTTTAAGTCCCAAATCTTATAGTACTTGAACAATCAATCCTGGAGCTGTTCAGCGGTAGGTAACCAGTACCCTTGTGAAGCCATGTAGCAGGTTTTAGTTTACTGTGCATATGCCAGACACATCTGCATTTGCTCAAAGAAGCTTTTTGACATGTCTGGGTTGAAAAAACCCAATATGATCTTGTTTCTTTTAATGGACACTTTTGGAAATATACTCCCTAGACACCAGTGGATATTAAAGATGAACTAAAGGGGTGAGAAAAGACATGCGACCGGACTCTAGAGGCTTCCCAGTTTGTATAAAGGTTCAGCTGATAATTAAAATGCTTTCCGTTGGCGACGAACAAGTGCTTGTGGTCAGATGAACTTTATGTTTAAGTTCATGGCTGCTTTTCTGTCCTAGAGGGGATAGTGAGAGGAGAAAACTGAGAGGGTTTATATGATATGGCCTTTGTCTGTTTGGTTCACTTCGCCTTTTGCCCTGGAATGCTTCTATTAGCTCAGAAACAGGCCTAAAACCACCAGAAATGTTTGGAAGAATAACCAACAACCAAGTTCTCCAGAAACATATCCAGTCTGTTCTGATCTGGCTTCACAATGTTGTCCCTGATCCTATTCCTGTGAAACAATACAAATATTAATCCAAAACTATAGTACTAAATCATTTTGAAAGCTGCACTACATTTAAAATGAAGACCTATAAATTCTATGGCACTATATCAAAAACTTCACAGCAGCCTTTCAGAATACACAGCTTTCCTCTGCTAAACTATATCCTCCAATAAAGCTTAACGGTAAACAATAGTAGGATCCATGACGCCATTAAAAATAAACCTTCCAGTTGTTCCTGACGCTGATATCTTTCTGAAGTTAGCAAATGAGCAGTATAAACAGGACGTGTCAAAGTGAAACGTTTCTTTATGCTTCCATTTACTCTTCCATTCGTCCTGTTGTTGACAGACTCAAGTGCGTGGATTAGAAGACTGCATTGGGATTGGGATTCGGCGTTTTTTTGTGATATAAAACGCTATCAACCGTTAAAATAAAATGTCTGAATGTGTTTGTCGTGTGGTGCAAGTATTACTTTATCTTATGGTCAGTTTAATTAAACGCAATGTTTAATCTTTGTTATTTTGAACATATAGCCCTAATGTTTGTGTACTTTTTTCACAATTTCTAAGATGAAACAGAACGTTTGCGAGTGTGGGTGGGAGTGGAACAAACACGTTGCGGGAACGGGTGGTAACGGCCGAAATTCATCGGGAGTGGGCAAGAGCATGATTAAAGGGTTAGTTCACACAAAAATGAAAATTCTGTCATTAATTACTTATTGTAATTACCTCATGTCGTTCGACACCCGTAGAACCTTTGTTCTTCTTCGGAACACAAATGAAGATATTTTTGAAAAATCCGATGGCTCAAAAAGGCTTCCATTGACAGTAATGTCATTAATTCTCTCAAGACCCATAAAAGGTACTAAAGACGTCGTTACAAAGTCCATCTCTCGACAGTGGTTCTACAATCATTTTATGAAGCGACGAAAATAGTTTTTGTGCGCAGAAAAAAAACTAAATTACGACGTATTTTCAAAACACAGCTTCCTGAAGCTTCGGAGTGCTATGAATCAGTGTATCGAATCATGAATCGGATCGCGTGTCAAACCGCCAAACTGCTGAAATCAAGTGACTTTGGCGATCCGAACTGCTGAGTCGATACACTGATTCATAACGTTGTTTTTTTGGGTGAACTAACCCTTTAAGAAATGAGTCCTGCAAGGCTCTAGCGTGAAGTATGCCAGAAAGAAATTGAACAGATATATGTATACTGTATTCAGTGCAGACAGCGTCAATGACTATACCGGGTTTTATTTTGACGTGACATGACACTTGCTTCCGGTGTAGGCAAGTGTCAGCCGTTAAAGTGATAGTTCACCCAAAAATTTCAATTTTGTCATCATTTACTCACTCTCAATTTGTTCCAAACCTGTATGGAAGATATTTTGAAGAATGTTGGAAATCAAACAGGAGCCATTGAATTCCAATGCATTGCATTTTTTTCTCTATTATGGAAGTCAATGGTTTCTAGTTACCAACATTCTTCAAAATATCTTCTTTTGTGTTCAACAGGAGAAATAAACGTTTGGAACAACCCGAGGTCGAGTAAATGATGACAGAATTTTCCTTTTTGGGTGAACTATCTCTTTAAGTGACTTGATGCTAGTGGGCAGGGCCTGGTGTGATGATGTATAACTATTCGCTGATGCCATGCACTGGAGGCGATCATATGTAAACCTATTTGCCAGTGTGATGTCACAAATTTCACAATATCCAAATGAGGAAGAGAAAAGTTGGCACACCACAGCTCCAAAAACAAAAAAAATGAATGTTCTAACCACAGGTGACTCTCAACAGACAATCAGACTCGAAACGCCATTAGGCTTGAAACGTCACCTGTGGTGAGAACATAAGTCACTTTTTTTTGGAGCTGTGTGTGTGCCAACTTTTTCATTTTTTTTTTTGCCCTTTGGATGTGCGCACTGTGTTGAATCTTTGTGGAACAATATCCACATTTTTGGAGCTTGATTAAATAAAGGATGTTTTAATGGTACAAAGACCTTTTATGTCCAAAGATCTAGGAAAATTTGATTAATCATGTAAATGTTAATTTAATGTGAATATTTATATAAATGGCAGTGGCGTGCAGTGGCGTTCTGAAACAAGAAGGAAACGGTCTTTACAGTTTATGTTTTTTCCAATGTAATTTCATGTTCATTCAGGCTGAATCGCACACACAGAACGTGCATTAAACAAGAGGTGTTATTTATTGCGCGAAAAGAGTAATTGTCCACTTAGGGGTGGGCTATGAGCTCGGAATTTGGCCCGAACCTAGAGTACTCCCCTGTTAGAACTAAAAGTGCGGAGAAGGGGTGGTCGAGGGATGCTGAGAACTGACAACAAACGAAGGTAAGACTGATAAATATATATACCTTATTGTTGAGTGGCTGAGTGCCCTCTACTCGTGTGAGTTATCTGAACGTTCTCCTCCTGAACTTTGTTAATAAAACATCATATGTCCGAAAAGGAGCAGGATGAAGCAGAAGCTTGTTATGTGGATGTGATTTTTATATTGTGGATTACTTTCTAATCGATTTTTTTAGGAGAATTGTGTTTTGTTTTATAAAACATTGATATGCATTTAATTAAATTAAACAATTAGCACAGCTGGGAGTTTGATTTAGATATGTAATCGATTGACAGCCCTTATTCAGATACAAATGTTATCTATTGCAGTCAGCACAGGATATTGGTATAACACAGAACCAAAATACTTATACATATATAGTTTCTGAGACAAAGCCAGTAAGACTTCAAAAAAAGATTTTTGAATGATGGACAGAAGGTTAACACTACATCCCTGGCCAGTTTTCACAGCTATCAAGCTCCAGGATGGATCACAACCAAAGAAAATGTCATACTACAATGCATGAACGTTCTCCTCTGTTTGACATTATGATCTATTCAAGAGACAAACCCTGGCTTGCAGGCATGTTTCTAACACAAGAACAGATGCGCAAAAGATCAAATCAGATCAAAAGAATCAATTGAACAATGAACGACACACATATATTTCCAAATGTCGCATCATGAGTTTGAGAGCCGCCAAGCCACAACTGAAAAGAGGTGTGGTGGCTTACACTAACTGCACCTGTTAATTTACAATGAGCTCATATCAAAACAGCGATTGAGTCATTTTAGCGATCTACATATGAGCAAATGATACTGACAAGCCTGCTCACATGAGACCCTGTGTGTAAATACTCTACAGGCATGCTTGAGAGATTTAGGGACTTCACAGGTCACCAGTGTTGGCGCACCATACACACCAAGAATTTACAAGGACAAGCTTTACAGCGATTTTGGCAAGTGTTTCAAAGCATCACACATCAACGCCTCCTGAAAAAATAAAAACCCTGTTTTAGTTTGTGCTTTAACTTGCTACTTCCAGCATGCAGGTGGACTGAAATGCATGGCCACAGAAGACAAAGTGCGACAACAATGCAAGGGAGAATAAATCTTTTCATCTACAATTTCAATTGCTTGATTTCTAGATAAATATTTAAAAGAAATAATTCACCCTAAAATGAAAACTGCCATAAATTATTAATACATTTCCAAACCTGACTTTGTCATCCATAGACCACAAAGGAGAGATGTTGAAGAATAAAGGTGTTTTCTGTCTTTTTCAGCTCAGCAACCCATATCCTTAGCTTGCTTTGGTGCAATTGAACAGAAGAAAGTCATACATATGGGTTTGAAAAGTTACAAGGCTGAGTTACTGCAGGTGGATTTTTGAACAAACTTTACCTATAACTGGGGGGTTTGCTGCAACACAATCAACCTCAATAATAATCTAACCATCCCTTGGCAAAGTAGTAGACTGGAACAACAAGACCTGCTTTCAAAACTAGCTTAAAGTTACTGCGGTAAAGCTGAGGAATCTTGGTCTGCTTTGCATCCGGAGCCAGCTTAAAGCTCCAGCATCATAATCCCCAACCTTCAAAGAATAATATCTCCTTGCTTTCTTTCACTAATTCTAAAAGGTCACAGGAATGAAAACAGGATTACTTAACATGCCCCACACAAAACACCAACACAGCTAACCAAGTGAAAGAAAACCCTGGGCACTTTAAGAGAAAAGAAACAGCAAGAGTCACTCTCGAGGAAACACTTGCTGATCAACTGATAATCTGGGGGTAGCCTATCAAAATTATATTTTAATCTATATATATAAAAAAAAAAAAAATCTAAAAAATGTAATTTGAACGGACACAATGTGCATCTATTTTTTTAAACAAACTCAGTATGGATACACAAGAACTGCATAAAACACAGCTGGAGTCTGTCTACTACTCTTGGTGATGTAGAATACAATGGTAGGCTACATTAAAAATTAGCTGCCATCAGAAATGGAGCCAGTGGTTCTATTTCAAACATAAAACAACTATTTATTGGTAGCATTCCTACAAATAAGATTTTCAGAAAACATTCAAGCCTAACGGGTTTCATTGCATAAACATGTACAATAATCATGATAGACTGACAGATATGGCACTTATTTAAATGGGAAGCTGTACCTAAAGTCCAATTCAGCCCTGCTTCAATAAATCCAAAACGTTAAATGAATGACAAAAACGTTTACAATCAATATATAGGCAACACAAGAACCTACAGAACACCAAACTGTATAAGTAAACCGTTCCTTACCTGTAGCATGTGGCCACCTCTCCCGTGGATTTTACGCACGGGTATTTCGTCGTTGCGATTTTGTTCTCTGAACACACTTCTCTGTAAGACAAATAAGTCGTCAGCTGTTTCTTTTTACATAAACAATTCTGCCTCACGCACAGGAAACAAACTTTCCATCCTCTGAGTTTGTGCAAACAGCGAGCTGACGGCACGCGCACTTTACCTGTCCACATCCTCCTTCTCCTCTCGGAAAGTCAACGGCGTTCCCGATGAGAACAGTATTACAACCACAGCGAGACTGAGAGGAGTTGCTCTGCCCGTGGAGCTCATTTTTAAACAGTCTGAGATGATAAAAAGATATTGGTCCGTAAAAAGCCAGCGTCTTGAAGTTCAGCGCTTGTTTCTGAGGAATTGAGAGAGTATTGATTGGTTACCTCCTGCGAAGCCCCACGCGCAGATTCCCTCCGGCCCCTCCTACTGCAACACTTGATCAACTTCCATAGATTCAGAAAAAAACGTTATACATATAATATTTAATAACTGCCACACGTAACATTCAAGTCATTACTGAAAATGTGCTTGAAAAAAAGAGAAAATCCTGGGGTGTCAGGTTTGCGTTAAATAATTACAATTTTAGTTAATGTTATGATACAGATATTTTTATGTAGAAAAAAACAAAACATTTTCAGGCAACATTGCAATAATAATATATAAATTATCTGATGATGTATCATATCTGATACATTTATATATATATATATATATATATATATATATATATATATATATATATGTGTGTGTGTGTGTGTGTGTGTGTGTGTGTGTGTGTGTGTGTATCAGATATGATACATCATCAGATAATTTACATATTATTATTAATGTATATATACATGCACACACATTCATGTATATATATATATATATATATATATATATATATATATATATATATATATATATATATATATGTAAGAATTATACAATACAATATGTACATGCAAATATTTTTTAAATATATACCAGAATGACTGTGTATTTATATATACATAATAATCATACACAATACACACACATAATATGTAAACAAAAAGCTTTTTTATGCGATTAATCAGGATTAATCAATTTGACAGCATAATTGCATAAAGCCTGAAGTCATAAATAAATATGTGCTACTGAACATAAACATATACAGTGTCTCTCAATTAATTCGATGTTTTAATTCTAATTATAGAATAATTAGAAAAATGATTACCATTTTTAGATGGAAAATGGACATTTCACTTTCCCATGTTTATTTTAGTTTTTTTTTAAGACGCTGCATAGACAAGTATTTAATTCTGTACATAGACAGCATAAATGCATGAACAAAGAAATTAACAATGACAAAGATTTAGGCTCCCATGATTGCCCTCAAAGGTTAAATTAGGCAAACTGAATCCCTCACAACAGGAATTGTTTACGCCAAGTCTTCATCCTTGACCTCTGACTGATGCCATAAGCTGTTCAGGAACCCAAACGGCCCACAAGGCCAGGGCACTGTTGCCACAAAAAAAAAAAAAAAAGATTTAGGCTAATAGTATAATTCTTAAGTATAGTCATTTTTTATTATTATTATGTTAGGGCTGATGCCAGTGTAATTCATAGAACTGTTTCAGTTGTGGCCACAGATGAACTGGGGAGACTTTTTGAAAGTTTCGCCCCCTAGTGGCTGACAGAGCAGCAGCTGTTTCTTGTTTGTATTCAGAGGAGCCCTCAATAAAAATGATCCCCCAACCATCTGAATAGCAATTAATGAAGATGCCAGAAAAAAAACTTCCTGATGAATAATCTCACATCTCATGAGTTTCAGAACCGTCTCTCATGAGTAAGCAACTCTAAACATATCAGACAGGGTCGACCCTGAGTGCTTGGAAGCGCAGATAAATGTGCTCCTTCCAAAGATGTGTTTCCATGGAGCTGTTTGCATGATGCTGCTGATGAATCTTGGCTGAGATCACCTTTTCGTGCCTTGCTTTTTGTACAGTGATAAACCCTCCCTGTCTTTTTCTTTCAACACTTTCATTACATCCAAGCAACAGATTTAAGACACAAGATTGATGTCATCAGGGCCAATGTCTAGACTTTATGGAGACTTTAAGCAAAGCATTAAAAGTTCACACATTGGGTTCAAGGCTCAAAATAAAAATGTTCTTAAATCCTATTTAGAAAATTAGTTGCACGAGACTCTAAACCTTGATTTCCAGTCACAACATTATAGGGTGGATATTTTTGTCTCAGGTGGCTGCATAATTCATGCTGGGCTATTTAAACACCCAAAACAAGTAAAATGAACTGTTTTCAGACAGAGAACACCTGCTCTTTAAAGAATTTTACTCCTAATCAAACTGGAATGAGCATTTTTTTATTGTTTAACTAATCATTGTATCCAGTGTAACTGGATAGTGATGATAATAGCGTTGTATGTGTTTCGTAAGGGATGGTCTTGTTTACATAAAAAATAAGAATAGTGTTGACACAGTGTTATGAGTCAGCCAGATTCGAAATGATACAAATATGTGCTAGAATGAGTATGCTTGTGAGTTTTGTTTTCAATAAGGCATAGGAAATAGGTCGACTTGAGCAGCGTAACAGCAGGAAAATATGCACAGCCTTTAAAAGCCTTCCAAAAATTTAATCATCAAGATGCAAATATTTGCATTTGGGTATGACTAAAGAAATAAGGTCTGTTTTTTCCCCAACTTCTGTTGTATAATAACTGCAAACATTCCAAGTTCCAAAAGAACAGGGATTTGTTTCAATGTAGAAACATTCTTGAGCCAAAAGTCAATTACACAAATGTGTTTCCTAAAGCAGTGATTTTGTACACTTTCATTGAAAATTTCAAGGCCAGTAAGATAAATGTGATTATTTTGAATGTTCTATTCGTCAAAGAACCCTGACAAAAAGTATTAAAAATATTACACAGCACATCTGTTTTCAACTGTGATAATAATACATGTTTCTTGAGAAAATCAGCAAAATAATTTCTAAAAGGACCACGTGACAATGAAGACTGGAGTAATGATGCTGAGAATTGAATACAGCACCAGTTTCTGTCAGGATCACTATTGTCAAAGTGATAGACAATTAGCATATAGTTTAGACTGACGGTATGGTTCTGCTCTAGGCACTCCCTGCGCATCCATGCAGCACCCTGGTAAACAGAACAGAAGCAACTATCTATTGCAGATAGCATGAATGTGTATAATTAAAATGTACAACCTAATTCGGGAATTTAGTCTGATTCAGGGGGAATCAGATGCCAAATCCTGACTGACAAGTGGAGGAGCTGGGGATGGAGGAGGGTAATTAGCTCCGGAGAAACGTGATAGCAGGTGATAATACTGAAGGAGCTTATATATGGATGCTGTGATAGGCATGGAATTCCTATAGGTAGACGTGATCAGCTGACTAGTGTGACCTGCCAGAACAAATGCTATACGCTGGATTTGTTGTCACATGTTTTAAATGTAATTTTGTTAATTACATTATCTGTTGGCCTAAATACGTAAGCTTGTTAATTTCTTCATGAATTTTGTATTTTTCATCATTTTAATTTATTTTAAATTTAATTAAAAAATATATTTAAAATGTGGATATATAATATATAAATAATAATGGCAGTTTATACTGTGACAACATTCCCAGCTGATCTGTTTTCTTGTGCAATAGTGGTAGAAATGATGCATCGATTCTATACTGACTTCTAAAATAACCTGCATATTTACATTCTTACATAAAGATACCTTTATTTTAAAAACAAAATGACCCACGACATTGAATTGGAAAAATCTAAATTATTTTTAAGGAAAAAGTTTATTTTTTATTTTTCAGTTCAGAAATGTTATATTTTGTATCTAATGCTTTGCAGTGTATCCAAATACTTTTTTGGAGCCCACTATTTAAACAAATCTAAAAGAACTCTTTTTAATAGGTTTATGTGAGTGATTGGATTTTGGACATGTGCCTTTTTCCTTTACACAAAGTGAGAATCATATGTGTTTTGACATGAAAGTTCAGCTCCTTTTTATAATGACATTGACATGTGTGTATTTTGGTGTGTGAGAGCAGAAAGAATTTACCATGCTGACCTCTGGGTCACCCAAATCAATGGTCCATAATCAAGGTCATCCGGGGGCTCTGAGTGTTATTCCTTCTCTTTCCCTTTCTCTCTTCAGTTGATAGTTGGCACATTAAGAATACAGCTCTGGTTTTGAATCTATGTGAAAATGTCTGAGTACAGAAAATTAAGCTGTGGGATTTACTACCACTCTGCAACAACACAATCTGCAGTCAGGACAAGAACTATGGTTTATATTTATATAATGTACTGGAACACACACACACACACACACACACACACACTCACTCACACACACACACGGAGGGAAATCTTGAGATTTGCCGTCTGTTAGATTTTCTACCTCAAATGACCTGCCTGGACAGTGAACCGAGATTTACTCACTGTCTGCTCTGTGTCCTTTGTTGCTAGCTACAGCAAATCATTATGGATTAAAATGCTCATCCTGTCATACATGTGCACTTTATCAGTTTTATTATTACCTCTTATTGTTGTCACTGCTGGCATAGGGCTGATAGGGACATAAGGCATCCCTTGAGCCACAAGAACACGTCAAACTGCAATTGCAGTACCGCTGTTAACCGCTAGATGACTCTTCGACTCCAGTGTAGCGCTGCACACCTCCGTCATCGTAAACAAAATGGATGACCAGTGTTATAAATACCGGGGTGCGTCACGAGCCCGACTAGGGAGGGTGCCTGCTGTGCCATTTAAGTTTCTGCAATTTTTGATGGCTCAGCAGAGAGGAGGAAAAAGGAAGATAGGTAGACTAAATTAGAGAGAGCAGGGTCATTATATGTCTCCAGGTGCAAACATCCCTCACACAGCCAGTCTTAAAGATGAGAGGCACTGTATTTTCCTGGGGTAACTAATGTTTCAAACACGTCGGTTTTGGTGCGTTGTTGTGCAATGTGTCTGTGTATAAGTGAATGTGAATAACTGTATAACTTGAAATAGCCCAAGTCTCAGTGTCAAGCATGCAATAGTTTTTAAAGGGTGCCACTTTTAATATTGCAATAGTTTAGTTAGAAACAGTAGGCCATAAAAAGGAGGAAAAAGAATGAAATTGCAACACTATTTTAAATCCGTCCGAAATCAAATACCTCCCTACTATATAGTTGGCGAAAAAAACAGTACGCCAACTGAGTTGTATGTCCGAATTCATAGTATTCGAAAAACAGTAGGCGAAAAGTACCCGGATGACCTCTTCCGGCGAGATTCTGAAGTGTACATATATGATGGACACTTTACTATCCCATGAGGCCACGGGAGAGGATTTATGAATTGATGAGAATGGACACAACTAATGCTGGTCACATTATAAGGACGACATACGTTCACTACACTCATTCACGTACGTTTTTAACGATCACGAAGTAAGTTAAAATTCAAATGTAGTAGGCTACCTATATACTCACATAGTATTTTGGACGCCGCTTCAGTATGTGGAAGAAAGAGCTGGAGCAACTTTAAAAAATAACAATGGTAACTTTTAGGCTATAGACGGTGCACTCTGATTACTTATGAAAGGGAGAAAGTGCAACGCCCAATATGGTGAATAAGCCCTGCCTTCTAAATGAAAGAGCCAATTGTTGATTAGTAAAGTCTGCTGCAGCTGCCATTAGTTGCTATAGAAACAAGCAGTGTTCTGCTACAGGCACTTAGCTTTGTCCAGGCTGAAAAACGCAGTTTTGTCATGATTCAAGCGTTTAGAAACCAAATTTATGAGACATTGTCAGATTTCATTTGGGATTTCAAATATAAAATGTAATCTTAAATTTGGCGAACATTTTGGGAGAATTTACCCATTCAAAGAGATAGGAGCTGCACTTGCATGCCCAAGAGGCGTTTCCGAGTGAAATGACTTGTTTTTAAGGGACTTTGGTAACGCTCAGTATGAGGTTGAAAGGAAGTTCTGCTTTTCAATTAAAAGATCACATTAGCTGGACCATCTTTGAAAAATGTAATTGTAATTTTTATATTTAAAAAATAAATATAAAGATTGATTTGAGCTAAAGAAGATATGATTTAATTGCCGGCAGCAATATTTATTTAAATACAGTATTTAATTGCTGTATTTATTACAGTGGTGACATACAGGCGAGTCCAAAAGTCTGTGTCACAGTCCCTATTCAAGAAGATAGTATAGCAGATGTGCTTACGTGATAGCTGCCAGGGGTTTTTCGCCAAGATGGCTGCCAACTTGCTCCAATGAGGATTTTGGTTTAGCAGAGAGAAGACTGGAAAAGATGGGGAACGAGAGGGGAGAACCAAATCTGGATATGCCACAAGTTGGAATCAAATTCACTTTGCCTTAATGAGCCCAATGCGCTGCTCAATGCGTCAGAGCATGTGCACGAGGCCACAGCTCCAAGAAACGCATGCAATCGTCTAAAGAGCTAATTAATATTTTTATTTAGTGGTATAAAGCATACACCAATACCAGTGCTATTGGTATTTAATTGTATCTGCAGTTTGCTTGTGTTGTTTAATTGTATCTGCAGTTTGCTTGTGTTGTTTAATTGTATCTGCAGTTTGCTTGTGTTGTTTAATTGTATCTGCAGTTTGCTTGTGTATCTTTGGGTTAGGTCTGCAGATGTGGCAACATATATCCCATTAGAGGACCCTACTTTACTCAGGGCAGTTTCACCTTAATAAGTTCAAATGGCTTTTGTTTTCCCCCTTATATTTTTCTCTGTCCGTTCGGTCACATATTACCTTGCCTGAGAATTGGGCCTGCGGACAGGGAAGATTTTCTGTGGTGGGCATAAGGTGATTACACAACGCCTGGCACACCAATCACAGAGCGGAACCATGCTGACTCCTGGACACACACTTGGCCAAACTAATGTCTCTTTCACAATTCATCCTTCTGTTCCATTTTCCCACTCCTTGATTGCATCTTTTGCCTTATCAACCATTTTATTTTCCTCAATTCTTTCCTTTTTTCTCTTTTAACACAGTATATTTTCTCCTCTCCCCAGACTAGCATATCTCCTGTTCTAGCCCCAACCTTTGTCATTTCAAATTTGTGTAAAACTACATTTTCAGTGTTTGAAAGAACGAGTACTTATTTATGTACACATTTATATAATAATTTACTTTATTATGTTAAAATATGCTCCAGCATCCCCACAATTGCAATCATTTTGGAGCTGGATATTATTTAATTTATTATTACTTGCCATTCAGAAGTTTTGGGTCATAGTTTTTATTTAGTTTTATTTATATATATATATATATATATATATATATATATATATATATATATATATATATATATATATATATATATATATATATATAATGTACATTGTAATTATATATAACACATTTTTCTTAAATAGATGCATGTGTGTGTATTTATAATTATACGCAGTACACACATATTATGTAAACAAACTTTTGGATTTGACAGCACTGTAATATGATTTCAAGTTTTACTATTTTGATCAAATAAATGTTGCATAAGAGACTTTTTAATATTTAAAAATCTTACTGACCTTTTTAATGATAATATATACTGAGAAATAAACTAGTTATTACACATATGTATCTAAAGCTATGAATTTGTTTTAGATTATTAGATGTGACGATATGGTGCAAAGACTGTCTGAAAACCTTCAAACGAAAAAGCACACAGGCAAGGACTTTCTGGCCAACGAGGCAGCCTTCGGTTTCAGATACAGCCTTGGAAAGCATTGCAGCTGAGAGAGAACGTTGCAAGGGATTCTGGGATAAGCAGAGAGCGAGAGCTGCAGTGCAGCCACCATAATCTGTTTACGGTGTCTGTCTGTACTGATGCCAGCTTCTCTTCTCCTCTCTCACAGTTCATACTCTGAGCTGTCGCACTACACAGTGCAGTCGTAGCAAATGGAGACTGTCATAACATCAGCATCCATCACTGTCAGATAGACACCTGTCAGCTAGAATACAGGAATGTCCTATAGCGCCATTGCTTCAGACAAACACCCGGTCCCCCAGGGCACTGCAAACCCACGCACACACAAACCAACAGTCTGCCTGACCATCTGAAGGGAGTTGGTGCACAGGGCTTGGTTTTTTAAAAATATTAAACTCACGAAAATAGTGTCATGACCCACACTCCAGAAGGAAACACGACACAATAAGATCCAGGGGTGAAAACTTTTGAACAGGATGAAGATGTCCACATTTTTCTTTAAATATCTTTTTTTCAGTTAGTACTGCCCTTTGGAAGCAACAGAAGATACTTACATGTTTCCCGGAAGACAAATTAAGTACTATTTACCTTGAGTTTCAAATTCAAAAGTTTTCACCCCCGGGCTTTTAATGCGTTGTGTGTCCTACTGGAGCATCAGTGAATGTTTGAATCTTTTTTAATAGTTGTGTTTGAGTCCCTCAATCATTCTCAGTGTGAAAAGATGTATCTCAAAATCATACAGTCACTGCTGGAAAGGGTTCAAATATGCAAAAGATGCTGGAAAACTGAAGAAATTGCAGGACCTGGAGGAATTTTCTGAAGAACGTTGGGCAGTTTAACTGCTCAGGACAAACAAGGGACTCATGAACAACCATCACACAACAAAAAAAACGTGGATCATCCGGGTGACGACACAGTATTAAGAATCAATGGTGCATACACTTTTGAACAGGGTCATTTGAATAAATTCAGTTATTTGTCTTGTGGACTATTATGTAAACATATTTTATGTAAAATCTTACTCAGGACAGTAACGCATAATGCATTTTATATGAACTCTCTTATTTTGTTAAAATGATTCACATATTCTGCAAGCGGTTCACATAATTTTCAAGCAGACAATCATACTGTATCAAATACTGTTTTAATCATAATTGGTATACAGTTAGTATGCAGGGATGTGCCTGAAGCTGAATACTATATTCGGAAAGGAAATGACTACGGAGCCCCTGAAAGGACATGGTGATATAAGAAAATAGGAGACGGGAGGGAAATATATTTCAGAATTATAGTTGAGTAGTTATATGATTTGCGGGTATTAGGGAGCCACTATCAATATGTAGGGTATTGAAATCGCTTTTAAATGCATGCTCGCTTTTCACTTTCACCTTGAATTTGCATTCATGCGTACTCTGTGTATATGAAGTGCCAGTACTGACTGACCATACATTTTATAAGATAAACATATTTGTCAATGACGCTCAGGATCTGTTGTACACCATATCCTCCAACATCATCTTGTCAGTTATCTCTCCTTACTTTGTTCACATGATAAGTTAATTCTCATGTACTTTAATGTATCCCCCTGCCGCAGCAAGCACAGGTTCACACACAACCCATTTTTGTTGTTAGAAACACTTTGCAGGTCAATGGAATGAAAAAATGTTGTCTAGAGATGTGTTTTTTTAAAGTTTTAATTCTTTTAACTTGAGTGCCGCGTTTTTAGAATGCCGTGTCATTTGTGAGTGTGTACTGCAGTAGGCACGTGTAGTAATTTCCTTCCTAACATAGCCAAAAAATGATTTCAGGTGAGTTCTCTGCAGTGTAAAACCCAAGTCATCATGGTCTGGCTGGTTAACTTCAGTTAGTCCCTGCTCATAAATACCATATCTACAGCATTATGTGGTTAAAAAGGCATGACTGAGTGATGAGAGTATGCAGGTAAGATGACACCTCTTGTACAGTTCTTGTGTAACTCCAGACACTGTGTCTCCACCTGAGCATACCGTCCGGCTGTTGTCCACAGGGAGCTACTGTCACTGTCTAGCCGAGAGCAGATAAGACAAATGGTTATGTAAATTGTAATATGACCTATTTGAAGGAGTAGAGAACCCCCACCCCCACACACACACCTTCAAAAAAGCACTTAAAATAAATTTCACTGCATTAATCAACAAAATATTCAATCAAACTGCAATCAAACAGACCCTTTTTTAACTTTAACACTAATTTCTTAGTTATTTGTGCAATTATTAAATCAAACATACTTTATTGTTCCTAAAGGGCCTTGTAGCCACAAAATGTTGCTCTCCTTCAAATAAAAATAAATGAAATCATTAAATAATGGCATGTAAAACATTCTAAAAATAAAAAAATAAAAAAACATACAAATTACACAATTCTATAGAAAACATAATAAAACATCATAAAATACTTTGAAATAACAATACAACAATACAATTTACAGTCCAATCAAATATCTCAAAAAAATATTTTCCAAAAATATATCCATTTTACATCTGCAAGTTGTTACTGAGTACCTTATTGAAGAATTTAATTCAATACAAAAGATTTATAATTCTGGCAGTTTTACTGTTTATCAGAGGTAAAAACGTATACTTTGTATAATGTGTGTATTACTTTTAAGTGTGCTTAGTCATTCAAATAAACAGCTGCAGACGAACATCTTCTAGAAGAGTTAAACAAACCCACAAATTTAAGCCTTCCACAAAGAATGGCCAAAGTGTTATTTTCAACAAATATAAATCCAATTGATTCAATCACAACATTAGAGATCATTAATCCATACAGAGCTTTTGAACACATCTGACTGATTAATCTACACAATAACAGACTGTAGTGACCTTTCTATTGGGCCCTAATCAATATACCTTACTGCATTTCTGGAAGTTTCTACTTTTATGATTACACCAAAATGACTTTAATCTATTTTAGCAAATCATATCCATTCACTGGCTTTTCACCAATGGAAAATCAAGTAGATGTTTAAAATTCTATATAATGCATACATATTAAACATTTTGTAAATATGCAAGTGCACCATGCTCCATTTATGTCAATGCTTGAGATAGGATACTATAGCAAACACCAATCTACTCATAATACCATAGCAACTGCATAGAAATGCCTTAGCAACCACTCTAAACCACTCAGAATACACTAAAAACCACATCGCAATGCTCTAGCACCCTACCACCCTCAACACCCTAAACCGCTCATACCTTTGCAACTTAGCAAAACCATAGCAACCATTCTAAACCATGCAGAAAATCTTAGCAACCACATAGCAATGCCTTAGCAACCACCCTGAAATCCCAAACCACTCATAACAGCCTACCTTAGCAACTGAATTCGAATGCACTACAGGCACACTAATCAGCTCATTATACTTTAATAACCAAAAATAAATGCATATAGTAACCACCCTGAATACCCTAAACCACTCATAATACCTTAGCAACTGCATAGCAATGCCTTAGCAACCACCCTAAAGCACTCACATTCTCAATACCGTAACAACCACATAGTAATACCCTAGCAAAACCACCCATAACACCTTAAACCACTCATAATACCTTAGCAAATGCATAGCAACACCCTAGCAACCACCCTAAACCACTCAGAGAATACCTTAACAATCACATAGCAATGCTCTAGCAACCACCCTCAACACTCTACACCACTCATAATACCCAAGCAACTGGATACTAAAGCACTACAGGCACACTAAACCGCTCATAATACTTTAATAACTACATAGAACTGCATAGTAACCACCCTGAACACCCTAAACCACTCATAATACCTTAACATATCAATGCCCTAGCATGCAACCACCCTAAAGCACTCATTAATACTTTAAAAAACCACACAACAATGCCTCAAGCACCCACCCTGAACAGCCTAAACCATTCATAATACCAGCAACTGCATAGCAACACCTAAGCAACCACCCTAAAGCACTCACATTCACAACACCATAACAACCACATAGTTATACCCTAGCAATCCTTAACACATTAAAACCACTCACAATACAATAGCAAAAGCGTAACAATAATAATAACCACCTTAAACCACTCAAAATGCCTTCACAACCACATAGCAATGCTCTAGCAACCACCCGAACACCCTAAACCACTAATACGACCTTAGGAAATGCATAGCAACACCCTATCAACCACCATAAACCACTCAGATACCTTAACAACCACATAGTAATGCTCTGGCAGCCACACTCAACACACCACACCACTCATTATACCTTAGCAATACTATAACAACTACCCTAAATCATTAAATACCTTAACAACCACATATAAATGCCTTAGCAACAACCGTGAAGACTCTAAACCACTCATAATACCTTAGCAAATGCATAGCAACACCCTAGCAACCACCATAAAGCACTCACAATTACAATACCACAACAGCATGGTAATGCTCTAGCAACCACACCTTAAACCACTCACAATACCTAGCAAAAACATAATAACACCCTGATAACTCAGAATACCTTCACAACCACATAGCAATGCTCTAGCAACCATCCTAAACCACTCATAATACAATGCAAATGCATGGCAACACCCTAGCAATCACCCTGCTTTCAAAATGTTATTCCTGAAGTTTTATGAATCAGTGACCAAGCCGAGATTGAGTCATCCAGGGCAGCTGCAACACCGCACTGTTGGATAATGTTGGTTTGTTTACTACATCAAATTATTTGTTTGTTTCCATATTCCATATTTTTTTTATTAAATGTTATTCAAACATTAATTGAATTGTTATTCGTAATTGCAGGGTTCTCTGCCGCCTCTAAATTTCTCCTGTTGTGTTCCTATATTTCTATTTTCATTATAGCTGTACAGTTTAGAACATAGTTCAACGCTCCGTCTCCTGTCTTAAGGGGTTAAGTGTTGCTGCTACCCCGTGACAGCCGCCTGTCTCTCTGACTGAACATTTCTACCTTACGCAACACAAAATTGAAAGCCAGCCCTCCTGTGTTTTGTCCTCCGGAAATTTAACAGCTCTCGGAGAGAAAATGAAACACCTTTAAAGTCACATCCTGACCAGAGTAAAGCGACAGAAAAACAGAATGCTCTGCACCCACGTCTGGAACGTTCTCAGTAGAAAGGCTTCCTGAAGACAGCTATGCTTCAGCTATTCTCCTCACATAAGAATGGGAATATGACAGACAAAGAGTGTATACACTTGAGATATCCCATTATCCCCTTCAGACAAGGTTGTTGCTTCAGAACCATGACACATTAATGCCTTGAGGTTTCAGTCCTTCCAACCCCTGGAGATCTTCCTAGTTGTCCATGTATTTCTCCACACAGATCTGCCCTGGAGGTCACCGCATTAGCCACACACTAGCTGCACTTCCACATGGCATATGTTTGCAAGATGTGTGACTATGTGTTATGTGTTTATCTTGGTTGTGGATATTTTGTGAAACATATGATGTGCTGAAACATTATGACCTGAATTAAACATTTTATTGTGTGCAGTGCTCCAAGTGACCGCTGCAGATGAATCCGACATCTGCAAAGAATTGAATGCCATTGTAACAATGCATTTTTTTCCATCAGATTTACACAAAACTGTTACGCAAAAATGCTTAGCTGCCGACCTTAGTGCTGTGAAAACTTCTTGTTCACTGAATTGGATAAAATTCTTGTTTTCACAACAAAAGGACAAAAAATATGTTAGTAGGATGATAGTAGAATAACAATAAAATTGTAAACATTGAAAATAAACACAATTGAAGTTATGATTGAATAAATGAATAAGTAAACAAACAAATAGATACATTTCAACAATCTGCTTTTCGATACAAAACTGGAAAAAAGATTTTAAAAATTCTTTAATCAATTTCATAATTTATCGCAAATCAGCATAATAGTTATTTATATTATAGTTAATTAAAAATATTTATTAGCATTTATAGAGAATACATTGGGAGAGTACTTATTTGTCTTATTAGTCTTTTATTTGTAATGACAACAAACAAACAAACAAATGTACAACAATTTCAATAAAATGCCAAAAGTTTAGCCTTGAAAAAACTTTATAGACTAATCAGTTATTGATCACAAAATCAGCAATTATCAAAAGAGTTATTAGATGCCGTTCTAGCATTAAAGATGACAAATTGAGATGTGCTTCTGTAATAGTACTGCTTAGACCCAGCCGTTTGGAAAATGTCAGAGGTGTTGGTTTCGTGAGGTGGAGTAGCATGTCCTGGGCGTGTTTTCTCTGATGTGTCCTCTCACAGGCCCAATTGCACTGGAATAAGTGAGTGTGCTCACGCCATTCTGAATTTTTCATTTCCCCCCCTGGAGTTCAAGACTCACATAGTCTCGCAGGTGTCTGCTACAAGAATGTGTGTGTGTGAGAGAGACAGGTCACCTGATCTCTACCCAAATAAGTTAGACAGTCATTCTAGACTTTAATCGGACCAGGTCAAGAAGTTTTGACCGACAAGGGCAAGTGTGGGAACTAGAGACTGAGTATTTGTGTGGGTGTTGTCAGACTTGTGTGTTCCTATATCTCTGTGACTCTTGTGTGTTTCTATTGTGTGTTCTCCATCCATCCATCCATCCAAAGGTCATTTGTTTAAACAGCATGATGTCTTCTAGAGTTTCAGAGCCGGATGTTAGTCATGTGTCTCTTTCACATCAATGTGACATCACAGCCTGGAAGACCAGACAACATATATGGTTGTGAATGTGTATTTGTGGCTATGTTTTCTAGTGTTGTCATTAATTGAGATTTATCGCATCTGACATAAAAGTTTGTTTATACAGTATATACTGTATATGCATACTGTGTTTGTGTATGTGTGCGTGTGTGTGTGCGTGAGTGAGTGAGACAGAGCGCCAGAATTAATTTTGGCTTGTTTTGCTTCATACACACACAGACACAAACACACATATGCACACACACACACACACACACACAATATTGTCAAAAGTATTGGGACACCCCTCCAAATCATTCAATTCAAGTGTCCCAATCACTTCCATGACCACAGGTGTATAAAATCAAGCATGTTGACTGGTTCTAAACATTTCTGAATGAGTGGGTCGGTCTCAGGAGTTCAGTACCGTGTGGTACCGTGATAAGTTGCCACCTGTGCAAGTCCATTCATGAAATTTCCTCACTACTAAATATTCTACGGTCAATTGTTAGTGGTATCATAACAAAGTGGAAACAATTGGGAACAACAGCAATTTAGACAAGAAGTGGTAGGCCACGTTAAATCACAGAGCAGAGTCAGCGCATGCGCCAATAGCTATAGACCTCCAAACTTTGTGTGGCCTTCAGATTAGCTCAAGAACATTGCATAGAGAGCTTAATGGAATGGGTTTCCATGGCCGAGCAGCTGCATCCAAGCCTTACATCACCAAGTGCAATGCAAAGTGTCAGATGAAGAGGTGTAAAGCACACCACCACTGGACTCTAGAGCAGAGGAGACGTGTTCTCTGGAGTGACCAATCACGCTTCTCTGTCTGGCAATCTGATGGATGATTCTGGGTTTTGTGGTTGCCAGGAGAACAGTACTTGCCTGACTGCATTGTGCCAAGTGTAAAGTTTGGTGGAGGGGGGATTATGGTGTGGGGTTGTTTTTCAGGGGTTGGGCTTGGCCCTTAAATTCCAGTGAAAGGAACTCTTAATGCTTCAGATTATAAAGACATTTTAGACAATTTCATGCTCCCAACTTTGTGGGAACAGTTTGGGGATGGCCCTTTTCTGTTCCAACATGACTGCACACCAGTGCACAAAGCAAGGCCATGAAAGCAAGACATGGATGAGCGAGTTTGGTGTTGAGGAACTTGACTGGCCTGCACAGAGTCCTGACCTTAACCTGATAGAACACCTTTGGGAGCCAGGCCTTCTCGTCCAACATCAGTGCCTGACCTCACAAATGCGCTTCTAGAAGAATGGTCAAAAATTCCCATAAACACACTCCTAAACCTTGTCAGGCATGCATACCAAAACTTGTGTAAATATAGTGTGTGTATATATATATATATATATATATATATATATATATATATATATATATATATATATATATATATATATATATATATATATATATATATATATATATATATATATATATATATATATTAACAAACTTTTACGTTAGATGCAATAAATGTGATTAATCGTTTTGACAGCCCTTTTTTTTTTTTACACCAGGAAATCAAGAAACATGAGGAACAAAAACTGAACACATCAACAAAACAGCCACAACTGCACAAGATCACAGGAACAAGATAATCCCGATAGGAACAGGAACATAATCCAAAAAAGTGAACCAGAACAAAAACAGCTTTTTTCTGATACGGTCTAAATCCTTCACATTCTGTTTCCGCTGGAGGAAAACAATAGTGTGATGAGGTGAACGCAGTGATACTTTGTTTTGCTCCCGCATCACATTATGTAAACGGCATTTATGACAAATATCTGTAGATATCATGACAATCTATCAATAAACACACACCTTGTCCTCTGCTTCTGATGTTGTACTGATGCGGATTGAGGAACACACTAGATAACAGCACCTAAAAGGAAGGAACCGAAGCAGCCGTTTTCATGAGGTTTAAAAGGGACGAGATGGTCAGGAATCATGCCCCACTTCGAGCACTGATTAAGGGCTCAAGACCAGTTTTAGGCTCTAAGAATGAAGGTCTTAACCTAACCACTCAGATCTGAAGAGTTTTACACAGTCAAAGCACTAGTCGACACTTTACTCAGAGAGCTCCTGTGGTCAGATATGATTGCAAGGACTTTCATCTTCTGAAAGATTGCCCTTGGGTTAGTTATGGAAAACTTCTTAGACTCGAGCAATTAGATTCAAATAAATATATATGTTTTGCAGACTTTGAGAGATCTTTGACCATAGTCTGAAGGTGCATTATTCAGACATAAACACATATATAATTTATGGCCTATCCTCTGTCACACTCTCTCTGCCTATTTTTTTTCTTCTGGCTTTTAACTTGTGGCTAGTTGCTTAAACTACTAGACATCTGAATTTTTCAAGACTGCATGGTCATAACTTTTTAAAGAATGTTACATAAAAAAGGAAGGTCAGTCTAATTTGAATTGGGCAAATTAGACGGATTACTTCTTGATTACCTGCTAGTTGGTCAAGTTGTTCTAAGCTATTTCTTCTAGCATCTTTCTGCATCACTCTGTCCAGTCCAGCTTTATGCAACATCTGCAGTTTGATTTCTCCATATAATCATCTGTGATTAAATGACAACCGAACATGAAGGGCATCCGTTCAATGTTTTATACACTCCCTTTTAATCCCAGAATCATTTTGCATTCTTGGTAATCACAAACATCTGGTCATTCCCATCTGCTCCAATGATGTGTGGATGGGATGCGGAGATTATGAGACCAAAAAATAAATAAATATTAATGTTGGGGTCATTTAGAGACAGCAGAAGGTCAAAACCAATCATATACATGTGCAAATACACATTCTGCAAGTAAAACAATCCACAGATGCATATTTATGCTATACGGAATACTTGTATTTATCGAGGATGCATTAAATGAATTAAAAGTGAACATAAAATGTATATTTTCAGAATGTAAATGGCGTTCTTTTGAACTTTCCATTCATCAAAGAATCCTGAAAAAATGTATCATATCATTTATCAAAAAAATATGCAGCAAATCAGCATATTAGAAGGATCATGCAACTGAAGACTGGAGTAATGATGCTGAAAATTTAGCTTTGCATCACAGGAATAAATTACTTTTTATAATATATTCAAATGTAAAACAGTTATTTTAAATATATTTGTAATAATATTTCACAATATTACTGTTTTAACTATTTTTATTTCTTAAAAAAATGCAGACTTGGTGAGCATAAGAGACTTTTTCGACCCCATTATTGACCCCATCTTTTCATTACCATTTTTTATTGATCTGATCAAGGAAAAAAGGCAGAGTGAGCATTTATATACACCCCCACAGAAAGATAGAGGGGTGGAAATGTACCAGGATGAATGTTAAAGGAAGATGCTGCTGACTGAGCATGAACATTAAATCATAAGAGGCATTTCAGAGAGCCCAGATGAAAACAGTCACATAAAACCCTTCCCTGACAGACTGCAATGCAGAAAGACAATTAGTGAGAGAAATATCAGAACATGGCTTCCAGTAAATACAGCGACCTTTGATGTTTAAAACAAAGCTCTCACTTCAGGCACTGTTACTCTGATAAATGAATTAATTAGTTTAAAGGCGAAGTGTGTCGTCCTGTGTTTTTTGTTGCTTTATCCCACCTCAGTTTATATACAGAAAAAAAAAGTCATTACAAGCTTACTGAATGAATACACAAATCAAATCATTCGGTTGAATAAAATCAATATTACTATTTGGAGGTTTTTGATTCTGTTCACCAAAAAAAGAGATCAGATTTATTCACTGGTTTGTTCTGTAACGCTTTCAGCAGGTTATATCAAATCAAAAGTTGAATCAGAAAGATTCATTTCCTTAAAGGATTCATTCAAAAAACAGTTTTGACTGTAACACCATTTTGAAAACTTAAAATACTAAACATACAAAAATAAAAAAATGCAGAAAGTTGGGTAGGTTTAGGGGTAGGGTTAGTATAGGGGGATAGAATATGTTTTGTCCAATATAAAAACCATTACACCTGTGGAGAGTCCCTGTAAACCACATATTCAAGAATGTGTGTGTGTGTGTTTGCTCTGGTCTCTGTAAGGAATCTAAGAGGATGACATTGTTCTCTGTACTCTGTGATATGGTCTGAGAATGACACATAATCACTAGTGGGATTGTGGACATTGACTCCCTGTTGCTTAGTCATCAGGGGAAGAAAAACTAGACACAAAAGAAGTCAATGAGAGGGAAACAAACAGAGTGCTACAGTTCCTTCAAATGTCAAGGTCTCAGAAGCCTATAAGGCCGTAAAATCAATTCCTCTCGAAACTCTCAACTACAAACCTGACTGAAACATACAGTTCATTCAGAGACCGTTCAGATTTGTGGATTGTCAATAGAGGTATTATTTGTAAAGTTTAGGGTTGGATTTTGAAAGTAATGATTGATAATAGCCTTCCTCGGAATTGACTCTATGGCTCTTTCTTACTGAAGAATGTGGGATTCACAAAGCTGGAAATTCATACCCGGGCTGCCATTTATGTTGTATCATAGGCCAAAGGAACACAAAATCTGGAACCTTGAGCAATGGAAAAACCTTGAGCAATGGATCTTTCACATTTCCAAAGTCCCAATGTCTTTATAATTGAAAAATGTATAAGTATATTAAATACATTCTACAATGCCTGAAAAGTGCACCCTGGTGCTATGTGTTCCCCAGGTAAGCGACGTATATGCACCTGGCCATCCACTTGATGTAAAAGAAAACGTGATTCATCAGACCAGGCCACCTTCTTCCATTGCTCTGTGGTCAGTTCTGATGCTCACATGCCCATTGTTGGTGCTTTTGGCAGTGAACAGGGGTCAGCATGGGCACCCTGAATGGTCTGCAATTGGTGGTGGTTTGTCCTTTGCTTCATGAAAAGAGCTTGGTTGAGCTATAAGAAATGTTCACAACTAATTTAATCATAGTTGTTTAGCTTTGTCAACAAATCAAACATCTCACACTACAACCAAGCCAAAGAATATGGAGGTAATGAGAAAGAAAAAGGAGGACAGAGTGCTTGAGAGAGCTACAAATCCTTTCCATGCTGCATGTCTTATAGCACATACAGTGTTGTATTAAGTCTTCGTGTAGTCGGCTCATTTGTTTTCTCTGGCCCATATACGTTGTCTTGCATTTTGTCGTCATAAGCTGCAAGGCCATAATTCAGCGAGCCTGGTGATGTATCCACCAGAGCCTAGATGTAGATAACTACATCATCAATCATATGGAGGCTTCGTGCCGTTTGTGCGTAGTTTAGAAAACTGCACATTCAACAAAACCAACTTTGCCAGCTAGTCTGCCTGGCTCCCGATGCCCCAATTTCTGTCTCTCAACAGGACGTCATCACTGTGTCTGAGGTTTTATTCTCATCTCCATAGCAACACGGTGTATGTTTGATTTGTTTGGAGAGCATATTAATTAATTAATGTGATTGCCTCTTATAGTTCATGTCCACCCTGGTGGTAGATTTAGCCTTGCTGATTGATACTGTTGTTTTCCCCAGCATGTTTATCTTCACGATTGTTTGACTGCTCAAAAAATGCATGCGAAATAATGAACGATCTCGAGAAATCTTAAACACACTTCAACACAGGAAGCAGAACTCTGTTGTTTGCGGAGGCAGGACCCTGGTAAGTCTAGCCCTGTGGTTGTATGTGAGAGGCAGGTGAGGTGGCTTGTGTTTCAGTTGCGTGTAAACACATCCCAGCTCGGTAACAATGAAACCGGGCACATGGTAATCCAAGCAGCCTAGCCCATGCCAGGGTCTGCCCTCACGCTCACCTTAGTAAACACACACGCAAAGCTTCTTTATCCATGATAAAATAATCTGCACGACCTATGATGATATTTCAGAAATTATGCAGCATGCAGATCTGATAAAGCAAGTGTGACGAACACACAGTATGTTAATTGTACTTTAGGTATATTCAAAATTATTGGTTTCATTTTGAATATGTTACTGTGTTATTTTGGAAAAAGAAACATTCAGAAGGGTTTTATTTTAATGTGATTCCTTGTAAAAATAAAAGAGAAGAGAAGTGTGCAATGCTACTCCTGACCGTTAGGGGCAGAGTCGAGCGAACGGTGTTAAGCTGTGCGAGTCGTGAGTTTGTCATTACTCCAGAGAGCTTGAACGTGACACACTGTCTCCTCGTTTCTCTCCTGTGTGTTACAGGTGGGTAAATGTGTAAAAACACTTAAAAGTTGAATTTAACCATGCTGAAATGTGTTTAGACAATAAGTGAATTGTTTTAGAGAAGTGATGTTCGTCAGAGGTTGTTTTTGAGTTGATTGAAGCGAGAGAAAAGCTCGACCGATTAGCAGCCTACTGAAAACGCACATGTAACGCTGGTGAGCGCGTCAGTTAAAAATTAACATTTTTCCTTATGCAAATGCACATGAAGGTATTCTATAAGCTTTAAAGGTGAATAAGTATTGGTATAAACTATAAATGTGTATTGAATGTCAATTGATAATGGTTAATGTGTTAAATAAGGTTTAAAGTTATATTTGAAGTATATTAATAATTCTGAGAGTGATTTGCAGCATTGTATCAATGTGATACTGGTAAAATATTGCGAATAGAAATGTTTAATCATTTAAGAGAAGTAATTGAGGTATATTACTATGGTTTTGTATTTCTTTTTTGATGAATAGAGTGAAATATAAAAATACAGAGTCAGTGAACATGAATGTGAAATTGAAAAGTTTATTTTATTGCAGATTGTGAATTGACATGAACACTGAAAGTCATTATAATGTTAAGAAGACATTGAAAATGTGATATGTGAAGCATAATGTGACTTTGAGAGACAGAGGTTTGTTTAATGATATTGTGAATAAATTACTCCAGAGAGCTTGAACGTGACACACTGTCTCCTCGTTTCTCTCCTGTGTGTTACAGGAGAATAATCTGTCCCTTTCGGGTGCCGTCACCACGGTACCCGTTACACAAGCAGACACAAACAGAAGGCATACACATTCACCCTTGTGTCCAAACCAGTTGATGATTTTTGTCTGTCCACATTGCAAATGGAAATGCTACGGAACAAAGTGAATATACACATATTTCACGTTAATTTGGAATTTTGGAGCAATAATAATGTTGCTTGTTGCAGTATTAACTCAAATGAACCCCAAATCGAATGTCTTTATGTCTAGTCACTCATGTGATCAGTTGAAGAACACAGGGAGTCTAGGTCTATGGTAATAATGCATTTACAAACTGACAAACCTGAAGTAAACATTGTTTGGCTCAGTTTCAAAAAGGACAAAATAGCATTCCTATGCAGCAGTACGGCACAAATAATTAGATACATTTATGACAAAAGACATACATTATAGGAAATTGGAAGGTAATTATTATACACTTCATTATAAACTGAAATAAATAAATAATAGACAGACGGACGGACGGACGGACGGACGGACGGACGGACGGACGGACGGACGGACGGACGGACGGACGGACGGACGGACGGACGGACGGACGGACGGACGGACGGACGGACGGACGGACGGACGGACGGACGGACGGACGGACGGGACGGACGGACGGACGGCACGGACGACGGACGGACGGACGGACGGACGGACGGACGGATGGACGGACGGACGGACGGACGGACGGACGGACGGACGGCGGGACGGACGGCGACGGCGGACGGACGGACGGACGGGCGGACAGACAGACAGACAGACAGACAGACAGACAGACAGACAGACAGACAGATAGATAGATAGATAGATAGATAGATAGATAGATAGATAGATAGATAGATAGTCTCTTATGCTCTTCCAGGCTGTATTTCCAGGCTGAACACCATACTAATACTGTGTTTGACCCCCTTTTTTCTTCAGAACTGCCTTAATTCTACGTGGCATTGATTCAACAAGGTGCTGAAAGCATTCTTGCAGTTGATGGAGATTTGTGGGATGCACATCAAGGGCACGAAACCCCCTTTCCACCACATCCCAAAGATACTCTATTGGGTTGAGATCTGGTGACTGTGGGGGCCATTTTAGTACAGTGAACTCATTGTCATGTTCAAGAAACCAACTTGAAATGATTCGAGCTTTGTGACATGGTGCATTATCCTGCTGGAAGTAGCCATCAGAGGATGGGTACATGGTGGTCATAAAGGGATGGACATGGTCAGAAACAATGCTCAGGTAGGCCGTGGCATTTAAACGATGCCCAATTGGCACTAAGGGGCCTAAAGTGTGCCAAGAAAACATCCCCCACACCATTACACCACCACCACCAGCCTGCACAGTGGTAACAAGGCATGATGGATCCATGTTCTCATTCTGTTTACACCAAATTCTGACTCTACCATCTGAATGTCTCAACAGAAATCGAGACTCATCAGACCAGGCAACATTTTTCCAGTCTTCAACTGTCCAATTTTGGTGAGCTTGTACAAATTGTAGCCTCTTTTTCCTATTTGTAGTGGAGATGAGTGGTACCCGGTGGGGTCTTCTGCTGTTGTAGCCCATCCACCACAAGGTTGTGTGTGTTGTGGCTTCACAAATGCTTTGCTGCATACCTTGGTTGTATCGAGTGGTTATTTCAGTCAAAGTTGCTCTTCTATCAGCTTGAATCAGTCGGCCCATTCTCCTCTGACCTCTAGCATCAACAAGGCATTTTCGCCCACAGGACTGCCGCATACTGGATGTTTTTCCCTTTTCACACCATTCTTTGTAAACCCTAGAAATGGTTGTGTGTGAAAATCCCAGAAACTGAGCAGATTGTGAAATACTCAGACCGGCCCGTCTGGCACCAACAACCATGCCACGATCAATATTGCTTAAATCACCTTTCTTTCCCATTCTGACATTCAGTTTGGAGTTCAGGAGATTGTCTTGACCAGGACCACACCCCTAAATGCCTTGAAGGAACTGCCATATGATTGGGTGATTAGATAATTGCATTAATGAGAAATTGAACAGGAGTTCCTAATAATCCTTTAGGTGAGTGTATATATATATATATATATATATATATATATATATATATATATATATATATATATATATATATATATTGGTTTTTTAATATATTTAAAATATAATTTTATCCCTGTTAAGACAAAGCTGAACATTTCTTATTATTATCAATGTTGAATACAGTTGTGCTACTCTATTTTTGTGGAAACCATGACACATTTTTCAGTATTCTCTAATAAGTAGAAGATTCAAAATAGCTTTCTGTATTTGAAATATTGTTTTTGTAAAAATATAAAAGTCTTTACTATCTTTTAAAAAAATGCCTCCTTGCTGAATAAAAGTACTAATTTCTTGAATATAGACTAAAGGCCCGTTCACACCAATGATAACTATAAAGATATAGTTCTAAAAATCATTCTCAGTATTAAAGAGCCCCTATTGTGGATTTTTGAAAATTACCTTTCATGTAGTGTGTAACATAGCTCTAAGTAAATGAAAACATCCTGCAAAGTTTTAGATCTGAAAGTGCGCCTGTAATATACAGTATGTTATGGAAAAAAGGAGGCGGGAACGGGCGAATGTTCAACAAAATTTTATCTTAAAATAAACTAAATATTTAGTCCTCCCACATCCATCATTGTCTTGCTCCTCCTTTTATGCTTCCGAGCTCCTTTGATATCCAGCGCTCATCTTCAAACATGCACCGGCCACGCGCCGGTCTCTCACGGCTCTCACCCGCTCTGCTTGTCAAAGCACCGGGTATAAACTTATTGTCTTTCAAAAGTAATAGTCGACTTTGAGTCAATTAATCAAAAATTTCGTTGTGGCATCAAGACTTAAGACGAAACATTAGCATACTGCATACTGATTTCTGTGAATACGGGATAGCATCAAGTCGGGAAGATGCTGTGCTCTAAAATGCGTTTCTTGTGTTTCATATTGTGTCGGTATCTGGCTAACTGATATTATTACTGTCTTATTGAAATACTACTGTAAATCAGCTGTGGGCTGCAGAATTACCTAAAACTGTCTATTAATGCAGATTGTCTGTCATTCTTACTACTTTTCACGTTAGTGCTGGGCAAACCTATGCGCTGTTATTGATACAGTTCCTGCATGTGCACCACAATAAATTAGAAATGTATATTCACACACACACACAGGTTTATTTATGGACGCACACTTGCTAATGTTGATGGTGAGGAATTACAGTTGAAACGTCACATAATTTAAGCCTACCTTCAAGGTCCCGTTCTTCGCTTGTTTTCGAAGTTTTGATTATGTTTACAGTGTGCAATATAACATGTGTTCATGTTTCGTGTGTAAAAAAACACAGTATTTTTCACACAATTTACTTATCTGTATACCGCTGTTTTCACTGATGAAAAAACGGCCTGATGATTTCCTTGTTCTATGAAGTCCCTCCTTGAGAAATACGTAACGAGTTCTGATTGGGCCAGCACTTCCCGTGTTGTGATTGGACAGCAGCTTAGCGCAATGTTGCCCGGAAAGGTCCCGCCTCTTACCATAACGGGGAGATACGTGCGCTCAATGTTATTGCAAAAATGTCTATATTGCCTTATCAATTTGAGCCGGAATCAGACCCGGAGAATATCAGATCGATTACAACCTGCTCAGGAAAGACTTTTGAAGGATGTTTCACAATGGTAAGCTGTCTATTCAGTAGTTGTCATGCTTTAATATTTGGCTGTTACAAATTACATGCGTGGCTTCAGCTGAACGAGCATGTGGTTAAACAGTAAACAACAGATAAAATAAAAAAATCATTTAAACTGATCATTACAAAAACCAACAATCGATGGTGTCTGAATTCACTTTTTTAAAAAGTTTTTCGGATTAGTTTCAATTACCATCTAACGTTAGTTAACAAAGCTAAACAGCGTTGCACTTTGTGTAATGAGTAACATAAACTGTTAAACGGACCAACTTAAATATTAAAACACACTTACTGGTTGTGGTCCATAAACAACGCCTTCTCCAGACAAAGAGGGAACTGCGTCATCTTTTAAGAATAATCTTTCTGCGAATCCGGTATTAAACTGATTGAGATTGAGGAAGCAGTCCTCAGCAAAATGTGCTGCAGATAGTTTTAAATTGTGATTATAATTTTCCGGAACCGAGTTAAACATAAATTGTAACCATTGATCTCTATGTACAGCGTCCGTGGGAAGGCCAAACAAAGGTGATTTGACTCTGGGATGAAAATAACAGCGTCTCGATGACATGGCAACAAACACACTCTACAAAAACAACACTTACTCTTCTCGATGTGGGAGAGCAACAAGACCACGCCCCCTAATTTGCATGTTCTTGTGGGCGGAGGGTTAGTCAACAAACTGTTCTAGTGACATTATTAAAGCAGGAAGTGCAGGGGTGTAGTCCAAACCGGACGTTCTCTGTAGGCTTTGAAAGGGAACTTCTGTTAAATAAAATATCTCGCTTGGCATTGAACTTTGAGCTTTATAATTTTACAGGTATTATTTATGCTCTAACAGCAACATTACACACTAACTAAAGTTTGAAAGATGGAATCGCGAAGAACGGGACCTTTAAAGTGCGTAGCATCACTGAGAAACGTCCTGTTCAAGGTTCGGGTTGAACTAGCTCTTCCAATGTTTTATCATCGATTCGGACTCGCACTGGGATTGCTGTAAATCGACGTCACCGTTACTGTATTTACAGAGTGTACAATCGCTGAGCAAAGGACGGAGCTGGAGTTTTATGGTCCGTTTGTTTCCGAAATACGGTCTGTACACGGTACCAATCACAACAGACTGGGCCATCTGACCAATCAGAGCAGAGTAGGCTCGCGGAAATAGAGACTGCATCATGATTCATCAAGTTGTTTGAGAATCATTGAAAAGTTATGATGTGCAATGTATATTATGAGAAAATGAAAGTGTTTTTAAAATAAACCTGTTGTTGGAGATCTCCAAAACTTTAAAGAATATTTAGCAGCTCAGACTACAGCTATAACGATAATGGCACAGAGAATCAATATTGTTTGAAAAACTTGATTTTATGATTTTATTCAGCTAATGAATGATAAAAACACTGTCAGCCAATCAGAATCCATCCTGCTTTAAAGCGCTTTATCATTTAAAGTGACAGCTAGACGTTTGTACGATAAACAGAATGATATTGTCCGTTGGTGTGGACACTAATATAGTTCTTTATAGTTATGGTCCTTGGTGTGAACGGGCATTAAGCCCATTATAAGCTGTGATTTTAACCTAATAATGGCAGAACAAAACTTCCGCATTTATAGAGCTGCCAAAGAAACTGATGATCACTGTATTGCACTTTTGTACTCTTGAGTAAATCACTTAACTTCAGGTATTTCCCGCGGGACTGTCCCGGCACTTGGCATACTTTGAGTTGGATGATGAATGCCAAGTTGCTAATTTGGCTCCTCACCTAATTCCCTTTTTATTGTTCATTATAATTTCCCCCAAACAGGCTAGCACATTAAGCCTACATTACCAACAACTTATGTTTTTAATATTACGGATATGCCAAGTAGTGTCAACACAGCTATATATGTATACTGCCATGAAAATATCAGAATATAATCAACATCTAACATCTAACATACCAGAACAATCCTCAATGGTTCAACGCGTTTCCTCAACGCCTCAAAATCTGGAAAGGCCAGAAGATCTCTTTGGTAATACTTCTCACCCTCATGCCTAAGGCAAGGTCTCTTAATGTCTTTGTTTTTTTTTTGCTTTGTTGTTGTCTTGCTAGCCTCATTAGCTGGCTCAGATAAAGCATCCAAGCAAAAGGAGTCTATCCTCAGATAGCCAGCAGAGACGACCTACAGAGCTGGATCCAAGCCACGAGATGTTTTACCATCACATCTTCTCTGTACATTGGGCTGTTTTTAATCTTCTTATGTACTGTATCTAACCTTGTGGATGCTATTCAAAATAAGGTAATGCTTTTTTCAATCACATGATTTTTAGAAGTTATAAAACAATCAAAGTAAATAAAAAGATTATTGGAGTATGTTTTACAAGGAAATACTATATCAGTCTTTATGTTCGATATCAATAATTTCGTTCACGGAGTGGCGGGATCATCATTTCAGCGATAAAAACATTAAGATCAACGCTGTTCTTTACACAAAGATATCATATGACTTCAGAAGACTTGGAATGCTGGTCAGTTTTTGCAATAAATACCTGACTGTACTTTTATTTGCCTATTACATGTTTTATATTGTTGAGAAGTGGATAGGTTTAGGGTAGGAGTGGGGTTAGTTGCTCCAAAATATAAAAGTAGCCTATAAATATTCATAAAATCATGTCTGCTTTTAGAGACCTTGATCTGATGCATTGGGCAAACAACTGAAATGAATGGAGTACCCTGAGCATCGATATAGTGACATATCATTAGCATCTTCATTGTGACGCAGAAGCCATTTGACCATGCTTCAGATTTTAACGCCTTGGGAGTGAGAAAGGTTTGCTTATGTTGTTCCAAACCTGTATGAGTTTCTTTCTTCTGTTGAACACAAAAGATTATATTTTAAAGAATGTTGGTAATCAAAAAGTTGTTGGTAGCCATTGACTTCCATAGTAGGAAAAAATACTACAAAAAACACATTGTTTAAAATTCATCTTTTGTGTTCAACAGAAGAAAGAAACCCATACAGGTTTGAAACAACATGAGGGTGGGTAAATGATGACAACATTTTCATTTTTGGGTGTACTATCTCTTTAAGGGCACATTGGTAACTGTTCATGTTCATTCCCGACTGGTTCAGATATAAAACTGTCTCAACCAATGGCATGAGTTTGGTACTGAGTTGAGAAGAGAGTTTGAAAACTGTTTTTATTTTTATTTTTTTGTCATTGTGGTGCGGATAATGGCTAAGAAATGACAGAACTCACCTTTATGTATAAACAATCCATATGTCCAAATGCATTTGTTGAATCTGTGAGTTTTAAATGAAACTGCTACTCAAGGGCATGACCTCTGTGGAAACGTATATGTCTGTGTGATATAAGCCACGTCTCTTTTATTCTACCCTTATGACCGCGCCGCCAAGCAAACATATTATTAACAAAAATTTGAGATCATAAGAGAACAAATTATGTAACGAATGGGGCAAAAATAGTTTTGCTGACCTTGGGAAACATGGTGGGAAACATTTCAGCGGATCATCGTAACCAGCTGTTCCCTTGAGTGCAGATGAGTCTTAAATGCATTATTAGCATGATGAGATTTTTATTGTTGCGTAAGAGAATTTTTGGAAAGCTTCAGAGAGCTTAAGGACTGAAAGAGAGAGAGAGATGCTCACACATCTGGGAGCAGTTCCTGACATGGGTGACTGGCTCTTTCACTTCAATAGTGGCAATGTGAAGAATGATCAATCATGATACACCTCATTCCCTTTATGGCTGAGCGTCACATTTCTGGGACAGCTGCCGCTGTGCCTCACGTACCTATTCTTGTGCGTTATGGCAAGATGCACAGGAAACTGTGTACCTGCAAAAGCACATGCAAGCATTAACATTAGCAAATGCACATGTATATCAACCTTGATTATATGTGCAGTAGAAGTTCACACAGTAGAAGATCACACTCAGAAGCCCATTTCAATTAAAAATACTTATTGTACACATTAACAGCATGGCACATCATGTTGATAATAGACTATTGGTCAAAAGTTTGGAATGATTAAGATTTTAAATGTTTTGAAAGAAGTATCTTATGCTCACCAAGCTGCATTTGTTTGATCAAACATACAGTAAAAAACACAAAAAAATTACAATTATTTTTTTTATTGATATATTTTTAAATGTATTTTTTTCCTGTAATGGCAAAACTTTTTTTTTTTTTACTAGGTGCAGTTTTTCTTTACAAAGTGACATCGCCACCTACTGGCCTGGCATGCAAAATACAGTGTTTTTAGTAGTGGTGGGCCGTTATCGGCGTTAACGTGCTGCGTTAACGTGAGACTCTTATCGAGCGATAAAAAAAAAAATATCGCCGTTAATCTATTCTCAAAATTGGGTTGGGAGCTGGGTCTATACTACGCAAGCCATGATGACTTTCACCGTGATATTTTAGCGCGGATGTATTCCTAGCCGAGTTGCACTGTAGGGGCGAAGCGAGTCTTGAATCTGCGTGTAAGTTATGCCCACTGTGAAATTACCACATCAAGCGTGAACGCTGGAATCCGAACTCGGGTGCACACCCACGAACCGTACTCGAGTCCTGACGAGTTTGACTGACTGTACTGTAAGCACAGAGCTGTACATCTCATTTCTGCTCGTTGTCAGCGTTCTTTAGAGCATTTGCAGTACATTCGCGGCAGATAGACGCAAGTGTCATTACATACTGAAGCTTTAACAAAACCAACGGTTCAAAAACAAAAATATGAAAAGTTAGGTGAACAACGCTATTCATTTTGCCACCTTCTCGGTCCTTTTGTTGCCAAGCAACGGGTAAACCGCACCCGGTTCAGACCCAAATAATATAATATGAACACGGTCCAACAGGGGGGAGCAATCGAACTAGGGTTCGGTCAGGCAATCGAACCAAGTGTGAAAGCACCAGTCATTATTTGAGTAACACACATATTGTGAATGCTTTCGGCAGAATTCAAATGAGCCATTTTAATCTAGATAAATTCCTAGATTAAAAAAATTAATCTATGCCCACCTCTAGCTTTTAGTTGTTTTTGCAGATATGTGGATCGTTTTAACAACGTTGTTGTTTGTACACACACACACACACACACACACACACACACACACACACACACACACACACACACAAAAAAACGCTAAAAAACGTTTCCATTTTTAGTAGGCCTACATCGTTGTTGTGTAAATGTACCCTAAGTGTTAAAATTAAGTGTTGTTTTTATTTGTTTTTGCTCAAGGTTTATATAGGGTGTGATCTGTGGTTAATTGTTGTGTTATGTTGGAATTTAAACGGGTTACTGGTATGTCTGTTTTTAGGGGTTAAAAAAAAGTATCACAAAGTTACAAAAATTATCAGTTTCCACAAAAACATTAATCAGATATTTAAAAAAAATATTAAAAATAGTGCTTTTTACATTATTAATAATAAGAACCCTTATTAAAAAACTGAGCACGAAATCAGCATTAGAATGATTTCTGAAGGATCATGTGACACTGAAGACTGCAGTAATGATGCTGAAAATTCAGCTCTATCATCACAGGAATAAATTACATTTTAAAATATATTAAGACAGAATAGAGAAAAAATATTCCACAATATTACTATTTTACTGTATTTATGATCAAATAAATGTAGCCATAAGAGATTAAAAAAAAAAACAGACAAAAAACAAACAAACTTAATTATTCCAAACTTTTGACCACTAGTGTATAAATGTGTAAAAAGGTGCTAAATATTTCTATACAGGACCTCATCTTGAAATTAGCTTGAGTGTGCTGTCAATACATTATTCATTGTCACGTAAGTTGCCTTCAAACATCAAGTGTCCATCTAATACCATAAAAAATAAAAAGTCTGACATACTTTAATTTTGATCTTAATCTTAATAAAATGATTACAGCTGTCATTTTAACAATTAGCATCTTCTCAAACATTTCAACTTTTCTCAAGCATCTGTCAGTAGCTATATTTTCTCCAAAGACAATCTTAGCACTTTAAATTTTGTATGTCTTTTGGAGTATTGAAATATGGGATGTGAGCAGCAGACAGTCCTGATGGACATGTTCTGGGGTTGAAGGTCAGGCAAACGTCTTGGGTTACTTGTGTGTTTGTCGAGTTTCATTTCAGGTGATGCCAGAGAACGCAACAAACCGAACATGATTCCTTGAGGACTGTAGTCTTCTCGCTCAGAGGTCCACTGGTGACAGGTGCGCATGTGTCTGGAGAGATTTCTTCAACCTGTAAAGCAGCCACTGGTATATTTTCAATTTCAAATGTTTTTTATTAAACCTGACAACTTAAAGGGATAGTTCACCCAAAAATGAAACCTGTCATAATTTACTCACCCTCATGTCGTTCCAAATCCACAAGACATTCGTTCATCTTCGGAACACAAATTAAGATATTTTTTAATGAAATCTGAGAGATTCTGCACCTCCATTGAAAGTCTATTACCCAAAACTCTGATGCTACACTCATAAATAGATCCTAAAAGAAATCCACATGAATCAAGCAGTTCTGAAGAGATATGATCACTTTGTATAATGAAAAGATTTAATTCAGCCTTTTATTCACATATAAACATTGACCAGTGAACATAAACAGGTTGATGCGCAGGATTCAATAAGATTCGTTCTCAATTGTTATGCAATACTTGAGCTTCCACAAAAACCAATGAGGTTTGTTCTCACGTGTCAAGCAAGTTTGGTTGAGCTTCTGTTTATGTTCGCTGATCAGTATTTATAAGTGAATAAAAGACTAAATTTGTTCATCATATAAAGTGATAATATCTCCTCGGAAGGCTTGGATTAAACCACTCAATTCATAGAGATTTTTTTTTTTTTTGAGTTTGTGGTGAATAGACTTTCAATGGAGGGACAGAAAACTCTCAGACTGAATTCAAAGATATTTATTTGTGTTCCGAAGATGAACGAAAGTCTTATGGGTTTGGAACGACATGAGGGTGAGTAATTAATGGTAATTTTTGTTTCGGGTGAACTAATCCTTTACGGAGTCCATAATACATTTGTATTAACTTTTATTTATTACTTTTTATTAGTTTATTAATCATTTTCAGCTTTTGTAGCATGTTTCGCTAAGTTAGTAAAAATGTATACGCAACGCAGTGCATGTCAATACACATGACAGTAAAACCTGCAATCTACCAATACAATGCCACTTATAGGAGTCTTAATTTGAGAACCATGAATAACCAACCATTCTCATTTACCTCTGCAAACGTGATCACGGCAATTATTCGATAATTAGCATTGGTGCACCACATCCAACGGCTAATTGCAGAAAGCTTTTAAGAAGTAACAACAAACACTGACTCTAAATTAGAGGTGCAGAGGCGATTCACCCTTAATTTATTTGTAATTTGATGTTCACTAAACTGAAGGTTCATTACATAGTAACCATTAAACACATGGCTTTTGGGAAGGACAATATCATTTTCTTAGTGCTGGGGGTGACAATTATCAGAAAAGAAAGATGTTAGGCAATAGGTACAGGTATATAATTGTATATATTTGGCTCCATCATTGCCTAAAGAGAAGGATATTACTTAAAGGGATAGGTCATCCCAAAATGAAAATTCTGTCATCATTTACTCACCCTCAGGTTGTTCTAAACCTGTATGAGTTTCTTTCTGCTGAACACAAAATAAGATATTTTGAAGAATAAGGGTGACCAAACAGTTGAAGGGACCCATTTTTTCCCCATACACTGGAAGTAAATGGTGCTGTTACCAACATTCTTCAAAATATCTTTTGTGTTCAGCAGAAGAAAATCATACAGGTTTAGAACAACTTGAGGGTGAGTAAATGATGACAGAATTTTCATTTTGGGATCAACCATCCCATCCCTTTAAATCCAGCATGAAACAGAAGTTGTGATAGTCTTTTCTTCCCTATGGAGTGATACAGGTATGACATCATTTTGTAGGCCAACTGGCAGTTAGCATCACACAGGTTCCCTGGATAAAAACCCAATAGGATTGTCCCATAGGTTTTTGTATTATCGCAAAAAAGAAAAAAAAACTTTTATGATACTTGTCTATCAAGATAATTATCAACACAACTTTCATGAATTTTGAAGGCAAAATGCAGTCACCAGAAGTAAAAAGCTAAAGGTAGGCTATAAACGAACTACACTACGTTCGCCCAACTTCAAAGTTACCATCACTAAGCTTCCGACTCCCAGAACGCTTGCGTTCAAATAGTTTATAAGAGCACAAATATGAGCATAAAGGCTGAAAAAGTCTGCACTAAGTGCAAATAGCAATAGCATGCTAGTTACACCAAGTGCAAATAGCGATAGATCTAATTGACTAAGTTAAATAGCATACTAAGTTGATATATTCAATATAAATTGTTATATTCAACACCATATAAAAAGTAGCAGTTCTTTGCAATATGTGTAAATAGTAATTACATGTAATTTATACTTTTTGACAGATACATACTATTTACACCTCAGTGTTGTTGTACATTAAAATGACGCAATAATAACATTGAGTGTAAATGATTATATTCATTAAAATTATTAAATGGATTCTGCCTGAATGGGACAATAAAAGCCCCTCTCTACACCTACCCCAATAAAGGCTTTTATTATTATTAAACATTTCATTAGGCACTTTATTTCCACATTGAGAACATTTTCTTAATTTTTATTGAAAGTAAATGCATTTCTGTTGAAAAAAAGAGATAAGAACAAACTCTGCCCAAGGCGGATTCGAACACAGTCAATCGCGTCAAAATCAAGATGCTTAAACCGTACGCTTTACTGATTGCACCACTGAGGATGTTGAAAAATGAGCACTTTTTAAAATCTTGTTTGGCCCAACCAGGCCTTGGTAGGCGGAGCTAGTACGAATAGCACTTGCCAAAAAGGCACGCTATTTGCACTTAGTGTGAATAGACACTCCGTTAAACAAAATTCCATTAAAAAAACCCATTGACTTTGGGACGATGGAACCGGAAGTGCAAAAATGCTAACTCGCTTTCCCATTTAGGCCTACAAAATAATGTTATACCTCCACCACTCTATTGTGACATATGCACGGGCGTCTTAACCATTGTATGTGGGTGGGACAAGACCCATCCACTTTTTAAGACCAATGATATTGGACCACTCACTTTTACCATCTCTAATTCAGCGCATATGTCTGTTCACTTTTCAGAGCGCCATCAGTCAATGCCCTGGAATGCCCTAATAAATTAAACTCCATTCCGTGTCTTAGCTACAGCCTTGAGTTCCACGCTGCTGCTTCCTCAAATCCATTCCACTTGGCTCATTTTCACTACTCGCACCCATGACACAGGTGAACAAAGCTTCTTATCGTATGCTGCTCATTTCATTCTGGCTGTGTGCTCACACAGATAAATAATTTATAATAAATATTGGAATATCCCATGAAAAAAGGAACTGTCCATTTTGATTTCATGGTGACTTTAATGTAACACTAACGTAAGTTTTTGTAACTGTAAAGAGGAGGATTCAGAGTAAAATATTCTCAGATAACCTATAAAGCAACTGCTGTTTTCAGCAAATGTGAAGAGACCACATTATCACTGATTTTTAGGGGCCTGACAGGGCCTGAAGCCCACTAATTAGCATCTAGCAATGTATATATATATATATTTTGTATGTGTCAAATGAGGACATAGCAACTTATTTTTAAAAACAGCAAGTTATGTGAGCATTTGATTGGCAGGATCTTTGATGAACTGTCCTGAAATGCTGGGCTCAGACCAATGCAAAGTTCACTGTGTGCTATGCATCTGTCATAACCACTGCCGTTCCCTTAAAAACAAGAACATCAGAGATTAATTATCAAATAGCCAGAGCTTTAATGAGGGGAACAAAAAGGTTACTAAAGCTCCATAACACATGCAAAATGGGACATTGAACACTGATCAGGCAATCTCACAGGGACATGTCAAAGGGAAAAGAACACTAACATTAGAGAACCAGCCCATAGAGGCACTTATAGAGACCAGAGAAGAGTGAAGTGGTCACAGATGCATGTGTTTACCTCTGAAGAGCCTCTGCAATGTGAAGTGCTGAATCATATAATTTGAAATGAGTCATATATGTGACTGGAACTGAAAAGATGAGCACATACATACCTAAAATCAGCATTAAATATAGAATGACCATCAGTTTGCTTTTTGCCATGACATTTAGGATCAAGTAAATATTAAAGCCACAATATGTAATTTTTTGCCGCTAGAGGTCGCTTATTCAAACAAAGGTGTAGCTTGATGACGCCTTGATTTCGCAGAGCTTTTATTGTGCTGCAGACGACCGCTTCCGCTTATTCCGGTCAAGAACATGTGGGGTAACACAGCGCTGTTTCATCATATTAGATACATTTGAGTGTGTTGAACATTATGTTATAATGCTTCGCTCTGCGGCTATACTATGAGACACTTGTTGCACACTGCAGTAAGCTAGATCGATATTAGGTACGGTAAAACATGGTACTTGCAGCTATAACAATGAGTAGTTTTCTGTCGATTAATGTATCCAAACAGTTGCTCACCTGTAGCCTGACAAGCCAGACCCAGATCAAGCTGTTGGGTCTGGGAACACAACATTCACTGTCAGAAAAAAGGTACATTGCTGTCGCTGGGGTGGAACCCTAAGGTACAAAACTGAAAATGTACTAAAATTTACCTTTAAGGTACTAATACACACTCTTAAAGTACTGATATGTAAATTTTAAGGTACTAATATGTACCATTTAGGGGTGAGTAAGGTACAAAGATGTATGACAGCACTGTACCTTTTTTCTGAGAGTGTTGGCAGGGCTCAATCCAAGGGGCGGGATAAACTGTTGTCTTTCAAATTTCCTCTGCATGAAATAGGATAGGGCTACAACCAACCAGAGCACTATCAGTGGTTAGACCCATGCGTTTTCCCACCAGCGGAGCTAGTTGATAGATTCAACTTTTGCCGTATCTGGTCGGCAAAACTCTGAACACATTTCAGTGCCGTTCTTTATTAGCAGGGAAGTAGCAGAAAATTCACACGGAACCGTTGCAACTCTGCCATTATTATGTTAAGCCCGCCCACCGACTCTATACACAATGATATTGGCCTGACTAGAGTTTGGTTTTTCATGCTCACAAGCCAAAAGATAATTGTTAGACGATCTTGGCTGCAAATTACATTTGCTGCTGCTATGGGTGCGTCTAGATTTTTAGGCTAGCTCACCTGTCTAGGATGAAGATGTCCAAATTGTTCTTATTTTCTTTAAAGCTGCAGTCCGTAGTTTTTCCTCTTTGTCGCCATCTCTGTTTGAAATCTGCAACTGCAGTTATTCGCGGAATTATCAACTCTACCTGAGCTGTGCCTCGGCACCGCACAGCGCGTATGGATACAATGTTTTGAGGAGAATGATTGTCAATGCGCGTCCGTCAGGAGAAGGGCTGTCAGTCACTGCGCCGGTGTGGATACTGTCATTCAGAATCACTGATTCTACTGTTTGAACGTATGACCAACATTAGAATCTCATCTGAACAAGTAAGCAGTTAACATCCACCTTTGTGCTGACCAACTAGGCCTATGTGGGAAAAGCATTGCAATAAATCATGATGATTAAATCTAACGATCGCTTATCATATCACGTCAAACCGTGAAAATTATACTTTGTTTTCAAATTGTTAATATTAATAAGATCAGCATTGCGTGAAAACACTTATTAGAACTAACGTTACCTGTAGTTCAGATTCCATTTCTGTGCAGTCTCATTTCTAATTGTCATCAACAAATTAATGTGGAGTAACGTTAGAGATGAACTGCTCCCTCTCATATAGCTAGCTCAAAATAATGGATATTTACCATAAAGCACGTAGCAAAAAGAGAAAAGCACAACAAAGGAAACTCCGTAACTTTAACTGTATGAATTAAGCGAAGTGTGCTACTGTTACATAATAACCATTGAAATGTCGGACCTGTCCAGCAGAAAAAAACTGTCTCTGCATCCGTTTTGAACCCCTTCACGCGTCCTCACACGCGATATAGCCTACTAGCCGGGACTTCTTATTGATGTGTACAGACGTGACGCAAATAAATGCTTGAATCTCCCGTGGAAATCCACCAGTACCACTGGAATTAAAAACATTATCACAAGCTTACCGTTGTAAATCAAGCTAAGGTAAGCAGATAGTTTTGAACACTGGCTGGTTATGTACTTGCTCAAATTGATTTTGGATCATTTTTAAACCAAAAAAGTTACGGACAGCTGCTTTAAATACACTGCCCTTCGGAAGCAACAGAAGATACTTACATGTTTCCCAGAAGAAAAATTAAGTACAACAGTTTTCACCCCTGGCTCTTAATGCATCGTGTTTCTTTCTGGAACATCAGTGAATGTATGAACCTTTTTTGATAGTCCATCAATCGTCCTCGTTGCGAAAAGATGAAAAAACAAAAAAAAAAACAGCTGTGGTTCATCCAGGTGACGACACACAGTTGTTAGAATCAAGGGCACGTAAACTTTTGCACGGGTCATTTTTATAAATTCAGCTTTTAAAGGTTTATGTTAACGTTAAAACTCAATTTCCCTATGGAGAACTTGAATAGGATTTTTACATCCATAACCCTGACTGTTGCAATCACTCACATAAACATCTAAAAAGATACAGTGAGACTTTTTAAACATAGGCATTTCATCGATTTTCATTCCTCTGTATGTTTGGTGTTCACATGAGGCACAGGTGATCATTTTCACGCATTAAGGCTGTATGTAAATATCATGCTACAACACAACTACTAACAGTTTGTTTCTCAGATCTCTCTAAGTGCTGAGATGTGTGAGAAGAGCAGGACCCATTGGTCCAGTTATCTCTAACCAGCCTTTGGGAAAATGCCAGACGTCAAACATGTGCTCTAATAAATCATTACATGCGTGGGTGAAGTGCCTTAATGTCTTGTATAAAATGCAGCCGACTATAGCCTGTTTATTTATTGCCATTTTGAATTCAGTGCATTTATAATTTCAGTGGTTATGTCAGGGTGAATGTCATCTGTCAAGAACATGTCAAGAACATGCTTCACCTCAAAATGTAAAAAAGGAAAGAATATTTGAATAAATACATTTAAGATTATTAAGATTTGCATTATTAAAATGTATATAGTTTTCATAATAATAAGGCATCTGACAAAACAATAAAATCTTAATGTAAAGAAAATGACAATGATTTATTATTTATATTGTAAACTATTGGTACATTCATTATTTTATTCATTTTGGATCATTTAGATTTGGAATAATGGCAAGCAAAAAAAGCATGGTAATGAGAGTTTTGCAATTGTCACAATGCGAATAGTCCTAAAATAAGCCTAATTTACTTTATGCAAATACTATTTAAAGATACACCGTGTACACTTTTGGTCCTTTATTCCTGTATTTTATGCAAGAACATTGCTTTGGTTGTGCTTTGCCTCGATGAATGTGATTTTAACAAGTAAAACATGTTCCTGGATCAATTTGATCCCGGAACAACATTCCAATCAGATTTGAGGGAAAGGTTTACAGTTATTGTCAGGTTTATCCCACATGAAAAAATACTATAGTATATTATAGTAAAATTAGTGTTTTTGAACCGTACTATAGTAAATATACTACAGTATATTAACAAAGTATACTAAAACATACTACAATTTACTGTAGTATCTTTACTATAGTATGGTTGAAAAACACTATAGTATTTACTATAGTAATTTTACTATAATATACTATAGTATTTTTTCATGTGGGTATAGGACTAAATTAAGGGCTAGAGGCTTCTACACCATTCTTATTTACATATCATTTCACTGATTTTAAGGATAAGTTATGGGTAGGGTTAGGTTTAGGGGTAGGGATAGGGTTAGAGTTATATGTTTTTGGACGGGATTGTTGTTCAATGATCAAACATCTTACTTGACAAAATCACAGTACTGATGAATACGGTTCTTTTTTTATAACAAAAAAAAAGAGAGAGAGTGAGCGAGAGAGAGAGGTTATCATACTGCCTATAAAACATTCACTACTAGGCTCAAGAGATAGATGGAAAGGATCTCGAGATGACTAGTACTGTATTACTGTTACTGTATCCATTAATAGACTTGGTTCTTCCTTGAAAATGATTTTTAGCACAGAGCTGCAAAAACAATATTGAAATGAACCTTGAAGATGCAGTTCGTATGGTTTACCTCTTTGTTGCTATCTCTTTTTAAACCCTGAAATTAGTTATATATCTTCTTTACGTGGGTTGTGCATCGGCATGGCTCCTCAGTGCAGAAGAATGTAATGTTTTGAGGTTTATAGTGGGTTGTCTATCAACGCACTAGTTGTCAACGATGATTGTTGTTTTAAACTTTCTGGATTACAGGCCACCATCAAAATGACAATATTAGTTACATTCCAGCAGCTGTAAGAAGAGGCCACAAATGATTCACCACCTGCAGCATCCACACACGCGATATATAGCCTACTAGCTCAGACTCCTTTACGTATACAGATGTGACGCAAGGACGTACGGAGGAAGCTGGAAAGCTACCAGTATCACTCAAATTATAACATTATTACAAGCTTACAATTGTGAATCAGGCTAAGGTAAGGAGACAGTTTTGAACACTGGCTGGTTAAGTACTTGCTCAAAAGTTTATTTTGGATCATTTTGACTGCAGCTTTAACAATAAATAATGCTTAATACATTCTGTTAGATAGCTACATATGACAATTTATCTGTTCAATAAAATACCTTACTCACTTGCTAAATAATAAAAACACCATATCCATGTCACTTTTACAACATTTCAAATCCCTCATTTCTTGCCATCTCTGAAAAGCGAAACTAATGTTGATTCTTGTTTTATTACAAGCTTTATTGCATTTTCTTTTTGTCAGAAGACTCACCTTTGGACTTTTTTTTTTAAATGGGTGATTCTCCGGAGGTTGGAGATTTAGCTGCTCCATGTCAATTTCTCACTCATTGTGACAACTAACCTATGCCACTCACTCACTCATCATACACACGTCAAAGTAGCCAGAGCAACTATTCTATATTTACCAATATGTATACAATTTCCAACAGAAACCATCCTGACAGGTCTAAAATATACACACTTATAACAGGCGTGTTGAAATTTTGGCGTACAATTTTAAAACATTTGAAACATTTTGGAAGAAGGATTGATGATGTATTGACTTCATTTTGATGTCATTGTGAAATGTGACCAATGTTAAATTTACCAAATAAAGAGAAATATAACTGGTTTCAAATAGTGAGTGTATATATTCTTGGAAATTAAAAAGGAAGTCTCAGTTTGCTCATGGGAGCAACTCAACATCTCTGATTAGTTTTGGATCTTAGCCGGACAAACAGACATCTCTGAGGACACACCACAACTTGACAAACAAATCTCCCTCTACATACATAGATCCATACTGTGTGAACCCATAATTCCTAGCTCTGCATCTGTACAACCTGCATTATTATGTAAATCTTCATATTTGTGCCTGTCTATGTGAGTTGTTCACTGTACCACATGTTCTGGGTATCTGACCTGGTGAGGCATGACACCAGCTGGTTTTATAAATGTGTTAGCCTCCATGGCTTACAATGCTAGCTCATTAGATAGAATCAGATGTTGTTCTGCAGGGCAAGAACAAATGTCATCAGGGTATTCAGCACTGAAGGACTGAACAAGCACCTTGGCTCTGTCTCAATTTACATACAATTATACATGATACTAGACTGTTTTTGTACCTAGAGCTGGGAACTGGACTACATGGTCTCTAGTGCCATCCAAAACAACAGTTATTGAAATGAAATGGATAAAACTAAAAAAATATTTTTTTGGTCATATTTCACCCTAAAATCAACTTAAAAATAGAGAAAAGTTCTTATGCTTTAGCTGAAGAAAATGAAGCCTAATCATCATTAGTAATTATTGCTTTAATCGGCTCATTTTTTTCTACCTTAAATGATGTTAGCTAAATGCATGATTTGTATTATCTAAGAACTGTTTCTGACATGGACTTTACTTGGTACACTGTAACGCTTCTTTGAAACTATATGTAGCCTATTGTGAAATGCACAATACATTATACATGCATAAAATAATGTATTAATAAATACATATATTTATATATTTCGTACAGTTTTGAGGTGAAATGTTTATATGGGATATTAGATTTTCATTAAAAAAACAAGCAAATGAATGAATGAATGAAGAATGACTGACAAAAATAAACATAACTGACAAATGTCATCATTGATTTGTTGGCTCTGTAATATTATTCAGCCAACTATTCAATTCAATTCACATTTATTTCTTTGTGCTTTTCACAATACATATCGTTTCAAAGCAGCTTCACAGAAAAAAATTATTTGATTTTAAAAGTTCACATTTTTTGCCATTATAATTAGTAGCTCCTCCTGTCTCCTTATACTATAAAAAAATAACATGGTTGAAAGGGTTGTTGTTTTACCTTTAAGTCAGGTCAAGATACACAGTCTCTCAGTTTACAAGACATGTAGAGACGAGAGGTCTCAACTTCCTGGCGTAATCTCCATTTCTCCCCAGACTGTTGTTGTCCAGCAGCTCAATCTATACTGGGTAATGAGGTGTCTTCTAAAAAAAAAAATGTTATGTAGCATTGTGGGGTGGAGGGTGGACTACAGATTTCTTGAGGGGCTGAAAAGAGAACTTGAACTTTAAAAAAAGCTTTGAAACTTTTGAATAGTACAAAAGTCAATGCACTGTAGCATTAGGCTACTCATGTATCTGCATTTTGACCTGGGATACAAGAAAGTGCTTTGTCATATTTGGTTCTTTAAAAAAGATGTGTACAGAGGTTAATATATGTGTGCTAACAGTAAGTGCATTAATCTTGGACAGTGCTTGTGTACTGAAGGGTGGTCTCCTTCCCAAGAGGGACAGTTTGATTGAGGTCCAACTGGTGTTAAGACCTCTGGAGGTCACCTTACTCAACCCTACACTGCAGGAAGCCAAACAGCTCCTGACAGGCATTTAGCAGCGGATAGGACTGTTGAGATGAAAGCCACTGTTCCATTTGTCCAACGACCCCTGTGGAGGCCGAGCCGTGTATCCATCAACCTGCTCAAGAAGGAAAGGTGAAAGAGCAAAAGAGAAGACAACTGATGAACTGCTCTTCACAATCCAATAATTATGCTGTTGTCAGGTGTGAAATGCCTGAGGGAAATAAAAACAGGCTGTTGCATGGGAGGAAAAAGGAGGATAAAAGGACCTTGTGTGAAGAGAAGTGCTGATGAGCGAGCAGGACCAAAACAGGTGGAAGAGAGATGGCACGTGTGGAAGAATTGTTTTAGGGAGGAAGTCATGTGTGGCCTGCAAGATAATAAGACGATCAGATAATTAAACGTGATGACAGAGAGCCAACTACCCAGTATGAATTTGAATATGAATAGTGGTGCCAATGAATGGAAGTATTGCGACATGACAGACATACTGACTGACTGACTGGCAGAAAGACAGACTGACTGACTGGCAGACATACAGACAGACAGACTGATTGATTGACTGGCAGAGATACAGACAGGCTGACTAACTGACTAACTGGCATACATACAGACAGAGACAGACAGACTAACTGACTGACTGGCAGACATACAGACAGACAGACAGATAGATAGATAGATCACCAACCAAACAGACATACATTTTAAATAAATACATAAATAAATAAATATATATATATATATAATATGTTTATAAAGTTGTGCATTCATAAATACTTATAAAAAAAATTATGCTATATGGCAAAATAATGGTTTTTGCAGGTCTACTTCATCACAACATTAAGATTGAAGAAAGTTGACAATAATGTTCAGGTTAGCAGGTGAGTTGGAACCAGTTGCAAGTCTGATGTAAATGAATGCCTGTGACGGACAACGCTGTCCTCTGTCTAGAGTGCATTAAATTCACAGCCTGTAGTAATCAAACATGTCATCTGATCATTAAATTCGTCCTACAGAGTTGGCAAGAGCTGAAGTACAATAATGAGAGGGGGAGTTTTATAGAAATATGTTTTATAGCCTCAAACTAGCAAAAAGTTCAAGATTAAGACATAGTCAGCGGTTCATTGCTCACTGCAAAACTTGTTAACAGAATGTCTTCTGAGGTGCCTTCTGCTAACACTTTATTTTGATGATCCCAAAAGACATATCGGCTATAAGTAACTTTGCAAGTACATGTCAACGTATTACTAACCCAAACTCCCTTTTCTTACCCTTACCCTACCAATAACAGTCTACTAATACTCCACTAATATTAAATTCAATTCAATTATATTTGTATAGCGCTTTTCACAATACACATTGTTTCAAAGCAGCTTTACAGAAAGTGCATTTCATAAATGTACATTGAAAAAAGAGAATGTTAAAGAAAAATGTTAGAGAAGGTTAATCAATCATGTATTAATTTAGGCCATAACAAAGCTGTTCTTAATCTAGTTTTAAACGATGGATTGTAGGTTGATAGAAGATCTGCTAAATACACAGGAGCTAAACCATTTAGGGCTTTATAGGTCAGTAGCAATACTTTGTAATTGATAAAAAACTTAATAGGTAACCAGTGTAGAGATGATAAAATTGGTGTTATATGATCATATTTTCTTGACCTAGTAAGAACTCTAGCAGCTGTGTTTTGGACTAATTGTAGCTTGTTTATTGAGGATGCAGGACAACCAGCTAATAAAGCATTACAGTAATCTAGTCTCGAGGTCATGAATGCATGAACTAACTTTTCTGCATCAGAAATAGATAGCATGTTATGTAGCTTAGCAATGTTTCTAAGGTGGAAAAATGCCGTTCTTGTAACATATGAAATATGATTTTCGAAAGACAAGTTGTGGTCTAATATAACACCCAGGTCTTTTACTGTAGTGGATAAAGTGACAGGACATCCTTCCAAGTTAAAGTTGTATTGTGAGAGGTTTTGTGGGCAGTTTTTTGGACCAATAAGTAATACCTCTGTTTTATCTGAATTTAATAGCAGAAAATGACACGTCATCCAGTATTTTATATCTTCAACACACGCTGTCAGTTTAGATAATTTACTGTTTTCATCTGGTCGTGATGAAATATATAATTGAGTGTCATCAGCATAACAGTGGAAATTAATTCCATGTTTTCTTATAATATTACCAAGTGGCAGCATATATATTGAGAATAGCAGAGGGCCTAACACAGATCCTTGCGGCACCCCATAGTCTACTGACGTTATCTTTGATTTTTCCCCATTTAGACAGACAAAATGGTAGCGGTCTGATAAGTACGATCTAAACCAGTTTAATGCCTGTCCCTGAACACCAGTGTAATTTTGAAGTCGATCTAAGGGTATTTTATGATCTATAGTATCGAACGCAGCACTAAGATCGAGTAGAACTAGTATTGAGATACAGCCTTGGTCAGAAGCTAGAAGTAAATCATTTGTGATTTTAACGAGCGCAGTTTCTGTGCTATGATGCGGCCTGAATCCTGATTTTAATTTTTCAAAGATATCATTTTCTTGCAAGAAAGAGCACAATTGAGCGGACACAACTTTTTCTAGTATTTTAGACATAAATGGAAGATTTGAAATGGGTCTGTAATTTGCTAGATTATTATGATCTAATTGTGGCTTCTTAATGAGAGGTTTTATGACTGCCAACTTGAATATTCTTGGAACATGACCTAAAGATAAAGACGAGTTAATAATATTGAGAAGAGGCTCTTCCACTACAGGTAACAGCTCTTTCAGTAGTTTAGTGGGTATTGGATCTAATAAACATGTTGTTGGTTTAGATGCAATGATGAGTTTATTTAGCTCTTCCTGTCCTATAGTTGTAAAGCGGTGTAGTAGTTCTTGAGGGGCGATAATTGAGGTTGAATCATAAAACATCATTAAAGATTGAACATTTAAAATTCTGTTTCTGATGCTTTCTATTTTCTCAGTGAAGAAATTCATAAAATCATTACTACTAAACTGTAATGGAATATTTTGCTCAGGCGACGCTTGTTTATTTGTTAGTCTAGCCACGGTGTTAAATAAAAACCTTAGATTATTTTGGTTATTTTCTATTAGTTTGCGGAGATGCTCAGCCCTGGCTGCTTTTAGGGCCTTTTTATAACGTGACGTACTATCTCTCCACACGATTCTAAAGACCTCTAAATTAGTTTGTTTCCATTAAGGGCTCTAAGTTACGATTTTCTCTTTTGATAACGTGTAGCACTGTACCATGGTGCTTTAGTTTTCTCTCTAACCTTTTTGAATCTAATTGGTGCAACAATTTCTAATGTACTAGAGAAAATGGTGCTCATACTGCTAGTCATTTCCTCTAGTTCATCTGTTTGTTTGGGTTCACTGGGCAGCTGAGATAGGTCAGGTAAGCTATTTGAGAATCTATCTATAGTGGTTGGAAGGATTGTTCTGCCTGGTCGATAACGTGGCGCAACATGACAGATTTCAGCAGTACGCAGTATGCAAGTTACCATGTAATGGTCAGTGACATTATCACTTTGCGGTATAATATCTATATCTGTTGGGTTGGTTCAATGTGATATAATTAAATCTAGTGTGTGATTAAGACGATGAGTGGGACCAGTGACGTTTTGCTTGACCCCAAAGGAGTTTAATAGATCTGTAAACGCAGCCCCTTACGCATCATTTGTGTTATCTACGTGCATGTTAAAATCTCCAACAATTAATGCTTTATCGACGTTGACCAATAGATCTGAGAGAAAGTCTGCAAACTCTTTTAGGAAATCAGCATAGGGCCCTGGAGGTCTATATACAGTAGCCAAGGCTAGAGATAAAACAGATTTCTTTCTTAAATCTAAGAGCGTAACATTTAGCACTAGTACTTCAAACAAATTAAACCTGTGGCCTGTTTTCTGAGTAACATTAAGAATATATCTATAGATTGTTGCAACACCGCCACCACGACCAATCAGACGGGGCTCATGCTTTTAACAGTATCCTGGTGGAGTAGACTCATGTGGGTGTAGGGTGTAGGGTGTAATACTCTGGTAACTCTCAATTGGGTCATCATTTACTCACCGTCTACCATTCAAAACCTGTATGACTTTCTTTCAAACAGTTCTCAACTGGATTATGTCAACTGCAACAGAGATTTACTTTGGAATAGTACTGCGTTGCACCTTTTGCATGTCAATTTCATGCACAACTCAAACAAGTGAGCCCTGGAGCGACCTCTATAATTATCAACCTCCAAAGCTGAGAAAATTGCAGGATTTGCTATTCTCTGTATGTCTTAAAGGTGAGTCTTTGAAGTTTTTATCCAAGCAAGGTGTCATCCTTTTCCCCAAACAGAGAGCAGAAGATAATCATATATAATTGCAGTCACGTGTGATTAATACAGTACCAGCTTTTTTGCCACGCTCCAGGTCCACATCATGTGATCTCCCCCAGCCCACGCAGGAAGTAATGTGTTTCCATGCAGATAATTGCACGGTGCTAATAAATTAAGTGCTGATGAACTAGCATTTAAATTGGTGCTGTGTATGTGTGTGTGAGGAAAAGGAAACTACCTGCTGTTTTCCTCATGGAAGTTTTATTGTTTAAGAGTAGGGTGTAAGAACCGGCTGTAGCCGTGACCGTGCAATCTCTAGGGTCTGCTGTAATGATGGCCGCTGACATAGATTCATGCTTATCATTACTCTGTACTGTTTACAATAACACCTTGGCCAGCTTGAGCGTGTCAGTGGGGAAACGGTATTAAGAAAAATGCCTAGCATTACATTTTAGCCCGCAGCGCAAAAATGCCTATCCATCTCTCATTCTGGGCTGCTAACTGATGGATATCAGAATATTGCAATAACATGGGGCAGCCTGGCAAATTGTCGGAACGCTCCTCACCTTGTTGGACAGGGTCTAGAGTCTGTCTGTGCCAGACTAAAGACTGCCTAATCTTGGTCACTCACATGCATTAAGTCTGCAATCTTGTCTTTTACACCAATGGTTCTCAACTGCTGGGTCACAACCCCAAAAATGGGTTGGAGCCCAGGACAGCATGCAGGGAATGAAAAATGTTAAATGCAGATAACAGAATAAAACTAACCATATAATCAAATAAAAAGGCTTGTCAACTTTTAGTCAGAAAACGTCCTTTTTGTTGTTGTTGTTGGCATCAATAGCTATATTTACATAAACGCTAAATAAATTAATCGGGTTGATGTGCGCGTTAGTACTTCACAAGCTTCTGACCGTTGTGCCATATAAAATGAACTGTTTTTCAGTACTCGAGTGTGGTGAACAGACCATGGAGAGCCAAGAAATATGTCTAGGAATCGTCCACTGGAGTCACATATAGCTTGCATGTTGGTGGAATAAAAGCCCTTGTAGTTGAAATAGTCTATTTGGTGCCGCCGCGGGGGTTTGATGTGGTTTGATGTGGTTGACATCTATTGCACCAACAACATTGTTAAATGCAGGGGTTTTTGATAGTTCGACAAATCCTTGTCCCACTGCCTGCATCTCCTCTGCTTATGGGAAGGAGATGGCTTTCTTCAGGTTTACCCATATGTTTTGTGCCACTCTGTGGATTATGCGATGGGCAAAGGGGTATAAAATAGAATTGGGATTGGGCCTACATCTTTGGACATGCACACACTGCACAAATATACATTTCCCACTGGTGTTGCATACTAACTATCCTCTTTTTCTTTTTGCCCCTTCATTGAAAGTGTCTGCACAGGATACTGTCCATTTAACTAGGAGATGACGAGCACATGAAGTGTTGAGCCGTGCTGCTTATTTATGAAGTAAAAATGCATCCCGTGCCCAAAACCAGTCTATGGATAAGAGTCCGAAACTAGCCAATTCATTCCAATTGACGTGGTTACTTTTGACTTTTTTTTTTCTTCCAATTGTGCTACTTGTCGGATTACAACTGGATTATTAGGGTCCATGTAAACGCTGCTAATGGTGATGGTTCCAACAGCAAACTGATATTTCACTGCAAATTCATCCCTCAGTTATTACAAACTACCTGAATAGACAGACAACAAAATTTACAGTTTGCTTGACATCCCCTCAACCCATAAAACAAAGTCAAATCTATGTTAATTAAAAGAAACTATGACTCAGATCACATTAAAAATGGGTTCAAACTGTTTTGTATGTTTTATGTTATTACTGGCTGCCAGGAACATGAAACCGACACATTTAGTACAGAAACACAAAAAAACCCCCATGCAGTCTTGTTTTAGGGTATGTTTACACAACAATGACATGCTAAAAATTGAAGTTTTTCCTTTGTGTTTTTTTTTTATGTTTAGATGACAACATTGTCAAAATGATCCCTGTTCACACGGATCCGCAATAATACGCTGTATTATTCATGCCAGGTCAGTAGTTGGCGCTATCACTTTGTAAAGGAACACTATGTGCCAATTGACTGAACATGTAATCATGTGCATGATGTCACCGGTTTCACAGTTTTTGTAGTTAACACAGAGACAATTACTGTATAGGGTACAACGGGGTAAAAGGCTCATTTGATTTTATTTTCCTCTAAATCACTAGATGGCAAAAAAACTTACCATAGCACTTTACAAAACATCCGCTTTTCAAGATGCACACATACATTTGGCTGATCCTTAGTACTGATAGTACTGATTAGATAATATGGCGCCACATTCAACTGAACACTATTACTAACTAATTAGTTAATCAGAGTTTCTTTAATAGCAGATACTAGAACGTTAATAGCGTGTTACTCATTTATTCCTGTGTAGTTATCCGTTAATGATGGAACAGTATTCTAAAGTGTTACCCAAAAGTTTTGTTCTCAAAATCTCATCCTAAAAGTTTTCTTGGTTACTGTCTGGCGGGAACAGGAGATTCTAATGCAATATGTACTGGTAACAAGTGAAAAATTGGATTTTGCTTTTTATCTGGGACTCACTCAAGCTGAAGTATGGTCATGTCTGTCTGTGATGGAGCACTTCCTAATCAATGTCTGACACTTGAGACTGACTACAGCTTCATCATCACAGGAACTAAAGTGACCCTCAACATGTGGTCAATCTCATTGCCAGCCGAGGGGAGGGACTAGGATGTCTGCATACTTATAGACTGATGTTTGAGGAATTGGAATGAAATAGTTTAAAGTTGACCAGATATATATATATATATATATATATATATATATATATATATATATATATATATATATATATATATATATATATATATATATATATATATATATATATATATATATATATATATATATATATATATATATATATATATATAGTTTTGTTTAGTGATGGTTGTTCTTGAGTCCCTTGTTTGTCCTGAGCGGTTAATCTGCCCAATGTTCTTCAGAAAAATCAGTTTTCCAGCATCTTTTGCATATTTGAACCCTTTCCAGAAGTGACTGTGTGATTTTGAGATACATCTTTTCACACCAAGGACGATTGAGGGACTCAAACACAACTATTAAAAAAGGATCAAACATTCACTGATGCACACCGAGATCTGAGAAGAAGAAAAAGAAGAAGACAAAAGCTATGTCTCTCTACATCTTAAATGTAGAAATTTTTTCATTTTCTCCATAAAAAGACTCCATAAACTGGCTTACATCTGTGCTGCAGTTTAATTACCAGCAGAACTAATGGGGAGGTGTAAACTTGACTGATATTCGAGAGTGTCTATATCTGACTAAAGAGCCATTATTGACACAGATGCGGTGGTCAAATATACACAGTGATGCTAATCTGGTGACAGTTTCATTAAGCTCATGACAGTCCCATCAACACATCCGTTAGCACATTCAACACATGTGGGGATTCTGTATGGCCAGGTCCCCAATGCGTGTAGAAATGACGAGCATATGTTAAAACAGTCAAATTAAGCATCTGTTATGAAATGACTGAAGTGCAGCGGCAGTAATGAATATATCTCATATGCAGAGGCGAATCCACAACGCAGACTTGGGGCCTGACAAACGGATGTGGTGATTAAATTCACTGACTTGATTGGGGAAACATGGGACATCTGTGATGGTAGAAAACATTAGCTGCTGAGAGTCGGCTCTTTGCAATCAGAGTTGAGAGCGAGGACGTATTTTACATATATTTTCAATCAAAAGCAATCAGTACTTAACCTGTTAAGAAACCTGCTTCCTGGCTATGCACATCTCATGCAAATCTACAATGGACATGTGAAAAGCGGGACTGTACAAATTTCAGAAATGCAGAACTGTTTCCCTTTCAGTTCATGAGTGTGAAAAAGTCTTTTTCAAGTCAGCTTAAGGTCTGTTTTGACAAACATGGTTTTTCTAACATAGTTTCTCTGCATTTAAGTTAATTTGAATTTGAACAGAAATTTTGAAAAGAAAATAGTTTTCTGCTTCAATTCAAATTCAGAAACTGAAACTGAAAATATATATTTTTTTGCATAAAAACTAAAAACATTTTAAATAAATGTAACATTTTAATTCTACTCACTCTTGTGATTTGAAATCTGTATGTCTTTCATCTGTGGAACACAAAATAAATAGTTTTTAATAAATGAAATGTGTTCCTCTTTTTCCATGCAATTACAATGAATAGGGCTTTCAATCTTACCAGGAAGACGATGGGGACTGCAGTAAACACTGGAGACAGGTAAGCAACGCCAGATGAGTCCTTCCTCAAACGAGACCAGACAAAGTAACAGAGTGAGGTATGTGCTTTTATGCAGATTAAAGTGATGATGAGATGATGTGAGGATGATAAATAAGTAGATGGAGGTGAAAGCCAAAGGAGGATGCTAGGAAATGTTGTGTTATGGGTGAGTGAGCTGGTGACCGTGACAGTAGTTAACATGCTTTTTTGTTCTTTTTTGGCTGATTGATTACCGTGGTTAACTACGGTTAGTATACACTGTAAACCCAAATAAGTTGGCAAAACTCAAAGGATTTGAGAAAATCTATTTAAGTAAGCAGAACTTAAAGATGTTTTATCTTCATCGTTTTATCTTTTTGTTCAAATTTGACATGTTTGAGTACACTAATTCATACATTTTACTTAACATTTCCATATAACCACAATGTGAACATTTTTATTAGTATAAACCTAGCTAGCTATGACAAGCTAATTCAAAAAATGCTAACTTGCTAGTGTGCTAACATGTTAACAATGAATGGTAGCACATGGTATAGCACACTCACTTGAATGAGTGCAGCAATATGAAGCATTAATCTTACTTGCTCTCAAACCAAGCTGCATGCACCAATTGTCACCATGATGGCAACTCTCCAAAAACCCACATTAACAGAAACTCTTCTACATTAGCATAACAAAACATGAATCCCTACTAATATGAATCTCCCACTTACCATTAATCTTGGATAAAAAACATTATATAACACTTCATTACAGCATTTACTTTCCTTTTTGAGTGCCATGGGCAAAGCATGCTGGGAAATATAAATCCCAGCCCAGATTCAGTTAAACTTAAAACAATGAAGCAGTTCAGTTTACTTAAAATATATCGGTTCTGTGAACTTGAAAGAAAAAGAAAGTGCTAAACACTCATACAAGTTAATTTGACCAAACTAATTTGTTTAATTTAAGTTTGTCCTACTCAAACCAAAATGTATTTATTTTGAGTGTGAGGTTTTACAGCGTAGCAAAACCATGGTTAATTTGTGGTTAACTACAATAACCATATTTTTTTATTTATTTTTTTATAGTGAAACCATGGTTAATTTGCATAAAGGCTATCAATCAAAAAACTTGAGAACTTCCCTGAGTTAGTGTTGAGTTACTTCATCTTAGCCTTTAAATGAACAAACTCTCATCCGCATCACCTCCAGGTAAATGGACCTGAATAAACTGAAGCCTGACTGACTGATTGATTTATTAGTCTGATCTTGAGCACCTTGGTTCAGGGACAGTTAATGTTTAATGAGGTGGTTTAGCTCAATGGCCTTAACCTAGATTTAAAGTTGAGACTCGACTGATTCCATTACTCATGATTACCTGTGAAGAGACCACCCAAGTAGGTCAATAATACCTGGAGAAAGTTCTCCGTTAGCACTCTGTCATCTCAGTGGTACTTAAACTGGTGCAGGACTCCCTGGAGGTCCATGAAAATAAATAAAATACTAATTATAATTGTATAATTTTTATTGTACATGATTGTATTATATATGTTTTTTTTGTTGTTGCAGTTTTGTTAATGCATAGCATAAGATGATAAAAGGTGCTATTTGCACCCAGAAGGTTAATGCATCTATCAGGAGGATCTTTGCTAACCAGCAAAACCTTGACACGTGAAACCACCTGGACCAAAACAACATTATTTTTCAAGCCATATCATAGTTTTCTATTGGCATTTTAAATGAGAGGAACTGATCTGTGTATGATCCACAGCCACTGTGAACCCCTGTGAGAGTCGATTGTTTGTTCTGTGCTGTAACAAGCTAAAAGGAGAACTGAGCCTTGTTGTTTTATTCAGGGATATATTTGGGTCACTGGAACATGAGTCCAGACGTTGCTGAGATGGTAGATCCAGCAGTTCTCAGCCAATCTATGATGTCATGTCATGATTTCAGACATGACTGTGAGACATGTTGCAAAATTAGCAATACAAATCATTAAAAGAAAAGGTCAAAAATAATTAAGTTGTCAACACATTGACAGGTCAAAGAGAGTTACTGTCTTGTACGCCACATGAATCAAACATGCACTCTTCTCACCACTGATGCGTGGAGCACAGTTCGGATATCAGATGCATGTGCACGTCCTTTAATAGAGGATGTTATAGCATCTTACCAATGACGATGATGATATCATCGATGACATTGTTGAGAGAAATGAGGGCACAGGTTATGACCTTTGGAGCCATACCATATCGCCTGTCTATTTCACATGCAGCCAATTGGAGCGGACATGGCACGTCCACTTCGTCGCGATTAGGCCGGAGTTAAGAGGCGTTACTTTACACAGACTATTAATGAATAATAGGTTGGAGATTTTGTTACGTTGCTACACAACCTCATGTTACATCAAAGCCTGTTACAGGTATGTTTAAACATTCCATTCAGGCATACAGTAACACTCAGCTGGATGACCAGCCGGACAGGTGTCGTGTCTTGGTAAAGATCAGATAAAAAGCAAACAATGCTATTTCATAAATAAATGATGCTAGGACAAGACGAACAGAATACACTAGCTATTATTCTAGTGTAGTTGAACTTAATTAGAAAATAATAGAGGTATTCACATAGAATACACGGAATGCCAGAAGATTATTTAGAGTAATGTGTAATTCTTAGGGTTAGGGGTAAGACTTTTGTTCATCTTCAGAATAGACAAATATTTTTGATGCAATCTGAGAGCTTTCTGTCCCTGCACTGACAGCTACACCACTAGCACTTTGAAGCATCAAAAAGTTCATAAAGAGATTGTAAAATAATTCCATATGAATAGAGCGGTTTAGTCAAAAGTTTCTGAATAGACATGATTGGCTTTTTTTCAAATATAACCATTAATCAACTCACAGATCAGGGGCCGTATTCACAAAACATTTTTAAGAGTTCTCCTAAATACCAGTAAAAGTTTTTAGTTTTAAAACCTATTCACAAAGCTGCTGAGACCAACTTTTACTAAGGAATAGAGAGAAGTCTTAAGCTACGAGTAAGTTTGGGGGTAACCTAGTTGCTATGGATGATGTCAACACGCTTGCTAACTATGACCACAGTGATTGGCTGATAGGGGAAGAGGTCTCTGTCAGTGATTTAAACATAGAAATATTTTGTTGAACAAGGTTTCATGTTGCTACATTCAAATAAAATGTTTAAAATAACAATGTTGCCATATTCAAATAAAGATTTTTAAAAGTAGGCTAATTGTCACTAATTAAACTAGTATATGATCCGCTAATTGTCAGACTCTAACATTTCTTTATCGAGAGATTACAGATTTCAAGCGAAAAATATGTTTTATGAACAAAGTTTGTGAGGAGCACGTTCAAACTGTCTATCTAATCAGCGCGAGAGGAGGTATACACAGCCGACTCACCTAGTTACCTCCACAGTTTTCTGCATCCCTCCGCTACACCGTTCCTCACTCTCGGTCTACAATACGGGGCAGAACTCTGGGTTTGGGCTAAATTCCGAGCTCTGAGCTCTCAATCACTTCAGACAGCACGTCATCTATGCTTAACTTATATTGTTTTACTTTATTCAATCATTTGTAAGTGTGAACTTGTAAGAAACAACTGCCACAGGTAATCTGACATTAATAATATTTTTTTATTATTATTGTCACTATTGCCTCAATGTTGTATAGTGTCTTTAGGCGATTTGCGGCAGCCGGTAGGATTGTTTAGGGATTTGGTCTTGGTAATGTAGGAGTCCTCTTGACTACCCCTATTTAGTAGATAGTTTTAAAAGGCTTTGTGAAATACTCTTAAAGCAAAAATGTAGGAGTCCTAAATTTAGGACTGACACGCCCTTTATTTTTAAGAGTTTCTTCTAAATCGGCAAGTTAGGAGCTACTTTTAGCCTTAAGATGTTTTGTGAATATGGCCCCAGTTGTGGTAAATTGTGGCACATTTGAGGTTCCTCAAAAACCACTGAGGTTCATTCTCGTATTATGCAGAACGTTTGAGGTTCCTCAAGAACCATTGAGGTTCATTCTCGTATTATGCAGAACGTTTGAGGTTCCTCAAGAACCATTGAGGTTCATTCTCGTATTATGCAGAACGCGTTTGAGGTTCCTCAAGAACCACTGAGGTTCATTCTCGTATTATGCAGAACGTTTGAGGTTCCTCAAGAACCAATGAGGTTCATTCTCGTATTATGCAGAACGTTTGAGGTTCCTCAAGAACCACTGAGGTTCATTCTCGTATTATGCAGAACGTTTGAGGTTCCTCAAGAACCATTGAGGTTCATTCTCGTATTATGCAGAACGTTTGAGGTTCCTCAAGAACCATTGAGGTTCATTCTCGTATTATGCAGAACGTTTGAGGTTCCGCAAGAACCAATGAGGTTCAATCTCGTATTATGCAGAACGCGTTTGAGATTCCGCAAGAACCACTGAGGTTCATTCTCGTGTGTCACAGCACGTTTGAAGTTCATAAAAACCAATGAGGTTCAATCTCGTGCTACGCAGCACGTTTGTGATTCCGCAAGAGGTTTGGTCTCATGCATCAAGCCGGTTCAATTGAGCTTCTGTTTATGTTGCGGATCAAGCCTAAATTCAATCTGTGTATCATATAAAGCAATCGAGTCTGAATCTTCAGAAAATTTGGACTAAACCACTTGATTCACATGGATTCATTTTACAATCTCTTTATGACCTTTCAGAAGTGTCAAAGTGGCATAGCTGTCAGATTTCATAAGGGTGAGTCATTAATGACAGAATAATCCTTATTCAGTGAACTATCCCTTGCAGCCCTAACAAAGAAAGATGGAATATCTTTATTGGACCAGTAATTAAGCTAGCAGCCACCTAGCATGGCCATAGAAACCTCCTAGTACACCCTAACATTGTTACAGTGGGTTTTACGTCTTCAGAAAATGTGAATTTACTGCATAATTATTATCACTTATACTGTATATATGCATGAAGACATCATGAAGACATACAATTAAATTGAATCGTAGGAATAAAATGGCACTAATGCTCTTTGAAACATGCTGATTAGGTTTTACAGTGCACTGAGAATCACTATAATGTAATACAGTTCAAGGGTTCTTATCACATTTCAGCTTAAACTGACTACAGTAACATGGAGTGATCTGATTAGACTAACTGAGAATGACTTAATCCATCACAATCGGTCAGAATCCCAGCCACGTCCCGAAAGTGGACCGCTGGGCCCTTCAGTCGTCACACGGATCATTTTCTGCGATACGTTTCAACCCAAAATTTGATTCCCATTGGCCACTGAAATATTCAGTCCAGCCGGTATGTCTGCAACCCAAAGATTCTTATCTTTTCACCGTTATACTGGCAAGACGAAGCTTTCAATGAATATTTCATTTGGCACAGAGTGAATGGGCAACCGAGGAATGACATAAAGGTAACGCTGAGTGGCCTTTGAGCGTTACACCTCCCGTAGTGTCATCTCCATGTTTCTCAGCTTTCCACTCAAAGCTCAGGTGCTACCAATCTGAGCTACCGAAACATGTCCAAGACATCTGAGAGCACAGAAACCCTCACCTTGAACAAATGTGAACAAAACACACATTTATTTAAGCAATAGGTGGTCTGTATTGCATGAAAGACCTTCAGCCATGATTATATTCACAAATGACTGCATCGATTGCTATTATAAAACAGTCTGGGGACATTGCAATCAATATAATGGGGCATATGTTTCTCCTCTGAGAGTCTTTTAGCTAATAATCATTATGTTTTAAGAGTTTTGTCTTCTTTGGACACAGTGTGAAAAAAAAAAATCGTAAATGGCAATGACAGCACTGCCAGGTGGTTGGATATAATACTTATGGAAGCTTGTTTCCGCCATGGAATAAAACCATTTAAAAAATAATTACAACCTTTTTTCTCACAATTGCGAGTTTACATCCACATCCCACACTGATAGTGTAATATATATATATATATTACAATTGGGAGTTTTTTCAATTTTTCTGATATATTACACTATCATAAAAAAAGGTACAGTGCTGCCACTGGGGCGGTATATATATATATACACACACACACACAAAAGAAAAACATTCCTGGATGCTGATTCAATGTTTTCCAGCTCTGCTATATATATATATTATTAGACAGGCTGACTGTTACTATATTGTATATTTTAGCAGAGCTGGAAAACACTGAATCAGCATATCCAGGAATGGACCTGATTTTCTTTTCTTTTTTTAGAGTGTGGGAATATGCTCTTTTATAGGCTTTAGCTTTCCCTTGACCCTTGAGAAAAATGCTACATTTGTACGTTAAACTGTGCACTTTGTACAAACTTCACAGTGAAAAAATCCAAGCATACACTCGTGATTCAGCACCCAGTGCTCACGTGGGTAAAAGGTTCTCCTCATTCCGCTCGGAAAATGCACTGTACACATGCTTCCTTGTGCCTTGAGATGACAGCTTGGCAGATGAACAAAGGAGAAGAGGAGGAGAAGGAAAAAAGAAAGAAAACTAGGTCAAGAAAAACCCTGATTTTGCAATCCTGCCCACCTCATCTGTTAGTATATGATGTACAATGCAATGGGATACTGTTTGTGTACGTCAGTGCATGTATAATTAGTGGCATGTATTACTATTAGTATTGCTCATACTTACAATTAGGGGGTGGTTTAATTCTATAATCTTAAATTGCCTCTATAATGCTTTTTGGGATATTAGAAGTCTGTAATATAGCTGTTCGTGAATGTAAAAAAGTCTGCAACGTTTCAAAGATCAAAGTGCATGATAAATTAAGTTATTGTCTCCTAAAAGAAAGAACTGATTCTGAACTGCCTGAAACGAGTCATCAGTAATTCCAGTCTTACTTCCTGTGCGAGCCTACTTAGGTCTGTAACAAATTTGCATAATGCCATCCTGTGGTCTTCATTGGCTGTCTGCGAACATCTACTTTGACAAAGATAAGTTTGGTTTGTGTTGTTTACATGTTGAGAAGACACAAATCCACTTTGCATGTCTTCAAAAGAACGAGGACTTGAGCTGGAACTGATATTGTAAAACCAACACTATCTTCACTGTTCGGATCAATGTGTATAAATTGCTTAGGAAGCCTCCGGAGCTGAAATTCAGATATGGTAATGAACGGTTTGTTTCCGACACGTGCTGTAAGCAGAAGACCAATCACAACAGACTGGGCCATCTGACAGATGCATCGATCAGAGCAGAAAGAAGGAGTTTAGAGACACCAGATTTTCCAAAAAAAAAACATGGCCTTGGATGCAGGTAAACCTATTGTAGGAGACCTTCAAAAGTAAATTAGGAAATTTTAAAGTCCCCCAAATAATTGTATCCCTTAAAACGAATTACATATTTTTAAAAAGTCTTCATGCCTTAAAATAGCTTTAAATGTAACTACACTTTTGCCTCATTTAGTATACGTGGTTCAATGAATATGCAAATTAGCCCTGCCCCCACTCACTGAAACCAGCCCAGAGATCCAATCGATGACAATCACATGTTTACGCGATTGTTTACAAGGTAGAAATGACAGCGATTTCAAACCGTGTTTTTAAGACTTAAAACTTTGGTTTTAATTTATTTGATTTGAACCACAAATCTTTGGTTCACTGCAGTTTTAAGATGAAATACTCAGCAATGGTGTTGACTTTGCACATAGTTTGTATTAAAGCATATTACAGACATGCACAATGACATATAAACAACATTAAAAGCTTGGCTTTCACCACAGGGGTACTAAAATAGCATAATGGGGCACTTTAAGTATTACATTTTTGTGCTTTACTCAACCTTCAAATCGCTAGCATTCCTAAGTGATTTAACTCACGATTGTCACATGGTTGGTGATAAAACTCTCAAAAACTTTAATTAAATGTTTGTTTGAAATATGCACATGCAAACGGCTTTATAACGAGTATTGTGAGACACATTTAAAAGACATTTTTCACCCTAAAGAATGTGCTAATAAGAAAACAATATTTATTTTGTGTGTGAAGTGTGTAGTTTAGTTCAAAGCACTGTCTATAATGTTGCATTATAACAATAAAAAACACTTCCACTGTCCTTTTCCGGTCCAGTTGGTATCGCTATCTTTCCATCCTCACTCCTTATGTTGGGTGGAAATGATGGATCAGCCTCCACACCTGGATAACCCTGCTCTCCTCTCCTCCCTGCAGCCCTGCTGTGTCTCCCTTCCCACCAGCCATTCCCTTTCATCTGCCTTTTCAGAAATCTCCATGACTCACTTATATAGACATTGTTTAATAAAATATTTTTTTTTCCTTCTGAAAAATCACCTCAGTGTTCAGCCCTGTAACCCCACTGGAAGTGCTGAGAGTTGATCAAAGCAGGGGGAGCAACATTTTATTTTTGCTAAATTTCATAAATCTTGTTTATGGACCTATGCCTTCTTAGAATAGACCATCTTAGAATATATTTATTCTTATTTCTATTTCTATATCTTTCTAGATCTAAAACATCCAAAATACACATTTAAGTGTTTATTTTACTGCACATGTGTTTGTGTCTGTATATTCAAATTACAATACATATCTTTAAAGGTGTTTTTTTTTCTTCTTCAAAATTAGTTTTTTTCTGAGTTAGAAATCCCCACCCTCATTTCTTACACATAAAACTTTCCAGTTTTATTCCCATCTGTCTATAGTCAGAGGATAGATTTAAATGCACAACATTGCTGGCTTAGGAGGCCACGACGAAGCTACAATGACCTCCTAAAGTGGAGCTGGAGATCCGGAGGGCTGCATCGGAAATGGTGTGACTGGGGCCTGTTGTGAAGGCTGAGGGAGGGAGGAGCTGGACTGAGCTACAGGGTGGAGGACCAGAGTGCAATGGACGGCCTGCCTGCAAGTCAATGGCGATGGGCTGGCGAAGTCCGACCCAGGCATAGCTGGCAGGTCGAGGAAGCACATTGACACCACGGGCCCAATGGTCAACAGAGGAGCCGAGGGAGGGAGAAGTGGAGGCATAGGAGTTAGGGCGGCAGGCTGAAGTGGATTAGTGGGGACAGTAGCTGGAGGCAGAGCCATGGAGTCCCCCAACCCGGTCGAGGATGGTTCATCGAATGCCCCAGGTGAATCCCTGTCGAAGTGAAGAGGAAGGGTGAGGTAGACAGTTGATGGAAGACAGGGCTGGAACTAGAGGTGGTGGTAGAAGAGGGAGGGAGGGACGGACCAAAATATCAGTCTCCCAGTCCAACACGCACTCACTCAGGGTTGTGGGCGGAGAACTCCACAAGTATTTCCTCTGTCACTGGCTTGGTGGCCGGCGCGCACGCCAGGTCAGACATAAGGAGCTCTGGCTCTGGTGCAATGGTGGGCACGCCCGCTTCTATTGGCAACTTCCTCATGGCAGGGGCTAGCACTCCATTTGTTGGGGGCTCTGGCTATCGCTCTGTGTCACAGGGTGGTGGTGGGCTGGGCTCTGGGTCCGGGATGAGAGAGCAGGGGTAGAACCTCTCCAGAAATTGCAGAATGGCATCCCTCCGGCTAGTGGTGTCAAAAGTACCGACCGCGATACCAAATCGGTACTGAAATTTAAAAAATGTGCCGCTTTGAGCGCTGTTGAGCTGTAATCGTAAACACCTCTGACTGGCCACTGGCATTGGTGATTGGCTACAGCGTTTGAAAGCACACAGAAGCGTTTGAAAATGTTTTGAAAGCTGAAGTGGGAGCGTTTGAAAGCACAAGCAGGAATCGACCAGCGGACCGGTAGGCTGACAGAAGCCTGCATTAAATAGCTCCGTGCGTATCTGTGTAAGCGCTCTGTGAAAAGCGTCATTGATTTATATTTATAACGTATTTGTGAAGCCCTGATCGTTGTAGCCAATCACAGACATGTTTGATGAGCGTGTGAGCGCGATGGCCAGTCAGAGGTGTTTATGATTCCACTCAACAGCGCTCAAAGCGTCACACTTTTTAAATGTCAGTACCGATTTGGTATCGCGGTCGGTACTTTTGACAACACTACCTCCAGCTGAGTCTTTGCATGTGGCCTGGAAGGTCTGCTTGATGTTTATAGTTCACCCCGATTCATTACAAAGATTTGATAGTTTCATCATTCAAAAACAGTGAACGAAAGGCAATGTGGAAAAATGTAAGAATATAGTCCATAAAATTTTGGCCTCTTCTGGCCAACGCAGCGAATTCAGCTTCATAATTAATTTTGAGGTTGATTATTCTATCACAGTTTGAAAAGTCCAAAGATGAAGAAGAGTCAAAAGGTTCCAAAACAAAGGTATTTAATTATAAATCAAACTGTGATCCACAAGGTGTAACAGAGTGCACGTAACACAAACAACAACCGACAATGAACTGTGGAAACACAGGAACTTAAGTATGCAATGATAAACTCAAATACCAATGGCTGTGATGATTAAATGAATATCCATGGTAACAAACAATTGGTGGGAAATGAACAAAGACAATGGGAAATAATGACAAGCAAACTAAAAGTCTATGAAATTCATGTCTATGGAAGTTACATTTTTTTAAATAAATATTTTAATTCCATTTCTGTATAAAGCACTTTGAATTGCCATTGTGAATGACGTGCTATATGAATAAACGTGCCTTGCCTTGGAAATGTTTCCATATTAGCACATATTTAAACATAACTTTAAAGAAAACTTATAGCTTTTTTTCACTAATAAATATATATATAGTGATATCTAGTTAAAAATGTTTTACCTTCACATGTGGTTATTTTTTTCAATTATTGTGTAACATTTCCAATCAAAATGTAATTTGGTCAAATAATGCAAAGGTTTTATTTAATTGTGTGTGTATATAGGATACATGAAATGTGAGCAAAGAAATTAGTCTTAGCAAGGCAAATGTGTTTATTCTGAAAATCCACAGGGCCAAAAGAAGAAACACTTACTTTAAAGGTGTCATGAACTGACTTTTTAAAAATTTGTATACTGTTGTCTGAGGTCAACTAATGACGTTCGTGTGGTTTTTACATTCAAAAACATCATAATTAACAAGTAATAGGCTATTTTCTACACTGGTTTTGATGCTTTCTCCTGAACGCTGGGTTTTGTTGGGTGTGCCGCACTGGAGACTTGGAAGTAAACGCCCAGGGCTACGATTGGATAAGATTTGCATATTTAATGAGCTTCAGCTCCCCTGTCAGTTCAGTTCACATTAGGGAGGGATCGTTTTGAAAGCGGCAACCGGAATGATTCTCTCGATCACAGGGCTCGTAAACGTCTTTATCAAACAAACACAATGATTTATTTCTCATCCACCCGAGATTGATTGGAATTTTATTTCTGTGTTACATGGCCTACCGATCGGTCGATAAGCATGAACCGCACGCACACACATACACACACACGCACGCACGCGCGCGCGCCCAGATCAAGAACGGATAATTATTTCACTATTTGAGATTCATCGGCCTGCCGATGGGCTTACGTTTTGGTAGCTGTCTGGAAAACACAAAGCCCCGGAACTATTACTACATTTAAAAAAGACGTTTTACTCAAATAAGTTTGTTGCACCATTCCTGTCGAATCCAATATAGAAGGCACAACACTGTGTCTGCAAATCCAGCACCTGAGATTTGTTTACAAACGATTTTACAGTGAAATGAAGTGAACACACGTACATGTCTTCCCCACGTGAGCTGGAACTTCACTAAAAAAATGAATTAAGTATCACACATTCCTATTATTAAACGAAGGAAGCTTATGCAGCGACTGTGTTCTTCCACAACCCGGCACAGAGCAATATATTACTTTGCTCGCCATGATCACTGCTCTGTAAAGCCACCTGTAGCACCTCGACTCTGTGGGCGGGGCTTCAGAAGCACGCATACATATTCATCAGCAGAGTTGTGTTTCTTCTTCCCATGATGTCATTGGATTCCAGCTCTCGTCTTCTGGACCTGGTGTCAATAAAAGCTTTTCTTTGAATAACAAGGACGTTTTCAGCTCTGAAACTTACAGAATATTCTTATATCATGATGAACTTTGATATATCAAAGGCTCAAGGGAAAGTTGGTTTCTCAATTCATCACCCCTTTAACTTTAAAAAGTAACACCTAGTTTTTGATGAATTCCAGAAAAGTGAGCAAACATCAGTAAAATGGCTCTAACAGTGGGCGATTATTAAAGCATTCATCATACACAGGTTTCCACAATAAACAATAATTCACCCTCACAATGCTCTAATTTACCACCCAGGCTGTCTGAATAGGAACGCAGATTGAAGTAGATGCTAGGAAACTGAGACTATTGTATTTGAAGACTTAAGCGGCACACTAGCAACAACAATACATTTTATTCAAGATATCGAATAAGCATAATCATTGAAATTGCAACATTAGCTATACAGCAATGAAAATAAACCTTATGCAATTGCAGTCTGTCACGGATGCAGAGCTAAAAAGAAATCTGTTACTCGTAACATGAATAATTACTCAGAGGCTGAAAGGTGGATCTCATTTTACGTCTCAAAGACTGAGACAGCAAACTAACGTAAGATACTTAGTGTGCATATTCTATTCTATTCTATTCTTGGTTTGTACTATTCTCTTCTCATTGTTTGTTACTTATATTTTCACTCTGAACAGAACTTGTCTAATTCATTGTTTTTCAAGGTCCACTGAGATCCATTAAAATTTAAATTAGCGCCTCCAGCTCTAACAATGATAAAATATTAAAATCGGTTTTGAGTAGAAATTGTTTTTTATCAGACCCTTATTTCACAGTCAGAGCAGATTGAAAATAAATAACAACCACAGCAAATAAAACAGGATCTTAATGAGGTTTGCGTTCATTTAAGGTGAATTCCTGTTGTGTTTGTCACCAGTCCACATATAGGCCTAACTAAGAACCAAGCATCTCTGATTTGTATGATGAGGCTGTTGGTTATGAATATTCTATATTTATTCTACTCCACAAGGACATCCAGGTTGCTCTGGCCCTCAGCGTTTTTTCTCTCTTTTTTTCTATTTTAACATTAAATATATAATCAGGCCTGATCCGCTCGCTTGTGTACGTGTGCTCGGGGATGTGTGCATAAGACTTTATATCTAAGCGGCCACTGTATGTGCTAATGAGAGACGCGACAGGGAACATCCTGATTTTCCCACATATTCAGCCTCCCATCTCTGCTGAGACAGCAAGGCCTGGCCCCAGGGGTCCAGCAGAGAAAGAGAGAGAGAGCATTAGAAAGGTGAAAGGAAATGAGGACGAGAGGAAAGGAAGTAGAGAAAAACAAAGAGGTGAGATGAAACATATAAAGGAAATGTTGTGGAAACAAGTGCAAGTCCTCATTACATACTGAGTGTTGTTATAAAATAAACATGTCTCTTTATGTAAAGGGCACGTGTATTTCCCATGAGAGTTTAAGAAAGGAGAAATACATAGATCAGTCTGGATTTGCCCTTAAATCATTTAAGATTATTCACCCCCTTAAACTATAACTGAGATGGCATTTTTTTGGGGTACAAAAACAGTTAAATAAAAACATCAGCTGTGGTTGGCAGAAATGTAACGTAATAAAATATTGTAGCAACATTTTAGTTATGTATGATTTTCACTGTAAATTATACAATGACATTCTATATTCACTTCCAAAACCAGTAAATTTAACAGTATTTTTACTGTAAAATTAACTTAAATGTACGGTTAGATCTATTACAGTTATTCACTGTATGGCAACTTTCTGTTAACTAATTAACCGGTTTTCACCAGTTTTTTACCTTAAAAATCACAATACTTTTTTTTTTTTTACAGTAACTTGCATGCTCTAATCACTGATCACTTACTGGTTAAAAAGAATATCTAGGCTGCAACATATTGCAGTTTATTTGGTGTATTTGATGTTTTATCTAGTTTTAAAGGTGCACTCAAATACTGTTTTTAAAAAGTGTGACGCAATAAAATAAATAGTACATTTGAAAATAATAATAATAATAATAATAGTGACAATATATAAATTATTATAACATTTAATAACATTCATTTAGCATATATGTACAAATATTATTACAACATTTATAATAATAATTATTGTTAGTATTAAGTAATAATAAGTATACAATATAATTTAATAATTTTGTAATAGGCGTATTACAATATTAAGAATATTACAAATTAAACATTAATAAAATAATAAATATACTAATTATAATCATATACAAATATTCACAATATATAAATTATTATTATATAATTTTATAAAATGTAATAACACTAATTTAATACATATGTAAACATTTTATTACTGAATAATTATAATAATAATAACAACAACAACAACAACAAATTTACTCACAATAAACATATTATTTATTAACATGAATTTACTACATATGTAAAAATGTGTATAACTAAATTATTATTAATAATATTGTTGTTATTATTATCATTATTATTAAGTAATAATAATTATTATTAAGTAGATAATTAGTATTTAATATACTACAAATATTAAACATAAAAAATACTCATAATATATATTATATAATTTAATAAAATGTAATAACAGTGATAGTAATAATAATAATAATAATAAGTATATTATATTAAATATATTATTATTAATCATATAAAGTATATTAGAAATATTAAACATGAATGAAATTATAATTAATATCAAAAATATAATACATATGCACACTAACATGAGACAAAAAGTTATAAAAGCCATTCAGATGGTCGTTCAGACTGTCACTTCCTTATACTGAATACTGTCAGTCCTGTTCACAAGTAATTGCACAAGCTCATTTTGAAATGAGTTATGCGCAGAGCAGCAGACTTCTGATTGGGGATTTTCTTCCTTTGTCCCAATGGATGGACTGCACTGCAGCAAGCCTCTGAACACAGAGTGCAGGTGAAGAGAGACAACATAATGACCATGGCAGTTTAATTAGTGTTTACTAACTCTAACTGAAGCTGAGCTGAGTCAGAGATCCCATTTAAAGACAGGCGAGCTCTTACTCTGGGAGTTAAAGTGACCATGAAGTATTGACCAAGGTTTTCTCTTTATCTTTCTTATCTGTCTTTCACTCTTCTTCGCCATCCTTATCCGTCTTTATTTTACGTCTGCATGTCTCTTTTACCTTTCTCTAAGCAATCACCTAACAGCCACACAGACACTTAAGCAACCACGTAGCAACACCCAGGCAACCACCTATTGTGAGTTTACTCTCTCTCTCTCTCTCTCTCTCTCTCTCTCTCTCTCTCTCTCTCTCTCTCTCTCTCTCTCTCTCTCTCTCTCTCTCTCTCTCTCTCTCTCTCTCTCTCTCTCTCTCTCTCTCTCTTCACTTTCTCCTGCAAGTAATGTCCTCACATTAGAGGTAATGCCTCATGGCCGCTGGAAGGACAATTTCATTTTCGATGCCCTGATGCTTCCTTTGAAGCTGCCCATATCCGGGAAAGACCGTCGGCGTTGGCGTTGGCCGTCCCTGCCCGGTGTTGCACAGTGAAGTGGAAGTCCTGGAGCGCGAGGAACCACCGAGTCACTCTGGCGTTCGTATCCTTCGCCCGGGCCATCCACTGTAGGGGCGTGATCGGTCATCAGGGTGAAGTGCCGTCCGAGGAGGTAATACCGGAGCTCCAGGACTGCCCACTTGACGGCCAACGCCTCCTTCTCGACGGTCGCGTACCGTTGTTCGGCGGGGGTCAGCTTCCGGCTGATGTAGATCACCGGGTGTTCCTCGCCGTCTATGACCTGGGACAAGACGGCTCCCAACCCGGTGTCGGATGCGTCCGTCTGCAACAGGAAGGGGCGGTTGAAATCCGGAGCGCGGAGCACGGGCTCCGCCGTGAGGGCCGTCTTGATCTGCTGGAATGCCGTCTCCGCATCGGGTGCTCCACGGACTATCTCCGGTTGCCCCTTCCTGGTCAGGTCTGTCAGGGAGACGCTAAGGAGGAGAAGTTAGGGATGAAGCACCGGTAATACCCGCCAACCCCAAAAAGGCCCGTACCTGCGTCTTGAGGTGGGCGCGGCGGAGCGGATTGCCGTCACCTTCTTCTCCTGGGGCCGGATCAAGCCGCGACCCACCTGGTAGCCCAGGTACTTCGCTTCTGCGAGGCCAGGTGGCATTTCCGGGTTGGCGGTCAGGCCAGCCCGGCGGAGCTCCGACAGCACCTTCCGCAACCGGTCCAGATGGTCCTCCCAGGTCTCCGAGTGGATGACGACGCGTCGTCAAATACGCCGCCGCATACGCCTGATGCGCCGGAGGAGGATGTCCATGAGCCGTTGGAAGCGTGGCTGGGGCCCGTGCAGGCGAAGGAAGGACCGGTACTGCCAGTGGCCACTAGGGGTGGAGAAGGCGGTCTTGGGCTTAGCGTTCTCGGTCAGCGGGACTTGCCAGTACCCCTTTGTCAGGTCGAGGTGGAGATGTACCGGGCCCTCCCAGACGATCTAGGAGCTCGTCTACTCGGGGCATGGGGTAGCCGTCGAACTCGGAGACCTCATTTAGCCGGCGAAGTCGTTGCAGAAACGGAAGGTGCCCGGGCTTGGGGACCATGACGATGGGGCTGGCCCACGGGCTGCGGGATGGTTCGATGACCCCAACTTCAACATCTCCTGCACCTCGTCCTCGATGGCGTGTCGCCGAGCCTCCGGAACCCGGTAGGGCCGTTGCCGTACGACGACCCCCGGTGGGGTGCGGACGTCGTGCTCCAGAACTCGAGTCCGCCGGACGGGCCGAGAACACCGCAGAAAACTGACTGACCAGGTGCTGCAGCTCGGCCTTCTGGGTGGCGGCGAGCTGAGGGTCCATGTCGACCACCACGGAAGGGCCAGCGGCGGCGCGAGAGTTGGGGTCCCGCCCCACCCAGCGCTTCAGGTGGTTCACGTGATACAGCTGGTCCTCCTTCCTTCTCCCCGGCTGGCGCACGCGGTAGGTGACCGGGCCGACCTTCTCTGTGACGGTAAACGGGCCCTGCCACGTGGCTAAGAATTTACAGGCGGCCGTGGGAACCAGGACGAGGACGTGGTCTCCTCTCCGGAACTCCCGCGGTTGGGCCGCCCTGTTGTAGTGTCGCTGTTGGGCTTGCTGTGCTTGGGTGAGGTGTTCCCGGACGATGGGCATTACCCGGTCGATCCGCTCGCATCTGCCTTACGTGCTCGACGGTGGTTCGGTGGGCGGCCGGCTGCTGTTCCCAGGCCTCTCGGGCTACGTCCAGTAGGCCGCGGGGTTGCCGGCCGAAGAGGAGCTCGAACGGGGTAAAGCCAGTGGACGCCTGGGGTACCTCTCGGATCGAAGAGCACGTAAGGCAGCATCAGATCCCAGCCGCGGGGGTCCTCGGCCGCCACTCGGCGCAGCATCCTCTTGAGCGTTTGGTTGAACCGTTCGACTAGGCCGGTCTGGGGATGGTAGACGGTCGTGCGGATTTGTTGGACCTTCAGGAGCTTGCACATTTCGGCCATCACCCTGGACATGAACGGGGTGCCCTGGTCAGTCAGTATCTGGGCGGGGAGACCCACCCGGCTACCCAGCAGGAAAAGTTCCTGGGCGATGGCTTTCGCAGTGGCCTTACGGAGGGGGACGGCTTCTGGGTAGCGGGTGGCATAATCCACGATGACCAGGATGTGCTCATGGCCCCGGGCGGACTTCGGTAGCGGCCCTACCAGATCCATTCCTATCCGCTCGAAGGGCACCTCGATGATGGGCAGGGGAATCAGCGGGCTGGGGGGAGGAAGCCGGGGCGACGTCCGTTGACAGGTCGGGCAGGACTGGCAAAACCGCTTGACTTCGGCCTCCAGGCCTGGCCAGTGGAACCGATCCCGGAGGCGCTGAATGGTGTTCTGGGCCCCCAGGTGGCCTGCCATGGGATGCGTGTGGGCTATCTCTAACAGGGCCTCCGTCTTTGAGCGGGGCACGACCAGCAATCGCTTTTCCTCCCCCCTCCGCTGGGCAACACAGTAGAGCAGACCATTCTGGATCATAAAGTGTGGAGTGGGGTGGGGTCCCGGCTGGAGCTCCTTCCCATCCACCACTCTCACCTGGGTCCAGCAGTGTTTCAGGCGGTCATCCTCGTGTTGCTCCTTGGCGAAGGCCCCAGCCCCCGTGACCTGCTGGTAGAGATCAAAGAACAGGTTAGAATCACGGGGGTTTGACTCACCATCCCTAGGGCTGTCCGAGGCCAGCAACACGGGACGCCGCCTGGATCTCCTGGACGTCCTCCGTCGTGGGCGGTTCCGGCCACGCTGGCGGGCTGGGTGGTAGCGGCGAGCAGGCGGTCAAACCCTGGCCAGTCTCTCCCGAGGAGTACGGGCACTGGCAGCTCCTTGAGGATCCCCACTTCCACCGGCCAGGATCCGAGCGGGGCGGCAATGGTGACGCGTCTGGCCGGTACTTCCTCGTGTCGCCATGTACACAGGTGACAGCCAGCCTCGTCTTCGTCTCAGCCCGCGGAGGTAGGACGCTGGTCTTCACCAGGCTGACCGCGCTGCCAGAGTCCAAGAGAGCGAGGTACGGCCGGCCGTTGATCGTGACTTCCGCCCGCGGCGCGTTGTCGGTGTGTACCACACAGCCCGCCAGCCAAGCTCGTCCCGGGGAACGAGGTTCTTCGGTGGGCATGGGTTCATCCTGTGGGCCGGGAACCGCCGGTCTGCCTACTGGCGCGAGGTGCCCTCCGGCGCGTCGCTCCTGGACCACCCTTCGGGAAAGGTGGCGCCGCTCCCAACCTCCCGATGTTGGCGGCCTCGCCAGCTCAATGGCCTCCGCCAGCTCGTCGATGTTCGCCGGGTTCCGCATCCCCGCTGCTTGACGAAGCATACGCGGGAGAGCTCGAAGAAGGCGGTCGACCACGACGCGCTCCGCTACCTGGTGGGCGGTGGGATCCCCGGCCAACAGCCAATGTTGGGCTAGGCGGAACAGACTCGCTGCTTGCGCCCGAGCGGGCCGTCGTGTGTCATAAGCCCACTCGTGAAACTGCTGTGCGGCACTAAGCGGCGATAAGCCCGCCCGACCCAAAATCTCCTTTTTCAATTCCTCATACGAAGCACTTTGCTCGGGGGTTAGGGCGAAATAGGCGCGCTGCGCCTCTCCCGTCAGGAGCGGACCCACAATCCGTCCCCACTCTTCTCTGGGCCACGCCTCCCGGGCCGCGATGGCTTCAAACATCTGCAGATACAATCCGACATCGTCGTGTACCGTCATCCGTGGCATTAGCTGAGTGGCCTGAGCCCGGGGATCAGGTAGCGGAGTTCGCTGGGCAGCGGCAGTGCGGAGCGCGGCGAGCTCTCGCTCGGTTTCCCCTTGTCGGGAGGCCATATGCTCCATTATTTGTTGCTGGCGGATGCTCACCTCAGTGAGGTGTTTCAGAAGCTCGTCCATGCTGGGGGAGGAGCGCCACCTGTGGGAACAGAGAGGGAATGTGATCCACCAGTAACAGAAAAACCGGAAGTCCCACAACCAAAACAAACCAGCCGGTTTCCGGGGTGAACCGGGAAGTGGTGAACTCCGCGTGCAGGGAAGTGTCGGTGGCTTCTTCACTGTAATGCCTGCATTCTCCACCAGTGTGACGGGGTGAAGAAGGACACGACACTGGAGTGCAGGTGAGTTCCCCGAGGGGTGGATTTTATTTACAGGCGTGGTGAAATAGCAATCGTGGTGTAAGGCAGGCGGTGGGTGCTCGGTGCTCGGCGTCTCTCCTTTTGTCCTAGTGCGCAGTGGTGCAGAGTGGGTCCGTGCTCTCCAGTGGTGAAGGGGCTGGCGGTCACACGCTGCTCTCTGTGGGGAATAGCATAGGATAAGGTTAGCCGAGTCTTGTGGAGACATCTCTCCCCTCTCTGTACGTCTGTCCCGCTTATGAAGCGGGCTCCTGATCCTCCACAGGTGTGACCGCTCAGCCTGTGATGAGCGGGTGCAGGTGTGGCTGATCGGTTTCAGGCGACGCTGATGAAGGCTCGGGGACGCTTGTCACAATATTTTAGTGTTATTTATCTTTTTCCTTGCTTACAAAAACACTGTAGCCAACTAAAATGCAGTAATGTTACATCGCAGACATTACGATGTAAATTGCATGCAGTTTATATTTGAATGACAACAAGATAAAAGAAATTTAGGCTATAACGTTTTGGAAATGTGAAATTACCTCAGAAATATTTTACAACAAAACAGCAAAATTTGTGGGATGTTTTAAAAAAAGCCACATTGAATTAATAGGTATTTTTGTTGGTCTTACCTTATGCGCTAGAGAAACAAGTGACCAGCCATCTTTAGAAGTTTGTCTTTGCAATTTCAAATCGAGTAACGTTACCCCCCAGGAATCGGGTCTCTTTTAAGGCGGTAAGGCCTGGTTAAAAGTTGTTATCACCATATCTGTTGTATGTTAGCTTCTTGTAGCTGTGTAAGCTTGTTGTAGCACGCTAAATTTGCAGTACAAAATAAAACGTCTAAAAATATATTTAAAAAAAATAAATAACAAAAAGCCTAAAAGAAGCATTTAACAAGCTTTTTGTAGCAGATGTGCTAGTAAAACGCAGGTTCATCATCTGTTACCTTTACAAAGATCACATATGGCGCCTTTCCATTACCAGAACCAGCTCAACTCGACTCGCTTTTCGCTCCATTTTCCACTGCAGATAGTACCTCCACAATAGTACCTGGTCATCAGCGACGCCATAGGAAGCTGCCGTGACGTAATATTCTACGCGAGACACACCCGCTAACCATACAAAGGAAAGTCTGCACCTCCTTTGTTTGACCACGGCGTATTCCTTCGAGTTGCCATAATAGTAATGGGTATATCACGCAATCTCAGGTCAAACTATTTAAAGGGTAACTAAACCCTAGAACAACTTTTTTTAGTTGATGATATGCAAGACTGGGGCTTTATTAGTGCTGTTCATTGATTCAAGTAAGAGTTTTAACATTAGAGTTTAAAGTGTTTTAATTCTATAAAATATGGTGTAAAACAGCCAAAGTGCTGCCCTCTTAAGGTTGAACTGTGGCTACTGGAGTTGAATTTTCCTATTGGACGTTGTGGTACATCCTGATGTAGGATGGTTCTTCCAACGCAAGTATATGTCTCTGCAGATTAGTAACAGGAGTTACCTCATCAGTGGGTGTGGCCATAAACGGAGGGATGGTTTCAACTGTGTTACCTGATTTGCCCATGTTACAGTGTGGGTAGGGTTTAGGGGTGGGGTCGGGTGAAGGGGATCATTTTCATTGTGCGATTTATAAACACCCATCAATTAAAAAACACCCACTAATTTAGAAACACCCACTCCGCAGAGACCTCATACTCTTCCAATGGCTCACTACCACACCCCTGGCACGAGCTCACGCCCTTGGCTCGGCTCCTGGTATAAAAACATCTTGTTCTGTCAAAACCACTGTAGCAGTCAGGAGTTGGAATTTGAGTATTGAAAATTATCAGGATCGCGTATATTAGCATCTAGTTGAATTTAGGAAATTAGGTGGAAATTAGGCGTCAGTAGTTGCGTGCACTTGGCCTGGATGACCGCGAGTATACTATCCATAATGCTAATGTTTTACCGCTCTCTTGGGCTGCTGTTTCGCTAGTATCGTCGGCATCGGGAGTTAACGCAGTTTGAGCCAGCAGCTCGAATTGATGAGGCTCTGGCCCTGTGTTTACAGACAATTCACACGCTGGGCTCTGCCCACTTTTCCAGCATTTTTCAAATATTGGCAGTGGGTGAAGTTAAGCTGTGATCAGGGGTTTAGTTACCCTTTAAAAATGGCAGGGTTATTCAGGATACTCCGCCTGCATTGAATAATGACGATTATCTCTAACCAATCAGCAGCCTGCAGTGTTTCACGTCACATTTTAGTATCGCCTCAGTTCGCTCAGAATCTCGCCGGAGGTGATACGAAAAAAAGTACCCGGAAGCAGGTACAGGTACTGTTGTGCTGTCACTTAACTTTGCAAAACAATAAAAAATACGATGGCACAAGATTTCCTTGGATTATCATATTTCTTTCTTCCAGACCGAACTCTTCATGTGTATCTACCATTCTTCCTCCTTTCGTCATATCTCCCCCTAGAGTTCATTCTTTTTAATAACAGTTTCGACACAACAGGTACAACAGTGGAAAACCAAACAAAAGCAAGTCGAGCTGGTAATGTCCAGTGGAAAAGCGCCAATAGCGTGTCTAGTGTTTTTAAATAAAAATAAAAGTAACATACCCTACATGTAAAATATGTAATTCAATAACTTACCACCATATTTTTTTTTCTCAAAAACAAAAAAAACATTCAAATGCTACAACACTATAGTTATGTATATTTTATTGCTAGCCTGAAGTGGTCACACTCAGTTCTAGTCAGAATATGAGTCTGATACCGCTCCATTGGGATATGATTATGGGGTGTGTTTGAACCGAACCAGGAAATATCTCAATTGGATAGGCCTACAACCAATCAGAGCAACGGAGTAAATTACGTATGCAGGTCCTTCTAAAAAAATTAGCATATTGTGATAAAAGTTCATTATTAAAACACAGTGGACCAACACCAGCAGCTGACATGGCACCCCAGACCATCACTGACTGGGTACTTGACACTGGACTTCAGGCATTTTGGCATTTCCTTCTCCCCAGTCTTCCTTCAGACTCTGGCACCTTGATTTCCGAATGAAATGCAAAATTTGAGCAACAGTCCAGTGCTGCTTCTCTGTAGCCCAGGTCAGGCGCTTCTGCCGCTGTTTCTGGTTCAAAAGTGGCTTGACCTGGGGAATGCGGCACCTGTAGCCCATTTCCTGCACACGCCTGTGCACGGTGGCTCTGGATGTTTCTACTCCAGACTCAGTCCACTGCTTCCGCAGGTCCCCCAAGGTCTGGAATCGCTCCTTCTCCACAATCTTTCTCAGGGTCCGGTCACCTCTTCTCGTTGTGCAGCGCTTTTTGCCACACTTTTTCCTTCCCACAGACTTCCCACTGAGGTGCCTTGATACAGCACTCTGGGAACAGCCTATTCGTTCAGAAATTTCTTTCAGCTGTATGCCAAAATCACAGTATTAAAACAATAAAAGACCTGAAATATTTCAGTTGGTGTGCAATGAATCTAAAATATATGAAAGTTTAATTTGTATCATTACATTATTGAAAATAATTAACTTTTATCACAATATGCTAATTTTTTTAAAAGGACCTGTATGTTGAGCAACGCATAGTAGTGGGAAGTTCGGATCATTTTATGGACTCGGATCGTTGAATCTTGTTCAGCAAAATGAAAAAATCTTTTTTCAAGTCATTTCGTTCATTTCAGCAGAATATAATTCAAATGTCACATGTTAAATTTCCCAACACATCTAGTATGTCTACTTATGCAAACATTGATCACATTTGGAATACAAATTTTATTATAAGCTAATGCAGCCAAGGCTAAACTATTTAATCACCTCTGTTCCCTGGAAAGATTAGTAACGTTACACCTCTCCTGTCTGCGGGTTTGAGTCGTTAGTTCCGTCATCAGTGTCTGATCTGGGTCGGGACAGCCCTATAAGCAATGCATGCATTCCCAAAACAGAATTGATTAGTTCACCTTTCGAGTCTTCGGGTTCGAGTCATTCGTTCACCAACTCACAGCCCCATAGGCTGAGTGCGGAACATCCTGTACAGAACCGATGGCCTGTAGCGCATGCACGGTCAACACAAACTGAACGAATCGCTCTCTGAGACAACTCATTGTTCCCGAGTCATTTTAAGATTAGTTAAAAAGAACAAATCATTCATGAACGAGATAGTTGTCAACAGATCTCAATTGCACGCACGCTGGAGGAAGTAGAAGAAGAAGATGAGTGTAAACGATCTTTGCAGATGTTGTAAAACATAATTTAGGGATACACAGAGTATTTACAACAGAATCATTCAATCAAACAATTTTTGAGAGAAACAGTAAAGATGAATCCATATAAGTTCTTTGTTTAGGATTAGAACAAATTCAACCCAGGTGCTCTTTGGTGACGTGAATGATTATGTTGCGTTATCTGTCTATCATCGAAGCCCGCCCTGACAATTTGATTGGTCCGAACAGCTTCTGTTTGGGCATAGTTACTCCACAACGGATCAAGTCCAGACCGAACTGCCCGACCTCAAATGTTGAGGGTGGGGCTAAGTTCAGCTGGCATCCACGCTATTATATTGCAGTTCTGTTGATAGATCCTAAATATTACACAGTGGACCTTTAAGTATGCTATGTAGGATGAAACAGTCATTATAACATTTTCACAACGTTTTTACAAGTAGTGCTAACTGAGCTATTTTCTTGCAAATGTGAAACAACAATATCCATAAACGTGGTTCTCATCCAGTGTTTCAGATGTCAAAAAGAGACTGACAATAAAGTCTTTCCACAAGGATCTTTTCTGTACTATAAGGGTGAACTGTCAGAGGACAGCACAGAGGGAGAGATGCCATAAACTTTCTGAGAGCTCAGCAGTAATTCCCTTAATCCAGATAACAGATTCATATTCAGTGCAGTTAAGGTGAAACCGCCCTGACGAGCCCCCAAAACATTGAACGCGAACTAGCACAAGGTTGAATGGAAACTAAAACAGAATAGTCCTCCGTTTCCTGTTCGTTTTCTGCTGCTCTGACATGGCAAGACAGAATCAGAGTAATAGTACTTTATTTCCCCTGAGGCCATAATGCATACACAACGGCCCATGATACAAGACAGATCTTAGATAGGATTACAGTTAAAGAATATGAGCGAGAAAATGTTGCTGCAATTCAGAACAACAGAAAGAGCTCTATATGTGTACAGCATAATCACCTGCTAATGCACTGCACCATTTGAAGATGTTCCTCATCATATTACTTATTATATTCTCAAAGTGCTTCAAACCTTATGCCGTCACAGACTTTTATCATGTTATTGAATTATACATTGTAGAATTCATCATTATATAATTTATAATTGAGACTGACCACATAAGAAATGCATTGCAATGTGTGTGTATATATATATACGGTGAATGACAAAGCGGAAAGAGTCTGTCATTTTGAAACACAATGCTTTGTTTTTTTTGGCGGAAGTCTATATTCGTTGTGTGAAGAATGGCAGGCATAAAAAGCATGTAATGTTTCACATCTGGGTAAAATATCGAATGAGTGGATGTAACCTAATAGATGCATATGAGAACATTAGCCCCACAGGATGATAAGCAATTCAGCTTCCCACATCTGTGCCAATTTCAGCTTTATTAATTAGCCTCAGAGCATCAAATCACATTTTCTGATGTAAAAAACACACAGCACTGATTTGAAATGACCTTGACTTGTCTCATCTGTGGCAGTTTCGTCCAGCGAGACCTTTGCATATGCCAGAGTTTCTTTTGCCCGCCCCCAGACACGTGATCCAGCGCTTAAGCTCTGTGGTCAGTCTCTGAGAGTTATTACCTTGTGTTCATAAATTACGCAACGCTTTGCCTCAAAACTAAAGTTACACAAGCATTCTGGACTGCCCCGTAAGGGAACAGTTGGTATGCCAACTAATCCAGGCAAAACTCTGGCTGAAAGCAAAACGGAGGCAATAAAAGGAATGTCAGCTTTAATTTGGTTAACTTATATAATGACCTCACTGCCAAATGTGCTATGCTAGATAGTCTTCATATGAAGGTTGCCCATTAGCAGGAAATTCCCTGTATACAGATTTTCCAGTGGTGAATCATCATTTTTGTTGTAATATAGTCTACAACCATCTGTGCCCAGGAAACACAGCTTAAGGTTTTAAATCAGCATAAACCGATGCTTATACATATATGTAAATGTATATGTATATATTTATACATATATGTATATATATATATATAAATAAATAATCAAAGGTCAAATCAAATAGACTAATAAAAGGTCAGCAGCAAAGACATTGGTAAATAAAGTGAGATTAAATACATAAAGTATATTTGTGTATTTAACATTTCACTATTGAAGGTTTAAGTAATAGTCTGCATTTTACTGTTTTCATATATATGTATTTTGTATACACCGTTCAGGCATAACGTTAATAATATTGTGTTGGTCCCCCTTTTGCTGCCAAAACAGCCCTGACCCGTCGAGGCATGGACTCCCCTAGACCCCTGAAGATGTGCTGTGGTACCTGGCACCAAGATGTTAGCAGCAGATCCTTTAAGTCCTGTAAGTTGCGAGGTGGAGCCTCCCTGGATCGGACTTATTTGTTCAGCACATCCCACAGATGCTCGAATGGATTGAGATCTGGGAAATTTGGAGGCCATGTCTACACTCATTGTTCTGCTCCTCAGACAATTCCTGAAACATTTTTGCTTTGTGGCAGGGCACATTATCCTGCTGAAAGATTATCTGTTTCCATGAAAGGGTGTACATGGTCTGCAACAAAGCTTAGGTAGGTGGAACGTATCAAAGTAACATCCACATGGATGGCAGGACCCAAGGATCCCAGCAGAACATTGCCCAAAGCATCACACTGCCTCTGCCAGCTTGTCTTTTTCCCTTAGTGCATCCTGGTGCCATGTGTTCCACGTGATGTAAAAGAAAATGTGATTTATCACACAAGGGCACCTTCTTCCATTGCTCCGTGGTCCAGTTCTGATGCTCACGTGCCCACCGTTGGTGCTTTCGGAGGTGGACAGGGGTCAGCATGGGCTCAGCATTTTCACTGGCCACAAAATTGACATGTGCTAAAATTTACTTACTTGAGCTTTTACAAGCCTTTTAATGTAAATAGTCACTCACCCAAATCAAGACTTTATGAAGTAACAGGACATTATCGAATATTTAGCCCAGATGTTGTGTGTAAAACAGTCTATTAATGCATAAAAATAGTAACTTCATATTGCATATAATAAAAGTGGTGGTGGGGTGTATAAGATTAACTGAATAGATAAAAAAATAAACCATAGAAACACTGTTTAAATATTAATTAACAACAGCAGTAAATTCTGTAATGTAAGGAAAAATTCCTGCACTAAGAGCAAAGAAGAACAAATACATTTTTTGTCTTTCACCTTTTCACTACCATATGATATGCATGTGTTTGATGTGCCTTTAATACGCACTTTTCGTGTGCATATGATAAGCAATTTTTGCTGTGCACATTGTGGCATACATATAATACGCCACCAATAATGTGATGCTGAAATTGCCTCAGTTTAATCAAATCTACCAGCTTCTGATTTTACCTTTGGATTTGGTAAGACCAGGTTCAAAATTGTGTATGAAATGGGTAAATGTGGTTGTAAGCCTCACATCAGCAGGACGGCAGGGTAGCAGGTGGACGTGGTCTGGTTTCATCAATTCACCAGTTTTCACCAGATGTGCATAATTTGTCCACAACTGGCACACAACTGTCCAGCATGCACAAATCACCATCATCACCACAACACAACCTCTCTATTTTCCTCTCTAAATCAGTTGGGAACAGCTTGAAAGACCTATAAAAGAACGAAATCAATAGGATGAGCCCAGATTGGAAGACAAAATCCAAATACTGCACATTTAAATATTGTGTTTTATGCATTTAATGCATTGAGGGCCATTTATTTAACGATAATGTTTGAGACGGTCCATAAAATAGACTTTTTCACATTTCACACAAATGATATCAGATCGCTCACAAGAAAAGCTTTATTTTGGGAAAACTATCAGTTCAGGGCCAGTGCTTCCAGTGTTATTAGGGAGCGGTTCTCACATGGTTGAAAGAATCAGATGAAAGCAGGTTTTAAAGACCAGGAAAGATTAGTTAGCCATATCTCAAGCTATCAACCTTTCTTACTTAGGATTCAAAATGTCCCTGAATTTAGAGCCTGCAACCAGATTTGCAGGTTGATAGTCTTAAATGTAAAACAGCAATGTGAATTTTGCCATAGGGGTGACGATATAATGTAGGCTATATGTGACTGTAGTAGAAATGCTTCAACCAAGATCTGGCTAATTTTATACTTTGGTCACTTACATTTAAGCTTTTCTGTCAGAACCTTAACCACAGTTAAAATTACAGCACTTTCTAAACACACACTAAAAATAAACCTTCTTTACTATCTATAGCTTAATGTTACACTTGGCAGAGGTACTATGAATATTGTTGGCTCCAGAATGATAAAATGCTTGTGCATGCTCTTCATTTGTAAGTGGCTTTGGATAAAGGCATCAGCTAAATGATTGAATGTAATGATTGGGCTGCTATTCCCTCTGGAAATACCTATGGGTTTTTACAGTGACTTTGAATGGCTCATCCAATCAGAACTGCCCGTGCAGTTATACTGTTTAGAGACTTTTGTTTTTTAAGCTGTTACAGAATGTGAAAGTTGGTTTTGTGCTGACAGGCTTTTGCTCAAATGCACGTATTTTGGATTGCAGCCATCAAGTAAAAAGAACCAAATAAGATTAAGTACCATTCAATTGTAATGAATTCACTGGATTATTAAATAAATAAATAAATAAATAATGGAAAACACGGTTACTAAAATATAATTATTTTTTATTTAATTTCCAGTAAATTATCGTAGAGCCTACCATTACCATAGTAGAAAATGCATAACATCTATAAAAATGATTTATGTGAATGATGTTGTCATGCTATGAGATTGTTGGTCTTTCATAATATAATTACCATTTCAATTCACCTCATAATAAAACATGCCCTTCCCAAATGCTTTACATAACCCTGATTTGCATCTACAACATGATGTTCAAATTGTATTCCTTTGGCTCCCTTTCAGTCTGGAAGCATATCCGAGCAGCGCAGTGCGTCCGCGTCCTCGACACGCGTGGAGAGACGCGGGCCGCGCTCAATCCCGCCAATAGATGGCAGCAGCCCAAGAAAGCTGATCCCGTCGGGTTCACCACTACTCTGCCTCTCAGTTGTGCAGCAGCACTCACACTGGAGGCAGCGGTGGTTTGAGGGACGTCCAATGAAACAGAAGAGCCGCCAGCTGCTCCTTTCGACTTTTACGCGTAGCCTGTCCTCCGCACCTGGAGACAGCACGTTCTGAAACCGCCATGGAAGACAAATCCAATTCGTTCTCGAGCAACAAAGAGGAGAAAGTGGATGGGAATAATGTATTCCAGAGGCAAGACTCGATCTTGAAGAACAGTATGGGGAGCCAGAACATGAAAGACCACGGCAACTCAGTGGGTGGCAAGGGGGACCGGGAAGAAGCTATGGTCGGTTTTGACGATATAGACGCCGCGTCCAGGCAATCCGGGTTTATGCAGCGGCAATTTGGAGCCATGATGCAGCCCGGGGTGAATAAGTTCTCCTTGCGGATGTTCGGGAGTCAGAAAGCCGTGGAGAAAGAGCAGGAGAGAGTGCAGACGGCTGGATATTGGATCATTCACCCCTATAGTGATTTTAGGTAAGGAGTGTGGAAAGTCACCTTCCCACGCACACTCAGGTCACAGTAAAATGGGCTCTGCGTGCGCCGTGCGGCGCGTTTGCAGTCGTTTTACATGACGTTTGGGGGAACCAGAACCAGAACGCATGCAATGTCCTTGGCATGAGTAGGGGTGAATGTCATCTCGGTGAATAAATGGCACGGCAGTCATCATGGGACGTCTCCGAACTGCCATCATTGGGCATTCTGCTGTTGTATAAGACGTGTGCTGGTGCGCGCAGGGAATGATGCACCACTCTTTGGCATTGTAAACACATAGCTGTTAGTGTCTGCCGTGAGAAGGAACGATGGTGGCAGCAGCGAGATCACGTCTTGTTCAAGGCATAAACACGCGGATTATTCTATTGTTTTATCTCGTGGCACTGTGTGATCCCGTGTGGCTGTCACCAGGTAACAGCCCATGCCAATTTTAGCGCTGGGACAGTTGATCTAAAGCAGTTTAACGCTAATCGCGTTAGTCAGGTGAAAGGAGGGGGTTTTCAAACCCAATGCCCCCCCAGAAGAATGTTTCATGCACAACTTGACTAGCTGATTCTTCAAATTAGACTACTGCGGACAAAGAATTTGCAATTTAACACATGATTCCTGTCAGATAGCCTGTTAGAAAGGGAATTATTGCATAAGCAACATCATATTGAAATTGTGTTGTGCACCAATTGGAGTTGGTTAGTCCATTTGGAGGTTTAAGGTCTTCAGTTAGTATCTCACCTCATTAAATCAATATAGACAGACAGACAGATAGACAGACAAGACAGACAGACAGACAGATTGATAGATAGATAGATAGATAGATAGATAGATAGATAGATAGATAGATAGATAGATAGAGAACATATACACTGTAAAAAAAATCTGTAAAAATCCGGTATAATACAGTGACAATTAAAGGTTTATGTTTACTTTAAAACAAATTGTTTTATTATCAAAAATAGGAACCGACCGCCTTATTTATGTGAAACAGGACTTTCCCAGAATGTCTGTGCATAAACCATCCAATTTCTTTCTTATTTTATTGGTCGCAGTTGCTAAAAGGCCAGTTTTGATGAACTTTAAGTGGCTTTGTATCATGCTTTAAGTATGATGTGGCTTTCAGTTGTACCAGTGATAATCTGTACATTTTTTACAGTAACAAACCGCTCAAATATGTTGGTATATAAACATCAGTTATGAAAATACAGTCAATAACTAAAATATACAGTATACAATATACAATGCTTGAAACATCATTGCCATGTTTTTACAGTAAAGTTCTGACAACCACAGCTGCCAGTATATTTTTTAACCATAATTAACACAATTTTTCAATGTAGACTGACAGACAGATAGACAGATAGACAGAAAGATAGATAGATAGATAGATAGATAGATAGATAGATAGATAGATAGATAGATAGATAGATAGATAGATAGATAGATAGATAAATAGAAAACAATGACGTATATGGTTATTAGTTTAAACTTCCCATCTGCCCGTAACGCTCTCCATGGTGCTGAAAACAGCTCCACGCTCTCCATGAATGCGGAGAAATGTATCCCTTACAGGGTCATTAGCTCCCACCTGCCTCACTGTTTTATTTATTCCATATACATGATGTACTTTGCTTTGGCATATGGCATATGTAACATGTAAGAACATAAGTCAGAAGCTGCACTCCCAAGGCACTATAACTACCAAAAGCAGGGTCATTCCTATGCAGTTCATTTTCAAGTCAACATTATATAAGTCTTAACATACTGAATAAAGTAATGTTATAATTATTATAATAGCCAGTATGCATATTACTTACAATATCATAATTAAGTAAACAGGATGAATTTTAAATCATAACCTCAGTTTGAGCAAATGCCATTTTTGAAAAATATGCTATTTAAGGAATTCTCCAGGTGCTTATTTCTTTATATAAACAAATGTTTCAAACAAATCATATTTTCTTGGGAAAATATTAAACATTTTAAATTCATAATCAATCTAGCAGTTTTTACTTTGTCATCAATATCACTTTCCGTCTGGTTAGTCTTTTGTAACATCCCTTTAACTGTCAGGCGATGACATCATTCTCCAGCAAGTGACGTAGTTGGTTTCTCTCACACTAAAACATACCATCCTGTTTAATAAAAGAACAGAAATTGTTTAAAAGATGGTTGAGAAAGTCAACATCTTGTAAATAAAATGAAAAAAAAAAATGACGTTCTTCATGTTAGAAGGAAACATGGCAAAAATGGCGATATCTACTCACTAGTGCTTTTTTTTTCTCCAGTAAAAGTCTGTTGTACCCTAGACATATGTAGGAAGTACAACACAAGCATATAAATCACTTTTTAAGTTACAGAGGTCAGTCAGTACTGCACAACAGGAATGACTTATCATATCTGCTGAAGTAAATTTCCACTGCTACTTCTGCTTGACATTTAGCTGTTGTTTTTATGCTATGCGACTCTCAGTGCACTTATTACAGGAAACAAAGGAGCAACCTAAGGTTATGTCCTGCTCAAGAGGACAATGGGGATAGTTCATGGATTTAATCCCACAACCTTTCAGGTCTTTAACCACTAGGGCTCTAGGTTATGCCACCCCTGAAACAGACCAGAATGGTTTGTGTAAAGCCATCAGAACAGGGATGAGAGAAGGTGAGATCAGATTAGATGTCCAACACACACTAAACGAGATTAACATCGCTCTGAACCCTGTGACGTAACATGATTGACCTTTCTGCCATAATGTACAAAGGACGCGGCTGCTTAGCAATCATATTTGTAATATATGGTAATTTTGGTAAGTTTGAGAATCTATATTAACTATAGTTGTTTTATTGTCAAAATAATTATATATATATATATATATATATATATATATATATATATATATATATATATATATATATATATATATATATATATATATATATATATATATATATATATATATATATATATATAAATTTAGATTATTATTATAATCTTTGATGAAAAAGCTATTTTTTCATAAAAAATTGGATCTGTGACACTTTCAAAACATTGATTGGGCATCCCACCACAGCAACACTAGCTCAACCAATGGAGTGATTTTGGGGGTGGGACTATCTGTTCGACTGACCAATGGCAGACAAATGGTTTTAAAAAGAAAATTACACACTTCAGCTCCAAAAACGTTTTTGATCAGTCAGTAATCTTTATATTGACATGTCTGCATAAAACATTCTGTTCAATATAGTGTACATGAATACCCCTAGCAGATCTATACAGGTGGAGCTGGGGAAGGTGGAGGGTTTCTGAAAGACTGCAAATGCTGATCTAGTATTTGAAGCAGTGAGCTCATTGACTACTGATACAGCAGGAACCAATCAGCTGTGTCCTACAGATAATGTCTTGGCAACTAATTGAAATAAGTACTAAAATGACTAAAACTAAATTAAATTAAATTAAAATTAAACAATAAATTAAAAAAAAAATACTTAAACTCAAACTAAAATATAAGCTTATTCAAAACAATAATATATACTATAATAGGTTATGAATGATACTAATGGTATATCTATGGTGCAATGATGTAAAACTATTCGTCAATGTCTTGCTCTGGAGGCAGGCATATGCAAATTAATTTGCCTGTGTGGCGTCATAAGCCCCCCAATATTCAAACAAGCTATTTTTGGAGCTTAATTAAATAAATACTTTGTTTATAAAGAGGAGGACCTTTAAATTATGAAACTTGCAGGATGTGTTAATGGTACAAAGACCTCTTATATGTCAAAATATACCCTTTAACTCTTTCTCAGCCACCATTTTTTAAAAACATTTACGCAGTTTCAGGGCCCCCAGATTCTTTTTTTTGTATGAATATCTGAACATCAGTATGTCAAAAGAAAGTACAGACCATCTGCTTTTAAATAACCCCCCAAAAAATGTATTATAGCTTTGTGCTTAATATTGATGAAAGCGTTATTTTACATGTGCATAGGATTACATAAGATATCACATGTTTCTGCTTCTTTTTCATCCGTGTTTTGATTAGGAGATTCTGTACTCTTTTAGAAGAGCACCCCCATCATATAACAGTGAAAACACAGAAAGCTGGAAATATCAGTCAATATCAGTCAGGGGGAGCGTTTCTCACAAATTACGTACATTTTTGTCAATGGGAAAGAGTTAAAAGTTGAAGTTATTTTAACTTGAGTGCTGCATTTTTAGAAAGACGCTCCAAAAGACAAGAGACATGAGCCCAACGGTTAAAGGTGTCATGAACTGGCTTTTACATTTTACTGTTGTCTGAGGTCAACTTGTAAGGTTTGCATGGTTTTTACATTCAAAAACATCATAATGAATACGTAATCGGCTATTTTCTGACCTGGTTTTGAGGCTCTCTCAAGAAACGCTCTGTTTTGTTGGGCATGCCGCCCTGAAGACTTGGAAGTAAACGTCCACGCCTAGGATTAGATAAGATTTGTATATTTAATGAGCTTCTGCTCCCCTGTCAGTTCACGTGAGGGATTGTTTTGAAAGCGGCAGGGCTCGCAAAACGTCTTTACCAAACAAACACAATGGTTTATCTCTCATCCACCTGATTGATTGGAATGCTATTTTTTTATTACTTGGCGGATATAACTGCATGTCAACGCATGTCAAGAAAGGAATGTTATTTCATTATTTAAGATTCACCGGCCTGCCGATGGTCTTACATTTTGGTAGCACGAGCCCTGGCCCATACATGTCCAAGTCTGATCCTGAATCGCAATGAACCAACAACACCACAAATAAAGGATTCTTCAGCCTTTGACAGCGTGTTATGGTATGTTCAGTTAGACACGTACACATAATCAATATGATCTGTAACAATGCAATACTATCACATATAAAAAAAACATATTTTACTCACATAAGTGTGTTGCACCATTCCAGTCGGATCCAATATTGAAGGCCAGCATTGTGTTTTAATCTCAGTATGTCTGCAAATCTAGTCTGGACCTGTGTCTTGTTTGCAAACGATTCCCGAGGTGAAATGAAGTGAACAAATGTGCAATGTCTAATGCACATGAGCTGGAACTTCATTAAAAATAAAGTTCAAACACTCATTCCTAATATTAGAATCCGAAGGAAGCTTATGCAGGGATTGTGTTCTTCCACAAGCAGAAGCAGCACAATATCTTGCTATCTTCGGCATGTTTATTGTTCGGTAGCGCGATCCGTTTAGCTCCACGAATCGGTGGGCGGGGCTTCTGAATCAGGCATACATATTTATCTGTTGAGGCAGCGTTTCTGCATTCTATGACGTCAATGGTCGACATATTCTGAGATCTCTCATTTTCTGGGCCTGGTGTCAATAAAAGCTTTTCTTTGACTAACAAGGAAGTTTTCAGCTCTGAAACTTACAGGATATTCTTATATCCCAATGAACTTTTATATATCAAAGGCTCAAGGGAAAGTTGATATCTCAAATCATCACCCCTTTAAAGACATCCGTCTGGCGCATTTACATTGAAAAACAATGGAACAGTGGTGCAGTGGAATGGAAAAACGCTTTCTGTGTGAATGGCCATGCTTCAGTTCTGCAGGTGGTGCACACGATATTGAGCCTTTGATCGCACTTGCCAAATAGGCTTTACATCAAAGAAAGAACCATAAAAGGAGAAAACAGGTGAGAAAGAGAAAACAGAAGAAAGGGAGAAGGAGAAGCAAATAGTCGTTATTGCTTTTAATTGACGAAAGCCTGAACCGTGATACTGGCTAGACTTGGCAGGCTTCGGTATTGTCTGCTCATTTGCAATGGCTTTCCTTTCTCACCCACACAGGGAACTGCTCTTTTGTTTCTATTCTCTTTTCAGTTGTGAAATTTGGATTTGGAAATTTGGATCAATTTGCAAATGCAATAACATCACAGCTGTGAACTGAAAATGTTGGAACCAGAAACATCACATGAGTGACAACAGCATTCACATGTGCTGTTTTGGTTCTGAAGCATCAAGGAAATTCAATATCTCAATGTGGTTCTTAAATGATTAATAGGAGGTTAGTAAGATTCATTAGTCATTGTTTTCAGAAAGGGCTCATGCTTGACTTGATGTGGCCCAAGCCCTTTTGTCATCGGCTTTTGTCACGCGTGACTCAGTCGTATGTTTCTTTTGTCTGTCCTCCATATTGCATGTCATCTGCCTCTTGCTTTCCCTGTTTTGTCCAGCCTATTGCTGTGCACACAGTTCTTCATCGGGCAGAGGAAAATCTATTGACGGATGTCACCTTCCCAAAATTCCTTCACCTTTTCGAGTGATTTTGAGTGTGTGTGTGTCCGTGTGTGTTTAGTTTTTTTTAGTGGCAGGATTTATCAGGTAACAGATGAGCCTGGGTCAAATCTCTGGCTTATAAATTAATCACACAGGTTGTGGAAAAGCAGGATTTGTATGTGAGCAGATTCCTTCTCCCTATCAAACAGCCTCTGATTTCTAAACCCAGATTAACCTCTATTTTTGGGGCATGCAAGTTTGTCTTGCATTATTGATGCATTTTGCTGTTGCTTTTTGAAGGCCTGTCTCAAAGACGTGTCCCAAAGTCTAATGAAGGTCTTTGTGGCTGCGTGTCTCACTTTTTCCAAATTGATGCCCCTTGGTAATCTTTAAATAGCCTGTTTTTCTTCTCAGATGCAATGCTGAAAAACATTTTATTGAATGTTATTGTTCAAGCTTTGAAGTCAAGGCCAATTTATGAATTCAGCGTGTCTGAAGAGCTCTGCAAACAGGCCACAGCAGGTTAAGAGCAATCTGTGTCTCTCATGTCCAGCCCCAAAATAACCATAAATAAATTATTAAAATAAAACTTTTACTTTATTACATGTCCTCTGATATTCTATTTTTAATATAGATAGTTTTCTTTTACATAGTAGTTTGGAAACATTACTATTTTAATGTTTTTGAAAATCTCTTATGCTCACCAAGGCTGCATTTATTTGATAAAAAATTCAGACAAAACAGTAATATTGTGAAATATTATTACAATTTAAAATAATGTTTTTTCTATTTTAATATACTTTAAAATATAATTAATTTCTGTGATGGCAAAGCTGAATTTTCAGCATCAGTACTCCAGTCTTCAGTGTCACATGATCCTTCAGAAATCATTCTAATGCTAATTTATTATCAATGTTGGAAACCGCTGTGCTTTTTAATATATTTTTTATAACCTATGATACTTTCTTTTAGGATTTTTCAAATGAATAAAAAGTTGAAAAAAAAACAACAGCATATATTTAAATAGAAATCTTTTGTAACATACACTACTGTTCAAAAGTTTGGGGTCAGTCATTGTTTTCTTTATTTATTTTTTTAAAGAAAATACTTTTATTCAACAAAGATGTAATAAATTGATAAAAAAGTGATAGTAAATATTTATATTGTTAGAAAATATATCTATTTTGAATAAATGCTGTTCTTTTTTTACTTTTTATTCATCAATGCATCTCGAAAAAAGTATCACAGGTTTCAAAAAAATGATTAAGCAGCACAACTGTTTCCAACATGGAGAATAAATCCTCATATTAGAATGATTTCTGAAGGATCATGTGACACTGAAGACTGAAGTGATAATGCTGAAAATTCAGCTTCGATCACGAATAAATTGCAGCCTAATAAAAAACAGCTGTTTTGAATTGTAATATTTCACAATATTAACCTACTGTTTTTTTCTGTATTTTTGCTCAAAAGAATGCATGAATAAAATAGTTTCCAAACTTTTGACCAGTACTGTATATGACATTTTTGCATTGCATGTTGCATAAAAGTTTGTGTGAGAAGTAGCGATGACTGATTCGTGAATGAATAATTTACTTAAGTTGAATATTTTCAATGACTTGATTCAGATCGATGATTGTTGATTCAGATCAAAAAAACGAAACAGTTTGAGTGATTCATTGACGATTCAGAATTTCAGACTGATTTGGTTCTTGTCTTCAACTGGCGGTTAACGGTTCACTTCAGAGGACGATTATCAGTGAAAAACAACTTAAATGTCTTCACACACAAAGCTATCGCATGAATCTAGTGCACAAGTCGAGAGCTTGACAGCCTCGTTCACATTCATTATATGAAGAATGCCATGAGAATTAATAAATGACAGAATTTTGATCTTTTGTGTACATTATTCCTTTAAAGAACCACATTTCACACTGAGGTAAAGTTACAGCAGCTGTAGAGAAATAGAAATGCGCATTCGAGCATATACGACCATTGTGTGGAGGTCATGTCCTCTATGCTTGTCTTTAGTATTCACCAGTAGGACAGATGGTCACATGGCAACCATCCCACCTCTGACAATGCAGCCTGTCTGTCATTCGGTTGTCAAGGCTACAGTTACAAAAGCGAAACGGCTTGTCAAACCCCTCTCAGTACTCAATATACCTCTGCATACTCCACATGCAATTCATCCACAATCCTGGCTATACTGCAACCTACAGCATAAGCAATATCAAATAATACATTCTTTCATCTTTTTAGAGATCACAAATGTAAAAATAACAAAAACATTTGATATTATTAACCAAAGACGCCTGTTTGGACCAAAGCACAGACAATTATTTGATACTGGATCGGTAGATATTTATAAAGCAAGGCCAAGAGCTTTTCTCATTCGCTCAGATCCATTACAGCCAAGTGCGTCGGCCACATCGGAGGCACCAGCCAGGGGTTTTTAGCATGAGATAGGATTCTTGAAAGCATCTATTTTAGTTCATGGATGTATGCCGTTATCAGTGGCCAGGACATTTTGTGTGGTTCTCTAGGCCAGCCCGGCGCCCGTCAAAATACGTCTGGCTTTGGTCTTGTAGCTACATTAATGCAATTACAGCATGTGTGCATGTGTGTGTACGCTGACCTCTGAACATTGCAGCATTGCAAAAAATCTCGGTTACATTTTACTTAAAGGGATAGTTCACCCAAAAAGAAAAAAGTATCACAGATTCCAAAAAAATATTAAGCAGCACAACTGTTTCAAATATCGATAATAAATCAGCATATTAGAATGATTTCTGAAGGATCATGTGACACAAATTAGCCCATGATTTACTCACCCTCAAGCCATCTTAGGTGTGTATATGACATTCTTCTTTCAGACGAATACAATCGTTATATTACGAGTTATATTAAGAAAGGTACTGGTTCTTCCAAGCATTATAATGGCAGGGAATGGCCGTTTCTGTTTTGAAGTCCATAAAAGTGCATCTCGGGGGCCTTCTGAAGCGAAGCGATGTGTCTGTGTAAAAAAAAATATCAAATTTTGAAAACTTTACAAACTGTAATCTCTAACTTCCGCTAACTGTCGTACGGACGTTCCAGCTTATGGCGTAGGATGGTCCAGTGAGAATATGCTAGTTCTCGCGAGAACCAAGTTTTGTTTTGCTCTGTCCTCTACGCTTCCGTGTTCGTCACCGGAACTTACGCCTGCATCCTACGTCAAACGCCATTCTCTCGTGAACCCACCCGCCCCCTTTTAATGACGGATAGATGCACTTTTATGGACAGAAACAGAAACAGCCATTCACTCCCATTATAAAGTGGGAAGAGCCAGGACATTTTTAATATGACTCTGATTGTATTCGTCTGAAAGAAGAATGCCATATACACCTAGGATGACTTGAGGGTGAGTAAATCATGGGCTAATTTTAATTTTTCCCTTTAAAGCCTTTACGTATATTGCATTTGAAAGGTATTCGTAATGTACGTTATAATGCATTACACAGTATAACCAAAGTAAAAATACATTATAATATTCACAGATTCCTTGTTACATCTGAAATTAGTTGTTTGTCGATTTTTACTGCATTATACTTTCTATAGGTATATTATAACTGTGGATACAATTATTCATGAGACCATACAATGCATTATAAGTAGCATTGCAAGCAATAAGTAATGGATTAAAATACTTTTATAATGCGTTAAACATAAAAGCTTTAGGTAAAGTGTTACCAAAATCTCTTCTATTGTCTGCTGGACTTCTATCAGAGAGTGTTCAGAGAGCTGACTCATGTCTGCTCACGGCAGACATTAAAAACCGGCTATGTGAAGATTTCTTCACATTAGGTGGCATGAGTAATACCGCCAACGTCGCAGTGTTTGCTAATTACTTCACTTGTGTTTGGTTTGGCTTGTTGTCAAACATTAGATTCGCACTTTCGAATGACAATGGAAGTCTTTTAACACGTGCTAAATAGACGCACAAATTTAATTTACATCTGGACTTTTTATTTGCATTGAGTCTTTGTAGCCATTTCAGGAACATGTCTGGTCTGCCAAGGCAAACAAATGCTGCAAGACATGAAAATGGAGGCTGGCTGATGTTTCGTTATTTATCAGAATCATCTTCTTGACCAGTAGATATCCAAAACAGCCCACAGGTGATTCTGCTGTTTGGAAAGACTGGGCGACTTTGACAGCTTTATCAGTAGGAGGGAATTTGCATCAAGGATGATCAATAAAAACAAAAAATAAAAATATGCCAAACTGAAAAATGACTCTTAGAATAAATATGCTTACTTGGAAGCAGTCTGTTTTGTCCTTCAATTCTTTGCATGTCCATTTAACACAGGGTTACATAACATTGAAGGTTTGAAATCATAATGCGATTCTTCTCGCTGTACGAGCTGTGTGCTGCATCTTCTGCCAAGCAACTGAAAATCTCTTGCATGAGTTTAGTGCTCTGGTGAAGAGAGGGAATGAAGGAAATGTCAAGGCTACAGAATATTACCAATGACATTTTTGCTATTCAACGTGTAACTGTAAAATTTTACTTTCTTCTATGAAAAGGGTTGTTCAATGGCCAGTGCGGATAATTAATAATGCCAATATTCAGATGTCAGGTGTCCATGAACTGTTGTTTTTAATGTTTTCAAAAGAAGTCGCTTATGATTAAAATTGTATTTATTTGATGAACAATCTAGTAATATTGTGAAATATTATTACAATTTAAATTAACCGTGTTCTATTTCGATTGTAATTTATTCCTGTGATGGCAAATTCAATTTTGTAAAATTACTGTCGCCATTTTGTTTTTATAAATTTATTGCATCCTTGACAAATTAAAGTAACAGTTTTATAATTGATTCCAAAATGGGTGTGTGTGTGTCCAGGTGAACCCTACATTATGAGGCAATATCCTAAATCCTTGCCCATGTGGGGACATTTTTTGGTCCCCATGAGAAAAACAGTTTATAAATCATACTAATGGCCTTTTTGAAAATGTAAAAAAATAGAAAGTTTTCTGTGATGGTTAGGTTTAGAGTTTGTACAGTATTAAAAAAGCATTATGTCTATGGAAAGTCCCCATTAAACATGAAAACCCATGTTTGTGTGTGTGTGGGCATGTTTTTGTGAAATATCAGGACACAAATGTGTATAATGACATGGGTATGACATAGGTATTACAAAAAGAGGGTGAAATATGAGGACGTTCCCCATGTCCTCACTTTTCAAAATGCTTATAAATCACACGGGATGAGTTTTTTTTTCACAGAAAGTAAACTGCGCAGTCTCCTGTGAGGTTTAGGGGCAGGGGCAGTGTAGGGGGATAGAAAATACGGTTTGTACGGTATAAAAACCATTACGCCTATGGAATGTCCCCACATTTCACAAAAAACAAACGTGTGTGTGTGTGTGTGTGTGTGTGTGTGTGTGTGTGTGTGTAAGAGCTTTACAGTATAGCAGCAGACACAAATTATGAAAACAATTTATGCATTACCCATTATTCAAATGGCTGTTTGTAGACGTTTAGACCAAAAGTAAAGGTTCATGCTTTATGCCAACTAAAGATTAGCCAATTTGGCCTAACCGAAACATCAGTCTGCTGGTTCAAACTCTCTATACCCCAAATGTGCACTTGATCAAGACATTTAACCTCAGGTTCCTCCAAGGAGATTGTCACTGTAAGAAGTGAATTATATAAATAGTCAACTAGTGGGCATTTGTTTTAGCTAGCTAGTTAGCACTATGCATTAATAAAGCACACATGGTATAGTGGGATAGTAATACTGCATCAACAAACACCTTCAAATGGCAACCGTGATTCCATTCACCCCTATGGTGGCTCCATTCACATGTTTCCAAAACACAGACTCGTTCCCGAGGGTGCATGTGCTGCTGGCTCAGCAATTACAACCTGTACCTTTAATAAGCTATTGTACAAGCAAAACAGAATGTCACACACAGACACACAACTCTCACATAAGAAAGGGAAACCCTCTCATGTTACAATCTCCCTCTTTCAATTTCGGTCCTGTGGCTCTTTGCCTCCTCATTCAGAGAGCAAAGCGCGAGCCGTGCTGCGCTGTCACAGGGCGGCAATCCAGCAGGAAGTGTTGGCGGTGATATCAAAAGCGACAGGGAAATGAGCTGTAGTGCATCGTGTACGGACTGCAGGCGCGAGCTGTACTGATCGCCGTAGGAAGCATGTTAGACAGAACCCACGGAAACATCACAAATATCTGAGGGCCGTCGGAATGAGGGCATTCCAGCAGAAAAGAGCAGGAATTTAATCTTGCCAGTCCTGCTGCATCATCTTCTCGCTGAAAAGGGCTAGCATGTTTCTGTTATCGGGAATAGAATCAGGATGGGAGGGAATGTGCAACTGCTTTTGAAGGGGTTGTAAAGTCAATTCATGGGTAAATCGTTGATAGATCATGTAAATGGAGATGGTTAAGTCATAAGCTTGACCAAAAATTCAGTCATTTCTGCTGAAAATACCAGCAAATGTTGTGTTTTAGATGCTCATCTTCAGAATAGGATGAATTTGCCGGTCTAAGCTGGAAGGTTGTGTGCCATTCAGAACTGAAAAGAGAATGCCTTTTAAAATTGAGGTAGCAAAAAGAATGTCGAAATCATAGGTAAGGAAGCAAAGTTCGCCACGACAAAAAGTTAAAAGCCATAACGTGTGAAGATTTATAGGCCGTTTTGATTTGTCAGCAAAAGTTTGGAGTCTGTAAGATATTTGTAATGTTTCTGAAAGAAGTATTATTTGATGGAAAATACTGTAAAAACAGTATTTATAATTTAAAATAACTCTATTCTGTTTTAATATAATTTTACATTTGAGTAAACTCTTTATACTGTCATTCTGATTCATATTCCAATTCAACTTCCTGTGGGGTCTGGCCAAATTAACTAATATTTATTCACACTTATGAACTGAAAGGGATTCAGTTTTTCAATCCTGAATGTTGCACAACCCTGCTAATCTGGGAGAGAAACGGTTTAGCCTTCAACTGGTCCCACTTTAACATGTGACTTTTTGTCTCCCCTGCAGGTTCTACTGGGACTTGATAATGCTCATCATGATGATGGGGAATCTAATTATCATTCCTGTGGGAATTACCTTCTTTTCCGAGCAAACCACCACCACCTGGCTCGTCTTCAATGTGGCCTCAGACACCATCTTCCTGGTGGACCTGGTCATGAACTTCCGAACAGGAATTGTGAACGAGGAGAGCTCGGAGATCATCCTGGACCCAAAGGTCATTAAGATGAACTACCTGAAGAGCTGGTTCGTGGTAGACTTCCTGTCCTCCATCCCAGTGGATTATATCTTTCTAATAGTGGAGAAAGGCTTCGATTCGGAGGTCTACAAGACAGCCCGAGCGCTGCGTATCGTACGCTTCACCAAAATCCTCAGCTTGCTCCGTCTTCTCAGGCTTTCACGCCTCATCAGATACATCCACCAGTGGGAGGAGGTGAGGGGACAGTGTGTGTATGAGTGTGTGTGTGTGTGTGTGTGTGTGTGTGTGTGAACTAACTATGACGCAGATGGCCTTTAGTAACACGTCTTGGATTTGTTAGCTTTCAGTATGAAGAAGAGATGTTAGTTGACATTTTGCACATTTAAGTGTGTGCGCAAGTTAGACCCAAGGTTCTTTGAGCTCAGGTGTGGTTCTGCAGCATGAGACCACTTATGCACACTCTTTAGAGGTGGACAGACTTATTTGAGGGTTAAAGTAAGCATATCTGCTGCTTAGCCCTCGGCGAGACCTCAAGAGCCGCACTGGGGAGAGAGAGCGGGAAGAGGAACCAACATCTTCAATGCTGCAAGAGCAGCTGAGCAAAACTATTAACTGCCTCAGTATTCATGCTAGAGCACTTCACTCCCACCACTGTCTGAGACACCCCGAGCTCAAATACAAAGCATTAATCTTTACATGACGCATGCTGTTTGCAAGCCCTCCCCAACTAGACAGTTTCAGAAGAGCGTTGTTGGACTTTAAGGTCAATTTCGTTTGAAAAACACTGCATGTTTCTGCTTCCCACCTGCTATTATCCCTAGCCAATTGTACAGTAAATTACAGCTTATGCTATGACGGTTAACCCATCTCAGACAACCCTTTTTTGCCACTAAAGATTTGTTGCATGATAAAAAAAAAGATTGAAATCAGATCAATCTTCAGATATGGTTAGCTTATTTTGCAAGGAAAAAAAAAAACTGCAACATCGGGGGTTTCAAGAAGGTTTGGAAGCTACTAAAGGAGCTCTCTCTTTCCCTGCGTGTTTGTAAACCCTTGAAGCCAGGTCATCTTCCTCTTCAGCTGGCAGACACCCAAGCCAGGACAAGTAGAGAGCAGAGTCGACGCTTTCTGATCTTACCTAATTGAAATACAGATGTACCTCTCAGGAAGAGTAAAACAAACTAAAGCGGCCGACAGTAATCACGGTTGATTCATTACTATTGTGTTTTGCTGCCCATCCACTATTGTATTAGCCAAGACAAGGACTCCATTAATATTTTTGTTCATGCTTGTACAAAGTATAAGGACATCCTGTGTTAAAGTCCACCTGTAATCAATAATTGTATCTCTTAACTCACCTTTTGATCACCAAAATTACATATTTAAATGTTTTTTTCCTGTGGAAAAAAATTCTTCATGCCTTAAGATAGCTCGAATGTACACCATAGCTCTACACCCTTGCTTCATTTAGTATATGTGGATTCAGAAATATGTAGATGATCCCCGTCTCCACTCACTCACACCACCTCAGAGACCCACTCACTCAACAAACAGCTAATAATGTGTTGCTAATGCTATACAAACCATGTTCCCATTCACCATCTCAGTCTGCGTTGTAAAAATCAGCATCCTTAGAAGCATTTTGAACATCATAGAACATATTATAAAGTTCATCATAACATTGTAATATACATTATATACATAATTCACCTGTTATATTGCTAAAAGTACCAGATTTTTCATATCAACTGAAAAATATAACGGATATATAACCTGGCTTCCCTTGAGACTCCCCTGCTTCGCAGTATAGAAATTATGATTTGCTAAAGCCCGCCAGCACATTGACGTGATTGGTTACAAGGTCGTTTGTGTCAGCAATTTCAAACTGCGTCTTTGGCTCATTCCAGTTTTAAAGACAAAATACTCAGCAATCGTGTTGACTTATGACTTATACACCCCACATAGACATATAAACAACATTAAAAACATTGCCAAAAACACCTAGTGCGAAAAACATGGCCTTAAACTCACCATCATGTTGGTGTTGTGTGGGATGGCCAAATTGGTGCTATGCAGTTTCTAGCATGTTTTGCAGGTTTACTCACTAGCCATATTCCATTGAGGTCTATATTTGATTCTGTATTTTTAGAAGATATATTAGGCTACTTCAGTGTTGATCTACTGGATTTATCATAACCAGCAGCTCACCCTATAGCTTGAGAATGGTTGCCCACTGAAGCCGAGCAGGGTTGAGCCTGGTCAGTACCTGGATCGGAGACCTCAAAACTAGGTTTCTGCTGGAAGAGGTGTTAGTGATGCCAGCAGGGGGTGCTCACCCTGTGGTCTGTGTGGGTCCTAATGTCCCAGTATAGTGATGGGGACACTACACTGTCAAAAAGCACCGTCCTCCAGATGAGACATTAAACCAGGTCCTGACTCTCTGTGCTCATTAGAAATACCAGGATGTCCAAAAAAAAAAAAAAAAAGATCTTGGAAATATTTGCCTATTGCCCTTTCCCCATCATGGCCTCCTAATCATCCCCATATACTGATTGGCTTCATCACTCTGTGTCCTCTCCACCAATAAGCTGGTGTGTGCTGGGCGCTCTGGTGCAGTATGGCCACATCCTCCAGGTGGATGCTGCACATTGGTGGTCTTTGAGGAGATTCCCTATTTCATATGTAAAGTGCTTTGAGTACCAGAAAACCCGGTAAACTCAATACTTCGATCAAACTAATGCGATTAAGCTCATAATCATAGCCTATAGTCCATAAAACATAGTCACATTAAACTAGGTGGTGTACACCGATTTAAATCACTATAAACAGGCATGTAAACACCTTAATCGCATTATTACCGCTCAGACCAAAGTGCGCATGTGCTCGGATGTAAACGGATGCCGTGTGTTGTTCATACGCAACATATTTACGCACTTCTCCGCAAACAGCCACATGATCTGAGGTACTGTATGTCTGAACGCTAGCAATCTGCACCAAAGTTCAATACTTAGGGTTAAGCATGTGTTTGGACCGCTAACCCTAAATATGACCTAATAAAGCCTCTGAAATCAACATTTTAAAGTAGCAATCCAGAACCACAGGCTAAACCTGGCCAGAGGCTTTACCAAGCACTTATTTACGGCATCCCTGGAAGCATCCACATTATACACACCATTTCCCCTCTCTCATGCTGCACTGGTGCATTCTGGGAAATGACTATAAGCCCTGTCTCACTCTCCGTTGATTTCTGGCCTCTCATCGCCATGCTGTTGCTTTATTGCAAGGCAATAAATAATAACAAGGTGCTACTTGCATATTTATATCTCCTGTATATTGTAGATCACATGCATTATTGCAGAGTATTTCCAGACACAGACAACCACAAACCTCCCCCACCCTCTTCCGTTCCCTTCTCAGAGAGGTGTTTTGATTGTTGGGGAGGAGCGTGTGTTTATTCCCGACCTCAGGTTGCGCTGCTGGCACATGCTGTGATTCCGGGATTCGCTATCTCTGTCTCAATCCTGCCGTGAGCAGGTCTGTGTGCTACATACTTCACCGTACACGCCTCTGTGGAATTTACCACCATGTTGAATGAAGTCACGCTACCCTGATCAGCTGTGACGTGAGTTAGCGCGTGGATCATGATGCTGCAGTGTGACATGGTGCAGAGTCTTTAATGAAACCTGGAGTGTGAATCAAGAGGCCGACGCAGAGCAGACGTGATGTTCAGTAGAGCCTGAAGGGTTTACAGAAAACATAGATTATATTGGCTTGCATATGCTATTTTTTTTATGCATATATGCACGTCTCCTTTTTCCAGTTCACCTCTGTTTCATTTCCTTACCCATTCCATTTTCTTCCTTTTATCTAGCATGGTTTCTTTTAGTTTTCACTTAACCCTGCTTTATCACACTGTCTTTCCCTTTTTACTTCCTGTCTCTCACTTACTCTGTCTGTTTCTCTCTTTCTCTCTCTGTTTCCTCTGATGAGACACCTAAATAGAGGGGGAGGGGAGATTCAAGTAGAATAGTGCACATACATCCTATGGAGATGGTTGCCTTATGATTTCTGGGTGAATATATTCATGCTTAAATTGTTGCATTGCATTGAATGGGGCAATTAACACAACAATGGTTTTATGTACAATTTACACTGAAATTCATTCTGCACATTTTCCTGAATAAGATCTAATTGAGTTCCTTACATTCCTTTTTTCATCATGTTTCTAACACTGCAAGAACGGCAGGTTATTATTGCTCAGGTATGGTCAGACAGACACTACATGGATCTTTCTGTTTTGATTCATAATAGATAGATGTAGAAAAATATATAAAATAGATATAACAATATATGTGCCAGGCCAAATATTTTGAGAATATCACATCACACATCTTTGTCAGAAATTTTAATTTTTTAAGCAAATACACTGTTCAAAGGGTATGGGGTAAAGATTTTAAAATACAGTGTTTAACAGGGAGCCAGTGCAGTGTTAACAGAAATCAAGCATCGCGTCAGTTCAGGCAGGCCACGTCAGTCAAGCTCGCATTAGCTGATAGCCAGCTGTTCCTGACGTGTACCAATCCAGTCTCGACACTTATCACCGCGGCCATTTAAATTCCCATTTCTCAGCAGTTCTCTATCGCAACGCTGCTTGCAACAAACTCCTTCCTCCAACCCCAATTCCACCTTTACCTGTGTTTAATTTGCTTTGTTTCTTTCTGTAGGTCTCCACATGGCAAGTTTTTCTCTCATGTATTGTCTACATTTGCATAATGTGAATTTGTACATATGCATACTAGTTCCATTCTGTACCCCAGGGGGTGTTGACTTGCTGCTCTCCCCGCTCTGTCCAGGCGGGCGCATGGACAGGTGTGGGGAGTTCTTGCCCAGAACAGAACCATACCGCCAACACTAACTGTATGCTTTCATCGTCAATAACGATAATAAACAATATACTTTGCGAAGTGGTCCTGACTGAACCGGGCTAATATGGTCAGACTCCCTGTTTCTAGTAGGCACCTCATGATTGGATTCGATTACGATTACGATGCGATTATGAAACGATTATCGATGCACCTTTTTTTCCTTATACAGATTTACACAATTTAATCCTTCAGACAATAACAAAAAAACAACAACAACATTTTGCTGTCCCAAAATCACAGCTTTTATACCAAAATACAGAATTCTGTACCAGCAGCTCTCATACAAGATTAATGCCTGTGGACTTCAGCATTTCCTGAATAACTAGTAGGCTAACAGGCAGCTGCTCTTATACACAAATAAATAATAGTCTTATGACTTAAAACTAAACACTTAAACGGACTGCATTTATGGTTTGTGGTCCTCTGGTTGGCAGCGTTGGAAACGTGTAATATGGTTTCTCATGTTTGGAAAATATTTTAGTTTAGTTTGACACAACTTGCATATAGTGTGGCTCTTGTCCAGGTCATTTTCCCCTTCATAGAAGCCGAAGTGCTTCTATACGCTAGCTTTTAATGCAGAGGGTGTCTAAACCAGCTGGAGTTTGTTTATGAAGCGTACAGGGCAACCACCCAGTAGAGCATTACAATAATCTAGCATTGAGGTCATAAACGCATGAACAAACTGTTCAGCATTTTGCATATGTCGTAATTTAGATATATTTTTAAGATGGAAGATGCGGTTTTACAGATGCTAGAAACGTGGCTTTCAAATGAAAGATCAAAGAACACACCCATGACGAAGACTTGACAGAGCAGTCATCAAGTGCTAAACAGTGTTCTAATACGTGCGTTTTTGTTGTCCAATAATTAGAAACTCAGTTTTTTTCAGAATTAAGCAGTAGGAAATTACTAGTCATCCACTCACTTTCATATTCAGAAAGACACAATTTTAAGTGTGATATTGTTTTAAAGGATTAAATCTATTATGCATTTTTGAACTTTAATGTGGTGCGTAACATAGTTCTAAGTGAATGAAAACATCCTTCAAAGTTTTACATCCAAAAGTGCACCGTATATATAAATTTATAGTATAGTCAATTAAACGAATCACAAGCTGTTTTGTTGTGACTTCACGATGAAACATTAGCATATTGCCCGTCCATTTATTGCGTGCACAGACACCAGGGAAACCTTGTACCACCTCAAACACTGCAGCAGATACTGGATAGCATCATGTCAAGAAGATGCTGTGCTCTACAATGTGTTTCATATTGTGTAGGTATCTGGCTAAACTGGCTTACTGACATTATTACTGTCTTACTGAAATACTACTGTAAATCAGCTGTGGGCTACAGTATTACCTAAAACTGTGTCTATTAATGCAGATTGTCTGTCATTCTTACTATGTTGAGTAAAGATAAAGAATGGCACAAGATTTGTTTTGCAAACGTTAATGTTTACATCAGTCATTCACATTAGTGCTGGGCTAATGTATGCCCTATTATTGATACAGTTCCCACATACAATACATTAGAATCACACATACACATGCTAATGCTGATGGTGAGGAATTACAGTTGAAACATCTCATAATGTACTTCAAAGTGAGTAGCATCACTGAGAAACTTCCTGCTCAAGGGTTGAAAAATTTGATCTAGCATTGTTTCATCATTGATTCATCACATTGGAATTTATGTAAAATCGACGTCACCGTTACTGTCTTTACAGTGTGTACAATCGCTAAGCTAATAGGAAGCCTACGGACGGAGCTGGAGTTCAGTTGTGGTAATGGCCGTTTGTTTCCGAAATATGCCCTGTTAGCTGTTGACCAATCAGAGCAGACGAATTTTGAGAGACTGATTCACCCATTGAGTCGTTTGAGAATCACTGAACATTGTGGTGATGTGCAATGTATATTATGAGAAACATTTTTTTTTACCTTTGATGCATGTAAACCTGTTGTCAGAGACCTCCAAAACTAAATTAGGAAACTTTAAAATAGCATAATAGGGGCACTTTAAGACAGCAGTTAAACTTAACCAATAATGTCCAAAAGTCCACTATTTCACAACCATTAGGAATCTCCTTAAAGATTATCATGAGTAATGCACCTACTGAGACAAAACGATAGCTGCTCTTTTGGGGGATCATCATTCTTGCTTCATATTCTGTCACTGAAATGCTCTTAAAAGCTTATCTAATGCTATTTGAATTGGGACAGAGATAAACAAGCAGAGAAAGAATGGAAAGAATAAGAGGAAATATAGAAAAGCAGGAGGGATTGGACATTAAGTGTGATTTTGGGTAAAGAGAGGTAAAATCAACAGACTAGGGCGGGGAAACAAGTGAGTGCTCGAATCCCCAAGTCAATGCGGGTCACATCTGTCCATTTGCTCTCACACCAGCGTTTTGTCTGCTCTGTGGAGGCCTGATGGTGTGTGTGTGTGTATGTGTGTGTGTGTGTGTATCAGTGTAGAACCCACAACAAAACACAGCTGTTCCTTCTCAGTGCCCAGCACAGGTAACTTAACCAGCTAAAATAAATTCATCTTTAAACTATTGAAAGCGTACAAATATGTAAAGGGGATGTATTATGGAAAACAGGGTTTCTTTGTTCTTCTGGAATAAAAGTTCGAAAGGCAGATGCAGCATCTGGAAACTGCAACTACAAAATGTATCATTTGCAAATTCTTATTTTAAATTACTTAAATTAATATACTTCTTTAGTGCAATTTTGTCACAATGTGACTATAACTATATCTTATTTTAAACATCTCACACTTTTTATCTCAAACTTTTTTTCTTTTTTTCTTGGAGGCAGAAACAGACAAAAGCTATGTTCAGAAATGAATTGCTTACTTTCAAGTACTATATGCCTACTATTTTAAAAAAGTTGTAAATATCTTGTAAATAAAAAAAAAATATTAAGCATTTTTTACAGTCTTAATGTTGGCAGCAAGAACAAAAATTTGAGGGAAATTTGTTATATAGGGTAATATGTTACTGTATTCTGAACATTTCCATACTCGGTTCATAATACAGAGTCCACACCAAGTAAGATACAAATGACTTATTCAAAAGTCATTATGGTTATGATCTTATAAGCACATTTACAAATGACCTTGCGGCATTTGCATATCATTGCATATTCAGTATTTTCAAGCTTGGCCCAGTGTTAAGTTTGCCAGTATACAGAGGCTTGCCAAGCACAATAGTTTTTTTTTTGTCTTAAAGGTATAGTAGAAAAAATAAAACATTATGTGGAAAGAGAGTTAAAAATGGACAATTGATTTCTGTGTTTTCACTGTTTATGGTAGGGGGCTTTATCAGGCATCTTCTGATCAAAACACACGTAGAAGAAGCAGAAACAAGCGATAACATGTAAGCAGATGCATATGTAAAATAAAGCAATGAACTTTAACAAATATTAAACAGCATATCAATCAGAACTAATGTTACTGAATGAAATTTTGACCAAGGACGAGATATAGGACTGTGGAAGTGTTGATGGACTCGATCTATACCATCTATGTTTTGATCATCGTTCTGAACCCGATCCCGATGTAATCTTTGAAACACAAAAAACACCATTTTCTCAGATTTTTGCTTGCATTTCCTTTTTCTTTCTTTTTTCATGAAACGTACCCACATTCGAATGTTGATAAGTGTTTTTGGTTTTAAAGCAGAGGGTCTGTTCTTTCTTTAGATATATTGCATATTTAGATTCATGAAACAAAATATTCTGGGGGCCATGAAACTTTTGTGAAATTTATCAAAAATGCTGGCACTGACTGGCAACTTTTGTCAAAATCATTGGCAGAGAAAGGGTTAATAATCTAAAGAACATTTTCCAGTATAAAAACCTGCAAGGTTTTGCAGGTCCCAGGTGCAAAGGTCCCATGAATGGTTTAGGTTCTTCAACCACCGTCTTAACAAAGAACCTTTATTTTTAAGGAGTACATAAAAAGTGCAGATTATACCATAAATAGCTAAAGGGATCATACCTTAATTTCTTTTAATGGGTGTTGCACATAGACCACATCATCCATCCATGGAAACCAAAACAGGTCACATCCAAGATCGTGAACATCAGTCAGATGATGCAGATGATGCTGATGATGCAGATCTCAACCTTGGAGATATTTAAGCAGAATGATTCATCAGTGAGCTAGTAAATTGATCTAAAAGGGGAAAATCAGACCCACGTACTGAGCTCATTCAGGGAAGAAGGAGCACAGCAAGAGGGCAGAGAAGCATTAGGCAAGGCAAGGCAAGTTTATTTATATAGCACATTTCATACACAATGGCAATTCAAAGTGCTTTACATAGAAAATGAAATTAAAATAGTGATATCATATGCATAAGAAATAAGAATACCACGTGTAAGAATTAAAAATAAAAACAGGATAATTAAAACAGATGTAAAGAGAATTTTTAAAATAAGAAGAAATAGAAATATACAGTTGTAAAGATAATTAAAAAGAATAAAATGATTACAGTATATATAGATAAAAAATAAAATAAATAAATAAAGATGATGCATAGATTAGATTAGGTGCAATCAGTGGGACGTACAGTGGCACAGTGCTCATTCAGTAAAGGCACAGCTGAACAGATGTGTTTTGAGTCTAGATTTGAATGTGGCTGCTGTTGGAGCACATCTGATCTCTTCTGGAAGCTGGTTCCAGCTGCGGCTGGCACAATAGCTAAACGCAGACTCTCCTTGCTTTGAGTGAACTCTTGGTATTTCGAACTGACTTGATCCTGATGATCTGAGTGATCTGATGGGTTTGTATTTAATCAGCATATCTGCAATGTATTGAGGTCCTAGGTCATTGAGTGATTTATAAACAAGTAATAATACTTTAAAATCGATCCTAAATGTAACTGGAAGCCAGTGTAAAGACCTGAGGACTGGTGTGATATGGTCATATTTTCTTGTTCTGCTCAGAATCCTGGCCGCAGCGTTCTGTATGATCTGCAGATGTCTAATGGTCTTTTTGGGAAGGCCGGTGAGAAGACCATTACAATAGTCCACCCTGCTGGTGATGAAAGCGTGAACGAGTTTCTCTAAGTCTTGCCTGGAAACAAAGCATCTGATTCTTAGAACGTTCAGTGCATTATACAGAGTATATAAATTGACATTGTGTTTTATTCATATCAGATAAACAGGTATGTGTAGGTATTAGGTGACTGTAAAATGTACTCTATTCTTCTCCTACTTCACCCGGCCCTTACTTTCACATATTTCAGGAGAAGTGGATGAATTGACATCAGATTCTCCGATTTTCGGTGGAAACTAACATGGCTAACATGCCTTAAAAAACACATGACGGGGGGTCAGCTAGAATATTTTAAATGTAAGGATTTTTTTAGGAATCAAAGATCAGTTCATTAATGAAAAAATAAAACTGTAAACAGATAAATTATATTTTCAAATGGATAAATACACATTTAAATCTATTTATAAAATTAGTGTTTAATGCAAAGTTAAATGTAACAACAAAATAAATAACAAATACATAGACATGTTTAAACTGTAAATTGAATTCATGTTTAAAATATAAACAATAAAATAAAACATTCATAACTTAAAAATAATTAACAATAAAAACATCAGAAATAAATCATTTTAAATAAGAATTATTATTGAATAAAATGAATACAAAAAATATATAATCTAATTGTAATTTGTAAATGCTACTTTTTTTGTTTTTGTTTGTTTATACAAACTGAGAGGCTCTTAAATTCCCTAAGAAAATAATTTCGACACTTCTCTCAGTTTATATAAACGTATAGATTTGTATTCAACACCGAACATTCCTTTAATTCTGATTTGAATTCATTTAAAAGTATGTTTGTTTGGCGACTGTCTAGGTGCTTGGCACCTCAGAAATACACAGTGCATTCAAATGTCACATTCAACGGGTCAATACTGTCCTTTCTAAAACAAAAGGTCACCAAATCCCAGAGTAAATGTTGCTCCTGAAAAGCAGCTACATCACTTTGGTCAGGGAAAAGTGGAATGGTTCCCGTGTTGTTAGACTGTTTTGTCGTCCGCCTGTGTGTTTTCCAAAGCACCTGTGTCTGTTTCTGATGACTCATCCTTTCTCCACATATGTCCCGCCCCTGCGTGGTGCACAGGTGTCAGGAGGCTATGCTAGGTGATAGAGTTAACGCTAGGTGAGGATATTGCGTTTGCCTCCTCAGCGAGATTTTGCGTCTGTGCCAGGTATTAGAAACCAAAGCACAAACAGTTCAGTAACCGTGATATAAGAGCAGGACGCTGAAAGCAGAACGCAGCTGAGTCAGATTGAGCTGGTTATCTTGACAGCAAGATTACAGAAGACTTGGCCAGATATTATGCAACATTTTGTCATATTTGGTTGTGAGTTCCATAAGGGCAAATAAAACAGCCTACTCTGTAAAAAATTATTGTACTTTGAACTTTGGTAAAAAACTGTAAAAATATTTTCTTCCTTATTGTGACATGTATAGTGAACTTCTCGAACAAGAAAAAATGTAGGACGAGACTTGATATTGTCCATTGGAGATTGATTGGATGTTTCTGGTTTGCTATTGGTCAATCTCATGTGAGTGACAGGTTGCCCCGCCCTTGAGCCAGTAAACACATCATCAGAAAAGAGATGTCACTGCAAAAGGGAGGGAAAGTTGATTAAAGATTAGAGTGAGTACATGAATTAAAAAATAATCATGTGCACGGATAAATCATTTACAGGATTGTATAATAATTGCAATATCCCAACGTGTGTACACTCTACTTATTACATACACAGGCATGCGCAGCAGCACACAAATATTATTAAAATTAAAGGATTAAAAGATTATTATTGTGTACATAAATATAATGGACAGCCATTGCATGTATCAGAATTAGTCTACCAGTTTGCAGTAATGATGAGCGAGCAGGTGTCATTGGACGAGCAGATCCGTTTTCTCTCTGGAGAAGCATTCAGTTTTTCCACTTGCCAATTCCACCATGTAAATAGCGAATCCGACATGGCGTGAACGCAACTGGATGGGAAATGAGACACTGATTTGTTTTACTTCCATAAAGAGAATAAGGACAACTCATTTAGACCATGCGCTGGGCCATTTTTCATGTCATTAAACTAGCAAAAGTAGATTGGGAGACACAGCCTTTAGACCATGCGCTTAGATCATTAAAATAGGGCCCAAAATGTAGCTACCATATTTTTTACAGTTAAGTTCTGGCAACCACAGCAGCAATTTTACAGCGCAGGAAACTACTATTATGGGAGTGTTGAGTTTTTGTCTGCTGTATGATTGAGTTAGTGTTCAACCGAATAGTTATTCCTGACCCATTTTACGTATGTAAAGTGACGTATTTCCATTCCTTTGTATAAACAATTACATCCAAAAATCATAAAGAGAGTAAGTCTAAAAATTGCATCCAATGAGTCAAAGTGAGATTTAAGATATGCAAATGGAGGTTAACGTGGCGCTCCTAATTGGCTAAAGCATTGTTTCTGTAGATGGTTGTTTACTCAAGCCTTTTGAGTCACTGAATATCTTCATCACTCTCTGTGTGTGTGTGTGTGCCCTGGCAATCCCTACGGTATGGGGACAAAAAGATGGCAATATCCGAAATCCTTGTCCTTGTGGGGACATTTTTTGGTCCCCATGAGGAAAACAGGCCAACAAGTGATTTTTTTTGAAAAAGTACAAATGCAGAATGTCTCCTGTGATGGGTAGGTTTAGGGGCAGGGGCAGTGTAGGGGGATAGAAAATACGGTTTGTACAATATAAAAACCATTATGCCTATGGAATGTCCCCATAAAACATGAAAACCCAACATGAGCGTGCGTGCGTGCGTGTGTAAGCTGTCTGCCTTTCTCAGCAGGCTAAAAGCTCTCATCATGCAGAGAGTATACGTGACTGGCGGTTTGGACACAATAGATCTCTTTAGCAGGGAGTCTGCTTTAATGGTTGTAATGCTTTAAAGTCCAACACAGTCCTGAAAATCTAGTCAATGTCTGTAGATGAGATTCATTTTGAAACAACAATGTCCACTTGTATTAACATGGTATTACTATTAGATAAGGTATGATCGGATTTTGAGTATAATAAGACTATATGTTTATTCACATTGTACCTTTTGACGTCAGTATTCGCTGAATCTAGCAAGGAAATGCCCGGGTCATATTTCAACTTCAAGTCAAGGATTATTAAGCTGCAATATAACATTTTAATGAAAAAAAAACAAAAAAACTAAACAAATTAGCAACAATATAAAGCAGCCTAAAACATTACATTTGAATATAAAATTATATATATTATAAAAAAAATATGATGCTAAAATGTGATTATATATACAAAATAATTAAATTTTAGCAGTGTATTATTTATAATTGTGTTATTTATTTGCATTTTTTAAATGATTTTGAGGTGAAATATGACATTTTGTCAGAGTTTCCATGATACTGACCTGTTTATATCATAGAAATAACATCCAAAATCACAATTGTGCACAGTCCACATAATTCATAATCAGTAGAATTATTTATTATTTATAATAATATTTTGTATTTATTTAGAGATTGTCTTAATACATTTTAGCAGTCATTTGAGGTCACATGTTCCCTACAGGGCAAATACAGTAAACCTCTTAAAGGCAAATTGCTAATAAATATTTCCTCTTGAAATCCTGCTAATCAGGATTATATGTGCCGATCAGTCATAGTTTTAGAAGATAAATTCCAAAGACCATGTTGTTGTTGTTTTTGCCCCGTTCACTTTTATTCCTGCTCTTTAAACTCATGTCTTTGCTTAATTCGATTTCTCAAGAGGCTCCCTTTGTCCGGGCATGCTAATGCAATTTCTCCCCTTTTCCTCTCAATTAACAATTAATCTTTGCCCAAAACTGGCCCGTGTTGTCCTGTATGGAAGAGCAGGCAAACAGTGGCACTGCAGTTCACTGGAGGATAAACAAGAACTAGTCGTTCCTTCGCTCGTTGCCCATGGGCACCAACCTCCCATCACCCCAAAGGAGAACAGGGGGGTGCTTTAGGAAAACCATACACCGAGAGTGATGCTGAATCAATCTCTTACCCAAAGCAAATTATTACACTGCTGCTTCATTCTCCAGTGAATTTAGAGCAACTCTGTCAAATTAAAACAATTTGCACAAACATGGTTTTGCCCTCAGTGTTTGACGTCTCACGCTCTGTCTCTTTCAGTCTCTTTGCCCTCTGTCTTGTGTGTGTTTGTGCACATGTGTATATCTGATTAGGCCTCACACACTCTAATTACACAGATGCTTATGGATCATGCTCTTACACACTGCGGATCAGTGTAGACGGTAATGCACTGCTTAGATGTACAATAACATCCGTCCATTAAGTGTTATGCATGCACTGAACCTGATGCTTCATAACCTGCATTTCATTTTGCTGCACACCTAATGACTGGATAAGATCAGAGCGTCACTGGGAAACTGCATAAAATGCATATAATCTTTTTATAATTATTATGTTAAGTACATAAATAAACAGGAAAAATACCCAAATTACAGTATTTAAATTAAAACACGAAAATAAAATATAAAAAGTAAACTGTCTATATATAGAGGCGCACAGAGTCAATAGCTACAGACCTCCAAACTTTGTGTAGCCTTCAGATTAGCTCAAGAACAGTGTGTAGAGAGCTTCATGGAATGGGTTTCCATGGCCGAGCAGCTGCATCCAAGCCAAGTGCAATGCAAAGCATCTGATGAAGAGGTGTAAAGCACGCCGCCACTGGACTCTAGAGCAGTGGAGACGTGTTCTCTGGAGTGACCAATCACGCTTCTCTGTCTGGCAATCCGACTGATGTGTCTGGGTTTGGTGGTTGCCAAGAGAACAGTACTTGCCTGACTGCATTGTGCCAAGTGTAAAGTTTGGTGGAGGGGGGATTATGGTGTGGGGTTGTTTTCAGGGGTTGGGCGTGGCCCTTAGTTCCAGTGAAAGGAACTCTTAATGCTTTAGCACACCAAGACATTTTGGAAAATGTAATGCTCCCAACTTTGTAGGAACAGTTTGGGGATGGCTCCTTCCTATTCCAACATGACTGCACACCAGTGCACAAAGCAAGGTCCATAAAGACATGGATGAGAGAGTTTGGTGTGAAAAACCTGACTGGCCTGCACAGAGTCCTGACCTTTGGATGAATTAGAGCAGAGACTGCAAGACAGGCCAACATCAGTGCCTGACCTTACAAATGTGCTTGAAAATATTCAAAATAATAATAATAATTAAAAAAAAAAATATATATATATATATATATATATATATATATATATATATATATATATATATATATATATATATATATATATATATATATATATATATATATATATATATTCTTTTTTCATGGCATTGGTTAAATCTCCATCAGCAGCAGATGTGGAATCTGATCCAATAATTCATTAACTCCCTCCTTGGCAAGAAGAGTGCTAGATTATTTTCACCTGAGGCATTTTGTGAAGATGCTCCTATTCTAGATCTAATTATTAAAGAATACCCCCTGCTTCATCTTGCACTGCGCCACTCGGCGTGCCAGCGGGGATGGACTTGGAGTCTTCCATTTTTGGAGACTCAACTATTTCTCACACCACTGCTTTATAACACAACATGAGAGTTGTCTGTGTTCTGTGACATTTAAAAAGCATCAACTGGGGTTCTTTCCATTGAAGGAACAGCCTGCTGGGGCTTTAGGTCTTTAGTTATACTTCACTACCTTAAAGCACTTACCCACTTGGTAAGAAACATATGGTACAGAAATGCTGACTCACCCAAAAGCCCCATTTTTTCCAATCTCTGCCCCCTGTGGACCAAATCAGAAACTGCAGCAGCATTGTTTATGACAAATGCAGGACATTGTGTGACTCATGCAGATGTATTTGAGCACATGGATTACAGTCCCAAAGGGATAATTGTTTTCTTCATTAGTAAAGCTGATTAAATTTTTAAAAAGTGTTATTCCGCACTGACATTGAGATATTTTTTAAGCTGTGACTGTCAGCAAGCTTTTAATTTACACAGAGCAGCATTAACGCACGTTGATTGTCCATCTGCAAGACCACTCTGCATAATGAAGGAGGAACATGGACCATTTAAGACTGATAATTCCACAGATTAGCCTAATCTGTTTTAGTTTCTGTAGCTGTGGCTGTGTACACTAGACATGGTGGGTGGACATAAATCCTGCTTACCTGCACACTAGGGAACCATGTGAAATAACAACCCAAAAATGACTCCAAGACCATTTTTAACTCTGTCAATGAATGCTTTGAGTTTGTACATGTAGAAATCCTGACTTAGTCAACATTAAGCAGTATTTGCAACCCATTTTACTTCCATAATGTGGCAGACTATACTGTTCATTCAGATTTAAAAAAAGAAACACATACTTTTAAATTCAGCAAGGATGCCTTAAATTGATTAAAAAAAAAAACAGTAAAGACATTTATAATATTATAAAATATTTCCATTTTAAATAGATTTCTATAATAGATCAAATTCTATTCATTAAAGCTAGGGTAGGTAAGAATTATCTAAAACACTTGTCCAAATTTGTTTAAACTTTCTTTATATGTCAATAGATAATTAAAATGTAAGTAGTCTGAAAAAGAGAGTATAAAAATCGAGTGACTCTAGACTTTTTAATCTGCAATAAACACCGTTCATTATTTTTGTTCGGGACGAATCAAGTGATTGGCTTGTGCGACTGTCACTCTCTCTGGCTACCACCCCTTTTGCTACAGGATCGGCCAACATGTAAAAATAGTAAAAATGTAAAAATAGTCCTGCACGCGCTCCTTCCTATAATGGCAGTGGATAGCGACCAGGCTAAAACATTACAAAAATTATAAAAAAGTAGGACGCAATGATACAGTGAGATGCGCGCCATTTATGGGAAGTGTCCAGGAGGCATACTATAAGGTTTTGCGAGAAATAAACTATTATTCAGTCAAAACACTGAGCTCGGCCGTTACTCTGTGCGTTCCTGTAATGACTACAAGCCGTCAGTACTGACTCAGCAGCCCCTCAGGCAATGTTGTCATGACAACCGGTACACAATATTCACTTCAGGAGGTTTTATTATTTGTAATGTATTATTTCTTATCATATACCTTATAGAAAAGACGAGAGTCGCGTTTGTTTCTATTGAGCCTGATTTCTCAAAATGTTGCGTGTGTGTATTTATCCTGGGTGCCATGACAACAGTGTGAGTTATAGTAAGCTTGAGCGCTGCGCCTGCTGACGGCTCGTACTAGTCATTACAGGAACGTGCACAGAGTAACGGCCGAGCTCAGGTTTTTGACTGAATAATAGTTTATTTCTCGCAAAACCTTATAATATTCCTCCTGGACACTTCCCATAAATGGAGTGCGTCTCACTGTATCATTGCGTCATACTTTTGTATAATTTTTGTAATGTTTTAGCCAGGTCGCTATCCACTGCCATTATAGGAAGGAGCGCATGCAGGACTATTTTTACAATTTCTGCTTTTGAGGTCCGAGAGGGATAGAAGGACATTGAATCAACAGCAGGGTGAGTAAAAGATGGCTTTAATTTCATTTCAGGGTGAACTATCCCTTTAAAACTTATGCAGACTTGATGATTTCATCTAAAAAAGAAAGTCATTTAGGATCGAATCTAGCTATTTTGATGAACAATTGTGAAAACAAGCAGTTTTTGTTCTTATTTTTTAATAATATGCCCTGATGAATCATGTACAAAAATACCAGATGCATTAAGTAAAAATGGTCAATAATGACTTCATTTTAAAGCACATTTAAGTTGATAACTTACGCCATAAATAGCAACTAAATTAAACAGCCTCTGACTAAAGACAACAAACTTGAACATACTGATTCATAGGCAGATAGTTGACTACATTTTTTTGATTAGCTAAAATCCAGATTCTTTTTATGAAGCTCATACAGTAGCTGTCAGAGAAATGTGTTTCATACATTGTATTGTGTGCTTAAAAACAATAAAAGTAATGGATTAATTGATCAGTAGTCTTGATCTGGCACCACAAAGCAGAGAGACTCATGGACAGATGCACATTTGATTGGGTCTCATGATTCTGGATGAGTGATGTCACAGTGCAAAAGTTGATTCATTATAATGTTTTGGTGCGCTAATGGCTTGTTGCCAAGTTAATGTACTGAGACATGTCTTTTTATGTGAAGGAATGAGTTACATCTGTCACACATTTCCCCCCCCATCTGTATTATATTCTCACGGGGAGCTTCCAATTACCCATATTTACTGTAGCTGTAAGGAATCTTTCAGAAAAATTGGTAATTTATACCACTAATATTAATGTGCTAACTGTGCTAATGTGTTAAAGTCCATGAAGCAAACTGACAACCTAATGTGAGTTTGTTCTATAACTGAACTAAAATTGAATGAGTAATCCTTCTCGAATGAACTGGTTCTTCACTCTAGAAGTGTGATTAGGTGGAGTCGGGCCAATACAAAATGAGATTCTGCCAGGATACAGCGCTAGTTCCTTCCATTGCCCTACATGAGAAAAGGTACACAAGCGTCATTGAAAATCTGTTCAAATCCAGAAGATGTCACAATTCTGAAGGAGGTTTTATACGACAGCATTTGCATACATCAAGTGCTGAAGCTAAATCGATCACACTTCCATTTCGATTGTGGTGCTAGTGGTGATGATAATAGGCTGGCGATGATGACATAGATGGTCGCATTAGAAAAGAAAGCCCAAGGGCAAATAATTCTTATGCTTGTTCATGAAAAGCTCAAGCTTAATATCTCTGCTGGGTTTTTGCACTGAGACCAAGAGCTGTTAAGTAATGCAGAAAGACATGTGATAGAGAGAGCGACACTAAAAACAGGACAGATGCTCTTCAGAAAAAGAGGGTAGAAAATTCAAATCCTCCTTTAAGAAGTCTTTGCGGTGTTACACTCTCAGGAGAAATTAAGCCTCTTTATTCGCCCTCTTTCATGTTTGTCCATTTCTCTTTCATGGCTCAACTGTGCGTGAGTGTCGGCCCAGACGTGAATTTACAGATCTTGGGAATTTGTAATAATCATTTGCTGCTTCATGCCGTTTCCGCTCTGAAACGATTAACTAAAGCAGACACCATAAACATGAAAACAAGTTCAATTCCAATTAACGATTCTTTTAGTATGTCTCCACTAACTGGTCTAAGACTTTTTGGAATGTATTTATTTATTTATAAAAATCAAATTACTCAAATTACAATGAAGAACTGCTCCTTCTGATTTAGTGAGTTAAATAACATGAGTTCGAGGCTGATTCATGAATAGTTTGTGATTGGCTTGTTATAAAGAACATCTCATCTCCTACACTTAATGGACCAATGAAGTGCCTTGAAACGCACAGCATTATTCACTGTGTTGACGTAATTTCCACTGAAACAGGAAGACAGGGCGGGACAGCTCGAGCTGTCCTTTTTTTAAACAGCCAATAGCGTTTATTTTAAATCACAGCTTGGCCAGAGCCATTAAGCTCGGCAAAGCCTTAGTTTCCTCCTAATCTCGAACCGTTTCTCCTCCTTAAATCCTCCATTATCGCTTTAAAATATATCTTTCTGTGCAGAATTCAAATGGGTCTGATATGTTTTCCGGTATACGCCAACTCGTGCATATGATCCGCTCTGTGCTATCGTGTCTCTAGCCCGGAGCTGCAGTGGTTCTCATGACACTAACATGAAACCAGACTTCATTCACTCCAATGGAAAGCATATTTACACTGTCTGAATCATTCCCCATCACCTATATAATGCACTATGCGCCATTCACCACGCGCTTTAGATTTTAGAGAGCATTTGATTGGACAGGAAATATAAAGAGAAGCTTAAGTGCAGAGTGATGTCATCAAAATCATTGATCCATATTGGTGGAAGTGAGTGAGAGTTTTGAATGATTATATCTTGTAAATACGAATTTTGTCATTGTTTTGGAGCACACTTAGCGAATAGATAAAAAAAAACTTCCACTCTAAAAAGAAAGGTTCTTTAGTGGCATCTATAGTGCCATCAAGGTCCTTTAACATCCATTGCAAAAAAGGTTATTTATAGTGGAAAAGGGTCCTTTAGATTTTTAAAATGTTCTTCTCACTAAGGGGAAAAAAAGGAAGTGGTATTTTAAGAACTGTGCATCAAAAGGTTCTTTGGGAACCTTTGGGAACCTTTGGGAATCTTAGGGAATCGTTCTTCTATGGCATGACTGCAAAAAGCCCCTTTTGGAACCTTTATTTTTAAGAGTGTAGACACCAAATGAAATAAAGACCAAAGAAAAAACTTCTGCTTAAGTTCTTATCTTTCTCTCAGAGAAAAAAAGGCCACATGGAATCTCACATGTGTCTTTAGAGTTTCAGAACCGGTCTCAAGGTCTCGAATTCTGCAATCACAAGCCAGAGATCTCAATGAGAACTAAAGTATTTCTCATCAAATTCTAGCAAAGCCGGCTCAGAATTCTGTAACCTCACCACTGTGGATCCTCTTCCATGATCATTTTGCCTTTCTCCCTCTCTCTGTCTCTCCCTAATGTCCTAATCCGTCCAGACTGCAGTCGCAGTACATATGAGCATTGCCAAATTGCTGCCAAGTCTCTCTATCCACCCTCTTTTTTTCTCTATCTGTTCCCATCGCTCTATATTTCATTTACTCATTTGGCAGATGACCTTCAACAGTGGACAGAAGCACATTGGACTACTTCCTAATGAACTGTCATTCTCTTAGAACGTACTAACCCTGTAGCCACTGCTGCATCTCCTTCTTTCATCTGCTCTCTCTCTCTCTCTCTCTCTCTCTCTCTCTCTCTCTCTCTCTCTCTCTCTCTCTCTCTACTGACTGCTTGCCTTCCGCTCTTACCCCACCTTTGGCACAAACACATCATACTCAGCCAATATGAAACCCGATCTATCTATCTAACCATCCATCCATCCACCCACCCACCCATCCACCCATCCATCCATCCATCCATCCATCCATCCATCCATCCATCCATCCATCCATCCATCCATCCATCCATCCATCCATCCATCCATCCATCCAGTCATCATTTTAGAATGAAGGATTGTGTGACACTGAAGACTAGAGTAATGGCTACTGAAAAAAATCACAGGAATAAATTATACTATTAATTATTTGATTAAATAAATGCAGATATATGCTTGATGAGTATAAGAGAATCTGATATACCTCTATGTGAAAAAGAATATTCAAGCGGGCCATAATGTAGAGTTGGAATTGATTGGATGGAAACTTCTGATGCTTCTGATGGTTTGATATTACTGGTTAATATATTTTTTCCTTATCCACATGGCCTTCGGATGTTGTCTGAAAATATATATTCACAATATGAGAATATGCATAATTGCCACCATAATGATTGCCAGTAGATTATATAATTTATGTTTCCACACATGCCTGCATGCATGAAATTGTGGAGATAAAGATGTCACATGAGATCAAGAATCATTTTAAACGTGGAAGCAGGAACAGTACTGGCCCAAAGAGAGAGAGAGAGAGAGAGAGAGAGAGAGAGAGAGAGAGAGAGAGAGAGAGAGAGAGAGAGAGAGAGAGAGAGAGAGAGAGAGAGAGAGAGAGAGAGAGAGAGAGAGAGAGAGAGAGCAAGAGATGTCAGCCATTTTTAAATCAATGTGCTTTTAGGCTCTCTGCTGGTATTATGGTATATGAGACCAATCTGTCATTGGAACAGTACAGTGTGTATGTGTGTGAGAGATATCTGCATGCATTTATCTATGTGTGTGTGTGTGTCCTTGTTTATATTACATTGCGGGGACCAAATGTCCTCATCAGGATAGTAAAACCTGAGATCACCTACATTGTGGAGACCAGCCAGCGGTCCCCACTTTTCAAAAGGCTTATAAATCACACAGGATGAGTTTTTTTGAGAAAGTAAAAATGCTGAATGTTTCCTGTGATGGGTAGGTTTAGGGGCAGGGGCAGTGTAGGGGGATAGCATCTACAGTTTGTACGGTATAAAAACCATTACGTCTATGGAGAGTCCCCACAAAGATAGTGACAGAACCAGACATGTGTGTGCGTGTGTGTGTGTGTGTGTGTGTTCTCTGTGTGTGTGTGTGTGTGTGTGGCACAGCAGTCCCATTGGAATGAATAAGCCAGCATGGCTAAATATGGTCCCTTAGATAAAAGGCAGTGTTAGAGGTTAATGAAGTAGCTTCTTGCTTTAAAACTCTGAATGGATTAGTCAGTTAAAACTACACTGACCGCCCATCCTAAGATCTAACTAATCAAAATGTAAGCCTCGTGCTTGCTTTGAATTTTGCAGCCCTCATTTTATCCTCCTGCATTGAGAGTTGCTGTGATTTGATGTGACTGTGTTTGAAACCGTTGAGCCTGCATGCTCTCTGTCAATTGTGCTGCAAGAACGGAAAAAAAAAAGTTTCTTGATCACAGACTTGATTATGCTAAGAGATCAGACAGCTCTTGCAGTCTCAGATGCTTTTTTTAGCTATGAAGACAGTCAACCCCCCCAAACATAAGAACAGAGCAGAGCAACATTTTTAGTCTCTTACAGAAGTTTGTTTGAGATAGAGACTGTCACTCAGATCTCACTGCAGTGGAAGGATTTATATGTGAATTCGACTCATCTGTCGTGACTGTTGTCACATTATTGCTACCACCAAAATGTCACTATAGATGATGGTTCTGATACATTTCAATTTGTTTAGGCCTCTAAAAGTTTATTTGACAGCAATATCTGACAGGTTTATTATCTTTATCATGTTTTGTGACATACAGGTTGTGCTCAACCAGAATAGATGTGTCAACAAAAAAGGGCAGATGAGAATGTGCATGACCTACCAAAATGTTTCGAGCTAATTATTAAATGCGTCTTAAACATTTGTATTTGTGACGAATATTAAATAATGTAGTCTCAATATTGAAAATAATGCATATAAATCCATGTAGAAGTTCACACAGGCTAATACACCATTAATGTTTAATGTACAAAAATTTAAAATATGGGGTAATACTGTGCAATAAAATTGGAAATTTTATACCTATATTTATTATGTTTTTGAAATAAGTGCTCTTATGCTCATCAAGGCTTCATTTATTGGATACAAAAATACAGTAAAAACAGTAATATTGAGAAATATTCATAGAATTTAAATAACTGTATCAGTAAGAAACATTTTAGAATGTAAGAATGCATTCAATTGATGAATAAAGATTTCAGTTTAAAATAAATGCTGTTCTTTTGAACTTTTTTTTTTTTAATCAAAGAATCCTGAAAAAATGCATCTTGGTTTCTACAAAAATATGAAGCAGCATAACAGTTATCAACATTAATAATAACATTTATTAATTAAAAAAAAACAATTTAACTTCTAAGTTGCCGTTTCGTCTTGTATCTCTTAACTTGTACCTATCTCATGTTTTAAAATGTCCGATGATATAAATAATTGACCATATATACTTGCTGAAATGTCAAACCTGTAAGATGATCGTGCCAGGTCATCATTTTACATCAAACATCGCACACTGTTATATTTGCCTGAAGGCAATGTTTTACAGGAACTATCTAAGGTGACACTCTCCCGGGTGTGCTGAAGGGAATGAGTTTCCCATTCCGACCCACATGAGGATGTTCATTTGTGTGAATGATCACAGACGTGCTGAGCGATGTTGTCTGGGATCAGGAGTTTGGCATTTGAATCATGGGAGATCAACTGTCTGACACAACCATTAACTGTGGCCTTGATCAATAATTTAACTCTGGTAATTTAGGCTCTATAATTAGGGATAGTGGATGATGTCTTTCTAGGTTGTGGCTATCTTAGTGATGTTGCCAGATGGAAATAACAGGCAATAAGTGTCTCTTAGTCTCTCCATCTTTGGGCATCTCAGAGTCAAACCAACATGATTTAAGGAAAATTCCTTGAAATTAAGCGCACAAGTAAATGTATATTGTTTTAAAGATAATTTACTGGTAAACAGTAATTGACTAGTGCAATGTAGGGATGTCACGGAAAGTTCTTTGTACCAAAGTAAAAAAATGTTGTCCCGTTTTTCTCGTCCATTGGTTATCACTGTCAGTCGTTGCAGTGTCCGATTCAATCGTGCATTTAAATATGTGCAAACTTTTCAGTGTACTTAGCCACATGAAAAACTAAACTTTCATATTAAAAAAGCTGCCTTAATTATACAATAAATATCTTCTTTACATCATGCTTACACTTTGTTAGTTATAATGAAAGGATTATGTGCATTCTGACTAACACCTCTGATAGGCCATTGCGTTCATGCGCTCAACAGACATGAGTGTGATTGGCTACAGTGCTCAACGCTCGTAAATACACACTGTAAAAAGAAACTTTTGATGCTCAGAGAGTTCTCAAACAAATGAGAGAGTTTGAAAGCAGCGCCTATCAGGTACCAAACATTACTTGGTACTCGGTGCTACCAGTACTGCAGAAATGCTGGTACCCTCAACTTTGACAACTGTAGGGGAACCCTATTTTGACAACTTCATTTGACAACCCTAGTGGACAGAAAACAAAATGTAATCCAACAATTTTTTTTTTAATATCTATTGCACTTTATGTGCGTCTGCAGACTTCAATTACAGTACATGTATTAAAGGCTGCTTTCTCCAAATGAGTTTTTCTCATGAGTCAGAAATCCCCACTTCAAGTATTTTACTAATGGGGTTTGTTTGTATATCATTGGCCTGGTTATATTTTATTCCTTAAAACATGGTGATTTTTTTGGGCTGTTGGCAGTACTTTCTAATTTACTGTGGAAAGTATGGTTACATCTTTTCATTTTTACCTCATTCACCAGAGGTGTCTTGCCTTAAAAAAAAACACTAGTTTGAAAAGCAGTACAAGCATGTTAACGGACTTTTGTTTTTCTGTACGTGACGCCCATGTGACTATATTTTTCCTTGCTTTAAGAAAGACTGCTAATCAATGTAAATATTGGCACATAAATAAATCATGCACTGTACTTTTGCCGCTACATTCGACTTGCAGTATATGAAAGAATATAATCGATCCGGCTTTCCCGTAGCTGCATATTTGATGGCTCGTATTGTTCATGTTTAAGATGTACAGAATTGATACATCAATGAAAGCAGGAAGCTTGAACAAGATCTTCCTAGTTTAATATTACATGTATAACAAATTAACTGAGCAGAGCCCAGATATTTGATATAAATATATAAAAAAAGAGAAGCTATGCAATTAATTAAGCCATAGAAATGTTGTGGTTCCCCGGCCTCGGTTGAAATAACAGGGCCAGAATCGTCACCACATTTCGCCCCGCTAATGATGTGCATGGTACATATAGAGAAATGCTGTTTTAACAGAAGCTAGCAGTTTGTGTTGTTGTTTTGTTCCATGCTCTTGTGTTACATCCAAGAATCGATTGCCTCTACCCTCAGACCATAAATAAGTTCTGTTTGGCATTGAAACATGAGGACTTGGGCATGATAGGTTTCAACGTTTGTTTTAGAAACCTTCCACATAAGGCTGGTTTTAAAATAACATACAATGTAAGCTGCTAACGTAACATGGACCTTTTGTCTCATGTTATTATTGATAGGTTTGTAAAGTATCAGTTATATTTCTCTCATTTGAAAGATGCTATAAAAAAAACATTAAATCCATAAAACAAAAATTGACACTACATACTTTTTTTAATTTTTAATAATAACATGAATAAGAACATGTATAACACATCATGTATGTTTTGAAGAGTTTAATATACAGTACATTATATTTATTTGACAGTGTTTTAAATCATTTTGACTGATAGCCGAGATGGTAAGAAGAAGTGAAGTGAATTAAGAGAGTTGTTCTGTGCCTTGTTCAGGCCTCAGTGTGCCACAGCTCAGATTAAAAGAGCAAAGGAGTTGAGGTTATCACGCTTCTGAGACTAAAATAGACCCACTGCAGCCCAGACCGGCCCAGCCCAGACCGAGCTGCGACGTGCAGGGAGGATGCGCCACTTAAGGCACGTAAAGATGGAGAGATCAGGCAGCAAAAATCGTTCCTCGTTTCTGTTCCACATCAGCTCTCATTCCAGACCACAGCACCAGGCCCAGCACGTGTTTTTACAAGCTTTATGAGAGTCTGTGTTCTGCCACAGTACTGAGACAAACCATTGAAGAGAAAGGAAAAATATCAGAAAGAAACTTAACTTTGACTTCTGAAGAAGATATCTGAAGAAATTCAAGTAGTGCAAATGTCACTGCTATTATTAATGTTTTTACTTCATTGCTATTCAGCTGATAAGGTGTTTGGGTGGTTGCTAGGGCATTGCTACATTATGTGGTTGCTATGGTGTTTTGGTTGCAAGAGCATTGCTATATGGTTTCTTGGTTATTCTGGTTGATTACATTGCTTGGTGGTTGCTAGAGCATAGCTTTGTAGTTGCTAGGGTGGTCAAATTGGTTGCTAGGGCATTGCTACATGATTTATTGGTTATTCTGGTTGATTACATTGCTTTGTGGTTGGTACAACATAGCTTTATAGTTGCTAGGGTGGTCCAAGTAGTTGCTAGGGCATTCTGGGTGGCTGCTATGGTGTTTGATTGCTAGGGCATTAGTAAATAGCTTCTTAGGGGTTCTAGTTGGATCTAGGGCATTACTATACAGTTTCTATGGAGTACAGGTTGGTTGCCAAGGCATTGCTATGCAGTCGCTATGGTGGTCCACATGGGTGGTAGGGTGTTGTAGGTGGTTGCTGTGTTCTTCTGGTTGCTAGGGCATTGGTACACTGTTTCTTATGTGTTTTTGTTCTAGGACATTACCGGAAAGTTGCTAGGGAGTTCTGAGTGGTTGCTAAGGCATTGCTATGCAGCTTCTAGGGTGGTTCACATGGGGCCTAGGGTGTTGTGGGTGGTTGCTAGGATGTTGCTATTGTGTTGACACACTGTTTCATGTGTTTTGGTTCCAGGGCATTACTATACAGTTGCTAGGGAGTTCAGGAAGGTTCCTTAGGCATTGCTGTGGTCCACATAGGTGCTAGGCTGTTTTGGGTGTTTGCTAGATTGTTCTGGTTGCTAGGGCATTGGCACACTGTTTATTTTGTGTTCTGGTTGGTTCTAGGGCATATACTATGCAGTTGCTAAAGAGTTCAGGGCGGGTGCTAAGGTGTTGCTATGCAGTTGCTATGGAGGTCCACATGGGTGCTAGGACATTCTGAGTGATTTCTGTAGTGTCCTGGCTGCTAATTATTATCACCACCAATGATTGTTTGTTGAAACAAGGGTCCAGTTTTTATTCCGGTTATGTAATTCAAAAGAATAAAGCAAACAGAAGATCTTTTTAAAAAGGTCATAAATCACCACAGACATGCTGTGGCTTACAGGAAAACCCACTAATGGATATAAGATTAAAGGATGATATCTGTTCCACGTGATTTATTCTCATTAGAGTCGAAAAATATTTCATAAGATAAAGATATTTTTTTCCAATTCCAAGTAACAAACATCAGAATGTCACAACAGTAAGACGGTGAGCTTTAAATGCACCACAGATGGACAGACATGTGACATGAGGGAACACGTTTGTTGTCCGTTCCTCCATTCTTAACCGAATGCAGAAGCCAGATTATGGTGAAAAGCGATGTTTACATGTAGGCTTACTAAATATCCCATATCTTATCAAAGAGAATAAATCACCCTGCCCTCTTCCCCTCACGCTCATCTGATACTTTAAAATTCAGCAGGACGTCCCAGATTTCAGCTCTCTGAATCGTGATGCTCTGACAACCCCTGAACTTTTGCAGACCTTTTCTGTGTTTCCGAAGAAAGAAAATGTATTTATTCTGTTGGTGAAAGATGCTGCAGTGAGATGACCTTTGGATCAGCTGCCTCTCTCTTCACAAAGCTTTTGAACTTCAGTAATCGAAGTGTCAGATGTTTTTTTGCTCTGAGGTAAAACATAGCCGGCAGGGTTGAGTTGCCAAATCCTCTACACACACACGGCAGCGGCTGAAGGAATGCTTTCATTGATCGTTACTTTGGCTTGAATTAATAATGTCTCTAGTCACTGAATAACATCAGGGGCTCGTCAGATAAAACTGCCTCCAAGTTGTAGCGTCTGGACTGTTACATGGCATTTCTACTATAGGTCTGAGCTTAGTAAACACAGCATTGTGTGTTTATGTATGTTCATGCATAATAGGACTGTGATTTTTAGAGTTGCATTCCTCTTAAAGAGACAGTTCACCCGCAAAAAATAAATCCGGCATCATTTACTCAGCTTCATGTTGTTCCAGAGTGTATAATTTTTCTTTTATTAAAAAAATAAACAGTAAAATAAATTCTGTGAATGTAGGCATCAAAATATTCTAATTTACAGTATAGAAATGGATACTTAGAAATAGAAATGAGCTTACACAATTAAATACTGATATATATATACACACTCACCTAAAGCATTATTAGGAACACCTGTTCAATTTCTCATTAATGAAATTATCTAATCAACCAATCATATGGCAGTTGCTTCAATGCATTTAGGGGTGTGGTCCTGATCAAGACAATCTCCTGAACTCCAAACTGAATGTCAGAATGAGAAAGAAAGGTGATTTAAGCAATTTTGAGCGTGGCATTGGTTGTTGGTGCCAGACATTCAGATGGTAGAGTCAGAATTTGGCATAAACAGAATGAGAACATGGATCCATCATGCCTTGTTACCACTGTGCAGGCTGGTGGTGGTGGTGGTGTAATGGTGTGGGGGATGTTTCCTTGGCACACTTTAGGCCCCTTAGTGCCAATTGTGCATCGTTTAAATGCCACGGCCTACCTGAGCATTGTTTCTGACCATGTCCATCCCTTTATGACCACCATGTACCCATCCTCTGATGGCTACTTCCAGCAGGATAATGCACCATGTCACAAAGCTCGAATCATTTCAAATTGGTTTCTTGAACATGACAATGAGTTCTCTGTACTAAAATGGCCCCCACAGTCACCAGATCTCAACCCAATAGAGCATCTTTGGGATGTGGTGGAACAGGAGCTTCGTGCCCTGGATGTGCATCCCACAAATCTCCATCAACTGCAAGATGCTATCCTATCAATATGGGCCAACATTTCTAAAGAATGCTTTCGACACCTCGTTGAATCAATGCCACGTAGAATTAAGGCAGTTCTGAAGGCAAAAGGGGGTCAAACACAGTATTAGTATGGCGTTCCTAATAATCCTTTAGGTGAGTGTATATATATTATATATCTACAATTTCACTTTATTCATACCTTACATTGTCCTTTACTTCTTGTGCTGTTCTTTTATTCTGTGCTAGAATCTTCACATCCATCACTATTCCCCCTCCCCACAATCAATCCCTCATATTTAATTTGTTCCTTATTTTTCACACATATTTCACTGACAGCAGGCCACCCATCAGTTCTCTTCCATGTAAGACTGTCAGGTCGGTGTGAGTAGGACATGAAAGTGCTAAATGGCTCCATGACGGGCTGAATCAGAAGGTTTAATGACAGCCGGTGAGGCAGCGCTCAAAGTTCTGGCCCATTCTCTGTCACCCCATGGGGGTCCGGTTCACAGGCCCTCACGGAGCACAGAGAGGCTGATGTCATTTCCATGCGGCAGTTTGCCAGGCACACTGTAAAAAGCCTTCTTCCTCTGGAACAGTAAGAACCCCTCAAAGCAAATGCAATGAGTCACATTTCCTCTTCTGCGCAAAGCCCTTCCACTTCATTTAGCTTGTTAGCTTGTGTAAAGATTCTTACACAAGATGCATCTTACCCTGAAATCAGTAAGCAAAACATAGCTGCATAAAGCCGAACACATCAACATACCACTAATATGGTTCTTTATAGTACTGTATTTCAAGATTTCCATTGCTAATGGAAGATATGTTTAATATTTCATTTTTTGCAAACCTACTTCTGAATACAGTACGTTTTTTGGGCCACTGTGTATATATAGTAACAACAGCATATATTTTTTTCTGGGAATAACAAAGGAAGGACATACCTGCAGCTATTTTCTTCCATTGTCATTGTAATGAGTCCAGTCATGGATTTTAATCCCAGCAAATTGTCCCTGTTAATCCTTGATAACCTCTAATAGAGGTTATACACATACATACACAATGTCAAGTTAGAATAATAGAAGCCATCAGCACGCAGTACTGGATTAAATGATACATACAGTATAAGAAATGTTCAATTTATGAAGTATGCTTTTATGCATGCAGTCTCTAAACAGAGCTGTTATAATGATACAGCTGATTCTGTTAGAATGAGTTTGCTTACTGTGAACTGACTAATACACTCTTTAATGAGGATTAGAGATTCACATATGCAAATCTGATTGAGACAATCGGAATATCTATTTATCTCTGTCACCTACAAATCTCTCTCTAGCTCTCCTTGTCCCGTGGTATTTATATTGCGACACAGGCTCATTGGAAGAACGTGCCTGGGGCAGCATTTCTGCAAAACAATTGCGTTGCTTCTTGCTCGTTTTGGAAAAATGTCAATGTGTCTTTTATCATGACTTGTGTTTCCCTGGATTTGTACCCCAGCACTTTGCATTACATGTGCAATGCTGTACCAGGTGAGCTACACAGCAATCTTATTATAGAAGTCATAAAAGCCATACATATGGAGCTGGTAATTTAAGGAAAAAGTGAAAAAAGGTTTATAAATCATGCACTATGGTAAAAGTGTGTTGAGGTCAAGTATTGCCATGCAAAAATTATACTCAGACTGTAACAGTGTCAGCCAAGATCCGGCTCACATCTGGTACACGTTCAATCCACATGTACCAGATGTGGCCCGGATCTGGGCTGACACTATGTTGCTGTCTGGGTACTTTGTGTAAAATAGAAAAGAAGTTGTTGTTTTACTGCCATTAGTGTTAAATTCAGCTGTAAACTGCAGTGAACTGTAGGGGAGAGCGGGGCACAACCTAATGCTTTTTGACTTTCTCAGTTTGTGTAAATCCACTTGGGGTTCAGAGTATTTATTTTTCCACACATTAATTTCACACGTCTAGTACAATTATGTGGGGTTTTTCACCCCAAAAGAATGGAAGTGAAATGTGACAACATGCCCCATAGGTATATTGTAACATGTGAGGGTCACATTGTTACATGACCAAATGAGAGCTTAAAATGTTATCTGATATAATAAAAAAAAACATCCAAAACAAACTAAAACATCTTGTCAATAAAATGCACTTACTAACTTTTTCAAATAAAATAATGGCATTTTTTAATAATGAAAAATAAACAACTTTTTGAGTTTGACAACAAACACACTGCAAAACACAGCTATACAGCATAGTTAAAAACATAATTATAATTATTAACTTTTTTTATAAGTATAGAATATAATAGCATATTTCTAATAGGGGCTCATTGAAATGAAGTGTGACAACATGCACCACTAGCACAACTGGGATTTAAACCCGGCTTGTGTCTTCTGCTGTTAGATCAGTATTAAAGAATGATCTCAACTCTTAACTCTTATTTGAAACAAACACAAAAAAAAAACAGAGACATTTACTTTTGCTATGGTTAAGTAAATATTCAGTAATATCTTTCAAAGACTTTTTAATGTTGGCACATTTTTTTCTCTAAATAAAGTCAATACACAAAGTTTTGTCATCCTAGCATGTGTGGAAAGTTTTAAACCATGTGTGTTACAACAAGCCTTGCGTTAGGTTGTGCCCCGCTCTCCCCTATACGTTTAGGTGTATTTGGAGTTTTGCACAAATGTAGAGAGAGGTACATTTTTTTCTATGAGCCTATATTGTTATATTGTTATATTGTGATGTATTTGTAGGCCTTGGTCAATGTAAAAATAAAGTATGGGGACAAAATCTTCTGATCCAGAAATAATGTATTAGAGTCTCTTTTCTGCCAAAACCTGTTTCAGGAGAACAACGTCGAACGTTAGCAAAGCTAATGCTGTTTTGATCATATTTATGATCACTCATTTACACAATTCCCTCCTTTTATGTTTTCAGTTATGTTTAAATAATGAATAGTACCCAGGCAGCTCTCAAGGTCTCTCTGTATCCGTACTATGTAACATTAGCAATGCTAATAGGCTAACATGTCTTTCTGTTAATCAGGATTTTTTTTTACTTTGGCTGTCTTTTTGGGGGTTTTAAAGGAGTCGTTAAATCCTTAGATGTTGTTAGCTTCGATTTGTGTGTGTGTGTGTGTGAGAGAGAGAGAAAGAGAGAGAGAGTCTATTAGAATTTTGTGTCAGTGTAGTTGTGGTTAGCATTGCGCTTGTTTGAATATGCACATTACAACATGAGTTTGCATGAGTACATACAAACAAGTATGCTAAATTTACAAATTATGTATGTAAATTTACAAATGCTTTAACGATGTACTGCAAGTGTATGGTCTTGTATACTAGTAGCCTGCAGTATATACTGTACTTACAATTATTACTAAAGTTAGCATTATAGGCCTATGTCTGTTCCATTAAATGTGATGTTTTTCAAGTAGCTAACTATACATTTGCCAAGATTATCTAACTTTAATTTATCAGCAAGATTTCCTTCAAAATTTTGCTCACCCATGACAGTAGTTGACCATAGAAGACCGTTCTAAACTAGTTCCCACTATGGCACCCCTTGTGGCAATACTAATAATGCAATGCATACTGCGACTAAATTATGACACGTTTTAACACAATGACGTGTCTTTCTGCCATCTTACATGAAAATGATCACTGACCTTGTCACAGTGCATTCTGGGATTGAGCCATAATAGACTGGGCTGTCTCTGTATCTCAATAAAACTGCACCTATTACAAAAACATTCAAATGATTAGTTAAATTGGCCAATTATTACTCACATTTGGTACTTAGTAAGTGTTGTGTATGAGTGTGATTCTTCATGTATGTTAGTAAAGATGTAGTCTGTGATGATGTGTGTGTTTCAACGGTGTGTGAGTGTACTAAGCATGCGTGCGTGTGAGATAGTGCTGGAATGGTGATGGGTCAGGGCGCTGTGAAACATCAGGCCTCACAGCCGTTGGCTAATTTTAGCCCTGGTACAGTGTACACCGCTACAGTATCTCTCACACAGGCTGATTAATAGAGTTACAGAAGCCTCTACTGTATCACTGCTGTTGCCCGAGCCATTCCCAGAGACAGTGGTGGGAGGAGAGAAAGAAAGAGTGTGGAGATACAGAAGGAGGTCGAGAAGATGAATAGAGAGGAAAACAAGAGAAAGTATAGAGCTTGAGCAGTGGTTCCTACAGAAGTCTGTTTTTACAGGTTGTTAGGTTTTAGAGATTGTTAGGCAATTATTCAGAAAATTATGTTGTTTCTTGCATGTTCTGTGATACTTTCAACCTGAAAAGTGCATTCAGGTTTATTCAAAACAAATGACCAATTCAGCAACATTTTATTATGTTGGTTGTTGCATGTATTTCATCAGTATGGAAATGAAATGTCTGGTGAGTGGAACTAACATTAATGCTCTCATTTGAAAATAAAGTACCACCTATACTAAACCCTACTCTAAACGTAACCGACAGCCTGTATAAATGACCTTAAAAGTTGGATAGGTGCTAATTTTCTTCATTTTATTTGGCTCCCCCAATTTGGTAGACGTTCTGACCTCTAGTATAGGACCTCTGCAAGCCAACAACCACACTCATGTAAAGAACCTGGGTGTTGTCGATTTAAAATTTGACAAGCAAATAAACTGTTGTCAGAGCCAGTTTTTTCCAGCTTAGGGGTTTATGGAAATTGACATCTTTTCTATCTTTTAGTGACATTCATACCTTTATTTCAACAAGGCTTGATTATTGCAATGCGCTATATGATGCAGTTTTCCCTATCACGTTTGCAACTCGTTTAAAATGCTGCAGCTCGTTTCTTAATGGGGACGAAAAAGTGTGAGCACATCACGCCTATTTTGCAACATTTACATTGGCTACATGTCAAATACAGAATTGATTACAAGTTTTTAACTTTTGTATTTAAAGCCTTGCACGGTCTGGCCCCAGTTTATATCTCAGATTTTATTTGTCCATATTCTCCCGAAGATCTCTTAGATCATCCTCTGACAAACTATTAACGGTCCTATTGTCTCTCTTGAAATCCAAAGGTGACAGAGCCTTTTCTGTATTTGTCCCAAGCTGTGGAATTCGCTACCTCAATCTGTTAGGTTGATTTATTCTTTATCTGCATTTAAGTCATCTCTGACAAGTGACCTTGACCTTGAGAGTGTTACTTTAATGTTTATGTGATGCAAATCAGCCTAGGTTGAAAATGAGTTCATAAACTGACTGTATTTTATTACTTATGTGGATTAGGATGAATTGGGACATTGAAAAAGAAAGAAAGAAAAAACACCATTTAAAAGTGATCGCAAATTAAATAGACCTTTTTGGTGTGGTAAGTTATTTGGTTGTAGTTTCCTTATATGAAAATGTACAGTTTTATTGCAGTATAAATGGTTACCATAGCAAACATATATAATAGAAAGAAAAAAGCAACAATAAAACAAAACCATATTTGCATATACAAAAGTTCTGTCATGAAACATCACATGAACATTGGTCCTTAACTCAATCGGCTTGCAATCGCATCATTTTCTGTAGGACACAGCTGATTGGTTCCTGCTGTATCAATAGCCAATGAGCTTGCTGCTCAACCTTCAAATACTAGGTCAGCATTTGCAGCGTGGTCTTTCAGAAACCCTCCACCTTCCCCAGCTCCACCTGTATAGATCTGTTAGGGGTATTCATGTACACTATATTGAACAGCAGCAGCATGTCTTACTTGCTCACAGCAGCGTGTTGTGTTTGTATTGACAGCAGTGACATAACCAACAGTAGCAGCAGTGTAGCAGATCTAATCCACCAAGACCAAACAAATCAACATTGTCATATCTATTACCATGCCAAACACTCTGATAGTTGTCATAACAGAAATGCATTCATTTTGTTGCAGTCCTCTGGGAGACCATGGCCTTAGGATGCACTGCTCTCATAAGCCTGATCATACTTCCCATGAGGCACTAGGGCATAGTGGAACACGACAAACACACTGAGGTTTATGCATCCGAGACAGATAACACAATTGTGGAGGAATGCAACTGATACACAATCAAATCACTAACTAGAGGAATCTGCCTCCAAACACCACAAGCCAAGAGGAGAACGGAAAGATAAATAGGCTAGTTTGAGAAGGAGAGCAAGCTGGAGAATAATTGATATTAAGTAAGTGTAGAGCGCCTGAGGCTTGCTCTGGCATTCACAGATCTCTCTGCTTGACTCTATTGCCTACTTATTACCATTATAAACTATTTTTCTTTTTTTTATATCTATTCCTCCTACTCCATTTGGTTTTCTCATCTGCTCCTCTACAGCTGCTCACTTAAAAAAAACAAAAACAAACAAACAAAAAAACCTCACTTTACATTTATAATTATATGAGTAAATACTGAGAACTAGCTGTTCAAACTCGAAAAGGGTCCATGGGGATCTATGGAAAAGTGTAGAAAAAAAGAAAAGAAAACCCTTTAATAATTAAAGAAAGCACTATTGATTTAAATAAATAAATAATCTAACAGTACTAGTCAGTATAAAAAAGTAAGAATGTAATATAATGCATGCAAAATTATTTTCCATATAATATTTCACACACACTGTAAACCCTAATGCTCAAAATAATTAACTGGTTTGAGTAGGGCAAACCCAAATTAAACAAAGTAGTTCAATCAAATTAATTTTTATAAATATTTAGAACTTTCTGTTTCTTTTGAGTTCTGTGCTATGCTATGCTATGTCAATGTTATCAAAGCATTGTGTTGCCAATTAGCATTTGCTGAATTAGCTAGTTACATCTAGCTAAATTTCCACTACTAAATGTCTTTAAATTAAGATCATGATCATTTTAAGTTAAATGTATGAATGAGGAAATGTTTAAGTTAAGAGCTGTTCAAATATGAGCAAGTTCTGCTTGCTTAAAATTTGAATTTCTTAACTTAAAAAAAATGGATGTAACTATTACCTCAAATGTTTTTAATACGTTTTGCCAACTTATTCTGGTTTACATTGCATATTTAATAGTTTTTTACAGCATAAATTGGGCCTTTATACATACATATGCATAGAATTTGGGTCTGTCACACGAGGATGATCATATTTGGGAGGGTGTGGTGTGTAAAAGATTAAAATCCCTGGTTTAAAACAAAATCAATATGTGATTATTTTATGACATGTTCTTTATACTTGCAGGCAAGAATCAATATTACTATTGTTCATACTTATGGTTAGAGATTTTGAACACACCCAAACACAAAGTATAATACCTCAAATCATGCAGCTTGCAGACAGTGCTAATAATTTTCTAAATGATCAGATGTATGATTTTCGCCTGGTGGACAATAATGAGATTGCAGAATGTCTGGACTCTGGACTGGCTCATGTTCGATTCCGTGTCCGTGGCAGTGCCTGGTAGGGGTTATCTGATGCTGGTGGTCTGATCTTTTAAGTGCTGTGTGCCCTTCCCTCTCAATAACCTTGAGCATTAATCAAGTTGTGTTGGTTAGCATTCCCATAGTGCTTTGCCTCTGCACAACACTGTTGTTTGTTAGAGATCAAAGTGGAAACCTGAAGGAAAAATTTTTACATTATTTATATGTAAACTCCAAAAATGTCTTATTCTTTTATTAGCCTATATAGCGAAATTGCTAATACAATTGAGCTAACTTTTTTATCCAAAGTGACTTACAGGAAAACAATCGCGGAAATGGTCCCTTTGGAGCAACCTGGGGTTAATTGCTTTGTTCAAGGGTAGAATGGGGATAAAATTAAGTTTGGATCTCAGTAAGTCTCATGTTGGTGAATAACCTCCAACCGACTGAAACTCGAACATTTTGCTGTGTAATACTAAATTTCGGGCCCTATTTTAACAATCTAAGCGCATGGTCTGAAGCGCAGGTGCACTTAGGGCGTGTTCAAATCCACTTTTGCTAGTTTAACGACAGGAAAAACAGTCCGCGCCAGGCGCATGGTCTAAAAGAGTTGTACAGAGTCGCTTAATGACTCATGGGTGTGTTTTAGGCGTAACGTGCAATAAACCAATCAGAGTCTCATCTCCCATTCCTTTTAAAGCCAGTTGCGCTTGCACCATGGCGGATTCGCTATTTACATGCATGGCAGAATTTGCAAGCGGAAAGACTGAACACTTCTCCAGAGAGGAATCCTTTTATTTTTAATATTTAAAAACATTTGTGTGCTGCTGCACGTGTGTGTCTAATTAGCAGAGTGTACTCGTGGTGTGCTCCCGCTTATACGCGCATATTTCTAACGTGCCCTTTAAATAACACAAAAAATACTGCGCTATTGACTTTAGAACAGGTTTTTGTTGGTCAAAGGTGCAATTGTTTTCATTTGCCTTAAAATAGCAACGTGCCAACAATGCGCCTGAACATACCTCGTTTTCAGACCAGCATGCCTATGAGCAAAAGGATGGACGTGAAGGCATTTGCCTTGAGTACTTGCTACCACTATAGAGCAATGCAAGAGTGCATGCTAAATGTTTAACCGGGCTTCAATTCATTCACTCTTGACATTAGTTACACTTGCAATGTATTGGTTAAACATTAGTGACCTACTTGTTGTGTGAGGTTTTTAGTTATAATTCTCACCAGAGAAACATTGGTGTCTGTGGCTGTTTGTGGATATTGACTGATTGGATTGATTCATTGGCTTTGAGGGTCTTTCCCATGTCAGCACTTCCTGATGTTGTGTGTCAGTCCCAGGAGGTGTATTTAAATTTACAAGACTGGGAAAACCAATATAGATACAGTGCTATTCATATGTACTGGTATATAAGATACAGCCATTCCCTCAGGGCAATTTGAAGGTTAATGTGTTTTGACAATTTTCTTGACCCCACAACTCAATGACTATTACAGCTTTAAATTAGGAGGTGCCACTGGATTTGACTTATAGACATTAGACCTTGATGAAACATAAACCTTAAGTAACCTTAAGTAATTTCGGTGTCACTAACGTCCCTAAATGGAACTGCAAAAATAAGGGTTTCAAACAGGTTTTCAAACCACTCCATTCTGCCATTGGTAAACAAATAAATAGAAAGAAAGAAAGAAAGAAAGAAAGAAAGAAAGAAAGAAAGAAAGAAAGAAAGAAAGAAAGAAAGAAAGAAAGAAAGAAAGAAAGAAAGAAAGAAAGAAAGAAAGAAAGAAAGAAAGAAAGAAAGAAAAGAGATAGCCCCACCTCAAACTCACACCATTGGCTGAGGTGCTGTTGCTATGTCAAGCTGGTCGGAAATTCTTAAACAAATAAAGCAATGAAATGCTGAAAGCAACTCAAAGCCATACTGTTTAGACTTTTTAGAGGAATCAACACTACATATGGTTATAGTTAGATGGCATGGAGAAATTACAAAAATACTTACTCTTTAAAGGCATGGAGCTACATTCACAACACATTTTAACTTCCACAATGTGATGTATTTTAGAGTATAACAGTTGGAAATTATGTAGGGTAGGCCTTTTCTCCACCCACATGGCATTGGTTACATAGCTATAAGGTGGAGAAAGTCATTATATTTAGATTAAGCCATTCAAATAAGACCAGGGACATTTGAGAAAGTAAATACAGTCGATTTTTATGTTTTCTTGAGTATGATGACATATGGAAATAGGAGTTCTAATATCAGTTCTCATTAGTAAAGTGAATCTGTAACGAAAGAAATTCAACACCTTCAGTATTTCATAAAGAAATGCTTCTGTATCACATTACAAGCGTCAAACTATGAGAGAAATTTGCAGAGACGGTTTCGGCAGTCTGTTCTGTTAACACACGATGGCGGCTCAGCTTCTTTGCAGTAACTCAAAAATAGTGTGAGACTACAAAAGGTCACCACATCTCACTGTGGGTTTTGTGGAGCATAAAATGAACTTAACCCATCACAGGCCCATACCATACGTGGCCATTAAAACGCCATCAAATTCACACCTTAGTAATTCCAGCCATATGTGGAGAGCTAGAGCAATTTCATCTACATAGATAACAATTACATTCAGCTTCAAATCTTTCCTTAATTTGGCAGGGGGGAGATCCACAGCAATACAGGGTTTATCATGCAAAACCAGTGACCACGAAAGCTGGGGAAAACATTAGTAGAGATCTTTTTTGGGGGGTAAGTACTAAGTATTGAGTTTCTCCAGCCATGGCTGTATAATGAAATAACTCGCCCGGATAGAAAAGAAACTGAGAGATGTGTAGAGTTAATGGGCTTTTCATGCAAATGAGGGATGGCTGAATTAGTGAGGGTGCCCACGGAGGCATTCAGGAGAGGAGATCTGCTTTGTTCGGAGCCAGTGCTGTTGAAACATTTTATCCCATGCCGTTCGGTAGTGATGGACGATTGTACTAAGCTATAACATGAGCTTGTCTGATTAACCAACAGAATCTCTTTATTCATGTCGGGTGGGAGGTGATGTTTAACAGTGGAGTTTCATCCTGAATTGCAATTTCAGAATATTTCCTAGTAGTGATGTGGCATGCTCTTCAAAAGATATGAAATCAGCACAGGTTCATTGCAAAACTTCAAAAATATCCCAAAACATACAATTTACTGTAGTTTCCAGCTGAAATGAACACTAAAACGCAAACAAATACTTGGTATAGCATTGCACTTGTGATCCGGAGCGCTCAGGAAAGAGTCACGTGAAACATGAAATACACTCAGAAACATACTAAAAAGCTCAAATACACTCAGAAACATACTAAAATGTAAATGGTCACGTTTAATGTGAGTTTTTTCTCCCCTGGTATTTCATTTCCAAACCAACATAATGAAACATTGCCAGATACACATTAATCGGTTTTTGATTAAACTAACTTTGCCTTTAACGCCACTCACTGAGCAATTCACTTAACATAATACAATTTCTAAGAAAAGTCACCGAAAGCACATATTTCCAATTAGCCTGGGTTGATCAAAATGGTCCCTTAGTAGTTTTTAAATATACATCCTTTTTGTGCTCATCATCAGTGCATGTAATGGCAAAGAGCAAACATGTTTATCTTTGTAATCTCTTAAAAAAAAAACTCTCTTTTGTCTGACATCTCCAATTCCTCCTATTTTCCAGCCCCTAAAATTACCTGTCACGTAGAGAACACTTCACAATTCATTCAATTCCCAATGGGAAATAAAAAATCCTGCCATATATTTTTTTATCCCTTGAAAATCCTGTTTCACCCAGAAAAATGTCACATTACGGGAGTAAAATGCAATTATTTGGTTGTGAATTGTCTGAGAAGCTGTGTTAGTCTACATTTAAAAAAGAGACAATGTGAATTATGTAACAGCCACAATCTCTTTCGGTCGACTACACAGAATAAGCAGCAAAACAAAACAAGAACAAATGTGTATCTCTTTCACACGCACACATACACTTCTCTCATCCCCTATCCATTTCTCTGCATTATTTCACTACGTTTAAAATTGCCACCCGCTTCTGTCTTGCCAAGGCTGAATTGATTTTTTAGGCATTCAAAGCCTTTCACCCCTCTGAGTCTCTGTTGTGCCAGCACACAATGTAGTTTGCATATGACTAATCATCCGCCGTGTTTATATGTAATCTCATATCATTTTAGGCCATGTCCCCGGTTTTGTATCTTCCTCTCTCCTTTCCTCTCCCTCTCTCGCCTCCTAGCTGTATATCTCTTGTGAAATTCAAGCCTACTCAAATCTACCTTTGCTGGAAACACATGCAAATATCCCAGGCGTTCACTAAGACAGGCGGAGAACTCTTGCAATTGTAAGAGTACCTAATGTTTCACATAAGTGCCTGTGGGCGGCATTCTCAGTGGTTCTCAACTGGTGGGTCGTGACCAAAAACAAGCATCTGTTCTATTACAACAATGCTAAATGCAAATAGTGAAATATAACTTGCCATAAAATGTGCATAGCAAAATAAGTACGCTTTTAAAAGGGAGAAGGATATCGCTGTTTTGAATATTTGGGTCCAGATTTACTAACAGCTTATGGAAATGATCCGGCTGCATCAGTGTTCTTTAATTTGCCCATTGTCAGTAGATCACGTGCAGAACTTTCCACTCCCATCTGCGCTTTTATGAGATTGCTAATTTGCCCTGTTTAAATGGTAAATGGACTGCATTTATATAGCACTTTTAACAGACTCATGGCAATCCAAAACATTTTACATGTTGCCTCACATTCACCCATTCTCTCTCTCATTCGTACACCGACGGCGGTGACAGCCATGTAAGGCGCCATCCAGCTCGTCGGGAGCAGCTGGGGTTAGGTGTCTTGCTCATGGACACCTCGACACCTTCCGGTTTGTAGACAATCTACATGAACCACTGAGCCACTGCCGCCCTTGGTAAAGTGTTTGCCCATTGTTCCAATCTGGTAAAATTCACTTCTGATGCGGTTTATGCATCTAAAAAATACACTCACCTAAAGGATTATTAGGAACTCCTGTTCAATTTCTAATTAATGCAATTATCTAATCAACCAATCACATGGCAGTTGCTTCAATGCATTTAGGGGTGTGGTCCTGGTCAAGACAATCTCCTGAACTCCAAACTGAATGTCAGAATGAGAAAGAAAGGTGATTTAAGCAATTTTGAGCGTGGCATTGGTTGTTAGTGCCAGACGGGCTGGTCTGAGTTTTTCACAATCTGCTCAGTTACTGGGATTTTCACGCACAACCATTTCTAGGGTTTACAAAGAATGGTGTGAAAAGGGAAAAACATCCAGTATGCGGCAGTCCTGTGGGCGGAAATGCCTTGTTGATGCTAGACGTCAGAAGAGAATGGGCCGACTGATTCAAGCTGATAGAAGAGCAACTTTGACTGAAATAACCACTCGTTACAACCGAGGTATGCAGCAAAGCTTTTGTGAAGCCACAACACGCACAACCTTGAGGCGGATGGGCTACAACAGCAGAAGACCCCACCGGGTACCACTCATCTTCACTACAAATAGGAAAAAGATTTGCACAAGCTCACCAAAATTGGACAGTTGAAGACTGGAAAAATGTTGCCTGGTCTGATGAGTCTTGATTTCTGTTGAGACATTCAGATGGTAGAGTCAGAATTTGGCGTAAACAGAATAAGAACATGGATCCATCATGCCTTGGTGTGGGGGATGTTTTCTTGGCACATTTTAGGCCCCTTAGTGCCAATTGGGCATTGTTTAAATCCCACGGCCTACCTGAGCATTGTTTCTGACCATGTCCATCCCTTAATGACCACCATGTACCCATCCTCTGATGGCTACTTCCAGCAGGATAATGCACCATGTCACAAAGCTCGAATCATTTCAAATTGGTTTCTTGAACATGACAATGAGTTCTCTGTACTAAAATGGCCCCCACAGTCACCAGATCTCAACCCAATAGAGCATCTTTGGGATGTGGTGGAAAGGGGGCTTCGTGCCCTGGATGTGCATCCCACAAATCTCCATCAACTGCAAGATGCTATCCTATCAATATGGGCCAACATTTCTAAAGAATGCTTTCAGCACCTTGTTGAATCAATGCCACGTAGAAGGCAGTTCTGAAGGAGAAAGGGGGTCAAACACAGTATTAGTATGGTGTTCCTAATAATCCTTTAGGTGAGTGTAGTCAGGTTAATTATTTTGCATATTGTTGGGCCTTTGCAGTTGATGTTGAGACCAGCCTAAGATAGTTTGCTGGTTTTACCTGGTTTAAGACGGTCTCCTGGACTGGTCAAGCTGGTGTTAACATAGCCTAGTCTCAGATCCGTTGGCTGAATATCTGATGCATATGGCACACTAACCTGGAAACACTTCAGGAGTTTCAAAGTCGTCATCTAATTGGTTGAATTCTACAGGATGTCCGGCAGTCGCGCATGTTGCGTTCTTTGACGGTCCGCCTGGAAACAAACGCCATGACGCAGGGTTGTATCACCATAGACATTGAGGGGGACAAGTCCTCCTTAATAATTAGATATGGCCAAATTGTCCCCCCTCAATATTTGATATTCTTGATGCTGCTTTGCTGTACTGCATTACACACTGTTCTGTTTCTTGCAAGGATGACAAAAGTAAAGTGTTACATTTTTAGGCTGGTCTGCTTCAGCGGTCTAACATCGCTCGTCACTGTCAGAATGAGTGAGATGGCCAATCAAATCAAAGAAGGCGGGGCTTACTGTTACTTTAGTTATAGCGGTGAAAAAGTGTTGGAAGAGGAGCTAAACATTTAATATTTGACTAATATGACTAATATGAACGATAAAAACATTCAGCGAACAGTTATATCAATATCAGTGCAAACTACTCTGTAAATCATAAATGAATTTGATGTGACAAAAACATTTAGCATTTTTACATATAAGGCTGGTGAAAATGGAGTGAACAACCTGACTAGCTGAAAAACAAATCCAAAACTCATCTAGCAGCAGTCAACAGAGCAGCAAAGGCCAGCAAACCAGCTTAGGCTGGTTTACCATAACAATGTAGTATCATGGTGAATTACCACCTTAATGTCTAATGTAAAATCTGAACCCTTAAGCCAAACCAATTGAGAACCACTGTGGACTATAGAACAGCTCTTTTTTTATTGCAGTTTTATTGACGCAGAGCTATTAAGTATCAGACCTTTTAGGAGGCAAAGGTGAGAGTGATAACACATCTTCTCGTGTTGACTGTTGTCTTTGGAGTTGAACATATTTGTTTCGAATTCTCCAGGGCAGTGACTGTTCAATTCTGAGATGCTGTAGGCCTACTCCCATGATGCTCTATTCTCAATGCATTATTAGCAATATCAATCTACAAAAGAGGTGAAAAGGCATGGCATTCTCAGCTATCTCTACATAGTAATGCAGAAACTATACAACATCGCATTGGATATTAAGAACAAAGGGCGAGTAGAGCAGGAAACAGGCTACTTTGGAGGCGTATCTAACAGCATTTCAGACTTACTAAGGCCCCGCTCACACAGCAACAGAATACGGTTGTCATTCCTGCATTTGAGTCCTTAATACGATTATTTACGGGAGTGACAACCGCATTCTTTAACCAAACTCACACCTGTTCATTTTCACGACTCACAATTGCATTCTCGGAAAACACGCACTGTGTGAACGGAACAGGAGTTAGGAACAGCTAGTTTTCTGTCACGTCGTACAGCGAGAGAGAGTGTGTTGCAAACGACTACCGCGTGTTGCGTGTTTTCGAGTATGGTTTCGCTTTCGGTAACTGATAACGATGGAGATATGAGCTGTGTGTCATCTAAAGGTTTTATATCCAGTCACCGTTCTCCGCCGGAGCTGCTTCTGTCAGTTTTGTGTTCTATGCGAGACTCAAATGCTCCGCTTCATAACCATATATAAAATCTGCTATCGGTTAATCAAGATTTGACGGATGAACCTGTTGCTTAAGTGATAAGACTTTTTTTATGGTCGTCGCCATCTTGAATATTACTTTGGTCACTGTCGGTATAGTTCCTGGTGGGAATACGAGCTTGACTCCGGTTGCACGTTCATACAGACAGTATTTGAGACAGCACGTTAAGTTGCTGTTTGAAATGGACGTTTCAAGACTCACACCTGTAAGTGTGGTTGTCAATTATAAAAATTACAGTGTGAATGAGTGTTAGACAAAATGTAATCAAAATGTATTTACTTTCTTAATACATTTTATTGTGCACGATTCATCAGTGCCTGTAATTCATACAGTTTCATCAAAATGAAATTACTTTCTCAACTCCGAAATGACTGTTCTAATGACTACACACAAATATATTTTATTTATACACAAACTTTTATTTTTGGATGCAATTAGTTGCGATTAATCGTTTGACAGCCCTAAAAATACATATACTACAATTCAATAGTTTGGTGATGGTAAGATTTTTTTTAAACTCTTTTTTTTTAAATTGTTTAAAGAGCTCTCTAATGCTTAACAAGGCTACATTTACTTGGTCAAAAAATCCAGTAAGAACAGTAAAATTGTAAAAAATTACTACAGTTTAAAATAACTGTTTTCTGTTTTAAAGAGGTCGTGAACTGGGTTTTTTATTTTTTAATTTTATACTGTTGTCTGAGGTCAACTTTTGATGGTTTTACATTCAAAAACATCATAATGAATAAGTAATAGTCTATTTTCTACCTTGGTTTTGAGCCTAGCTCTTCAAACGCATGGTTTTTATGGACATGCCGCATTGAAGATTCGGAAGTAAACGCCCCCTGCTATGATTGGATAAATGTTTTGCATATTATAATGAGTTTCGGCTCCCCTATCAGTACATGTGGGGAATTGTTTTGAAAACTTCCATTGTGGAGAAATGGCAACCGGAATGATTCGCCCACAGGGCTCGCAAAATATCATTATCAAACAAACCGTGACGTCAGAGTGCAGTGAAACGCCGCCTCAAGGCGAACGCCTCATTCTGTAGCCCCGCCCACCAACTCGTGCCTGACATGTTAGATAAATAACATTGGCCTACGTGGAGCTAAACCAGACTGGACTTCCAAGCAATAAAGCTAATGGCATATTTCAAACATGCCGTAAACTTCCTTCCTTTGGAATTCCAATATTAACAAGGCATGGTTGAACTTTATATTTTATTAAAGATCCAGCTGACTGACCCTTTTCTCCTTGTGTTCCTCCTCCAGATTTTTCATATGACGTATGACCTGGCGAGTGCAGTGGTAAGAATCTTTAATCTGATTGGCATGATGTTGTTGCTGTGTCACTGGGACGGATGCCTGCAGTTCCTGGTGCCCCTCCTGCAAGACTTCCCTCCTGATTGCTGGGTGTCCTTAAACGGTATGGTTGTAAGTATTCAAAACTTTTCATTACTCTTTTCGAACTATTTTGCCATTTTATTTATAAGCAAACACTGAAATTATTTAGTGAAAATGTTCACTAAATGTTTAACTGTTCTTCATTAAGAAACTTGGTAATGACAGTAAATACATGTTGCATTCACATGGTGTCATAATTACCGTAATTATGAGATGACAACTTCTGAATCGTTCACATGACGGGACTCAGAAAATGCTCGTTTCTGTGGCAACTCTCACGGATCCAAGGGTGGCTTTTTTGGTTATGACAGCAAGATACTTAATCACTACATACACTCTCACAAAAAAAAGGTACAAAAGCTGTCACTTGAGCGGTACCCTTTCAAAAGGTGTACCTGAAGAGTGCATATTATTAGCTCAAAGGTACATATGTGTACCAAAAGTGTACAAAGTTTAAGTTCACCTCCTGTGAAATACAGAAGAACAAAGACAGCACCTGGTAAACTGTCATACAGAAGTACCGAACTAGTCTCTGTTGTCCATCTGCTGATTCTCTGATGCAACTGAAAAGCACTAATCAATAAATCATGGCATTTATGAAACAAATAAACTAGATATTTCACAAACAGAAATATATACACCAGTGAAGGTTTTTTTTTGTTTTTTTTGTAAAGAAATACCAAGGTTGGTATCAAGGATGCATTTATCAAAAGATTTTGGTTTCAAATAAATCCTGTTCTTTTGAACGTTCTATTCATCAAAGAAACCTCCAACAACATATCATGGTTTCCCAAAAATGTATATTAATATTATTATTAACAATAACTATTTTCAACATTGATAATAATAATAATAATAAATGTTTTTGAGCAGCAAATCAGTATATTAGAATGATTTCTAAATTATCAGGGAACTGGAGCAATGATGCTAAAAAAATTCAGCTTTGCTATCACAGGAATAAATTATATTTTAATAATAATGTGCAACAATATTTTTTACAATATTTAATTTTTTGCTGTATTTTTAATCAAAATAATGAAGCCTTGGTGAGAATAAGATACTTCTTTCAAAAATTAAAAATTCATTAAAAACATTAAAATAATCTTACTGATCTCAAGTGCTTAAGTCATTTGGACAAACAAACATTCTGAGCACAAAGTTTACACAAACTAGGGTGGATTGCTCTACATGTTGGTCAGACTCTCTTCCCGTCTAAAGGCCCCAATTTAATTCAAGCGAAATTGAAGAACAAACTGGTCATTTCGGAAGTTCGAAACAGCTTGCCAAAGCTGGTAAAAGCCTTCGAACTACCATTGGTCCTCGGTAATGATGTAATAGGCAGGTGTGCTCTGAGGCTCCTCCTTCTTTGATGTGGACATATTTTTCAGTTCATTTCCTCAGTTCAGTCTCTCGAGGTTGGACGTCCGCTGGTTAAAACATGAACACACTGGATATAGCAGAAAGTGAAAATGAAATTCTAATTAAAAGAGACAAAAATGTTTCATGTTTAATGTTGTAAAGCTGCTTGCTTTTAAACAATCTATTGAATGAAATGGTATTTAAATAAACATGACGTGACTGTACTGAAGTGCCGAATTGCAGATCTCGTGTAAACATATCACTATGGTCAGATGCTCTCTTAACTACTGTTTTAACACCACTGTCATTTTTGTTGTGTGTTTATTTTATTATTAAAAGGAAAGCATGCAGCATTATCAAATTCATCTAAACAGGCGGTGTTCGCTAACAGTATAATGCTGCTCACTTATTTCAAACCTCTTTTTACCCCAAAACGTGAGTATATCAAGGCCTTAAGATGGTGATTCTTAGTCAGAATAAGCTGCAAAACCTTAACCTTTAAATGCATGAACATTTCGCTAATCATTAGTACATATTCAGGTTTTTAGCGACCTGGATCTAACACGATAATATAATAATATAATATAAAACTCTCCTGATATTAGAGTAACAATTACAGAAGGATAAAATGAAGCATATTTTGTTACCTTCTGGAGCTTGTACGGCTTCAGTTTGAGCAGATGTTTATATCATCATCACCGTACTCGTCAGAGCTCATTTCCCAGTACATTCAGCATTTCAGTGAATCTAGAGTTTTAAACTTCAATTTGTTTGACAAAGTCACGAAACAACTTACACAACATGATTACACCAGTTTTTCTAATGAAACAACCCTGAGCATACAAATATTTGGACTTGCACGTCCCATTACTGTTAAAATCCGAGAGGCACTGGGCAGAAGATTTTATACTTGACCTTTATCAAACGAGAGCTGCTCAGCTAATCAGGACAGATGGCTCGCTGTAGTTTTTCACCACACATCATGTTGGTGCTAAATGGATGTTAAAATGCCAAGCCTATTTTTTTCTTCTCCCATTTTTACGAATGAGTTGAACTCGCATTTCAGGTCAAATTGTAGTGCTGGTGAAAGTATTAGGGCTCTTTTAGGAAGTCACATCACTCTGATTCCCACTAACAAAGATTATGCATTCACTTTGAAAGTGTGCGCAGAAATCAGCAGACGGCATGTGCAAATCTCTTTGCATATTCTTCTGAGCCTGTTAGCTTGGCATCACATTAGATAACAGTCTTGGGGGGTGGTGGGGTGATACGGCTGTTCGTGGTTACGCAACCATATCCCCCTTCAAGTGCTACAGGGCTCAATCTAACTTTGAGGGTCTCTGTGCGATACTGTGTGCCCCTCGGCTCTGGAGGGCCTTACCGGGAATCATTGATATTTGTGTTTTGAAATGTTGAAAAACCTCTGGCTATATTGAACGTGACATTTCTGACAAATTTCTTAAAGCCACTGCGATGAGCGTCAAAGTTAAAGCCTTTGCTTTATCTTAGAAACATTTTACGGCAAACACACTACTTGCCTCTTCAATCCAAATTGATAGATATGAGAAATATATGGAAAGTATGCATACGACAACACCCAAGAAAATAAGTCCTTTGTTATAGCTGTTCTGCTTACAGGAAGTGACATAGCAATGCTCTAAATATGTACTTTTTAAAATTCTAAGCAAATTTCTCTCGTCTTTGCTTTCTGAGCTAAAGAAGAGGTCAGACGCTAGTGGCGTTTGTACTGCAGTTGGATGCAATAGGAGGTTTAAATTGCCCCTTGTGGCTCTGGTTTTAAAAAAAACTAGCCTCAGGTTCCTGTACTTTTTTTAACACACACACACACACACACACACACACACACACACACACACGCACACGCACACGCACACGCGCACACGCACACAGTGTTTTTGTTTTGTTTTATGGGGACTTTCCTTAGACATAATGATTTTTATACTGTACAAACTGTATTGCTAATCCGCTAATCCGAACCCTTCCCCTAAACCTACCCATCACATTTAAAAAAAAAACAACAACAGCATTTAGTCTGTATAAGCTGTTATCCTAATGAGGACCAAAAAATGTCCCCACACAGACAAGGACTTCAGATATTGCCATCTTTGTGAGGACATTTTGTCCTAATGCTAGGGTTTACCTGGAACACACACACACGAATGCACGCACGCACGGTCATTCACACACACACACATACTTTCAAAACCTAGCGAGCTGCCTATCTAGACAGCATTTTAAGAGACCATATGAAGGCTGTTTCAAAAAGCAGATAAGTAAGATACCTTCTTTTAGCCAGATTTGGCGTGAATCTCAGAATGCTTGCCTTCCGGGAAGTTTCAACTTTTAAGTCATAAATGTGCATGCAAGTAAAAAAAGTTGACGTGATGGGCATTTCTTTTTCGCTACAGCAAAAACTGGTAGAAGTTTTATCACTAATGCAACAAAATGAAAAGCAAATGATCATGAACATGTAATTGATGTTTATCTCTGTGTTTTATCCTTCCTGCGTAGCCACAGAAGATTTTGTCACACAAAACTGACTTCGGCTACGTCCTGTTTTTTTGCCACAGGACAGCAAATGCAAGTACATTTTTTGTGGTATGAAGCGTGCAAAGTAACATATTTTAGCAACTGTGTGCAAGTGAATAGCAAATAACATTTTCAAAAAGCTAAATTTTTATTGACTTAAAACGTTGTCTCAGTGTGGAAGGAAGGCCTTCATAAACAGACTAAATAAACACTTACAAGTGTTGCGTTATTAATGTTGGAAATAGTTGTGCTGCTTAATAATTTTCAGGAAACCACAGATTTGTTACACTTGTTACAGATTTTGAAAATTCAAAAGAACAGCAACAGTCTTTTTTTAGTCTTTACTCTTCGAAGTCTTTGTTCTATTTAATTATTTATTGCTGAATAAAAGTTCATTTCTTTCCAAAAAAGCCAATTTTATTATCAATTGTTCCAATTTCTGTGCCACTAGTGTCACAATGGAAAATAATGACAGTGATTCTGTGGTCGTCTTTTTAAATACAATCATTCCGATGTAAAACTTAATGCATAAATTGTCTCTTCTCCAAGGCCATTGTGGCTTCAACATGCACATCCACCAAGACTATTGAATTCAGATTGCTTAATATTGTAAAACAGTCAATTGTACTAAGATTCATTCTCTTAAAATGAGCTTTTGTTATTGAGTCATCAATTTCGCAGGTGTTTTGATGCGACATTTCCTCAGCGAGGGGTTTATAAACTGATAGAGATGCACCACCACCTCCTTTCTGTAAATTGTATCAAGACTGCATCATTATTTTCCATCTGTCCCACTCCCCTGGGCTTTGTTCAGATAAATGCCACAACCAAAAATTCATAACGGAAACAAACAGAAAATCAAAAGGCATGGGAAGCGTTTTGTTTCACTTTTCTGTACCATAAGACTCATCAATTTTTATGTACCTTCTCTCTCTCTGTCTCTCTGTGTCTCTCTCTCTCTCTCTCTCTCTGTCTCTCTCTCTCTCTCTCTCTCTCTCTCTCTGTCTCTCTCTCTCTCTCTCTGTGTGTCTCTCTCTCTCTCTCTCTCTCTGTGTCTCTCTCTGTGTCTCTCTCTCTCTCTCTCTCTCTCTGTGTCTCTCTCTCTCTCTCTCTCTCTCTCTCTCTCTCTGTGTCTCTGTGTCTCTCTCTCTCTCTCTCTCTCTCTGTGACTTTGTGTGACTTTGAATCAATGACCTCCCTGCTTACCTCTGCAGCACTTTCTCCTCCCCAAAAAAATCAATGCAGATGAAAAATGAGCAAAGATTCCCGGTGCTGTCTTTTCCCCGTGCACGGATGGGGGTCCCAGAGGGAGGCGGTGGCCCTGCTGCTCAGTAATTCAGGGTTTAGATGGGCGAAGAGAAGAAGAGGATATAATGCCCTGGCGGGGGAGTGCTAATTGGGACATTGAGTCTGAGCAGACAGGAGGCGACACCGACTGTGTTACCGGCCAGGCTGTCAGGTTAATTTAGCCATCAGAGAGGTTAGCGTTGCAGGAATGTCTGGGGATCTCGACATGCCTCCCTCAGCAGGATCCAAACTAAGTGACTGTAACTTTAAACCACTGTATAACTCACTTATTTGAAAGAGATAGTACAAGATGGGTCACATTCCACTTGTAGCATAATTTCAGGGGTGCCAACTTTCACGCATTCGGTGTGAGACACATGCTTTCAGGCTCTGTTTCGTGCTCTCACGCTGCCCAAATAAAAAAGCCAAAGAGCGTTTGGCGTATGACATCAAGAATCACAAGAGCGATTTGAAAGCTGTGCTTTATTAAACCAGTAAAGATCTGCAACCTCTTGAACGAATGAGTCTGTAACAATCACATTTTCCCCAAAGCGTGTAAGGTCACTGTATACAAGGCAACCTTGTCATTTTTTCCTTAACATCCACTTATACTGTTCAAGTTTCATGGACTAAAAACAGCCATGAATCATGTCATAATTGCCTATGTTATACGTTTCCAATCAGTAAAATATGTAATAATTATAAAGAAAATCATCCTTTCAATTAAAATTTGGATCGAGATTGAGATTTAAAGGATTCGTTTTCAGTTTTTCAGGACATATCCATAGTTACTGTGGATGTCTGTAATGTTTATTGTAGAACAATATTAGATTAAGTAGAAAATTATTTAAGTATTAAATCATGTATTAGGCAAGCTTGTAACCTAATTTTCAATACAAAAAAGCACTTTAGCGGCCTCAAAACTGGCAAGCGTGATCCCTCTGAGAAGTTGTGAAGCGCTTCTTTCAATCGGTCACTGTCCACTCGATACTCTTGGAGTGTACGATTGTAGCGATAGTAACAGGACCTACAGGCGTGACAACAGAGAGAGAAGATTCAAAGGTTTTTCCACCTGGTCAATTCACACGGGATTACTTTTACCAGTGGTTATTTTTTTTCGAAACATTTTATTGACGGTAAACGACACTAGAAAGGTTTACCGGCACAAGAATGTGCAGACCATTAAAAAGTCTGGAAAAATGACTGATGTAGCCAATTGAAATGAGCAAAATCAATTAACATTTTCCCATTTACAAAAAGTGAAATAAATGCATAACTTAAATTATAATCACTTTTTATATTTATTTAAACATATTTAAAATTGTATAATTCAAAAATATAAATTATGAAATTATGCTACTGTACCTTTAAATCGTCTGAATGTTGCTGATCCCCATGTTTTGAACATTAGAGTATGTCTAAATAGTACAATAATTTTGTTCAAATGAGCAAATTGCTTTCCTAAATTTGCATTTAAGTTATGGATGCTCATAATGAATACATTCAAAGCTAATTTATTTAAAGTAACACTGTATATGTCCTTCCATATATAATAATTAATGATTATATAATAAAAATGATAATATGCAGAGTTTATTTACTTGAGCTTTCAGTATACTTACAAAGGATGTGAAAGAGTGATTAGAAACCAGCGGCAGCGGCCAATCCAGCAGAGGTTTTGTGGGAAACGCTTTCCATAAATTAAGTTTCTAACACAAGCGCTCTGCGGAAACACACTGCAAAGAGGAAACATCAATAACTATAATTGTTTTCCAACATAATAAATAATAGATGAGTTTTTAATTGAATGATGTGTTGCAGGCAAAGTTCCTATGTACATGACTTGATCATGAATTTTGCATTACTGTCCTCACTACTGCAGCCAAACATTAATGAGATGCTTCATTTGATCTTCTGTACATAAAATAATCCACATCATCCCCATGGATGCCTATAATAAATAATTTGAATACAACTCAGGCAGCCCCAGGGGTAAAAAGTTTCCAATATCTCTGGGATGGCCCAGCACACGCTGTTTTGATTCATGCTTGAATAGCTGGATAGTAACCGGGCTTGTGTGGCGATGAGAGAGAGAGAGAGAGAGAGAGAGAGAGAGAGAGAGAGAGAGAGAGAGAGAGAGAGAGAACATTTCCTACACACCTTTAGACAACACTCACTTCATGTAAAGACAAAAGACTGGTGTAGTAGTGACACTAAAAGCCCGCTAGCCTCTCCAAGCGCATTTTGTATTTTTAATCTTACTTTTTTTATTGGCTGTGGCCGTATTTCTCTCATTTAAACCATTACTTCAAATGCCAGTCTAAACTATAAGGGCATTCTGTGTTACCGTTGCTCGAAATTGGGACTATTGCCACTGCTATAAATAACCACAGATGCAAAACAACACACACACAAAGACACACACCCACAGGGCTTTCTGTGTGTCTGTGGATTGGATGGTTTGTTTTTGTGTGAAAAGTGACATAAAATAGGTTGGGTGTGAGCGATCAATCTAACAGCTGGCATATGGGCAGGTTTATCGCTTGAGTAACAAGCAACTGGCGCTTCACTGTAATCATCAGACATAATAACACCCCGTAAAAAGCCCCCACAGACTGGTATAGAGTGCACCAGTCCAGTTCGGGAAGCAAGTATCCCATTTACTTTCCCCATAGAGAAATTGATTTTTAGCAATAAAGTATAAATCTTTCAAGACAGACCTACCACAGCTCACTTTTTTGGTCAAAGCAACAAATCGATGTAACCAGCTTGAACTAGTTGCGAAATCAGAATGGAGAAATATTTTACCCTCATGAAAATGTCCTGGTTGTGTCTTATGGATTCCTATTGAAATGACTGGATATCAGTCACAAAGAGCCATTCCTGAATAAATTAGTGTATTCAATGAATCTGTTGAACAAATGATTCAGCGACTCTTTTAAAAAACAAAACAAATCACTTGTTGATAACATTTTGTCCTCAAAGTTGATGTATTAGAAGCAGGAAAAATGGGCAAACTTAAGGATTTGAGTGAGTTTGGCAAGGGTCAAATTGTGAAGGCTAGACGACTGGGTCAGAGAATCTCCAAAACTGCAGCTCTTGTGGGGCGTTCCCAGTCTGCAGTGGTCAGTGGCTATCAAAAGTAGTCCAAGGAAGTGGACAGTGGTCAACCAGCGACCAGCCAAGGCTCATTGATGCACGTGGGGAGCGAAGGCTGGCCCGTGTGGTCCGATCAAACAGACGAGCTACTGTAGCTCAAATTGCTCAAGAAGTTAATGCTGGTTCTGATAGAAAGGTGTCAGAATACACAGAGCATCGCAGTTTGTTGTGCATGGGGCTACATAGCCGCTGACACCCTGTCCACCAGTGAAAGCGCCAACAGTGGGCACGTGAGCATCAGAACTGGACCATGGACAACGTTGGAACTGGATAACGTTTTCTTGTATATCACGTGGATGGCTGGGTGAATGTCCGTAGCTTACCTGGGGGACAGGTTCTCCTGGGAAACCTTGGTTGCTGCCATCCATGTGGATGTTACTTTGACATGTACCACCTACCTAAGCATTGTTGCAGACCATGTACACCATTTCATGGAAACAGTATTCCCTGGTGGCTGTGGCCTCTTTCAGCAGGATAATGTGTCCTGCCACAAAGCAAAAATGGTTCAGGAATGGCTTGAGGAGCACATCAAGTTTGAGGTGTTAACTTGGTCTCCAAACTTGGCACACAATCTAATACCTTTTGTCTTTTCCCCTAATGTCCTAGATGATGGCTAGATTCATACTGGAGCCTATGGAGAAAATAAATAAAATACATTTATTTATACATTCATTCACTGAAATACATTCACATACACATTCATATACCTACACACTGATATATTCTGTTCTATATGCATAGGCACACAGAAGAAAACTCATCTGACCCATCTAAAGAGAACAAGACTCTATAATACGCATTAAATCTAGTAATGTCATGCAGTCCACATCTTCCTTAAGCCCTCTTATCTTCTGCATATGGCTCTTGATCTTCTGTAATGCCGAATCAAGGAGAATATCATTACTGTACTCTCTAAATGACCCCTGTTTTCTGGAAACACTTTGAAACTTGTGGCTTGTTAAAACGAGAAGGCGGAGAGAAGCAGAAATATGGATGCGTGTGGCCTTTTTGTAAGTGTGTGCGTTTTAGGAAAAGACTGAGCCTCATTTGAATTTTTATTGCACAGTAGCTCATCAGAGGAGAAAAGCCCAGTAGAACAAAGGTGATTTCCAGCTTATTTATAATAAGCAGTGCTACTACCTGACTCATTATCTTCCTGCTTAAACTTCTCACACACAATGCATGGCATAATGTACACTGTAAGCTCTAACAGTATCCTCTCATATTCTCAAGTCACATGTTTGTCCTAACATGTAAAAGGCCCCACGTACATTTGGAACAGAGGTTTCTTTGCTAATGGTCTTGGATGGAGGCCGCTGTTTTTCCCACTTGCTTTTTTTGTGGTTCTAGTGGAGATAAAAGCAAAGCAATGTTCGGAAAAGCATACTACTTACTATTTCTACAGTATGTATACTGTGCACATGTATGCAAATGTTGTGTAATCAATATTTTTTAATTTTTTACACACTGCATAAAATACCATATCCCAAAATGCAATGCAGTGATATCAGCTATTGTATAACGTATGTGCTGCGTTCGAATATGCTCCATACTATATAGTAGGCAAAAAACAGTAGGCCAATAGAGAAGTATGTGAATTTATAGTATTCATAAAACAGGAGGCGAAAAGTACCCAGATGACCTACCAGCGAGATTCTGATGTGCACATTCGATGGACGCTTTACTATCCCATGAGGCCACAGGAAAGGATTTATGAATGGAGGTTAAGTGACTTAACTGACTGTTCGGTCACATGATAATGACAACATGGCAAATGTAGTACTACGATTACAACATGGTCGCAAAGTATGTTTCAAACCAAATGTAGTAGCTACTATACATTAGAATAAATGTCACATTTGTCTTTGCCCTTCAGTAAATCTGGGTTCAATTATTTCCATTGGCCCAGTCAGACTGGTTCAGATTTTTATTTGCCCTGTCAAAATGCACAAAAAGTTATTGTTTTCGTTGTTTTTGACCAATGTAACCTTGTAAACAGTGCTGTAAGATTTTCAGGTAGGTCTAACAGGTAGGATATATACAGAAATTGAATAAAGTTATCAAACACTTCGCAATCTTGCCTGCATGAATTATAAATTAAATATAGATTAATCCTTATCAAAGCTACAAAAGTTATATTCAGTCATAAGCGGTGAGTGGTTTTCTCTGTCTTTTTCGGTTTATTAGGCTGCCGTCACTTTAAGACCTGCGGCACATGACGCGGATCTGACACGCTACTCAATTTCTTACAACTCTTTACGTTCATTTAAAACTTCATTTAACTAATTTAAGACTGTGCTTATGAGGATACTCGACAAATCAGACATTTTGCCCTAATTTAGTTTGTGTGTTCAAGCACTGTCTGAAGCAGCTTTCTGTGCTGGTGTGTGTGACTCACACAGACAGGAGATTCACATACGCACACCAGTACTGCGCTGCATTCTCTTTTGTTTCTTGTCACGCTTGAATGGTTTAAAAGCATTTGCATGAATAAGAGCGCCGTCATATAATGTAACGCTAGCCAAAGGATGATGTGGGGAAAAAATGGATGCTGCGTTAATTTTGTTCAATATTTGTATTAATATTAAATTAATTGCATGCATTAATGCGTTCATTTTAACAGTCCTAGTTTTTACACAAAATTGGAAATGCAAAATACCTGCTATTATTTCCAGTGTTTGCTTATCGAAACATGCATATGTCATGTGACAACACTACTGCTCATCCATTATCATTGCATTCTACTTTGTTTCCAATAGTACTTAAAAAACAATATGCATACTGTGAGCAATATGCTAGTATTCCATTCTGAACAAAGATTGCAATTCCCAAGGCAGTTTTAATGAGACTATCATAACACAGAGTCATTTTGCGAGAGATTATGAGAGTAGATAACATTGCAGAAAGCCAAATTAGAAGGAGTAGGAGATCACTAATCCTCTCCGGTTTATGAAAAGTAAATAGTCTTGAATAAAAGGGAAAACGTAGCTTTGTCTTTTGGGCACATACTCAAGGCACAAAGGCAGACCAGAATATGAGGAGCCAGATGTTTGGAAACATCTTTATTCTTTGTCTTAATCATGATTATGAGAGTTTATCAGCTCCCTGACTGGATTACAGCAATAGAAAATTTGATTTGATTTGAAAACAATAGAACTATTTTGGCTTGGATTTTCTGGATATGATATATTATTGATTATGTTAAGCTCCATCAACAGTATCTGTGTCGATTACTGCAACTGACAGTTTATTCATACATCAACTTGTAAAAACCAGCAAAAAACATAAATCTTTTGCTCAATACATTTACATTTTACTGTAAGTGGATGATTGCCAACTGAGAAATGGGTCAAAACTATTTTCTGTGGTAATCGACCACCTGACAACTTGTATTTAAATGTACAATAGTCCTTTAACTTTTGATTTCGATCAGTTTTGTTGCATCTCCTGAGATGTGCCAAAAATCAATAGTTCACACTTTTTTTTAATAAAGTCTCCTTGTTTTAGTAATTAATTACCAGATGCACGAGATAATACTGGGATCTTGTTTTGGAGCCTGGAAAAGATTGCTTTCAATTCTCAAGGGGTCTGTTGAGACGATTGCTTGGCCTTTCGTTTTATCTCACATGTCACTTTAGATAGCTCAGCTGACATCCATCAGGAGAAACACTGAGGGAAGAGAAGAGGAAAGGTGAGAGAAGAAGAAAAACAGATAGGCTGGAGATAGACAGATAGAGGCAGAAGCAAAAAACAGAAGATAAAAAGAGAGCGAGAGCTGCTAGCTGACAGCGAGCCCAGAAAACAAATAATTGTTGAAAGGAATCAAGCATCACGGTTTTCGCAAATTAGAGATTGCGGTCTTGTACAAAACAAAACTTACTTTCCCTTTTTTAAAAGAAATTAATTAAGTGCATACACTCTAAAAAAAATGCTGGGTTGTTTTAACCCATGTTTGGGTCAAATATGGACAAACCCAACTCTTGATTTACATAATTTAATTACATTTTTTTAAAACCAACGGTTGGGTTTGTCCATATTTGACCCACCATTTTTTTACATAGTCAGATAAAATAAAGATAAAAAAACTTTTTAATTACAAACTCATCGTGCAGTGCTACACTCTGACTGGAGATATTAAGCAGATTTATTTTCAGGAAAGTACCACACTTTACTATAATAAAATGCAATATTATAAAATTAGTCAACTGCATTACTTAACATGAACCAACAATGAACAATACTTCTAAAGCATTTATTAATCAAATGTATAAAACAGTGGCTGCATCCGAAATTATATACTGCCCCACTATATAGTAGGCAAAAAACAGTATTTGACAAAAGTAGGTCCGAATGAGGGTTGCAAAGGGACTTAAAAGTTTATGCTAAATTTCCAAAAACCTATCAAAAGTTTCTGAAAAGTTCCAAAAAATCCTGGAAAGTTTCCAAAATTGCAAACTTTGCAACCCTAGACAATAATCACAGTACTCATAAAAGAGTAGGAAAAAAGTACCCAGATGTCCAACTTTTTCCGACAAGATTCTTGAGTGAGCATAAGATGGACACTTTACTATCCCATGAGGCCATGGGAGAAGATTTAATTATGGAAGTGAAGCAACGTAACTGACGCCGTAGGTCACATGATAATGACAACATGGCGGATGTAGTACGTCCAGATTACATTCATACTTAAAGAACATACTTTTTTAGCAGTCGTGAATTACTTATTCAAAATAAGAGAGAATGTGATTTCAGACACAGCCATAGACACTGGTTTGTTGTTTCACATATATCAGCGCCTTCTAGCGGCGATACATTGAAATTTCAGCTTGATACACGCTCCGTGTTTTGAAAACGCCCATCACTAGTTCTGTTGCTGGTCAACAATTTTACCTGGAACATTTGGAAAATTAAGAAAATGACCATGTATGTTCAGATGCAAACGCCTCTTCAGGTGGAGGTGTTTTATATGAGCCTCTTATTACCCTTTTCTGACACATTCGGCCTGGTAACATAGCGTGTGATTAGCTGGAATGGCTGAATTGGATTGAATTTCAATTACTGCATGTCTGGTCACGTCTGAGAGAGTCACAGCTGGGTGAGGGAAGCGGCCCGCTCGTTCAGTATCACAGGAGGGCTACGGCTCTTATATGCTAAAGAAAGAACTTCAGATGTTTGGGACCACAGTTTGACTGTTATTGTTGAACAGGTGAATGGATTTTACACACAAAGACTTGGACAAATATTTGTGAAAGGAGGATGTGTAAATGTGTCAACAGTGCTGGAGCCACTAGCTAAACATAGCAGCGCTGTTAACTTAGATACATTTTTCAGTAGTGTGAATTAATAGTCTAGCTTTTCCATTAATGGACTATTTTCTTTTGAATAAATGTGTAGCGTGACAAAATACTGTACTGTGTATGTAGCTATTATAGCTTTAGCTAATCAGGAAGAGTTGTTTATATCCCCAAGTAACATTACCACTTAACTACGGTAAAATCACACTAATACACTGCCTCCCGTAGCTTATTTCTATTTAATATTTCATAATTATTTCTAATAAAGCTTACTGTAAATGGCTAATGCAGTTAGCTACCTTGTTAGTAAATTGCTATAAGCTACACTATGAGATAATGATAACTATGTGTGTGTGTGTGTGTGTGTGTGTGTGTGTGTCCAGGTATACCTTATGCTATGAGGACAAATGTCCCCACACAGATGACAATATCAGAAATTGTCAGGGGACATTTTTGTCCCCAATACAAGAAGAAAACGTCTTATAAATTAACTAAATTACTAAATTACTAAATTATGTTTTTTGAAAATCCATAAAATGCAAAAATGCAGTTTTCTGTGATGGGTAGGTTTAGTGTGTGTGTGTGCATTTTAGTGGTGTATGTTGGATTATTCACGTGTGCGCACGTCTCGTGACTATTATGAGGATTAGCTGAGCAATATGACCTGAGCTTTACACACATAAACACCTGGTGTGTAGTTCCATTCGCTCACTGTCTCCCTCTGAGATACTTTACGTTTACACACAACATACACAAAGATTATCAGCAAATCAACACCTTTCCCAAGTGGGCTCTTCTAATCATCAGCAGACCACTTAAGGATCCACAGCTATCAAATACACTGGTATAGAGTGTTAGTTAAAACAGTGTCGGCGTGTGGAGGATGAGAGGTTGTAGGCATTTATGGAGTGAGTCTGATTGGGACCGATCTCTTGAGCGCCGGGTCATCTGAAACTACAAGGGAAGGCTTTACACACATAATCGGAAAAAAATAGACAATTACATTATTTCCAGGTGTTAGAAAGCTTGACAAAAAACTGGTAACATTTGACTTGTGCTAATAAGCAACCACCCAGAAACCCATATAAACCATCAATGCCCTAGAACATACTAGGAACCACATGCAACCCCCTAGCAAAACTACCTAGCAACACATTAACAACACCCTAGCAACAACTCAGAACACCCTAGCAACCACCTAATAACTTATTAGCAATGGCCTAGCAATAACTCAGAACATCCTAAGAACCACAAACCAACACCCTAGCAAGACTACCAAGCAACCCCTATCAACCACATTAGCAATGCCTTAGCAACAATTCAAAACACCATAGCAAGCACATAGCAACACCCTTGCAATGCTGTAGCAACCAACTCCCAGAAAACCCTAGCAACCACCTAGCAACCACTCAGAACATCTTAGCAACCATATAATAACACCCTAGCAAAACTACCCAGAAACCCCTATCAACCACCTAGCAACATATTAGCAACACCCTAACAACCACCCAGACCACTATAGCAACCCGGTAGCTAACACGCCAGAAAACAGGTTAGTAACAAACAAGCCATTGCAACTACTGACTTTTTTCAGAAAATGTAGTATGTAAATTGATAACAGTTTTTGATGTGATTCTATTGCAAAATGCTACAGGGAATATCTAATATGATGCCTTTTCCCCCATGCAATCTCAGTGTGAGCAATTATGACATAATTTTTCCATCAGTCTTCAAAAGAAATGAGCAATCAGCATGGCATTAATAGGTGGCTCAGTACTGGAGCTAATTCAGCCATAGAGAGAGAAGTCACATCAGGAGTGTTTCTAAAGTTTCCTGTCACACGCAGACAATAAACACACTCAGCATAACTAGCGTGTGTGATACGTCCCGGCTTGTGTTTGAGAGCCCTGTGGGTTGGCAGGCAGCGGTGCCCAGGTTTAAGAGCGGTTCAACAAGCTTTTGTCAGCTTCCTCAGCACTTTTTTTCTCTTCAAAAAGAGCAGGAAGAGATTTGAGCAGTCAGCAATTCCATTTCAGACTCCATCCATGAACACAGAACTGTCACATCCCTCTAGTGAGTTTCCACATAAGCACAAGGAGCTGAGGCCATCGGGATATGTGTATTGTTTTAGTCAGTGTTCTCAGCGAAACACACCAACTAATGTCTGTGAGTAATGCTGACATCGAGGAGTGACAGGGCAAACTGAAAATAGCTTCTGGACATAAAATAAGTCAGAGAAGCAAATTTATCAGACGTAAACAGAGCATTGTTAAATTTGGTATGACCTCCCAAAAATATCCAATGCTGATACAACAAGGATTTTACAACAACAACAAAAAAAACGGTATAAGAAATAGATGATTTTTATTAAGCACATTATGTTTCCGATCTTAAAATATTGTTGGTTAGACTTATTTTGATGGTCCCCCAGAAATTCAATTGACCATAATTGCTCCTTTGTATTATAATAGCTTTGTATTGCTAGATATACATTCGCAATTTTGAATTCTATCGCAATCTCCCATCAGAATTGCAAGACAGAGGCCTGGATTCACAGACTGGGTTTAGTAATTAAGCCAGGATTAGGCTTTTGTTCAATTAGGACATTTAAGTGTTTTTTTTTTATAAACATGCCTGAAAAGAAAAACATGGACCCACTTTATATTAGGTGGCCTTAACTACTATGTACTAACATATGAATTAATAATTTGATGCAATGCACTTATTGTCTGCAAACATGTTTTTACATTGTACTTACATTTTAAACAATACCTTCATGTAATTACATCTGTAATTCATTTCTGTAATTAAATTTATAATTACACTGTTTATACACAAAACTGAGATATCCGTGCAAGTTGCTAGTTGGGGAGCATTAAAATGAAGCGTTACCATATTGTGTGATAGAGAAAAAACTAATTGTATACACTAATATTTAAAGATTTTGTACATTATATTATATGAATTATATTATATTTAAAATAAAATAAAAAGACGAACAAAAAAATCTTGCTTGGGAATGTTTTTACCTTTAGCATCTTGTTTTCCTGAACTGATGTATCGATTCTGAGCAGGGGCAGGAACTCTGCAGTATATCTGCAGTACAGTTTGTCTCTTTCTATTCGCACAGTTCTCCATTAAAATCAGTTGCGCTAATAGCCTGTGAGAGGGCTGAAAGTGTCCTTCCTCTTCTTCTCTCGTCGGCATGAGGGATCCACAGAGCCTTACATCAACTGACGGCAGCTAATGGAAGTAATCCAAATTGATTAGCAGACACCAAAGCCATCACTTGTTTTCACACACCACTGCAAATGACAAAAAAAAAAACAGGGGTCTTTTGTCAGAGCTGTGTGTGTATGTGTGTGTGTGCATGTGAACATGTGTTATTATTAGTATTATTTATTTTAGGCTACTGGGCTACATATAAAAAGGAACAGTAAATACAAAGAGAGAGAGAAAGAGAAAGGAGAGATAGTTTGTTATGCATGCAGGTTCAGTTGACAGGACACTCTATGGAGACACTAATACAGCACCGAGTATTTCGCCTGCAAGCCTGCATGTGTTAAATTCACTCCACCTGCTTTTTTTATCACTGACTGTCTTTCTATTTGTGTCATCTTCTCATCTCTGTCTCTTTCGCTCTCTCAGAACGACTCCTGGGGAAAGCAGTACTCTTACGCCCTATTTAAGGCCATGAGTCACATGTTGTGCATCGGGTACGGAGCCAGGGCGCCCGTCAGCATGTCAGACCTTTGGATCACCATGCTTAGTATGATTGTGGGCGCTACCTGTTACGCCATGTTTGTGGGCCACGCCACAGCCCTCATCCAGTCTCTGGACTCGTCTCGACGACAGTACCAAGAGAAGGTAAGCGCAGACTCACCGGTTTCATTCACCTAGCTGCTTTGTTTGCAGGTATTCACACGGTATTTTGATATTTACACCACCAAGCCTTTATCGGACGTGCATGCGATCTTACAACACCATGATAGCGTAGTAATCTGTGTCATCATCATGTATCACATTATGAGCTCATCAATCATTCAAGAATGACATCAATATTGATCTGACGTCAAAGAAATTCTACCTCTGCTACATGGGTAGAAGGCTGCATGCTTCAGACAACATGTACCGCTTCAGGACTGGAATAACAATAAGCAATAAGGCCAAAATCAATCATTTTGTATCAAAATAATAATAATAATAACAATATTATTACTATTATTATTATCATCCCAAATAGATTGTTATTAATTACTAATTCATAATATTTATTAAAACTTTATTAATATGATTTATAATGATTATGATAAAGAAAAATAATTCATTATTTTTATTATTCTTAATAATAATAAACATTTAATATTTAATAAACACTAATTCGTATTACAGTATGTGGAATTAAAATATAATTATTAAATGTATTATGGTTATGGTTATTTAATTTAGAAAATGTATGAATTAATTCTTCTTAATATCTTTTAAATTGCTCTGAATACTTTTTAATCATCAAGAAAGTTCAATATTATTAAATAATATTCTTGATTATAATTAAGTATTATCATTATTAATATAATGTTATTATTGTTATTACTATTATTATGAATCATAAATATGAATAATTAATTATAAAATGACATAATTATAAAAAATATTATTAATTAGTAATTCATATTCTTGATTATTCTAAAATATTATGTTTATGATTAAGTTACATTATTATTAAGTTAAAGAATAAATTATATTAATTATATTAACTACTACTACTACTACTACTACAACAAATAAAGTCTGGCAACTGTGCAACTGACAAAATAATATATTAAAACAGTTTTAATTCGGATTGGATAACTCACATTAAGCTACTGAAAAACAGCTGATATGCACAAACTGTGTCTGTACTTCTTTTGGATTTTAGATTACAGCAGCAAGATATTATTCAGTTATATTGGCTAACAAACAACCCTTAAAGATACATCTTTGTCAGATTCATGTGTACAGCATATAGCAATGCTGACACAAACACATCTGCCATGGTGTGTAATTCTCACCTGCACAGGTTTTTGGACTGGTGTGATCGCTGCTTGACACTTTTCTGCTGTTCTCTGACCTCAGCTGTATAGTTCATTACTAAGCTAATTCAAGGATTGTGATACTTAAGTCATCAACTCAGAGATGGCACAGCGTATTGATTCCACTTCCTCTAAACAGCATGCAGCTTCCTCCCTGAGATACTATGAGCGGAGGGATTGTCAGATTATCCCTCATTCTAGCGTCCTGTCTTTGAGTGCTTGCTGTACCGTTAGTGGATCATTATATCCCCATGCTTTCAAAGAGGATTTATCCCAAGTGAAAGACAAAAACACTCCCTGTGCCAAAGCATGTGCAAGAGGAGCCAGATCTGCTTTGTCCCATGGGAGGAGGGTTTTCTCTCATCTGGGACTTCAACGAGACAGGTTAGCGTCACAACGTCATGCCAACATGAGCTATCAGCTTCTCCATTTAATACAATTACAGTGGATGAATGGAAAGACAACATGGGAATGGAGAGAATGGGATTTTGCTCTAGGGAGTTGGCACAGACTAAATGAAAACTAATTATGTAGAATAGGCAACACTGTCACAGAAAGATTGTACTTTTAGGGGTGTAACAGCTCGTTGGATTCTGTTTTATGAGGAAAAAGTTCCCAATAACTTAACTTACATCTTTTGTAGAAATTTCACTCAAATTAACTCAACATTTCTCATCAAATTCTTCCAATACCATGATCTGAGCTACCTATATACTATCCACACACACACATACTATTCAAAGTTTGTTTGTGGAAAGAAAGTCATATTTTTATTCAGCAAGGATGCATTAAATTGAACAAAAGTGACAAAATTCTATTTCAAAATGCTAAAATATTAAGCAGCAACTGTTTTCAACATTGCTACATGAGCAGCTATCAAAAGCGGTCCAAGGAAGGAACAGTGGTGAACCAGTGACAGAGTCACGGGCGACCAAGGCTCATTGATGCACGTGGGGAGCGAAGGCTGGCCCGTGTGGTCCAATCAAACAGACGAGCTACTGTAGCTCAAATTGCTCAAGAAGTTAATGCTGGTTCTGATAGAAAGGTGTCAGAATACACAGTGCATCACAGTTTGTTGCGTATGGGACAGCATAGCCGCAGTCCAGTCAGGATGCCCATGCTGACCCCTGTCCACCGCCGAAAGCACCAGCAGTGGGCACATGAGCATCAGAACTGGACCACAGAGCAATGGAAGAAGATGGCCTGGTCTGATGAATCACGTTTTCTTTTACATCACTTTGATGGCCGGGTGCACATGGCACCAGGATGCACTATGGGAAAAAGGCAAGCCGGCGGAGGCAGTGTGATGCTTTGGGCAATGATCTGCTGGGAAACCTTGGGTCCTGTCATCCATGTGGATGTTACTTTGACACGTTCCACCTACTTAAGCATTGTTGCAGACCATGTACACCCTTTCATTGGAAATGGTATTCCCTGGTGGCTGTGGCCTCTCTCAGCAGGATAATGCGCCCTGCCACAAAGCAAAAATGGTTCAGGAATGGTTTGAGGAGCACAACGAGTTTGAGGTGTTGACGTGGCCTCCAAATTCCACAGATCTCAATCCAATCGAGCATCTGTGGGATGTGCTGAAAAAGCAAGTCTGATCCATGGAGGCCCCACCACGCAACTTAAAGGACTTAAAGGATCTGCTGCTAACATCTTAGTCCCAGATTACACAGCACATCTTCACGGTTCTAGGGGAGTCCATGCTTAGACGGATCAGAGCTTTTTTATGCTCATAATGTTATGCCTGATCAGTGCATATTCACATAGAATACGGTTCTTTAAATTGTAATAATATTTCACAATATTAATGTTTTCTGCTGTATTTTGATCAAATAAATGCATTTTGGGAGCATAAGAGACTTCTTTCAAATACATTCAAAAGAGTCTCATGACCCCAAACTTTTGAATGGTAGCGTAGCTCTAACTATTACTGTATATCAAAAAATGTCTCATTTGTTTCTATTTCTAATTTAACAAAGTTGATACTTACAACTGAGAACTCAATTAAATCGCCTGATCTATGAGTGAGCAACCTCTGAATAAAAATGATATGCAGGCACAATGTCAGTTTGTCTACAAGAAGAATTTCATGCATTTAAGCATTTGAATCAAAAGCTTGAATTTCTTTAATATGTGTAGCTGCCTTAGGAAATAGACTGTCTGCTAAATGTCAGAGGCAATTGCATCAATATACATTTCAACATACAAACTAACTACTATCCAGAGACGATCACACACAGGCTTTATTTTGCCCTAGTTTATTTGCGACCGCTGTTGAAATATCATCTAGGAGTTTGCTTGCATTTATAAAACTGCTTTTTCTCATTACAGCCAGCCCTTACATCTTTTAGATTGACAAAACCCATTTAGCTGAAACCTTTTAGCGGAACAAAGTGTGGGATTTCCAAGCTAATGAGATTCCTTTACTCTGGAAAACAGGGTGCTGCACACATCTATGTGCCATGTGTACCATCAATTTCCCTGTTATGGCCGCAGTGCACGGGCTTATCTGAGTTGCACACGTAGCTAGTGTCACCTTCACTGCGACAATGACACAGCGGTCTGAAACGGACAAAGGGCTTCTATGAATTTACATCTCTGCCTGTCCCAGCACGGACTCTTATCTTCAATTTAAATATGATTTTTTGACCTTGCCATGGCCGTGTAGCACTAGACACAAACTAGCAGTGTTACACACTTCACTTAGAATCGCAATGTGACCGCTGTGGTTTCATCCCACCATAATGCCAATTAAAATCTGGCTCCATTGCAAATGGATATTAGATATGGCTGGCCTGCCCAGAGATCTGCAAAATACATTCATATCGAACGGGTTTCTCAATGGTCACTATATATAAACAGCAAAGCTCAAATGTCAATGCCAATGTCACTGGCCTACACTGCGGAGAACTACAGCATCGCTGGTCACCAGCGGACAGCAGGTCTTATTTTGGATACTGGTGTGCTGGTGTCCCAACCATGTTTAGCTTAACCTTTTTAACTGTTTAACAGCGAAAGCGCAGCACGCTAATTAAAGGGATAGTTCACCCAAAAATGAAAATTTGATGTTTATCTGAATTTGATGTCCCCAGATGACTTTGTTTCTTCAGTAGAACACAAATGATTTTTAACTCCAACTGTTGCAGTCTGTCAGTCGTATAACGCATGTGAATGGTAACGTCCATCTATGAGTAAAAAAACATGCACAGACAAATCCATATTAAACCCTGCGGCTCGTGATGACACATTGATGTCTTAAGACACAAAACGATCCGTTTGTGTGATAAACCAAACAGTATTTATATCATTTTTTACCTCAAAATGTCCAACAGCCTTCAGTGTGCGATCATTTCCGAAGTGAGGTCTGTACACGATATTGCATAGTTTATGCAAGCGCCGGAAGTTGCCAAAAGTAGCAGTACTTAAAAATAAAAATAAAAATCAGATTTGTCAAAACAGATCTGTGCATTAAGTCTTGCATAGACTTGTTCTGTTACCTGTAATGTGTTTCTTTGTTTTCATTATATATTAAACACATTTTTTTTTTATGCAATGTTTAACTGAACAATATTTGAATATTTACTTATAATCATAAATATGATTAAAAATGAACTAAATTAATTTGTTTAATATATTTCAAAAAATAGTTTGTTTTTGTGATGGTACCAAAATTGGTCAAGAGGACCATGAAATTTGACTAGTATTGGTACCACCTACTGAAATTTTGGTAATGTGACCTTTTTTTCTCTCACTACTGTTTACTATTTAATACAATATGGGATGAAATAAAACAATGCCTTCTAGCAATGTATTCTTGGATTACTATTACTATCCAGAAGGGCATGTAATACTTCCTTACAGTTTGGCCAAAATTAGATTTTTAATGAATAGTAGTATTAGTATAAAAATACTGTACGTTAAAGGTAGGGTAGGCAATTTGTTTTAAAAACACTTTTTGTTATACTGGTTGAAACTCTTCACATCCTGATAGCAATCAAGAATAGAAGTGGTCTAAATATTAAAACATGTACATATATCTTCTGTGGAAGTCTCAGGACCAACAAAAGTTCGTCCAATCATTGTATTCGGACCTGCCTGTCAACATGCGTATTGACACACGTCATAAGCGCATTCCAGACAAAGTCACCGTACGTCATAAACAAATAGTTTACAATCTTTTACAATTCCTCCTGAACCAAAGCAACAAGCTTATGCTGCGTTCCCAGCATAACTGTACAGTAATTATGGACTGAAACCTGTGATGTTCTACCCAAAGACTGAGATTTATGTTTCTATGTCAACACTATCAACAGCAAAATAAATCTGCAGCAGTCAGGTGGTACAAGTCAGAGCTCTGTAAGATGTTTAGGTTAATTATTATTGTAAAGTTATGTGCGTTGAGACATGAGGTAGTTTAACACGGTGTCTCATCTCATGATGCTTTGTGAACTATATGCACCGTGTGTGTTCATGTGTTTTGGAGTTGGCGTGGCTTTGGAGACGCTCTGAAGGGAGGCTGGGATCTTAGGCTTTCAAAGCAAGCTTTATTATTATTCAAAATAAATATATAGGGTCATATGCTGTAATCAGTGGTTTTATAACAGTTCTGATGAAGAATGTTCTGGCTCAGCTTTTGCACTGTCTGACTCATTGCGATTCTATCTGCTGTTCCATTTGCAAAGACAAGCATACGAAAGCCGACTAATGGAAGATAACCACGCTCCAACATCCTTATCTCTCATCAGTCCACTCATCTGTGGCTTTGCAATAGCAGATCTCTTATGATCAGCAGATCAAACCAGCACATGGCTGAGATCAGACCTAGAGAGGAACCACGACACGTGGTTGTGTGCTGAGCAGGGAGATGCATAGGAGTGGAAGAATTCTTTCAAAGTGCAAGATCAAAGACGGAAACATTTCAAGAAGTTACTCTGATGTGAGGTCAACGTTCACCTTATTCACCTGATTTCATTTTTGATACCAGTTTAGGAATAAAACCAGGCATTATTTCCTGGCATTTACAGAGCATTCCACAGCAGGAGAGCGAGGCAAGGATCTTCTATCATCAAAAACGGCATAAACAGCCAGAATCCCTTGTCAGATCAGCAGTCTTGTTATGTAATGCTTCATGAATACAGGCTGTTGTGTGATTGAATGCAACGGTTAAAAAGGTGGGTTGTTTGTTGGATGTACAAGACATCTAAAGCCAGGTGCACACTTGTTTTGACGTCCTTCCTTATGATTGTTGCTTGTCAGATTCTACAATATGTCCCAGTAAGATATTGAAAGTCAAGGCATAATGCGACACCAACAGCCTTTTATGTCAGTTTGTGTGATATATATCGTAGGACTTTGGTCATGACTGACAGCATTGACTAGGCGATAATTCACAGCATTGAAGTTGGCAGAGTTTTGTTTCAGTTACAGCAAGCTCAAGGTCGAATGATCATGACATGAAGGGAATGGTAAAAATGAGATTTGTATTGCACATTATATTATATAAATAAAACTGAACATGCATTAAGATGTAGGAAACATAAATATTTTATTATTGCTAACGAATATATACTGCACGGTCAAAAAATGGCAAATGATTGGATCATCATTGCAGTGATTATGATGTTTCTAGCATGTTTGGCAACAGTTTTTCTAACCCTAATTGGTGGAGTGTGTAGCTTTTAATTTCTTAAACAGCCATGTAGGAAAACACATCACAGCCATATTTCATGATGACAATGTCAAGATTCACCAGGCTCATACTGTGAAAGAGTGGTTGAAAGGGAGCATGAAGAATCATTTTTACTCATGAATCGGCACTTCTGAGTCCAGACCTTAAATTCATTGAAAGTCTTTGGGTTGTGCTGGAGGAGACTTTACAGAGTGCTGGACTCTTGCATTGGCAATACAAGATGTTGACCAAAAATGTATGCACCTCTTGATGAAAATAAATGTTGTGATGTTTTTAACATCAGGAGGTGCATCCATTTTTAGTCAAGATCTTGCATTGACAATGCAAGAGTCAAGCACCTCCTCCAGCACATTCTTTCTTGAGTCGGATGAATCTTGACTATGTCCTCCTGGAATATGGCCATGATGAGTCTTCCTACTTAATTGCTTAGAAACATAATAATCATTGATCATTGACTCATTTTAATCCAAACAATTACTCTTTTTTTTTTACTTTTTTTTTTTGGCCAGACAGAGTATAATAAAAATGATGCAAGAAACAAATTTTATATAAACATTGTCGATTGCAATTACTGTGCTCAAATTTTGGAAAGTGTTGCAAAATTGGCCCAGAATATTGTGGGCATGCATACAGATGGTCTATTTTGTTTGTTTGTTACTTCAACAAAATCCAAAATATAGATTCTAATTTTCAAAGAGACAGAATAATAAAAGGCATTATGATCTCAAATCATCTTGCGTTTTCTCATCTTCCCTTCATGCAAATTAGGATATCTATATTATCATCCCTATTGCATGAGCGCACCTCAGTGCACCTCAGCACTGTATCCTCCTGAGCAGGTACCTTTGCAATTTGGTGGAACAAAGCACCTTTTAAGTAGTTGTATTGTCCCTAAACATTTTTTCTTTTTTGCTGGAGAGAGAGTGAAGGGCAGCTGCAAGCACCTGAGACACCGGAGATATGCAGACAGGCTGGGCGGATTGTTCCTGACATCTAATATAACCCTGTCAGAGCCCAGCAAACATTTAATGTGATGACCGCTTCTGCAAGAAGAAATGGAAAGAAAAGAGAGAGTGGTGATAAACAAGCCTAATCTTGACAAAGCATTTCTGTTCCCACGCTGATATTAAACCTGAACATGGATTAGCCTTCCGTGCTTTTGCTCAATGTAGTAAAGAGGAAACATCAGAACTAGCCTAGGAAAGGAAAATGACAGAACAGAAAATGGGAAACGGAAGGAAGTAAATTAAGAAATAAAAAGAAAAGGAAAGGAAAAGGACAGAACAGGAAATGGGAGAAGGAAGGAAGGAAGGAAGGAAGGAAGGAAGGAAGGAAGGAAGGAAGGAAGGAAGGAAGGAAGGAAGGAAGGAAGGAAGGAAGGAAGGAAGGAAGGAAGGAAGGAAGGAAGGAAGGAAGGAAGGAAGGAAGGAAGGAAGGAAGGAAGGAAGGAAGGAAGGAAGGAAGGAAGGAAGGAAGTTAAGAAATGGAAAGGAAAGCACAGGAAATGGGAAAAGGAAGGAAATTAAGAAATGAAAAGGAAAGAAAAAGGACAGAACAGGAAGAGAAGAATGAAAAAGGTGGGAAGTTTACATTTAACTAAAAATGAAAAGGATATGAATAGGTAAAAGGAGGGGATAGGAAAAGGAAAGGAACAGGACAAGAAAAGGAGAAGGAGACAGGACAAGTGGTAAGGAAGAAAGGAAAGGAACAGAAAAGGAAAAGAACAAAAAGTAAAAAAATAATGGAAAGAACTAGAAAGGAGAAAAATGAAATGACAGCAAATGAAATGTGAAGGAAAATAAAAAATATTGCAAGGTAATATAAAGGACAGGAAAAGTAAAAGGCCGGAACAGGAAAGGGAAGTACAGGAAGAAAATAAGGGAAGACAACAGAAAAAAAGGAAAGAAATGGAAAGGATAAAGAATGAAAAGGGGAAAAAGACAAAGGAAATGACAGGAAAGGGAAAGAGACAGGAGGGACGGAAAGAAGGAAGGCTAAGGAAGAAGGAGGAAGAAGAAGGAAGATTATAAGAAATTGGAAAGGAAAAGAAAAGAAAAGGGGACCAGAAATGGAAGGATAAAAAATATACAGTATATATATATATATATATAAAATAATAAAAAGGTAATATAAAGGACAGGAAACTTAAAGACAAGAAGGGAAGGAAAGAAGAAAAATTAAAATGGAAAGTAAAAGGTCATGAAAAAGATGGCTAAGAAAATAAAAAGGGGAAAACGGGGGACATGGCAGGAAAAAGTAAGAAAATAAATACGCAAAATTCAAGAATATTGGCAGATATCTGCAAGAATTTGTCGATGGCCTTTTTGAAGCGGATAAATAAACATGCCATTGACACTAAGAGGACGCCAGCTGTCATTCACACAGACGGATAAAACATTTGAGCATTACCTCTGTGGGAATCATGAAGAGCATGTAAGCGAGCTTTATAAAATCCCCTCAGGATGAAGTGAGTTTATCTGCTCTGCCAGTACCAAATGATATTTGTGCTTTAAGCCACATGCCCAAAACAGCTTGACTTTCCTGTGCCTTCTCACCACCTCAGGACTACTCCATTAAAAGCCTCTACACTTCTCGTTCCCCACACGACCTACCAAAAAGTTCCCCTTCTTTGTGAGCTCGGCGTAAATCAATGCACTGCAAACAGGCCTTATCATGCTCTGACAGATGCGCTGTAATCAATGTAGAACAAGAAGTGACATCGTTTTTTGTTTTCACCCTCATTTCCGTCGCTACCCGCTGTCTTAGCGCAGTGCCACTGGCCTGTGGTGTGCGAGACGGTGTTTATTCACAGGTGCTGTCGTCACCGGGCTGTGACAATCCGTTAAACCAAACAGACTGATCCCCTGATTCTGCTTGCTGAATATGTGTGTGCGTGTGTGTGTGTGTAAGCAGACTGATTAAAATGGATGAGTTTTCCAGAGTTTCTGGAGTTTTGGTCTCCAGCTCCTCTTCTTCCAAAGAATGGATGTGTGTTTTTGAATGTATCAGAGAGAAAATGGAAGGGGGTAAGCTGGTGTCCATGCTTCTCAACCAGCTTAAAGGGGTCACGTGACTGTCACAGAGCTCTGGAGGGCCAAACAGCCATAGAACTGCAGCACAAGCCTGTCAATTGTCCATCTCAAAAACAAAAATATGTGAACAAGATGCAAGTTTTGGGCATTTGTGATCCATATACAGCACCTGCCATAGCATTTCTATCACTAAAAACAGTGGAAAAACTTGAAAAACACTTATGGGTTGCACCAATAAGGATTAAAGGGGTACTTCAGCGCTGGGAAGATGAATCTGTATTTAAACTGGGTCATTTATGTAGTAGAAATGTGAAATTATTTTAGAATTTGGTGCCTTCTAGATTGAGAAAAGCCAGAAAATGTATTTTTGGCACATGTGGATGAAAGACATAAGCGCATGTACCGTATATGTTCACGGCGCATGTTCAGTCTGGCGCGTTTTCAGATCATGCCTATGGAAGCTTAACTTTCATAACTTTTCAGTTCAGTAAAAAGTGGAAACACTCACTTTGCTCCGCACTGCTCCGTTTACATGAATGCCGGCTGAGCCGAGCGCTGTGAGTGTGATCCCATCCCCCATGGCCGGGTTGAAAACATGCGGAAATATCTCCTTTTACTGGCTGTAGTCTATAGCCTCTGGACAAGAGATTTATGTATTTTATTTCTGGAAAAAATCCTTGGGAAGCACGATCATTTGAATATACTACCAGATTTCTACTGATACAAAGCTTAATGCTAAATCACTGAAGTAACCCTTTAAATTAAGCAAAGTTTAATACTAATCAAGGATTTGTTGATCTGGGTTTTATTTTAAATTAAGTTGTGTTTAAGGCAGTGGCTATTTGCACCAAGAGCAAATAAATAAATGCTTTTAAATGCAATAAAAGCAATACACACTTTTATTATTATTAAATATAATTTCGTTAGGCACTTTATTTCACTTTAAGAACATTTTCTTAATTTTGATTTAAAGTAAATGCCCTTCCGATGTGATATGTGATGGGAAAAGGGAGAAGAGCAAGCTCGGCAAAAGTTGGATTCGAACCCGGGTCGATCGCGTCAAAACCAAGATCCTTAAACCTTTACGCTCTACTGACGCCACTAAAGATGCTAAAATATAGGGTTAGGCGGAGCTAGTGCGAGAATAGCACTAGACCACAAGGCAGGCTTTTTGCACTTGGTGTGAATAGGAGCCCGATCTCACGAAAATGCGTATCAATAGTACGAGTGTGCAATCTCGTAGAATGTATACGCCAAAACTCATTTTGGCGTGCATATGGTACGCCGTTTTTGGCGTGCATATGATACGCACTTTATGGCGTATTAACCCCCCACACCCCCACCCTCACCCTACCCAAAAGCGTGTCATATACACGCCATAAAGTGCGTATCATATGCACGCCAAAAACGACGTACCATATGCACGCCAAAATGAGTTTTGGCGTATACATTCTACGAGATTGCACACTCGTACTATTTATACGCATTGTCATGAGATCGTGTTGGTAAATAGACACTCCGTAATTTTAAACTCAGATGAACAAATCAGGGATTACAATTCTAACCTGTGATTAAAACCTTCATCTACAATTAATTTTCTCTGCCATGATGGATTCACCAATTAAACAGCAACACTGTTAATATTCCATTTCTTTTTTATTGAACACCAAAAACTCTCTCTCTCTCTCTCTCTCCTCTCTCTCTCTCTCTCTCTGACAACTCCTGCCGATAAAAGGAAATAAAATATCTTTATAAACTGCTATGTAGAAAGACCGTAAGGAATTAAAGGGCAGATCAAGCAGCATAGGCTAATGAGATGCTTAATCCTTAAAGTGCCATAATGTACTAAAACAGTGATATTAAAAGATCAAATTCAGTTTACATCTTATTGACAATACATATTTACAGGCAAGCAGTTGAGCTCAGAATATGAATGCAACACATTTTCTTTATTATGGTCTTCGGTGGAAATAAATGCTTGTGTTGCATTAATATTCTGAGTTCATCTGCTTACCCGTACAAAGTATGCATCATCAATAAGGTGTATATTGAATTTTCATATCACTGTCTTACTACATTAGTATTTACCATAAACCTGGTTAAAAATGACTGGCGGGCTGCGGAGGAAAGCTTTGTTTTGTCCTCCAGGTGGGTCTTCTTATAAGGGTGTGACGTGACGTCACATGAAAACTATGAATTGTGCTTTTTTACGTTTTCAACTTTCTTCTGTGTGTAAAGTTGCTGTAATGTTGAGCATGAAAAAGGTCTAGTTACAAAGCACAATTTCACTCCAAAGGGAGTTATTGTCTATATCAATATGCATGGGTTCTGAACTTTTCTTCCTGGAACACTTCACAATATTCCTTATTTAAATAATCACCACCCAAGGCACAAGCAAAAACACCAAACAAAGTGCAGAGGCCTGGTTGATCTGTGTTAGTAGTGTGTAGAAACTTGTGGTTATGGTAAGGGGCATTCACAAAACACACTTAAAGCGGTTGACCAATCGCAACGCACTGGTGCAGCGACCAATCAGAGCACATTTTCAGAGGGAGGGGCTTCATAGAGACAGGAACTAAACTAAGCGTTACTGACAGACTGGAAATAGAGGTGCTGCAATAAATTAAATAATTATACTGCGTTTAAACAGTACTCTTAAAAACAGGAAAACCTGTAGACATAAAAAAATAAATCCAGACTTTGAAAAAGGGCATAATAGGTTTAATTTAAAAAATACAAAATGGAGAATTTCTTGTTTCATTTTAAGTTTGAAGTCAAATTTAGCCAGTACACTGTATTAAAAAGAAGTCATTTCAAACTTGAAAAACGAGTTGAACCTTATAGAACAGAAAAAGTTGAAAATTGCTTCATTTATTTTGATGATTCAATGTAAAAACATGTTGTCATGACCTATTCATCATATTTTTTACAGAGTACATGAAAATACAGTATGTGTTCAAAACTGTTCTTAACTTATCCTGAGTCATAAGTCTACAATAATGATTCAAAATTGGTGCTTGTGTACTCATGCATGAATGTGTGTGAGAATAAATACGTGGTCACCATCTCTCAGGAAGGAAGCCCATATCAGTGTGTTTGCTTTTGCCCTGATGCCTAGTGACTCACTGTTGCTCTATGAGAGGTTCATGGCACTCACACTGCCACCGTCTGACTGACCACAGGTCACAGTTACTCATATTCGGAATATTCAGCGCTGACTCAGACTTAGTAACACTATAGCGGTGTCCCAGTTCAGAGGCTGCACAGCGGCGTGACGAAGGCTGTCCAAATTCGAAGGCTTCTTCGAATGCGGGCTACAAACGCGTCCTTCGTTTTCCCGGGGACTTTGAAGGTGTGGCCTTTGAAGTCAGCAGACTGTGAATTGGGACACAGCTTATGTGAGGGAATTTAATAAGAATGAATTGTGTCTGAATCGTTTACAATGTTTTGTCATTGTTTTAGCATCTTGATTCGACTGGCTGAGCTGTGTTAACTAGTCCAGGCCAATAGGAGTTGTGGCTATTTTAAGCCACAATTATTTTTTATGCAGTGTTCTTACTGTTAACTAAAACAAACTATTCAATATTGCTTCGGTAATTGAAATAAATAAAGCTGAAATAAAATAAAATATAAATATAAGGAATTAACTTTAAAAACTTAAACAAAAATTAGAAATGTTGCCTTGGCAACTAACTGAATTTAAATACACACTCTAAAAAATGCTGGGTAAAAAACAACCCAATGTTGGGTCAAATATGGACTAACCCAGCGATTGGGTTGTCCTAAGCAAACATTTAACCTAACCATAGTGTTACAACAACCCAGCATTTTAAGAGTGCATTTAAGCAAAAGTACATAATTACTAAAACTAAAACTGAAATTAAAAAAACCTATTAATAAATACTATAATATTTATATAAAACAATACTTTAAAACACTTTTAAAGATGACAGCATTGTGTTCATTTTCTCTTATATTGGTGTTCTTTTTATAACTAAATATAAATATAGGGACAAATGAGCACAATTAAGTATCTAATATCAGCGCTATAATATTAGCCACTAACCAATACCAAAATATTGTGAATCCCTATAAGTGCCTGCTTAGATACTCAAAGCACAGCATATGATTTATCATCAGAATTGTGATACTGGATTGCGAGTGTTTAGTGAATAAAATGCAGGTTTTTGTGCTGAAATACACGGTTGTGCACTAGCACCCTGCAACAAAAATAACCAGCCGATGTCGTGGCTTCTTTTAAATATCAGACACGAACTTTCCTCAGAGACATATTCTAAAATCAGCATGTTCAAGCTAAAGCTGTCTGTACCGTCTTAGCATCCCACAGGCTGAAGACATCAGCTCTTAAATTCTCAAGGCCTCTGTCTAAGAGACAAGGATAAAGACTTTCTGTCGAGACGCTAAGTAGCCGTGGGTCTAGCCGTCCCCCTGCTGCAGATGCAGTACGGAGAGAGATGGGGAGGTTTTGGAACATTAGTCTAATTGCTTGGTGCTTGAATTGTCCTACTCATTCAAAGCCATTTCGCCCACAATGATAAAAGATTATGTGGTCCACCATCAGAATACGTTTCTGTGCCGCAGCAAGTGTAGGCATTTCCCACACACTGCCATCACACACATTGCTGTCAATCGATTAAATCATTTTACTAATTAATCACACATTTTTCTGTAATTAATCGCCATTAAATCGCACCTAACATTAACGTTTTTAATATATTGTATTCATTTCACATTTAATCTCCAAATTAATATAGAAACAACATAAAGACTATGTTTAACGTTATATTTTTATGAAAAAAGACCAGTCTCACCGAAACCAATACTCCTGCTGATGTCTCTATGATATTGATTTTTTTCTCAATTTTAACCATTAATCATAGCCATCAAGCATTACAGTATAGTTGAAAGGTATACATTTTTTACATTTATAAGACTTTACAAATGTAACAACTTTTAAGTGAATTTAAGTGAACTTCTTCACATAAAACTATTAGAATAAATGTCACATTTTCCTTTGCCCTTCAATATATCAGGGCTCAATTTTTCCTGATGGCCCCATCAGACTAGTTAAGATTTTTACTTGCCCAGTCAAAATACACAAAAAGTTATTGTTTTCGTTATTGTTTTAACCATGGGTAAAATTAGGCTGCTGTCACTTTAACGCTGCATTCACACGGGGCTTCGGCGTTAACGCTTGACGGAGGGCGTGGCTGAAGCTTGGCCGTTATAGTGACAACAGCCAATCACACGTCTGCTCTAGGGTCGCATGAGCGCGGTGGCTAGCGCCTGCTCTAGGGTATTTGCATACGGCGATCTGATTGGATGACGCCTGCGTTGGCGCATGAAAAGTTGAGAAATCTTCAACTTCTGCCGCTTGCAACGCGAGTGAAGCGAAGCGACGGAGCCCACAATTCAGTTCGGCAACGGATGATGTCACCCATTCAAAGTGAATGAGAAGCGTAAACGACAACGCCCCGTGTGAATGGGGCGTAAGACAGACACACATCCTATTTTCTCACAAATCTTAACATTCATTTAAGACTTCATTTAGCTCATTTAAGATTGTGCTTGCGAGGATACTCGACAAAATTAAAATTTTGGCATAATTTTATCTTTTTGTCCGTTCGAGCGTCTGAAGCGGCTTCCTGTGTGCACGAGTCTGAAAAAACAGCCTTAACACTTACAATATAAATGTTTTTCCCCCCAAGATCACTTGCACAAAAATATAGTATGACCATTTGCCAATCACGTCAGGATCAAGCGTGTGGTTTTTGCTACTATACTATTCAGATTTCTACGCAAATGATTAATGATGGCTTAACCTCTTCGCATGTAAAATGAATAACACTGCTTACATTTTCCAGTGTGTTAAATGTCTGTGTGCATGGAATACTACATTTTCCAGATAATGTGTTGATCATTTATCCCACAATGCTTTCTGAAGGATCATGTGACACTGAAGACTGCAGTAATTACATTTCGAAATATGAAAACAGTTATTTTACATTCTAAAAATATTTCACAATATTACTGGGTTTACTGTATTTTTGATCAAATTATTACAGCAAGGTAAATAATAATAGCCTGTTAGTCTGAGAGTTATTAATGAATCTCACGTCACACTGAGGTAAAAGTGAAGAATTCATAGAGAGAGAATAGATAAAACAGCCTGTATTGATAAATCACGAACAGAAGAGCTGTTATAGAAATGTCAGTGAGTGTAACAGTCTAAAATAGATTGCTCTCTGACAGATATAGACTGTCCTGGTAGGTTATCATTTCCTGTGACGGTATGGCGTGGGTAGCCTGTGTAGGTACAGAATGCACACATAATTGAATTCATGTGTAACCAGAGACAGGTAAAAGGGAGCAGGTGTTAGGATTAGAAATTCCTGCTCTGATGTCATCAGCGGAGTTGGCAGACAGGAAGTGTTCTACCACGCGCACCACCTGCCCACAGCCAATGACCCAGCACATTTTCTGCGCGCGTGTGGATGTGTTTACACAGGATTTATCTAAATGGCGCATCTTTAAATCATGCATGAATTAAAAAGATCATTACACGGAGGGACATTTTATTGACATTTTATTTAATTTGAATACAAATTTCTTATGGGAAATAAAAATAGAGACAATTGAGATAATAGCCCAGATGAATTGGCTTTGGAAGAATTGGATGAGAAATTTCTGTATTGAAATCTGTGACTGTTGATTGCAAATCTGAGAACATGAGCACAATGAAATATAAAAACAGTGACATTTCTAGGTCACATAGTACTTATATTTACTGCCATTCAAAAGTGTGGGGTTGGTAAGGCTTTTTAAATGATTTTGAAAGAAGTCTCTAATGCTCACCAAAGACGCATTTATTTGAGTAAAAATACAGAAAAACAGGAATATCGTAAAATCAATTTAAAATAACTGTTTTCTATTTAAATATATATTTGAATGTATTTTGTGATGCGACACTGAATTCTCAGCATCATTACTCAGCGTCACATGATCCTTCAGAAATCATCCTAATATGAGGATTTGCAGCTCAAGAAATATTATATATTATTTCTTGTGTGCTATTGCTGGGGGACTTGTGATTTTTTAAATAAAAGTCTACTTTTAATGCACACTTGCTAAATAAAACTATTACTTACATTTTTTTTTTAGGAATTTTAGTGTATATTTTTTATTTTTTAAATCATAATTCAGGTAATAATTTCTCATTAATTGCTCAAAGTGGATGTTAAAAATCACTGATATTCAATATCAGGAAATTGACGGTAAGGTTGAGTGCATATCTTTGTGGGATAAATTATCTGTGCATGATCTGGAAAATTTATTATTTCATTTAGCACACAGAAAAATGTAATAAGCAATGTTCATTTTTCATGCAAATATACAACAATCGTGCTGCTTAATGTTTTTGTAGAAACCATGAGACTTAAGATTTTTTGAGAAATAGAAAGTTCAAAAGAAAGTAGAAATCCCTCATAATTTTATAAATGGCTTTTGTCACTTTTGTCATCAAATTAATGCATCCTTGCTAAATAAATAAACATACATACATACATACATACATACATACATACATACATACATACATACATACATACACATATATATATATATATATACATACACACACACACACACACACACACACACACACACACACACACACACACATATATATATATATATATATATATATATATATATATATATATATATATATATATATATATATATATATGTATGTATGTATGTATATTTATTTATTTAGCATATATATAAATTTAGTATTTATATAAAATGTATCAGCACCATTTTTTTTTTTTTTTACTAAAAAGGCGTTCTCTCTCTCCTTCTCTCTTACAGTATAAGCAAGTGGAGCAGTACATGTCCTTCCACAAGCTGCCAGCGGACATGCGGCAGAAAATCCACGATTACTATGAACATCGCTACCAGGGAAAGATCTTCGACGAGGACAGCATCCTTAACGAGCTCAACGACCCACTCAAAGAGGTGAGACACCGATATGTCATAGTAGTGCTGACCCAGGGTCAGAGCTCATATGGCTGCGGGTACATTTGAACCCGAGCATCTCAGAAAATAAGTGCTGATCTAGGATTATCTCTCTGTCTGGACGCCTAATCCTTTTCATTTGGATATGAAAGCAAACATCTAATCTTAGATCTTTGATACCACAGGTCTTTCAAATTATTTCAATGCCATATACACTTCTTTAAAAGTAACCGCTTCTGGCAGATTTACTCATCCATATCAGTAACGTTGTGCCAGGTTATTGTAGTTAATATTAGATTGACTTCTGATTTAAGTCACACACCCCCCCCAAATACAGCACAATGTGTTCTATTCTATACTGCATGGCATACAGAAATTAAAAAAAAAATACCCAGAATGCAACACTTATATCATCATGATTTAGCAGACAGAATGACTGTCTTTTATGACACAGCAAAGTGAGAGATAACACTGCCGGCTTCATCCCCAAAACACCTTTAACACCTTTAACTGGCAGCACCTCTCTCTCTCTCTCTCTCCCTTCCTCCTCCTCCTCCTCGATCTCTCTCTTTCCCTCAGTTGGTCAGGGCTGCTATTTTTACATGCACCGCCTTGTGACAAACCAGCTTTAAATAGATAAAGTCTCCAGCTTGTCTCCCTAGTGGAGGTAAAGGGTTGGACGTGGCTATCAAACTCATTACTCCTCCTGTGTGATTGCGGTCAGAACCCTCCTGCCACTTTTGCGACTACGGCACGATTTAAAGCACAGTGCAAATGTATTCTTCACACCCAAGCCACAGCAAACAAACACATCCTTCACCCCGGCAGCATGGAGACGAGAAAGACCGAACATTATGTGCATCAGGCTTTCAGCTAATGGCTGACGTGAGCTCGACACTGACTGTACAGGTAGCATAAAATAAGCTCACTGCAATGCAGTGGGAACAGAGGCTATAGAGGCTTGTGCTTGTCACAGAAGAGCGCTAAGCAAAAACTCAAAGAAAAAAAAGTTTCAAGCTTTGAAATATGGGACCCACTTTATATTAGGTGTCATTTTAATTAATAATTTGATACATTGCACTTATTGTGTACATACATGTTTTTACATTGTACTAACATTTTAAAAAATACCTGCATGTAATTACATCTGTAATTAATTTCTGTATTTACATTTGTGATTACACAGTTGACACTTCCCTTACACCTAACCCTACCCTTAAACTTACCCATCCCACCACACCTGTCCCTAACCCTACCCGTATCCCACCTCAATATCAGCAAAGGTGTTTTGCAACACAATATGAGCACAGTAAGTACATTGTACTTATTTTTTTATGTAAGTACATAGTATTTTAGGCCACCTAATATAAAGTGGGGCCAAATAGGACGTATTACAATTAAAATGATATTTTGCCCTTATATATTGCCCAACCCTACTAAATAATATATTAAATATTCACAATATATTTATATGGTTTTGCTGAAAATACCAAATTAAGCAACTTTACATAAATTCTGATATAAATAATGAAATGCATATCAAATATTAACTAGAAGGCAAAACTTTTTAGTTCATATTACACCGTTTTTTTTTAAAGTTAAGTTACCAAAACACACAAAAAATTTAAAAAGTCATGAAATGCATCAAACCTTTAAAAACTTTACACCATTTCAGATATAAATATTGAGCTTACTTCAAATATTATCAGAAAGAAAAGAAATAAACAAATAAATTTAACAAAAAAGCTAATCGCATGTTTCTGTTTTGTCCTGCAGGAAATTGTGAATATAAAATTAAGGAAACTTGTGATAAAAAAATAATAATAATATGTATATGTATATGTATATGTATATGTATATGTATATATATATATATATATATATATATATATATATATATATATACAGATAGCAATAACAATAATAACAACAGCAATTATAAAATAATAATAATAATAATGATAATGATAGAAATAACAACAACAATAATATAAAATAAATAAATATTTATGTTTATACTAGGCCTTTCTGGGTCATTTTACCCCCAAAAAGTAAATTTTTCAATCGTCAACTCTTGTTTCTGTTTTGACGCACATGAAATGGTCCATAAAAATGTAGCAAAATTCAATATATAAATATTGAGATGCGTTTTAACAACATATAAGACAGTAAAAACATTAAGACAGCTAAATAGATAAATAAATAAACATAACGTTTTGTTTCTATTACACCATTGAATATTTGATTGTGTTTTCTTTCGGTTTTGTTCTATAGGAAATTGTGAACTTCAACTGCCGAAAGTTGGTGGCCACTATGCCCCTGTTTGCGAACGCAGACCCTAACTTTGTGACGGGAATGCTGAGTAAACTGAAGTTTGAGGTCTTCCAGCCCAACGATTACATTATTCGTGAGGGAACCGTGGGTAAAAAGATGTACTTCATACAGCATGGAGTGGCCAGCGTCATAACCAAGTTCAACAAAGAGCTGAAACTCACCGACGGATCCTACTTTGGAGGTCAGTTGAAAACTCACAAACAGATGATGCAAAGTTGTAAACTATTTACAATCTTGCTGAATTCCACACAAGGTGCTGACAAGACATCCGGATTTAGGACAGTGTTTTTTAGGACACAATTGCAGCACAATCAAATAAAAATACTAACCTTAACCATTGCAATGCAAATTCTGTAAGTGCATCATGTTGTACTGATGAACCAAAGTAAAACGGACAAGACATGAAGTTTCTAAACACTTCCTCAGAACTCAGAGTACAGTCATACAGTGTTTTATCATTCAGAGATTATGTCACGAAAGACCTTGATGTCACATGTTCTTCAGTGTTACCTAAGCTGTACGAGTGTGGGAAATAAAAACATTTTTCCTCACGATTCATGAAGGTTGTGCCTGCTCTAGCATGGGTACACTGCGATGCCAGCCACCTGCTCCAGTGGAAAACCATCTGCTACGGGTATTTTGGCCCATAGCAGGAATGGTGCTGGCATGTGTGTGTGGATACACGGGGGCATACGTGTGTCGACGCTGCTGGCGGTGTCAGAAAATCTCTTCCTCCTCAATGCGTTCTGATAGAAACTGAACACACATTGACCTTGGTCCTAAATTGAACGGAGATCAAAACATGCAGGACAACCCAACTGACATGTACTGAGTCGCGTCAAGTCAAACTGCATCTAATGGAGTTTCCCCACCAGTGACCGATGCTGGTACACAACTCTGAAAAGAGAAGGGTGGCCAGTGACCGCATAATGCTGATATATACACAGTAATACAATTTGACTTATTCAGAATCGCTTTATTTTACTAAAATTATTTACTGAAAAAAATTAAATAAAAGTTATTTAATAAAATAATTGTATTTATTATTATTATTATTAAATACAAATGAAAATAAATTACAATATATGTATTATTATTATTATTATTAACAATAATAATAATAATAATAATAATAATAATAATAATAATAATACAAATGTATATTTAATATTATTATTTCTTATATTATTATTATTATTAAATACAAATGAAATTAAATTACAAAATATGTAGTATTATTATTAACAATAATAATAATACACATTTATATTTAATATTATTATTTCTTATATTGATATTATTATTATTGTTATTATTATTAAATACAAAATAAATAGATTTTTGTATGATTGAAAATAAAAGCAAAATAATAATAAAAACAAATTATTTATTATTATTATATTATATTATTAAATACAAAATGAAAATAAATTACAAAATATGTATTATTATTATAATAAACAATAATAATACAAATTTATATTTAATATTATTATTTCTTATATTATTATTAAATACAAATTAAATAGATTTTTGCATGATAAAAAATAAAAGCAAAATAATAACAACAATCAAATAAAAACTGATTTATTTTTAATGTTTTATTATTATTCAAATATATGCTAAATAAGAATATATACAAATTATATTTTATTAATTTGTATTTATTATTATTATTATTAGTATTAAATATGTATAATAATTTATATTTGTATTAGTATTAAATTAGGTGTAAATAATAATAATAATAATAATAATAATAATAATAATAATAAATACATACAAAGTATTATTTATTATTATTACAGGGTCAGGTACAATTAGAAAAGCAGTTTTTTTGTGTCAGTAATGCAAACCCTTGGTACTGATTTTGTGTTGTAAAAGACATGCGGTGGTTTTAGTAAAAGTGGCATCTGTGTAAGTTCTGGCAGTGTGCCGTTAGGTGAGGGCGGTTAAGGTGAGGCGTTTGATCATGATCACGATAAATCAGGCAAACCCCATTCGTTAGCTCACAACTGGGATACATGCCAAACCGACGGACAACCAAGGCTCCGAGGTCAAGTGTCATTTCCATTTGCAGAGGCCCGAGAGGAGGGCAGGTTGATTGGATGCTCTTTCGTGAGGGTGAGAGAGACACCTTCACACATTTGCTAGCATAGGCGCTAACTCGTTCAGGCATTCATCCACTCTTGGCAGTCAGCCACAGACGTGCATAGTAAGACAATTACTACCGGAATCTGAAATTTCATAACGTTTCATCATGTTGTTTCTTTAGAACTCTCTCCATCATTCTTGACTTTTCGGTCGCTGTTATAGGGCTGTGAAAATGTATATACAGTGACATTTGAGGCTAATGAACCAATTAGAAATAGAATAGCAAGCGCAAAGTACTTTTGCACCGTCACCTTTATACTGCACCACATGACGCAAGAGAGATGGCACAATACTCCAACACCTTGTTCTCACTCCCAGCTGGAGAGTGTTGTTAGCATGTCCCGCGGGCTACACAGACTTTTTCCACAGCATTTTTTCCTGTCCAGGACAAAATGTCAAGGGTATCATCTCTAGACTAAAAACCGAGGCTAAAATCTGTCATTTTGAAGTGCAGGACATACAGTCCTACTTTTACAGCAAGTATATTCAAAGAATCAGTAGTCATATGTTATTTACTCCAGCTCTAGCTTACAGAAATGATATATAACGTATACTACTTATATCTCAAGGTGAAAGACGGGGCCATTTGCATGAGATCTTCTCTAAGCACTAAAGACGTTTCCCCCTCAGGGCAGATTAAGCCAAACTGTGTACAAGATTACACTGTCATTGATGACACAGTAATGACAAGGTTCATTACAAACCTCTCTGTGAGACACTGTGTGCACTGTATTCAATGAAAACAAGCTTACTTCATGAGATGCATTTTTAAGTGTGCAGGTCTGTAAAATAAAATACAAACCTGATAAACAGCCTACAGAATACAGTTTGACTAATTAAAAATAGCTGTAATAAAATACTTTTTTGTGCATATTAATAATAATAACACTAATAATAATAACAATAATAACAACAAGAACAAGAATATTATTATGTTTGATTTTGTTTCTTTGTTTGCATAAGAATATAAACAAAATGTATTTATTGCATAACTATAAATATAAATACTATAATATAAAATGTATTATTATTATTATTATTATTATTATTATTAATAAACAAATAATTATGGTTTATGTTTGTATAATAGTATAAATAACATTTATTGTATGTATAATAATAGTAATAATGATAAAAATAATTAAATACAAATATTGTATTAATAAATATGAATTGTATTATTGATATTGATGTTATTGTTATTATTTTACAAGCACATTATTATTATTATTATTATTATTATTATTATTATTACATTTTAATGTTTGTTTGTATAATAAAATATTGACAATATTTTATTTAATGTTTGTATAATAATAATTATAAACAATATTTAAATACTATATAAATTTATATTTTTATTAGTAGTAGTATTGTTTGCTTTTGTTTGTTTGTTTGTATAATACTACTACTACTACTACTACTACTAATAATAATAATAATAATAATAATGTGATTAATAAATATTAGTATATTAGTTTTTATTGTTTGTTTGTGTAATACAAATAATATTTTATTTAGATTTTGTGTAATAATATTATTAATGATTAATAATATTTTTGAAGAATCAAATATTTATATTTGAATATTTATATAATATTGTTGTTGTTGGTTGTTTATTAATATTATTTTTAAATATTTGATTCTTCATTAATATTATTATTATTATAATTCAATAAGGTCTGTAATACATACAGCAGTATGTACAAATACATTCCCAGGCACACTAAACCTGACATGTTGGCCTTATCCTTGATGATGTACCCGTGATGTACTAACAACCACAATTACAAGTACATTTGAAGCACGGGAACAATTTCTCCGTACTTTTAGCACTTACACTTGAAGAGCTGACTTGGCTCACCATTATCTGCTTTTTTTTTTTCAGCTTCTCGAAATGTGACATTAAAAGTCAAAAGTTGGTTGAAAAGTAAAAACAACAAAACTACACAACACAACTCTGAAGCTCAATAACTGAGAGATGTTCAGTCTCTAGTTACACACAACTTTTAAAAGCTGTACTTCATATCAGAGCGCCACAATACATCATTAAACAGTAAACAATATCACATGACTTGCATCTGAGCTTCAGTCATTCGCCACATGACCTACGCATGAAAAGTATTGCAGATACCATCAAGGTGATCTTTTTACATACTGTATACCATAAAATATCTAAAGTGAATAAAAAGCACCACTCACTCACATATCAAACTGAATTCATTATGTGAAATCACACCCTCATGCTATGTTTATATGCTAACCTTCTTTTATTCAAGGTTAGCGCTCCTGCTAATCCATGTAGCCTTGAAGATTGCTCAGCCGGCCTCCTTGTCCGACTACTGACCTCCATTATATAAAACATGTAATATGTTTGATTCATCTATTTCCCACAGAGATCTGCCTGTTGACGAAAGGTCGTCGTACAGCTAGCGTCCGCGCTGACACCTACTGCAGACTTTTCTCACTGTCTGTGGACCATTTCAACGAAGTCTTGGAGGAATATCCCATGATGCGCCGTGCTTTCGAAACCGTGGCTATCGACCGATTGGACCGCATCGGTAAGACCAGAAACCCAACCCTCGCCTTCTCTTCTAGTCTAATGCCTGAACCTTGTGTTGTGTTTGTTGCGCGTTTGTCCTGTCCTTCATCGCACCTCAATCATCTTCCATTGTGTTGCATGACGTGTATATATGCTCCCTTATTTTCTATTTTTTTATTTTTCTTTGTCCAAATGTTTTGTATGGATTATAGTCTTTACAAACCGTTAAAACTAATAGCAGATAAATGTAACTGAGTGGTGTGTCGGTAAGCGACAGTGCATGTAGCCGTCCTGCCCGGGGCCGCTCGCCCTGCTGGTTTTGGTTCAATGTCATCCCCAAATGGATGCATGGAGGGTGGACGGAGGCAAACCCTCACCAGCATGAGCCTCCGTTCCACTCCCCCACCCCGCACACCTGGGTATGAGCACCACCCCGCCCCCTCCCTTGACCCTAGCAGCAGCAGAGCGCCCCCTAGAGGGGTTTTGAGCTGGTGCACTAAAGGGCAAGGGCTTAAATAATGAACTATCAATTAGAACCAGTTCTTCACATGTTAGTGTAGTCCCTGACCATTTAAAGTGCTTACTTTATTCTATTTATTTACTTATTTTTTACTCAAAGCACAGAAATGTTTTATTATTAATAATAATAATAATGCAGTTTAATTTAATTTATGGTAATTTCATATACTTTATAATAAGGATAATTTGTTTACATTAGTTTATGCATTAGGCATCATGAACTAATGGAGTAGTATTTTTACAGCAAAGTTTATTAAAGCATTTAAAGTTGCATATATTAAAGGGATAGTTCAGCCAAAAAATTAACAATTTATCATTACTCACACACCCTCAAGTTGTTCCAATCCTACAGTGCATCCGGAAAGTAGTCACAACACTTCACTTTTTCCACATTCTGTTATGTTACAGCCTTATTCCAAAATGGATTAAATTCATTATTTTCCTCAAAATTCTACAGACAATATCCCATAATGACAATGTGAAATAAGAAAAAAAAAATACATAAGTATTCACAACCATTGCTCAAAGTATTTTTGAGTATGATGCTACAAGCTTGGCACACCTATATTTGGGCAGTTTCTCCCATTCTTCTTTGCAGGGCCTCTCAAGCTCCATAAGGTTGGATGAGGTGCACAGACACAGATCTCTCCAGTCCAGAGATGTTCAATTGGTTCAAGTCTGGGCTCTGGCTGGGCCACTCAAGGACATTCACAGAGTTGTCCCGTAGCCACTCCTTTGTTATCTTGGCTGTGGAACCTTTCACCCCAGTTTGATGTCCAGAGCGCTCTGGAGCAGGTTTTCATCAAGGATGTCTCTGGACATTGCTGCATTCATCTTTCCCTCAATCCTGACTAGTCTCCCAGTTCCTGCTGCTGAAAAACATCCCCACAGCATGATGCTGCCACCACCATAATTCACTTTAGGGATGGTATTGATCAGGTGATGAGGGGTACCTGGTTTCCTCCAGACATGACACTTGCCATTCAAGCCAAAGGGTTCAATCTTTGTTTCATCAAAACAGAGAATTTAGTTTCTCGTGGTCTGAGAGTCTTTCAGGTGCCATTTGGCAAACTCCAGGCAGGCTGTCATGTGCCGTCTGGCCACTCTACCATACAAGCCTGATTGGTGGGGTGCTGCAGAGATGGTTGTTCTTCTGGAAGTTTCTCCTCTCTCCACAGAGAAACGTTGGAGCACTATCTGAGTGACCAGTGGGTTCTTGGTCGCCTCCCTGAGTAAGGCCCTTCTTACCCGATCGGGCGAACAGCTCTAGGAAGAGACCTGGTGGTTCCAAACTTCTTCAATTTACTGAAGATGCTGCAGAATATTTTCTGTACCCTCCCCAGATCTGTGCCTCGATACAACCCTGTCTCGGAGGTCTACAGACAATTCCTTGGAACTCATGGCTTGGTTTGTGCTCTGACATGCACTGTTAACTGTGGGACCTTATATAGACAGGTGTGTGCCTTTCCAAATCATGTCTAATCAACTGAATTTACCACAGAGGGACTTCAATAAAGTTGTAGAAACATCTCAAGGATGATCAGTGAAAACAGGATACACTGACCTCAATTTTGAGTGTCATGGCAAAGGCTGTGAATACTTATGTACATGTGATTTTTTTTGTTTTTTATTTTTAACACATTTGCAAAGATTTCAAACAAACGTCTTTCACAATGTCATTATGGGGTATTGTTTGTATAATTTTGAGAAAAATAATGAATTTAATAAATTTTGGAATAAGGCTGCAACATAAAATGTGGAAAAAGTGAAGTGTTGTGAATACTTTCTGGATGCACTGTATATGAGTTTCTTTCTTCTGTTGAACACTTAAAGAATAATGTTGGTAACCAGACAGTTAATGGACCCTAGTTTGGGGGTTTGGGTGGACTATGGAGTTCAACGGGGCCCATCAACTGTCCGGTTAACAAAATTCTTCAAAATATTATATTTCATGTTAAATAGAAGAAATAAATTCATAGAGGTTTGGAACAACATGAGGGTGGGTAAATGATGACAAAAGTAGCTTGATGATGCCTGGATTTTGCAGAGCTTTTATTATGCCATAGACGATAGCTTCCGCTTTTTCTGATCACGAGTATGCAGCGCTGTTTTATCATATTAGAAACATTAGTGTGTTGAAAGTTATGTTATAATGCCACTCTATGCGTTCGAGACACTTGTTGCACACTGCAGTAAGCTAGATCGATATTAGGCATGGTTCAACATGCAGTACTCGCAGTAAATCAAGAATGTGTCCTGGTTAAAATAGCTTTCTCTGGATTTAAACATTCTTGGAAACATTTGGGATAATTTAGGTACACAAGTCAACAAAATATATAACGTATATTTTAATCCAAAAATCTTACATATTGTGCCTTAAATTGATAAATACTTGATAAAGAATGCTGTTCATGATACTCAATGCATTAACTAATGCTAACTAAATTAACTTTATTATAAAGTGTTCTTTTCTCAAAACATATGGTTCCAAAGCAGCAAAAGTTTATTTTCCAAATGTGTTTTTTTTTTTTTAAGTTAAATTGTGCAAAATTTGCATGAACCACATCAACTTTCATTAGAGGACATTAACATCTAAAATATCATATAAAAAAGAAAATCAACAACACCTTACACCCACCTCATTTTTCACTACAACACATTTACTACCCTACTGAATGTTCTTCTCCATGAAAACATCCTAAAAATAGCATTATTTTTGTACTATGCTAAAATATGTAATGTACTTTTTTTTAAACCAGGCTTGATGTACTTTAACATTTCCCCACTAAACACAAATCCATTATCACTCACACTTACTTCATAGAAATACTGAAAAGAAGGATTTCTCTTTCAACCCGTTTCAAAGGAACAATGGAAAATAAAAAAGGGATTTTATTCAAGCTGTCTTAAGACAAGAGACGTCAGGTTCTGTAATGCTGCATATTTTAGTCTTTGTCTCATTGTTGAGATACAGGCCACCGTCCATCATCAATTTGAATTGTGTGGAATTCAAATGTGAGCTAGTGCATTCTGAACATTCGTAGAACATCGGTTTGATGTTCTGCACCATTCAATGGGTTTGGTCTATGACCTATGTTTTGTACTATTCAATTGAATTCTGTCACTAGGGTTTAAAATAGGGTCTCGAGCATGAGCCTTGTTACTTTTCACCCAACATCTCACCATGAATCTTTTACTCAATAATAATGTTTAACTAGTTTGTGACCGACCAGATTTGAAGTGAAGCACAAATGCATCTTAAATTCAGTGGTCACATACAAGCATAACTCCAAAAATATCTATTATAACACTTCTTTTAATAAAGGGTTGATATGATTACTGAATACACCAGTATAAACATGTCCTGTCTTTCTTTTTTATCTTTTGATCTTGCAGTTCATAAGATAAAACCAGAAGATAATTTAAGATGTGACCTGAAAACTCAAAGTAAATGTTTCTCCTTTAAGCATATGAAATGGTTATGACGTATACTAATATAGCATGAAGCCCTGCATAATTTCACAACTTGAGTGCATGAAACAATACGCTAGAAATATAAAACACAATATCCCTTTTTAAGTTCCATTATATGGTCATTGTGATCGATAAGCTGCTTAGCACCTGCTTGCCTGCACCCAGACCTTATAAAAATAGTTAATTTTAGATATAGGTTCAGTGCTATTTTAACCTTTTTCTTTAGTTCAATTTTTTTATTTATTTTTTCTTTATTTGCTAAATTCTGGCATGATGCTATTGACTTGCCTTGCACTAAAATTTGGATTGGATTGGTTTGGATCAGTATGCCCACACTATTGTGACATGCACGTCGCAACTAAATCATTAACAGATAAGAATTGACGTGATCAGGCCACTCAAATCAAGTTAAAATAAATTAAATGAACCCCCAATTCGACAGCATGCATTACACTGTCCGAATTCCAAACTAGGATTCAATCTACACCCATCTCGTTTTGTGGCATTGACGTTTTCACCCTTTAAACGTCAGTCATAACGCGAGATGACCGGTGTAATTAAAGCCAAGACGTGCATTTGTCCTTTCATGTGGAGAACGGGCTTGTAGATTGCCACTGCAAGTTGCCAGCACTTTTGATTTGACATTAGTCTAACTAAAACAAGGGGTCTTGTCTCATACAAGGGAAAAATACGGACCGTGACATGATTGGTGCTCCATGTACTGTTTTTTGGACTGCAAATGCTTGTCTCGTCCTAAGCAAAAGAATTTGACAAAAAAAGAAAACAAAAGTTACCATGCATTAACCAGAATGACATGTTGTACAATTGATGTATCTATCTTTATTTAAAAATTATTTGACCAGGAGCCCCTCTTGAGATGAGCTCATCTCGTTTTCAAGAGTGTCCTGGCCGACCAGTAGGCAGCAGGTAAATTCCTCATGACGATCCAGATTTTCCCCCCCTCACATCTGAAACGATCCACAGGCTTAAGGCAGCCAGCATGTGTTCAGTGCACCAGTGGACCTCAAAACGAAGGTTAAATCAAATGACTAAAAAGCTATTGTAAGTAAAAACAATTGGTTGCATGTTACTGTTAAAGTCAAGGCAAGTACTTTTTATAGTCTATTCCCTGTCATGTTTGGGCATTTATCGTATATCTGTCTTTATGATAACCAATGCATGCATACTATTTGATCAAATTCCAAAAAGTGTGCTTCACTTAAGGTTTTTACTGCAAGAAAATAAACATAATGGTAACAACGCTGCTGCTTGTTATGATGATGTTGCTAAACACAAAAATGCTTCATTCTGTTGTTAATTATCATTTGTCTGTACCTTTAATAGTGGTGGGAAAGATTCCTTAAAATTGTAGCTTGCTAAGACGATTTAAGGTAGTTCATTTATACTCAAGCCACTTTAAATATTTAGTTATGGAAATCAGCTAAGGGGCTACTAAATGTATCATATTATATGATTTAAACTAGAAAAAAAACATCCTAATATATACATTTAATCATTAAAAAAAACCTAAAGTGGTACTCAGAGAATTTTATGTTCAAACAAACATAAACTTTCATTGGGACTTTCATTACACTAAAGTATGAAATCGAGAGAAAAGGTCAGTTTAGATTAGCAACATACAAAACCTTTAAAAAGGTTACTTGTTGAAAAAAGTATCTTGTTAATAAAAAAGCTACACGATTACAAAAAACAAATGAACTGCTGAAGATGTTACGCTACTGATAAATGAAAAAAGAAAAGAAAAAATAAAGTAGCCTCATTGCTTAGTTTCTGATCTTTCACACACAGGTCTCCCACACATTAAGACCAATGCATCTTCATGACTTTCAGTTATTTGCGATTATTTATTTATTTTTACTTTTTTGCACTCACAAAGAGCAAAATAAATACAGTTCCTTCTCATTAGCATATTGTGATAAAAGTTCATTATTTTCCATAATGTAATGATAAAATTAAAATGTCATATATTTTAGATTCATTGCACACCAACTGAAATATTTCAGGTCTTTTATTGTTTTAATACTGATGATTTTGGCATACAGCTCATGAAAACCCAAAATTCCTGTCTAAAAAAATTAGCATATCATGAAAAGGTTCTCTAAACGAGCTATTAACCTAATCATCTGAATCAACTAATTAACTCTAAACACCTGCAAAAGATTCCTGAGGCTTTTAAAAACTCCCAGCCTGGTTCATTACTCAAAACCGCAATCATGGGTAAGACTGCCGACCTGACTGCTGTCCAGAAGGCCATCATTGACACCCTCAAGCGAGAGGGTAAGACACAGAAAGACATTTCTAAACGAATAGGCTGTTCCCAGAGTGCTGTATCAAGGCACCTCAGTGGGAAGTCTGTGAAGGAAAAAAGTGTGGCAAAAACGCTGAGAAGAGGTGACCGGACCCTGAGGAAGATTGTGGAGAAGGACCGATTCCAGACCTTGGGGACCTGCGGAAGCAGTGGACTGAGTCTGGGTAGAAACATCCAGAGCCACCGTGCACAGGCGTGTGCAGGAAATGGGCTACAGGTGCGCATTCCCCAGGTCAAGCCACTTTTGAACCAGAAACAGCGGCAGAAGCGCCTGACCTGGGCTACAGAGAACCAGCACTTGACTGTCGCTCAAATTTTGCATGTCATTCGGAAATCAAGGTGCCAGAGTCTGGAGGAAGACTGGGGAGAAGGAAATGCCAAAATGCCTGAAGTCCAGTGTCAAGTACCCACAGTCAGTGATGGTCTGGGGTGCCATGTCAGCTGCTGGTGTTGGTCCACTGTGTTTTATCAAGGGCAGGGTCAATGCAGCTAGCTATCAGGAGATTTTGGAGCACTTCATGCTTCCATCTGCTGAAAAGCTTTATGGAGATGAAGATTTCGTTTTTCATCACGACCTGGCACCTGCTCACAGTGCCAAAACCACTGGTAAATGGTTTACTGACCATGGTATTACTGTGCTCAATTGGCCTGCCAACTCTCCTGACCTGAACCCCATAGAGAATCTGTGGGATATTGTGAAGAGAAAGTTGAGAGACGCAAGACCCAACACTCTGGATGAGCTTAAGGCCGCTATCGAAGCATCCTGGGCCTCCATAACACCTCAGCAGTGCCACAGGCTGATTGCCTCCATGCCACGCCGCATTGAAGCAGTCATTTCTGCAAAAGGATTCCCGAACAAGTATTGAGTGCATAACTGGACATAATTATTTGAAGGTTTACTTTTTTTGTATTAAAAACACTTTTCTTTTATTGGTCAGATGAAATATGCTAATTTTTTGAGATAGGAATTTTGAGTTTTCATGAGCTGTATGCCAAAATCATCAGTATTAAAGCAATAAAAGACCTGAAATATAAATATAATGAACTTTTATCACAATATGCTAATTTTTTTTAGAAGGACCTGTATTTTAGAGCTGGCCTTACTTTGAAATTCTCAGATATTTCCAGGTTGAGCTTAGGAACATCCATTTACAAACTGAGATAACAGTTATATCAAAAGTTTTTTTTTCTGTTACTAACAGAAGCTAAAACAGGCAGCTTTGTCCCAGCCTATTTATATCCATGGCCCAAACGTCATGGCGGCCACCTGGCAAGGTGCTTGAGCTCAATGGTGTGCCACGTTCACGGCTCACTGTGTTCCACTCATTAATTAGAGAATGGGAGGCAGACTCCAGGTTATTAGGCATCTTTAGTGACTCAGATAGAGAGAAATGAAGCCCAATATCCCCATTCAGCCCCAGAAGAATGCGGCAGAGGGCTAATGTGTCTCAGCGGAGGCCGTCAAGCTTAGAGGTGAAATGGAATGTTCCGTTCTACTGAATGTCTAAGAACATTCTTTGGGAATTCTTGTTTCTCCGTACAAGCTCCATGTAATAGGTTTTGTTCTGAAAGAGTTTGTGGGTTACTGTGAAATCAATGCTAAGGCAATGTTCAGAATGTTTTCTTTATAAATCTTTTCTTGCTCACAATCAAATGTTGTGGCACTCTAAAATTATATTTTTGCTAAAACTCCCCACAGGAAAGAGAGATCTCAATTATTAAACTGATATGAAATTGAGAGTTCTGCTTAAAACTGACCACTGGTCTAAAAATGTCTCAAACTGTGCTTGGATTTGCAAAAAAATTACCAAAGCCTGCCAATAAATTATTACAATACGAACTAAGAAAACATCTTAATTTTGCACACACAGACAGACACAGACACACACTCACAGATCAGGCATAATATTATGACAAAGTGAATAACATTGATTATCTCTTCATTACGGCACCTGTTAGTGGGTGGGATATAGGCAGCAAGTGGACATTTTGTCCTGAAAGTTGATGTGTTAGAAGCAGGAAAAATGGTCAAGCGTAAAGATTTGAGCGAGTTTGACAAGGGCCAGATTGTAATGGCTAGATGACTGGGTCAGAGCATTTCCAAAACTACAACTCTTGTGGGGTGTTCCCGGTCTGCAGTGGTCAGTGTCTATCAAAAGTGCTCCAAGGAAGGAACGGTGTTGAATCGGCGACAGGGTCATGGGTGGCCAAGGCTCATTGATACACGCTGGGAGCGAAGGCTTGCCCGTGTGGTCCGATCAAACAGACGAGCTACTGCAGCTCAAATTGCTGAAGAAGTTAATGCTGGTTCTGATAGAAAGGTGTCAGAATATACAAAGCATCGCAGTTTGTTGCGTTTGGGGTTGCATAGCCGCAGACCAGTCAGGCAGCAAAAGGGGGACCAACACAATCCACTTGTCAAGTCGTGACATAAGGAACAATGTTTCCTGGTCAAAGCCTCAACTCGTGCCATCTCGTTTCACTTAAACATTTTAAATACAGTCTACACAATAGTCTCTATGCTCACAGTGTCACAGACTTTAATATTTTAACGATTTATAAAAAGATGAATCACTGTCTGGACATGTGAAATTTTGGTATGGAGATAAGGTTCTAATATTTTTTTTTTTTTTTTGGAGTATTACACCACATTGTGTGTGCATATTAACACCGTTTGTTGTTTTTCTTGTGGTATGAGAGAGTGTTTGGATCAGGAAGGTGGTCATAATGTTATGCCTGATCGGTGTATACATATGCTATGGCACTAAACATATATTATTAATGCCATTAATTAAATACAATAAAATCAACATTTGTAGGTCTCTGAAGGTGCTTTATCTAAAATGCATACTGGTTTAGATGCTGTCAATATGTTAGTGCATGTGATTTAGTGTCTAAGCAAACACATGCAAATATGCATGTTCTAGAACCACTTTAAAAATACCTACAATTACTGAAATCACACTGGCTTGAGATTGCATTCTTTCCAGGTAATACCACATGGTTTTCATATTTTGTTATGCAATGCAATGACTTTCATACATATTAAATGTGACTTAAGTGTCTAAATACTTTTTCGGTCACTGAATGCCAAATTCTTAGGTTTAGGCCTAGGTAACCTAAGATTATATAATTTCCTGTAGAAATTCCTGTAGATTGATGGCAAGACCCGGTCAATAAAACATGACATAACAAGTGAAAGTTCCTGTAAGGGTGTCAGAGAACATGTAGCATGCCAGGCTGTTGTTGAAAATAAAAACTTGTTCTTAAGTGACTTGCCTGGTTAAATAAAACATGTAAAACCCATTGATCTGGATGGACCTTGTCTAGATCCCCTTCTCCACTGGCCCTTTAGAGTCCTATGAATAACATGTTTTTGATCAACTCCTCATTCACAGAATTCATGATACCGCCACACTTCTTTACATTCATCACGTAAGTCTGTAGACGTACAGTGCGTGTTTATTTAGAAGTAGAGACTGTAGTCTCCTCAATGTTCATCTGGATTTATTTCACTGTGGCTGACAGTAGATTATACATCATGGCCTTTGCCTTCTGAGAACGAATGCACAAAGGCCATTTCCTCAGGGCGGGTTGCAAACATCAGGGAAAATCAGTCAATATTTTTTTCCCCATGCCAAAATGCATCACAGGTCTGACTGCCTCTTTACAAAACTCACCCAGCCATGTTTACAGCTAGTAGACTAGTCAATACGCACTGTGAACAAGGAAATTGTGCATATTTGGATATGCAAGGACACGACAGGCCTGTAAAACCTAAAAAAAGTCTCCAGGGAGGTCTTGGTCCTTACCCGATTACGAACACGTTATTCATGACTCCCTGAATAAGTGTTCCTGTCCAGACCAGACTTGTTCATCCTCAGGAGCCCCTTTCTTTCTCCAGTGACATAAGATATCTCTCATGTTCTGCCTCAGCTAACAACAAATGACAGTGCTGAAGCTCTTCGTTATTGGTTATTGATTGCTTCCCCCCCATGGGAACGGTCTCAAATTAAATGTACGTATTACAATAAGTTATTAGGAGACAGTATTTAAATTCCTTCATCCTGACAGTTACAGTTCCATGTTACCACATTATGTTCTTAATAGCAGATCACATTGTTCATATTTTAGTTTAAACCATCATCCATCTGGTGCTGATGGCTTATGTCCACATACTTTTGGCTAAGTAGTGTACATCTATACAAGAAAATAATTATTTTTACATTGCATTAAATGTGCCTACTTTTAAGCAAGTCTTTTTCCCAATCATTTTTCCAACAAAAAAAGACAAAGCAAACCAAACCAAAAGTATAAAATTTATACAAAAACATCATTACAAACTTTGATTTAAAGCAGAAAAAAGTATTTCATACCATAATAACATATTTAATGTGTGTACGAATCAAACATAATGTACTTCAATCCCATGCTTTAAGAAGTACGTATTTAAGGGTTAGTTCACCCAAAAATGAAAATTACTCACCTTTACGTTGTTCCAAACCTTAAAGACTTTCGCTCATTTTCGCTTCAGAACAGATGTCTGTCCCTGCATTGACAACTTTATGAACTTTATGAGCTTTCTGAAGCATCAAAGTGGTGGTTACGCAACTACCACTTTGACGCTTCAAAAAGTTCATAAAGAGATCATAAAACTAATCCATATGAATTGAGCAGTTTAGTCCAAATGTTCTGAAGAGTCACAATCGCTTTATACGCTGAACAGAATTAATTTAGGCTTTTATTAGTCTTGCGTTAGTAGACCTTCAGACTGACGGCAGAAAGTCTGGACTCCATCGCCGCTTTCATTGGTCGAGGACTGCAAGAGGATGTTTGACTGACATGTGACGCAACCAATCACAATTTGTTTTGTCCGCAAAAATCATATTTTGAAAATCCAGCGTTTAGTTGATCCTGGTAAGCGCTCATTGTTACAGTTTTAAATACAACAACATTCTTCCACGAGGAAGTTTGGAGTCGCTGCACTTGTTTCCAGGTGGACCGTCAAAGAATGCAACACATTCATTCTCCCGGCATCCTGTAGAATTCAACCAATTAGAACACCTGAAGTGTTTCCAGATAAGTGTGCCACATGCATTAGACGTTCAGCCGACGGTCCGTGGGTGTGACGCCTTAGGCTGAGACTAGGCTTTTATTCACATATAAAGTCTCAATAACGCACACACACTTATGGTAAATGGAAGCTCAAGCATGTTCGCTTGAGGTGTGAGAACAAATGAGGTTAATTCTCGTGCTGTATCACATTTGAGCTTCCGCAAGAGCCAATGAGGTTAATTCTCGTGCTGCATCACATTTGAGCTTCCGCAAGAACCGATGAGGTTCATTCTCATGCTACGCATCACGTTTGAGCTTCCGCAAGAGCCAATGAGGTTAATTCTCGTGCTGCATCACGTTTGAGCTTCCGCAATAACCAATGAGGTTCATTCTTGTGCTACGCATCACGTTTGAGCTTCCGCAAGAGCCAATGAGGTTCATTCTCATGCTACGCATCACGTTTGAGCTTCCGCAAGAACCAATGAGGTTCATTCTCATGCTACGCATCACGTTTGAGCTTCCGCAAGAACCAATGAGGTTAATTCTCGTGCTACGCATCACGTTTGAGCTTCCACAAGACCCATTGAGGTTCATTCTCATGCTACCAATGAGGTTCATTCTCATGCTGCATCACGTTTGAGCTTCGGCAAGAGCCAATGAGGTTAATTCTCGTGCTACGCATCACGTTTGAGCTTCCGCAAGAACCAATGAGGTTAATTCTCGTGCTGCATCACATTTGAGCTTCCGCAAGAACCAATGAGGTTAATTCTCGTGCTGCATCACATTTGAGCTTCCGCAAGAACCAATGAGGTTCATTCTCATGCTACCAATGAGGTTCATTCTCATGCTACCAATGAGGTTCATTCTCATGCTGCATCACGTTTGAGCTTCCACAAAAGAGCCAATGAGGTTCATTCTCATGCATCTCATGCAGTTTCGGTTGAGCTTCTGTTTATGTCCGCTAATCAATGTTTATTTATATGTGAATAAAGCCTAAATTCATAGAAAACAATTGAGTCTCTTCAGAACATTTGGACTAAACCACTTGATTCATATGGATTCGCTTTACGATCACTTTATAAACTTTTTGAAGCATCAAACTGGTAGTTGTGTAGTTGTCAATGAAGAGTACAGAACTGGCTCAGATTTGATTAAAAATATCTTCATTCGTGTTCCGAAAATTAATGAAAGTTTTGCAGTTTGGAATTACGACAGAATTTAATAAATAATTGAATAAATAAATAAATGAATATATTATATTATATATATAAATAATGCATTAAAATATATTCAAAATATTTATATTTAATAGGTTGAAATTCTGTACTGTACTTTATTAAATACCAGAGCTGTCACAAATACAAGTGTCATTTCTTAATAGTTGTACTACTATTTCATTAATGTCTGTCAGGTAGTTGTGACAATTTGTGCATGTTTTTTTTCAACAACAAAAAAAAGAAGCAAGAAGTAGCATTGACACTGTATTAATGCTTTATAATGCATTATTAAAACTTTAGCAAAAATTTAAGAATATTATTTATGATGCAACACATCTGCAAAACCCCATAACCTAGGCTTAAATTCATATTAAAATTGAATTTTATTTTTCTAAATAAAATATTATAAATATGATTAAATACTGGATATGACAATTCTGCCCCCAATACTGCAGACAGCTTGATACACAGCAGCTGGTCATGAAACTGTACTTTTTTATTTATTTTTTTTAATGGTAAAAATTCCAGCCTTCTGCCTTATTCGCTCTTAAGGCGATGGATGAAAGATGATAGCCTGCTTTATGCCTTCAGCTCATAAGAGTCTTACTCATTCATCTTATGTAACAATAGAGCTCTGCTCAACTATTGTGTACAAAAGGGCAGTATAGAAGAGGTTCATGTAAAGATCGATACATCCCTCATTTATGATAGCAGTAAAATAGTGACTAAGAGAACGGAATAGATCTAAATCTATTTGGCACACTGGAGTAAAAGATAAATTCATATTTGAAAACCCTAATAACCATCGCACCATATCTTAATCTCAGCTTCTAGCATTCTTTACAAACATTAGCTGATCAATAAGTTGATTTTTCTGGTTCCAACTTTATAGAATATGATATCGATATCACAGTAACCCACAAATTGATGACTATTAATTTCAATGATCAATAGTTCTACTTTTGATGCATTATTTGTATAGGCTACGGAGGTCTAAAAATAATCATCATCATAAAAACAAATTCACTTTTCTTAAATTAAACATTTCATTACACTAAATAGATTTTACTTTACTGTTACATTTAACTCATTAACCTTATTTTTTAAATGTGTTTGTAAAGTATTTTAATGTATTTTAATGAATGCATTGATTGTTTTCATTTTATTTTCAAAATCATCCACTGTAGATCACTAACACAGGTAACTAATTTAGCCTAGCTTTCAGGGTAGAACGACAGACAAAAAAAAAAAGTATTTATTAGAAGAGTCAATAATAGCCATGAACTTGTTACATCAACAACTAAGTTTATACACTATAATATCAAATAAAAGGCTTATAGGACCATTGGCTGCTGACATAAAGGTTATTTATTCATATTTTTGGTTTAAAGGTTATTTTATTCATAGTTATATCCAACTATTACTATTATCTTGTGTTTGTCCTGTTAAAGTAGAACTAGATACCCTGCTGGAATACAAACAGCTTAGACACCTAATCTATCTCGTCTCCTAGCCTGGCCAAACTTGTCCACAATAAAAATTAACCCTATGATTTACTCACCCTCAAGCCATCCAAGGTGTAGATGACTTTCTTCTTTCAGCCAAATACAATTGGACTTATATAAAAAAAATGCCCTGGCTCTTCCCAGCTTTATAATGGTAGTGAATAGTAACCATAGACTTTGAAGCCCAAAAAAGCGCATCCATTCATCATAAAAGTAACTATGGTACCATTCACTCTTATTATAACTCTTTATTTGGCTGAAAGAAGAATCTCATATACACCTAGGATGGCTTGAGGGTGAGTAAATTAACTCTTTAAGTTAAGCTGGTTGTGGTCTTCAAGCCTAACCAGATTGTGATTGCTCAAAACCCCTCTAGACCAGACCAGACAAGGAGACCAGCTAATTTGAGAAAAAAAAAGCTCTAAAAATGACTTGAGGCTTTGCTTTTCAACAGGGTAACGAAACATAGTATCTGTGGTGTGCTCAAAGATTGTTTTGTTTTAGACTTTGTGCGTGTACTTATTATACCAATAGTGAAAAACAAATGTGAATTGAGATTGATTGCATAAGCATATGAGGTAAGCACCTCAGAGGTTGAATCCAGCATCAGTCATACTTCAAAATCTCTACTTAGGAATGACTATGACTAGCCTCCCCTTTCTACATTTGTGAGACCTTTGTGCTTCTCCTCTCACTGTTCAACACTCTTTGTTACCCTATTTGGTCTAGTTGATATCTGCTCGGCCTAAACTAAAGATTGACTATTTTTTGGTTTCACCCCCCAACAGGGAAGAAGAACTCACTCCTGCTCCAGAAATTTCAGAAGGATCTGAACGCTGGCGTCTTCAACACTCAGGAGAACGAGCTGCTGAAGCAGATCATCCGGCAGGACCGAGAGATGGTGATGATGGTGGATCGGAAGCAATCGGTCACAGGGATGAACTCCACGCCGATGTCTGGAAACTCCATCATTAACTCTCCCGCTCAGCCACCGTTCTCTACAGCAACTGCTATCCTTGGGAACAACCAATTACAGCAGCAGGCCGCCCCACTAAGTTACAGCACCTCCGCCACTATAACCCCATCAGGCCGCGTGCCGCCCTCACAGGGCGTCACGTTTTCGGCGCCGAGCGTCTCTTACGGTAACTTGAGCACCTCTTCCCAGAATCCCCCTACGCCCTTGCAGCAACCGACAGGGGCGATCATGTCCCCTTGTTCGTTCACCACATCCATTTGCAGCCCCCCGGTGCAGACCCCTATAGCCAGCCGAACATTTCAGTACGGATCGCCAACGGCCTCCCAACTGTCCCTTGTACAGCAAACCTTACCCCAGCAGGCCTCGCCCGGCTCCATACCACCACAGCAACAACAGCAACCGGCGCAACAACAGCCGCAGCAATTGCAAGGGGCGTCCCCTCAGAGGAGTGATGTCCACAAGAGCGCACAGGCGCTCCAGTCAGGCAGCCTGAGCAAGGACATACGCCACCTCTCTGCCTCGCAGCCGTCACTGCCCCACGAGACCTCATTGGCTGCCCGGGCACACCCCACATCTGGCGAATCACTCGCTTCCATTCAGCCACCCATGGGATCCGCGGCAGGAATCCAGGCCCCGGGATCCGTGCTGCAAAGCGGCATCCGCACCAATGTCCCACAGAGGGTTGCCCTTTTCCGGCAGATGTCATCGGGTGCATTACCACCGGTGCGCATGGCGCCTTCTAGTGCCCAGCACAGGGATTCCACAGGCTCCAGGAGAGAGTCAGCGGTCTTAAGCAGTACAGAGACGGAACAAGACAAGATGCGGTTTGCATCGAATTTATGATCCCATTTTACTTTTTTTCACATTCATTTTTTTAAAAGATATTTTGATTGATTTTTATGGAGAGACAAAAATGGGGAAAAGACTTGTATTTTTTTTCTCCAACTTCCTCTGAAAAAAAAACCCTCATAGCTATCCTGTACAGAATTTCCTTGTACTATATTTTAGACACACTTCCCCTCCAACTTAAGAATGTATATTATACAAAATATATATGTGCAAATCCAACTAGAATATTTGGCATTGACCATATGAAAAAAAAAAAAAAAACTCTAGTATAAACGCAAGTCTTCCTCTCTAACATATGTGACTATAATGTGTCTGAAGATGTTCTTTTCTGTTGACGTTTTCCTTACAGTTCCAATTTTTTCATTTTTGGTACGGGAATGCAATGATGTTTTTGAATGTGTTTTTGTTGAATTTTTGTTCTCGATGAGAAGATGACAAAACAAGTCCAGCATTCAGCAGCTTTTGGCATCACTGTGGAAAATGTTCGCGTAAATCGAAACTGGGAAATACTGAAATGTTTAAAAAGCACATCTACAAACTTTTACCGGCTGGAAAGAAAAAAGATAATATCAGAAAATGCTCGGCGCACCAAAGCAAGGTGTGGTTTCGACATCTGCAATACTTCATGTTGTGCAGTAGTTGCGTTGCGTTTCAAGACAGCCTTTGTGCATTAAAGGGAATAAATGTTTTTTTTTTTGTTTGTTTAATTTATTTTTACGAAGGATGTGTGGTCATATCGGATGGTTTTATTTTCTATATCTGAATTTCAGAAGGAGACGGACATTATGAAATGTCACTTAAAGACTGTACATTTACAATATTTATAAAACTAAAGATTATCACCATTATGCAATAGACTGTGATATGAAGATTACCTATATGTGTGTTGTACATAGTTTTGTAGAACTAGTATTTACAAAAGTAATGTGTGGTGCATTTCTCAAACATGGCAATGTCTTATCTCTGTCAGCCGCCTGGGTAATGTCTATATATGCATATATATGCATATATATATATATATATATATATATATATATATATATATATATATATATATATTCAAATGGTAATATGTGGCAACAAGCATCAGAAACAATCATTAGAGATAATAAAACCTTAATGCAAATAGTAGCATTACAGTAGGTAGCACTAAAGACTATATATGTATTCCAAAATATCTTGCTGGTCAAATATAAAAGGTATATGAGTGGGGGTGAGGGGGAGGGGGTTATGCATCATCAACATCATCATCATCAGCTTAATGCAAATTATGTTACATAATCTTTTACGTTTTACAGTCCATAAATCCAAATCAAATGTATTTATTTGATCCTTTCCTAGGCTGACGTATCATAAGGAAGCCTCCAGCTGCCTGTATACATCAATAGATGCTTTATTTTATAATAGTGTTCGTCTCATGGATCAGTATTACGTACACACTACTCAATCATATTATTAGATAGAACTAGATGTTCTGATTATGCATTTTCCATTATTTTTCATATTTAACGACTGTGAAAACATTGATGTATTTATTTTCACTGTATGTAATCCTACTAATGCTCTGCTAGTTCTACAAAAACATCAACCTTTAAGTCTAACCTTTAACACAAAGATCTGTAAACCGATGGCACTGCAGACACAATTATCCAAGTGAGCAGCAGAAACCATTCTGCTTTTTTTCAGGAGTAATAGTGCGAATCCAACAAAGTATCAGAGAGAATATAGAGACAGACAAATATAGATGTTCAAAGAAAGAAAAATAGTAGCTGCTTTGCATTAAGGTTTTTATCTCTCCCGTTCGTCGATTCATCCAGTCTGGGGCTCAAGACTTTGAAATGGCATGTCAGTCGCCCGTATTTGGGGGTAACATATTTACCATGGGGTAACTAGCAGCTGTGACTTCTATTTTTAATTTATTCTTACAATACTGCTACCGAAATTCGGTAGAATAAAGCAAAAACTCCTCTGACCTGTGCAAAGTCTCCTAGCCCCCTTGCACAATGTTTAAAAGATGACAATACTCCAAAAAACACAAAAAAAACAACCCACTTGTGTCAGTACTTTACCATTGCAAATCCCATAAAGCGACCATAAACGCATGCATTGTCACGGATACATAAAAAGAGAAACTATTTAAAAAATGTTGACGTTTAAATGTATTGTGAGATTATGTTTTTTGTTTATTGTCTGCCTAGATGTTCTCTGTGCGTATCAGAAACTTTGAGTTTTCACGAAAAGGACATTCTTAAGTATTTGTGCCTAAACTATAGCCATGTTTCATCCTGTTCCTTTCATGAGTGTGACTCGTGTGTGTGCGCGCGTACGCTGGCACACGTGTATGTAAACAAGTGTATACGTGTATGTTCAATGTTTTCCAATGAGAACAAAAAGCAATGGGAACGGCCAAACGTATCGGAGCAAAGAAACAGGATCGCAGAGGTCTTTGCTTGGCATGTGCGATTAACATGTTAGTAAAATCGCATTTAACAAACTAATCAGTGTCGACTGGAATCACGATAGATCCTGGGAATGTTGAAATGTGTGTGGAACTTAACTTTATAGCCACTGTTGTTGTGTGGAATGAAACTGGCCAAAGTGAAACATTTCAATACGAACTTTCATTGTGAATTGCACTTTCTGTTTAAAGAGAGAGAAATCTAGAAGCAGAAACATATACTGTACATTAGTTGGTTAACTAAAGGGGTTAAATACAACAAAAAGTGCTTAACTCCTGCTATGCCATAGTGTATAGAAACTAGATGGGACAGTCAGCGGTACCCTGGGTATCTGCTACTTTTTGATACTGCACTTGCCTTTGAAGAGGAATGCTTCCCGTGTTTATGTGCTTTTTCCTCTCAGCTTTAAATACTGTTCGAATTCCGGAGTGGAATGGGAAGGAGAGACGCTCATACAACAATACACTAAAAAAAAAAAAAAAAAAAGAGAGAGAGAGAGAGAGAGAGAGAGAGAGAGAGAGAGAGAGAGAGAGAGAGAGAGAGAGAGAGAGAGAGAGAATGCGGTCACTTTCTGAGGAGGTGTTATAAGAAAACCAGCACATATCTTCGTATGTTTGTTTGTTTTGTATTTATTTTTATCATATATTTGTGTTTATGTGATGGGAAATGAACAATGCAAAAGAACAAGAGGGAAGAGTGATGTTTTAATAAAGGGAAAACACTAAATGTTTGGTTTGCAGCCTCCACGATTCAGGTGAAATCATTTTGTTTGCTATGTTCAGTGATGTGATGCAAATGATGAAAGATTCTAGAACAGGCCTCAAACTCTTAATCTCAGCTGACTTTTTTCCATTATGCTTGTTCATGCACACCAACGCTTGGTTTAAAAAATAAAAAAGAATAAAAAAACGGGGACAAAAATCATTCAATAAAACATGAACAATTAGTTACTTGATCCTGAATAAAGAAAGGTAAATGTATACTTTCTTACACCTATATGCAGACAAACGGTGTTTGTCAAAAAAATTATTTTGACTTTCATTTTTTTTCCTTTGTAAATAATAAACCTTTAAAATATAGAGAAAAAATAAAAGAACTATTGCCATTTACCACCAGGCTTCTGTGTGTTTTTGTTATGAGTTGCCATTTATGTTCAACTTTTGCTTTTTTTAAATATTTTTTTATTAATTATTAGTAGTACAATCTACAGACATGAAATTGCACGGCTTGTTGAGCTGTGCAATTACATTTCATAACAAGACACTTTACCATTGTTTATTCTGTTATGAATGTGTTCAGATTGTAACGGTGTAGTCACACGGGGCGCCGGCGCTTGGCGGAGGGCGTTTCTGAAGCTTGCTGTTGACCATCATAGTGACAACAGCCAATCACTTAACTTTTCCAGTGTTGCATGAACACAACTGAGTATGAGGTCTCTGCTGAACAAGAGTGGGGATTTCTAAATTTGTAGGTGTTTTCAAATTGATGGGTGTTTATAAATCACGCAATGAAAATTATCGCCTTCACCCGACCCCACCCCTAAACCCTACCCACACTGTAACATGGGCAAATCAGGTAACACAGTTGAAACCATCCCTCTGTTTATGGCCACCCACTGATGTGGTAATGCCTATTACTAACCTAAAGAGACATATACTTGGCACAACTGGCTAGCGTCTGCACTAGGGTGTTTGCATAGGAAATCTGATTGGCTGACGTCTGCATCGGCACTTAAAGTTTAACGTTTTTCAATTTTTGCCGCAAGCAACGCCAGTGATGCAACTGGACCCACAATTCAGTTTGGCAACGAATTACATCACCCATTCAAAGTAAATGAGAAGCGTTAACGCTGACCCCCATGTGAATGCACCATTACCAATTCTCATTTACTTTGAATGCGTGACATCATAAATTGCCGAACTGAATTGTGGGTTCTATTGCGTCGCATCACTGCCGTTGCTAGCAATGCAGGCATCAGCCAATCAGATCACCTATGCAAAAACACTAGAATCAAAACTCGCCAATTGCGTTCATGCAGCACCGGAAAAGTACTAATGTGATTGGCTGTAACTATGATGGTGGCGTTAACACCAAGCTCCGTGTGAATGCAGCTTAATACTGACCTCATGAAAACAAAATCAATAGCAAAATATTCATTGCTTAAGTCTCCGGGATGGTTAAAACCAATGTGGACATGCTAGTAAAAGTAACAGGCTGACTTAAAAATGTAATTGAGCCACCTAAGCCTAGCTAACACCAAGCAACATACATTCAAACAATCACTCCAACACCTCAGAACTACATTACAATGCTCTTGAAACACTTTTGATAACACATACAATTCAGACACTGTTATTTGATATTTATCACAGAACCAATCAGATGGTTTCTTCTTTACAAACAATTGACAACACCGAAGAAATTAATCCATCCATTTCCTATACACAGAAAATCAGTCCAATCTCTTGACAGTCAAAAGGAAAATTGATCTTACCAAATCCTTTTGTTCCCTTGTACTAGAATCCTCCATTTTGAGTCCAAAGGTTAAATAAATCCATACATGATTCTTCCACACAGAATTATTGTAAATTCCAGATCACAGGAGAAAAGTCACATCCATGTTGTCTATTTGGAGAAACAAAAAACATAAGACTGGGCTAGAAGCTCAACACAGGTGCATCTACAAGAAGTAAACACAGGTGGAAGAAGGCCTAGACTCGAGGAAGCCTAGTTAAAAGTCCCCTGCACTTCCTGTTGTCACACAAATCATAAAAACAGCACTTTTTTGAGAATACATACATATATGTGTGTGCCCAGGTTTTTGTGTATTATGAATTTTATGAATAAATTGGTTTTAAAATAGCTATAAAAAGGGTGTTTTTGTTGTTTTTTTGTTATGTCAATGTAAATTAAATTAAATGTACAAAAAAACTATTTGAATGTGTTGCAGAAATATAGACGAACTCTTGACTGACAGTTTCTTAGTGAAATATAAATTTGGAGGGAGGAACAGAGAGGGATTGTCACTGTCTCCTGTGGCAAAATGAAAAATCATCTCTTTGGAATGGTCAGGATTTCCATTCATTACCCCGGGCTGCAGTTATCAGTCATGAAGTATTCATACATTCTGACAGAACCCTCTCACAGTTGGTTCTGATTAACAGGACACCTTACACACAGTTGGGATTCATAATTTACACTCAACAATAGGGATTATTAGACTTCTGAATGCTTAATAAGTCTGAGATAGAATGAAACATTTGCATCTCTCTTCATATGCAAATCCTCTATTTTGATTTAATAACCCAAACTTGGTTATAAATCAGGAATTCATAACACAAACATGTAAAGGTATATTCATCACACTATCGCTGCGTCCAAAACCGCAAACTGTATAGTAGGTAGAATGAATTCAATTCAGACAAACTACAGTTGCATCGCTTCACTTCACAGTGTCCGTCCAAAGCGCACTTAGATATATTGATGTACTGTTTTTTTCCTATTTAAATGGTTATGCAATTTTGGCTTATGATCATAATCAAAAAAATTGCCCCAATCAAGTTTTTAAAAGTTAGTGTACATGGTTATCAAGGCCACAGACACACTTGACGGTGTGAATAAAAAAAATAAAAATATGACAAAAAAAAAATATTGTGATCATATCCAATCAAAATGTAATTGAGTCTGTGCATGCATGTGTGAAAATATTTAATTGTATTTTAGACACATGCTAATATTAGCTTTCACAGGGGTCTTTCATGTTTATAGCAAGTTAGCAACAGTGCAGGAAAATGTATGCATTTCATATTTAGAGTTAGGGTTTGAAAGCCATTAGCATAAATTAGCATCTTAATTAAATAATAAATCCACATCCCAGTAATTCTGTTCGAATACATACGTGTCATCATGATAACTGTTCAAATGTTGTGTTTCCATGTTTTATGGTGACTTTCCATAGGCGTAATGGTTTTTATACAGTATAAACTGTATATTCCCTTACACTATCCCTAAACCACCCATCATAGTAACCTTTCTGCATTTTTTACATTTTCAAAAAACATCACTTTGTTTTCCTCATGGGCACCAAAAATTGTCCCCACAAGGACAAGGATTTCGTATATTGCCATCTTTGTGGGGATCTTTTGTCCCCATAATGTAGGGTTTACCAGGCCACACACACACACACGTCTGGTTCACTATCTTATAGGGACTCTCCGTAATGGTTTTTAATACTGTACAAACTGTAGATGCTATCCCTCTACACTGCCCCTGCCCCTAAACCTACCCATCACAGGACACATTCTAAATTTTTACTTTCTCAAAAAAACTCAAACCTTTTTATAAATTTATAAGCCTTTTGAAAAGTGGGGACAACACACAATGTAGGTGATCTCAGGTTTTACTATCCTGATGGTCTCCACAATGTAATATAAACAAGGACACACACAGTTTTCCATGTTTTATGGGGACTTTTCACAGACATAAGGAATTATGTCTTATACAGATTTTTTTTGGGTGCTTTTTTACATTTTCAAAAAACATAACTTAGCATGATGTATAAGCAGGGATGAAAAATGTCCACAAGCACAAGGATTTTGGATATTGCCATCTTTGTGGGGACATTTTGTCCTCATAACCACACACACACAGGAATAAAAGTGAAGCTGACAGGAAAACTGAAACACTGAGATCAGCAAAGCAGTGACGACATTTCATGTCAGATCAAAAACACCATAACGTGACTTCCCAGAAGTATTACCACAGCTAATCCTTTCGATGAATATAATGAATCAGACCGAAGGTAACAAATCTGTAGGCCTACAACCCAGATATTTTCATTTACCAAGAAATATTTTCAAATTCAGTGGCTGACAGGAGCCAGAAGTTTTACTCTAAATCTAATTACTTCACAGAGGAGATGAAACGGCACCACAAAACCAGCCAAGGCGAAAGACCTTTGACATAAGCCAAATCCGCCCATTCAGAATTTCAAATGGCTCTTAATGGAATTCATGCAAAGCAGAATACAGATGAATCCATTAAAGAGGACCATGACATGGAGATGAGCAGGATAATGAAGTGCATTCACATGCTTACTGAAGCACACACACACACACACACACACACACACAGCAGGTTTAAAGTTCAGATTATGGTCAGAGCAAAAGATGTTATGAAGGATAAGGGTATAAACTTAATTAAAAAATGGTTAAGATGACATCTTTTTTAAATCCATAAACGTGATTTCCCAGAACACATGAAACATGACAGATGCAAAAGACTGCATAAAGTGTGAAATCTTTCCTTGTTCTTTAGCGCTCAAATCAAATAAGGCAGCATTAGGTGCACTGCGTCACATCTGTCAATAATAATAAGAAAGTCATTATCTGACAATTTAACAATAGCACATTTTATATCACACTTCAATTTGATTTATTATTAAACGTGACTTAATGCGGTCGATAAAACCCTTATCCATTAATCTCATCCGTTCAGGCAACCCGACCTTCAAAACATCAGGAAAAACAGCCGGGGTTCACATGACACCATTCAGCTAGGATTTCTATCAATTGTGCCAATCCAGCATATTTTTTTATATTCCAAAAGTAATTTAAGAAACCAAGCTGTGGATTTGCAAAAGGTCAAATGAACTGGGCATCGCTCAAGTCAGTGGTTCTGAAACAATTCATAAGTCTATTATAGCCTGCATGAAAAAAACATAAAATAAAGTTTACTTTAACAAACAAACATCATTGTGAAGACTAGTTCATGTTGTTCCAAAAGGCAAAAAACTAAAACCTGTATTTATATTAAAAGTAGAGGAGCACGGGGCACAAACTAACACATGGTTTAAAGCTTTCCACACATCCCAGGATGTCGAAACTTTGTGTATTTACTAGTTGCCATATCAACGTTATTTAGAGAAAAAAATTGCGCCAAAGTTCAAAAGTCTTTGGAAGATATCACTGAACATTTATTTAACCATAGCAATAGTGCATTTCTTACCTAAGTAAATTTTTCATCTTGATTTTTTGTTTTATTTAAATGAGACAAATCAGATCTCCGATATAACGAGAAACGCACGGTGACGTATGCAAATTCACGCAAAAAACATCTCAGGTCTAAAATACACTGCTCAAAAGAACTCTTTGAAAACACATCAGATCTCAATGGGGAAAAATATCATGCTGGATATACTAATATGGACTAGATAACGTGTTATTAATCGAAAGGATGCCACATCGTTTGATGGAAATGAAAATGATCAACCTACAGAGGACTGAATTCAAAGACACCCTGAAAATCAAAGTGAAAAAATTACGCAGCAAGCTAGGCCATTTTCCTGAAATTTCATTGGAGCAACTCAAAATGGTACTCAGTAGTTTGTATGGCCCCCACATGCTTGTATGCATGCCTGACAACATCGGGGCATGCTCCTAACGAGACAAGGTGTTCTGGGGTATTTCCTCCCAGATCTGGACCAGGGCATCACTCAGCTCCTGGACAGACTGAGGTGCAACCTAGCGCCGTCGGATGGACTGGAACACAATGTCCAAGAGGTGTTCTATTGGATTTAGGTCAGGCGAGCGTGGTGGCCATTCAATGTTATCAATTCCTTCATCCTCCAGGAACTGCTTGCATACTCTCACCACATGAGGCCGGGCATTTTTGTGCACCAGGAGGAACACAGGACCCACTGCACCAGCATAGGGTCTGACAATGGGTCCAAGGATTTCATCCCGATACCTAATGGCTGTCAGGGTGCCATTGTCTAGCCTGTAGAGGTCTGTGAGTCCCTCCATGGATATGCCTCCCTAGACCTAGATCACTGACCCACCACCAAACCAGTCATGCTGAACGATGTTACAGGCAGCATAACTCCACGGCTTCTCCAGACCCTTTCACGACTGTCACGTGTGCTCAGGGTGAACCTGCTCTCATCTGTGGAAAGCACAGGGCACCCGTGGCAAACCTGCCAATTCTGGTGTTCAATGGCAAATGCCAATCAGTGCCGGGAAGTAAGCACAGGGCCCACTAGAGGACGTTGGGCCCTCAGGCCACCCTCATGAAGTCTGTTTCTGATTGTTTGGTCAGAGACATTCACAAATGTGGCCTACTGGAGGTCATTTTATAGGGCTCTGGCAGTACTCATCCTGTTCCTCCTTGCACAAAGGAGCAGATACCGTCCTGCTGATGGGCTAATGACCTTCTACGGCCCTGTCCAGCTCTCCTAGAGTAACTGTATGTCTCCTGGAATCTCCTCCATGCTCTTGACAATGGCATGTATTGATATGCCATCCTGGATGAGTTGGACTGCCTGTGCAAGTCCTGTGGCCTCCACCTGTAAACCCATTCCTGTTTTGGGGGTCGTCTCATTGTTGCCCATCTAGTGCACCTGTTGTTAGTTTCATTAACACTAAAGCAGCTGAAACTGATTAACAACCCCCTCTGCTACTTAACTGACCAGATCAATATCCCGGGAGTTTAACTGATTTGATGCTATTCTCTGATTAAAAAGTGTTCCTTTAATTTTTTCGAGCAGTATATAAACACTTATATAGGCTTAGCCTACCATAGTCAATCAGGGTAAGATAAAAACACGTTTTGTAAGAATTGATTATGAATAGACTCAATTTTGTACATTTTGAACAAAAACAGTGTACCATTAAATACATTTTCCTCAGAAGCAAAATCAAGTCCCACCCACCCAACATTTTTGTCATTTCAAAATAAAGCATTTCACTCTTGGTCGCGACAGTTTCACAGAGACTCATTGTCTTCAGTTCAGAATATGAATATTTACATGAATGCTAAAGTATCTCTCAGTAGCGGTTTTGAGCACGGGGGAACAGGGCAGTCGCCCGGGGCGGCATTTTTTCATGACACACCTCTGGGTCTCTCCCGAGCGGAGACCTCCACCCTTTTCTCCTGAAGCTAATACGGAATTGATTTGAACTGTAGTGTAATTCCTCGACTGGCCGCTATGGACAGGCTCTGCATAATTAAGGGCGTGGCCAATTGAGTGACAGGTGGATTGATGTTTGTCTGATGCCAAAAATGTGTGATCATGTCACCTCAGCTATTTGTTTCTATGGTCTCTCCCAAAGGGAACGGACAAGGGGGGAAAAGGGGGATCCACTGTATATAGAGCAATAAAGTCAGTCACACCTCAACTTTCTTCAAATAGATGTTTTCGTTCATAAAATTATAAATATAGGCTACAGGCATATAGTTGCTGCACATTTTTCTGAATTGTGTGAAATGGCTAATACAAATTGGTCTAATTTCACCATAATAGTGCTTTTTTTAAACAAATGGTTACAAGTTCAGTTATTATTAATTCCCATCAGTTGGGTTAATGTAAGCTATAATATATTCAGGCAAATTAACTGAATAAACTTTTTTTTCTAATTTTGCCATTTTTTTTTGAAAATAGGCCTATGCAATGTCATTCATAATGTAATTAACAAATAAATATTAACAAACTAACAAATGCTAACAAAGCCAGATTTGGCATAAGACACATTTTTACAATACTTTTAACAAATTTCCTAAACTCTTAACGCAGTTAGCACAACATCTGCCTGTGCAGACTATACAATTAGCACATTTATTGTTGCTTTGACACAAAATGCATACAGTTAACACAAATTTAAAATGCTTAAACTTCTTTTGCACACAAGCTCAACCAAGACCAAAACAATGGCTTTTTACTGCCAAATGTACCAATGCTTTAACACTGTATGTCAGAACAGATAACACCTTGTTCTAAACCTAACCTTATAGGCTAAAGTCAAGGTGAACAGCTGCTCATATTGTGAATTGAAACACAAATATATCTCCTGTATTTTATTCCATTGGTACTAAGAAACAGCCAATTGAAGTTATGCAAATATATAAATCACAGCTGATTCCCATCTAGGAATTTTTCAGGTGTTGGTATTCTTTCAAGCACATGACCATATGGTATACAGTAAAAGAGGGCATATTTGGGCTTCTTTGGGGGCAAAGGAAAGCTCCTAAATGAAGAACAGGAACTTGCTATTGTCATCATGATCATTGCTGATAATGAAATAAAACTGAAGGGCATTCTATAAAGCTACTCGGAGGCAGGTCATTCAGTTTTGTATTGAATTTCTGCAGCAAAAGAAACACAATGCATGCATTTACTAAAAACAACAAAAAAAAATGTAGAGAGTCTTCAAAAGACACACATTCTATGATAAATAAAATATCGTCTATTGTGTAAAGGCAGATCTGACACATAAATCCTGCAGTTTCTGTGACTCCATCAGTGTTTGTGTTTTTATGACACTGTGCTGTGATTGACGTAATGTTTACAATGGAAGAGAACATGTGTTAGGGTTTTGGTAGACATAGTGTATTGTGTTGAAAATTAGTGTTGGAGTTTAGTTTACAATGTGTGATTTTGAGCATGAAATTAACCGTTTTGCCAATTGTGTGATGTAGGTGTGTTGGTGCGTTAAGAGTTTAGGAAATTTGTTAAGAGTATTGAAAAAATTGTCAGAGCAATTGTAAAAAACTGTAATAAGGGGGCGCTTGAAGGGGTTGTTGCCCGGGGTGCAATTCAATGTAAAACCGCCACTGGTATCTCTTCTGAATTTGTGTCGATAAATAACGCTGGCAGAAAGTAAATTAGCATTAACCACTCTCAACAGATACACAAGCCCTTGATTTATTGGTTTCCAGCTCAGCTAAAGGTTACCTTTGTGTAATGGAGGATGCCGCTCACTCTGTAATCTTGTCTCAGGTGACTTCTGTAATTGCATTATTTCATAATGGTTGTGTTTCGTAGATAGGTGGCTTTGATAATGGAAGTGAATTAAAAAAAGATTTATATCTCCAGATGTATTGGCTTATTTATCGGAATTTCATTACGACACTGTCAAGACCTTGAGATCAATTTATGCAGTTTCCTTCAGCCAATCACATTATTATAGTTTATTGAATAACAGAGGTTGCTGGGGAAATTCAACAACAATTGTTCCTAACAATCAAAATTAAACGTCATCGCGCCAAAAAGGTATCAGTCCACTTTTACAGCCTAATTATGCTCTTATAAACTAGTCTAACCCAAACGCTCTGGGAAAATGTTTTAAGATAAAAACTGAAAGCGTTGTCGTTGGCTTAGTGATGGTGACGTTGAAGTCGAGCGACCGTGGTGTAGTTTGTTTATAGCCTACCTTTAGCTTTTTCATCTGTGATAATTATCTTGATGGACAAAATGTATAAGTATAATAAACCTTTGTTGATCACAGAGCTTGTTTTTTTTTTATCTAAAAGCCTATGGGAAAATCCTATTGGGTTTTTATTGAGGGATCCAGTGTGACCAACAAAGTGACATCATACCTGCACCACTCTATTAGCAGTGGCATTTTATACACAAATTCAAAAATGGAAACATCTATTTAGAATCAACAAAAATAGAGCATCACAGTGCAAGACAGTAACATTACCTTCAGTGATCAAATGAAACATATGTATACATATTCAGATGCAGCTGTTGTCCCTGGACTTTTTTGGCTTAGGTCCCCAGTCAAATTTAGTAGGTGTGTTCTAAAAATTGCTTGTCTAAAATCATGACTTGTGGGTATTTTATTCAAGGAGACATGCACTTTCTTTCTTTCTTAAAAAAAAATGCATTTGAATAAAAATACACATTATTCTTTATCAGAAAATTCCAGATGCACTTCTATTTTTTGAAGATTTTTCATCTTGAAGGCATAGTGAACACATGGTTTTCAAATGAGGAAAAAAGAAAAAAAAGAAAAGATAAATATATCTCAGATATCTGATATCTCAGTTTAAGCCGGATACTAGTACAGTATGGAAGCAGAACTCATGTGTACAGCTCTCAAGGTGACATTCTGGCTGTGAACACCAGTTTGCTCACTGACAGAGTTTTGTCCGCTGCCCCACTGGGGGGCTCTGGTCCGGGCAGCTGGGTCTTGATACACAGAGAAATGAGATGGGTACGACGCCAATGAAGGGAATCTGTAGAACAGACAAGGTCAACTGATCAGTTGACCACCTAAACAATAAAGGAAAGCTTGATTTGCATTTTCGCTGCGAAGGAAAAATCAGTACTTCCATTGCAAAAATAAGTTTAGATGTTAATCTTTGGTCCTGTGTAAATGAAATGCTCACGGCAACACGCATTCAAGCAATACAAAATGTAATACTGGTATCTTTTTCCAGTGAAAGGGCAGATATGACCATTCAAAATATGTAAGAAAAAAACAACTAACCATAACAAGCATTTAATCTGTCTTGATTATTGGGTTTATCTGCTTTGAAAGAAGACGAACATAGCATTAGATGCACCAGAAAGACCTGCCATGACCAGGGCTGCGGTTCAGTTTCTGTAAAGATGCTATAGTGCCCTTCCCATCCAACAGCATTTCTGCACTGCAAGAGAACAATGCAGTACAAGTAGAGAGCTGCCATCGACAAAGCTGTGCATCAAAAGGCACATTGATTGCAATGGGAGCATTCTACTTTTGTTGCGTTAGGTTGCAATCTCAGTTTAGATGAGTGGTGAGAGGTTAAAAGGGTATAGACAGCATTGATTTTAAGGGAGTTTTTTTATTTTTAAATTCAGCACCAGCAGAACATCAGACATTCTCTAGAAGCTTCTTCAAAAAGCAAAGTCTGTTCTGATCTCCCATACTGAGATTTCTCTCATAAGCATACTTTTCTTTCTGCATGGCTCTCAGTGAGATGCTCACTCCATACTGGCTCTCTTAATTAGCTGGAAAGATGTTTCTGTGATCACTGCTTTATATGTCAGACTCATTAGTTTCTGCCTGGAGATTTGTTCTGGTTATGAAATGCATGGTTACACTTTTCATATCGCTGTATTTTTATTGAGAAACCGAACCAGAAACTAAATTAGCAGAGATATTGCCAAAAGTTTTGGGACGCCTGCCTTTACATAAACATGAATTTTAATGACATCCCATTCTTAATCCGTAGGGTTTGATATGGAGTCCCCACTTCTGGGAAGGCTTTCCACAAGGTTTAGGAGTGTTTTTATGTTTTTTTTTGTTGACAATTCTTCTAGAATTGCATTTGTAAGGTCAGGCACTGATGCTTGATGAGAAGGCCTGTCTTGCAGTCTCCACTCTAATTCATCCCAAAGGAATTCTGTTGGGTTGAGGTCAGGACTCCTCCAGTCAAGTTCCTCCACAACAAACTCTGTCATCCATGTCTTTATGGACCTTACTTTGCTTTGAGTCATGTTGGATCAGGAAGGGGCCATCCCCAAACTGTTCCCACAAAGTTGGGAGCATGAAATTGTCCAAAATGTCTTGGTATGCTGAAGCATTAAGAGTTTCTTTTACCAAACCCAACCCCTGAAAAACAACCCCTCACCATAATGCTATTAATGCATAATGCCAGATGAAAGTGATATGGAGGAGATTAGGAGACGGCTCGAGCTGTGATATAAACTAAACACTATTGGCTATTTTAAAAAGGGGAGGAGTTCGATATGTCAAGTAGGCTACAACATTTCCATTTAAACGCTATGGAAATTAGTTGTGGCACAATGACTAAGATTCCAAACAAATTATGTATTTAATTAAGGGTGTCACGTTTTCAAAAAAATCGAAATCGACCGAAATTATGTCACAATCTCAAAGATCGAATTAAAAAATGGAATCGTCGATGCTGCTAAGCCCCCACATCACGTCTGGTTGCTTGCCAAGCAGGAAAAAAACACATGTTGAAGTGCTGCGAGTCAACCTCCTCTAACCTAGCTACAGCCACTCAAAAGATAGCATGGAAACTGCAGATGCAGGAGACCTATCGACATTACTTGAACTCCCTCCTGTTTCACTGAAGCAGTGTTAATTTCGTTGACGAAATAATTTTCATCAACAACCTTTTTAACCTTTAAATAAAAACTAGTGTTGGATAACAAAAAGCTATGACGAAAATCTACTGTCATTTTCATCAACGAATAAAAACTAGACGAAAATGTTAGGGGGGGATAAGGTTAGGGAAGAGATCCAGTCAGAGCTGATATATTTAATTAATGGCAAAAATTGGAATATCAAAAAAAACTATTTGCAAATAAAACAGCAATTTCACTATGGTAATCCATGGCAATGTATGTTAACGAGAGAGAGAGAGAGAGAGAGAGAGAGAGACTGTGACTTTTTATTAAATTATTTAAAAATATTAATTTAATAAAATATTAAATAATATATTTTAAAAATGTATGTTTTATGTGAATTTAAGACATTTCCTAAAAGCTACAACTGTTTAAGGAAAATGTTGACCTGCATTAGACATCATTCATTGACTGTGCTTCATCTTCTGCTATCTGGTCCAGTGGGTATTTAAAAGCTCAACCTCCTCTCTCAGTCGGAAATCTGACACAAGGTTACTCCACATGGATCCATTTCCTGATCTCGAAATGGAGTCCTAAACAATTTTTCAGGTCTGTGATTTTTTTGTACTATTATCGCAATAACGGATTATCTGTAAACAAAAGAACATGTCTCTCCCCAGAGTGCGGTGTGGTGTTCCTCATCCTTTTCTCACTTCACCGAATTCTGCTTTTTCTGGAATTTAGCTTACAATTCTCTGCAGAGTCATTGTAGAATCTTGGAGACCCGGAGCAAACAACTTCTGTTATTAAAAGTTTAAAGTAGCGCAATAAAGCCTGATAAATCTGGTCTGTCTTCTGAGATTTAAAGATTTGAAATGCAACTCAGAGCAGGAAAAATAAACAGCCTGTTCTCCAAAAGAAGGACCACTGTGGACTATTAGGAGTAAAAACACATTGCCAGCTTTCTAGCAAAACTGTCTATTTAAACTGCATTGCTACTATATTGCTCTAAGCAAAGACTGAAGCTCTTTAGGTGGGCAGTTTGAGGACCAATGCTCATTATTAACTAGCTGCTTGTTAGCTTGCATATTACTAGGATATTGGCTGTTTATTAGTACTTATAAAAGCACAATTTAATGCCTTATTCTGCATGACCATCTTCTACATCCCTTAAAAATACTAAATACTTAAACTTAACAACTACAACAACTACCTTACTAACTATTAATAAGCAGTAAATAACCAACGCAAAAGTCGTTGTTAATATGAGTGAATATGTGAATATGTGTCCCCCAAGATTTTAAAACAATTCTAAAAACTTCTATTAATTTAAACTGCAAATTTATATATATTAGTGATTACGGTATACTATAAATTAACTGGAAGTTCCTTTGGAGAAAAGAGTCTACCAAAGTCATAAAAAGCATAAAAGCACACTGCATACAGTTTATTAAGTGAAAATGGGCCGTTTGGGAGCAATTTAGGACTAATGGTTGCAAAAAAAAGCTATTTCTACCAGATCTTCTCTATAAAAAAACAACTAAATGACTTTTTGTCATCAGGTTAAATCATTCAAATTGTATGTTGACTTGAGTGAATAATATTTTTAACTAGCATAAAAGCAGGTAATGTCATGATTCCTGTCTTGGTTTCCTCTGATCTTGTGTGGACTTGTTTTACATCATGTTTTGTAGTCCTTTGTAGCTTTTCTTGTTGATTAGTTCTTTGATTAGTCTTCCCCAGGTGTGTCATGTTAACTTGTTAAGCTTGTTTGCCCCTGTGTATTTAAACCTGTGTTTCCTGTGTTCTTTGTCAGATCTTGTCCTACATGGATGTACGTTTGGTGCTACTCATTCAGTTTTTTGTTTCTTGGTTTTCTGATCTCTGTGGTTTATTTTTTTTAGTAAACTATTTTGTACGGTGGCCCAGTAGTGCAGCCGTACTAAATTAAACCACAACACAACAGAATTAAACCACAACACAACGAAATCGCCACAACACAACGAAATCGCCACAACACATGAAACAAGCCACAACACAACGAAATAGCCACAACACAATGAAATAGCCACAACACAACGGAAATGCTCCCGACCACGAGGGGGCTCTCGGAGTGCATTAAAGTTAGTTTTCCTTGCCAATGTTCTATAGATTGGCCAGTCTTACAAAGATATAAACACTACGATCAGTTTTAAGTGTGTAACGATTGTATATCGACATGAAATATAAATTCAAAATCACCTACATGCATTATAGCTGCATATTTATACTCATATTTATACTTTTACCCGGCGCTTGATGCCTTAAAGGAACGTCTGCCAATTGAAAAGTTGAAACATAAAATTTGTATTAATTAAAATAACTTTTAACATTTAAAAACAGACATGTTAAAATTCCACAGCTTTGTTGTACTCTGAAAAATTGACTCAATAATGCACAACGTTGGAACATTTAAACAAAACATTTCATTTTATTTCATCCAAGGCAGACGTTCCCTTGGACATCAAGCGTTGTGACAGCGTGTAAAAACGTTCACGAGTATAAATATGCAGCTATAGGTGATTTTGAATTTATATTTCATGTCGATATAAAATCGTTACACACTTAAAACTGATCGTAGTGTTTATATCTTTGTAAGACTGGCCAATCTAGGACAATGGCAAGGACAACTAACTTTAATGCACTCCGAGAGCCCCCTCGTGGTCGGGAGCATTTCCGTTGTTGTGGCTATTTCATTGTGTTGTGGCTATTTCGTTGTGTTGTGGCTTGTTTCCGTTGTGTTGTGGCTTGTTTCCGTTGTGTTGTGGCTTGTTTCGTTGTGTTGTGGCTATTTCGTTGTGTTGTGGCTTGTTTCCATTGTGTTGTGGCTTATTTCCGTTGTGTTGTGGCTTGTTTCCGTTGTGTTGTGGCTTGTTTCCGTTGTGTTGTGGCTTGTTTCCGTTGTGTTGTGGCTTGTTTCCGTTGTGTTGTGGCTTGTTTCCGTTGTGTTGTGGCTTGTTTCCGTTGTGTTGTGGCTATTTCGTTGTGTTGTGGCTTGTTTCCATTGTGTTGTAGCTTATTTCGTTGTGTTGTGGCTTGTTTCCGTTGTGTTGTGGCTTGTTTCCATTGTGTTGTGGCTATTTCGTTGTGTTGTGGCTTGTTTCCGTTGTGTTGTGGCTTGTTTCCGTTGTGTTGTGGCTTGTTTCCGTTGTGTTGTGGCTTGTTTCCGTTGTGTTGTGGCTTGTTTCCGTTGTGTTGTGGCTTGTTTCCGTTGTGTTGTGGCTTGTTTCCATTGTGTTGTGGCTTGTTTCCGTTGTGTTGTGGCTTGTTTCCGTTGTGTTCATTGTGTTGTGGCTATTTCGTTGTGTTGTGGCTTGTTTCCGTTGTGTTGTGGCTTGTTTCCGTTGTGTTGTGGCTATTTCGTTGTGTTGTGGCTATTTCGTTGTGTTGTGGCTTGTTTCCATTGTGTTGTGGCTATTTCGTTGTGTTGTGGCTTGTTTCCGTTGTGTTGTGGCTTGTTTCCGTTGTGTTGTGGCTTGTTTCCATTGTGTTGTGGCTATTTCGTTGTGTTGTGGCTTGTTTCCATTGTGTTGTGGCTATTTCGTTGTGTTGTGGCTTGTTTCCGTTGTGTTGTGGCTTGTTTCCATTGTTGTGGCTATTTTTGTGTTGCTTGTTTCCATTGTGTTGTGGCTTGTTTCCGTTGTGTTGTGGCTTGTTTCCGTTGTGTTGCGGCTTGTTTCCATTGTGTTGTGGCTATTTCGTTGTGTTGTGGCTTGTTTCCGTTGTGTTGCAGCTTGTTTCCATTGTGTTGTGGCTATTTCGTTGTGTTGTGGCTTGTTTCCGTTGTGTTGTGCTTGCTTGTTTCCATTGTGTTGTGGCTATTTCGTTGTGTTGTGGCTTGTTTCCGTTGTGTTGTGGCTTGTTTCCGTTGTGTTGTGGCTTGTTTCCGTTGTGTTGTGGCTATTTCGTTGTGTTGTGGCTTGTTTCCGTTGTGTTGTGGCTTGTTTCGTTGTGTTGTGGCTATTTCGTTGTGTTGTGGCTTGTTTCCATTGTGTTGTGGCTTGTTTTCGTGTTGTGGCTTGTTTCCGTTGTGTTGTGGCTTGTTTCCGTTGTGTTGTAGCTTGTTTCCATTGTGTTGTGGCTATTTCGTTGTGTTGTGGCTTGTTTCCATTGTGTTGTGGCTATTTCGTTGTGTTGTGGCTTGTTTCATGTTGTGGCTTGTGGTGGCTATTTCGCTGTGTTATGCTTGTTTCCATTGTGTTGTGGCTTGTTTTCGTTGTGTTGTGGCTTGTTTCCGCTGTGTTGTGGCTTGTTTTCGCTGTGTTGTGGCTTGTTTCATTGTGTGTTGTGGCTATTTCTGCTGTGTTGTGGCTTGTTTCCATTGTGTTGTGGCTATTTCATTGTGTTGTGGCTTGTTTCTTGTTTCATTGTGTTGTGGCTTGTTTCATTGTGTTGTGGCTTTGTTTCACTGTGTTGTGGCTTGTTTCATTGTGTTGTGGCTTGTCTCGTTGTGTTGTGGCTTGTTTCCATTGTTTCATTGTGTTGTGGCTTGTTTCGCTGTGTTGTGGCTTGCGCTTGTGTTGTGGCTTGTTTTCATGTGTTGTGGCTTGTTTCATTGTGTTGTGGCTTGTTTCCATTGTGTTGTGGCTATTTCACAGTTGTGTTAGGCTTGCTTCGTTGTGTTGTGGCTATTTCGCTGTGTGCTTGTTTCCATTGTGTTGTGGCTATTTCTAAGCTGTTGTTGTGGCTTGTTTTCGCTGTGTTGTGGCTTGTTTTCGTGTGTGTTGTGGCTTGTTTCTGTTGTGTTGTGGCTTGTTTTCGTTGTGTGGCCATTTCGCTGTGTTGTGGCTTGCTCTCGTTGTGTTGTGGCTTGCTGTGTTGTGGCTTGTTTTCGCTGTGTTGTGGCTATTTGCCAGGTTGCGGCTTGTTTCCATTGTGTTGTGGCTGTTTTCGCTGTGTTGTGGCTTTGTTTCGTTGTGTTGTGGCTTGTTTCCGCTGTGTTGTGGCTTGTTTCCATTGTGTTGTGGCTATTTCTGCTGTTGTGGCTTGTTTCATGCAGTTGTGGCTTGTTTTCTGTGTTGTGGCTTGTTTCCATTGTGTTGTGGCTTGTTTTCGTTGTGTTTGCTTGTTTCCATTGTGTTGTGGCTTGTTTTCGTTGTGTTGTGGCTTGTTTCCGTTGTGTTGTGGCTTGTTTCCGTTGTGTTGTGGCTTGTTTCATTGTGGCTTGTTTTAGTTGTGTTGTGGCTTGTTTTCGTTGTGTTGTGGCTTGTTTCCATTGTGGCTTGTTTTAGTTGTGTTGTGGCTTGTTTCGTGTGTTGTGGCTTAATTTAGTACGGCCGCACTACTGGGCCACCATAATTTTGCATTTTAATCCAGCTCTCCCTTTGGTTTTTGAGTTCACCCTGCAAGACAGAAAAACACAGGAAACACAGGGGTTTAAATACACAGGGTTAAATACACAAGTTAACAAGACACACCTGGGGAAAACTAATCAAAGAACTAATCAACAAGAAAAACTACAAAGGACTACAAAACATGACGTAAACAGGAAGTAACAAGTCCATACAAGATCACGGAAAACAAGACAGGAATCATGACAGGTAAAACTTTATTTCGATGGTCCACTTTAGACATTCTACTAACTATAAGGCCGGCAACACACAGCAAGCGTGGCGTGAGCGTGGCGTTTATGCTGCGTGTCATCTGCATGGCGGCTGCGTGGCGTTTTCTATGCCTTTGCACACTAGAAGCGTGTCTGACGCTGCTGCTGCTGCTGCTAGATGACGTACAGGAAGGCCTATACTTCATGTATACTTCATGTTAATCATAAATATATAGCCTACTGATACAGCAAAGACAATGTCAGCAGTATTGACCATACATATCTATATAGGCTACAGAATTTTCGTTCTTTATTGACATGTATTGAAAATCGATAATTATTATTATTTATTTAAATTACAGTTACATCTGCATTCATGTCAAAACCTAGAGACTTTCAAATATCAAAATGTAATTTATCAATATGTATTTGTGTCAAAATAACATACAAACATATTTTCCTATTCTATTTTGCCTGGAAACGCTTATGCGTGTCGCCTGAAAATAGGCGTCCAGTTCTACTTCTTTCCACGCGCTTGAGGTGAACTTCATTTAGACCCTGGTTCCTGCGGTGAAACACACCGAGTACCACCCCAAAGTTCCTAGTTCCTGGGGAAAGGTCCTGCGGTGGAAACGTGGCTTTAGTAGACTGTCTGCTTAATACAGTATTTTTCGCACTATAAGGCGCACCGGATTATAATGCACATTCAATGAATGGCCTATTTTAGAACTGTTTTCATATATAGGCGCACCGGATTATAAGGCGCATATAATAGAAGATACTGCAGTCAAATGTTTTCGTATGCATCCACTAGATGGAGCTCTGTGCTAAAGGAAATGTCAACAAAACAGTCCAACTTTATTAAGTGTTCTGACAACTCCGTTCACTCCCTTGGTAACGTTGTTCAAACATTGATCTGCATATAAACATTATCTCCCAGCCTTGCTAGCTTTTCTCCCAAACGTGGAGGGAACTTTTCCTTAATTCAGTAAACACGTAGCCTAGTAAAAGAAACAGTCGGATACAACTAAATCAAACAGTGCATAACTCCACATTGTTCAGTTACGTATAACACGTAAAGCTCACTTTTTCAGTTCATTCCCGTCCACGAATCCTCGAATTCTTCTTCTTCAGTGTCCGAATTGAACAGTTGGGCGACTACGGCATCCAACCTGCCCGACTCTCTCGCCATTATCCGAAAGCACAGTACCGGTGTTTACTGACTACGGTATAATGCTGCAAGCGGTGCGGCTTTGTAGTTTACCAGTCGTACTGAAACATTTTATTATTATTAAATAGTTTTTATTGGTTTTTCATACTGAAACATTTTGAGAGAGCGCCTTGATCCATATATACGGCGCTCCAGAGTAAGGCGCACTGTCGTTTTTTGAAAAAATGAAAGGCTGTTAAGTGCGCCTTATAGTATGGAAAATACGGTATCTGCTAACACTTTATTTTGATTCTCTTTGATGTCAACTTATTCTACTAACCTACTAACACTAACCTAACAGTCCACTAGTCTACCAATTAGGGTTAGTTGACATGTAGTTGCAAAGTTACCTTTAGAAGGCCTAAAATCAATAAAACTAGATGAAATGCATTTTTTAGGTTAAAATATTCGCAGCTATGACACAGATCCTGCAACCTGGATGCAATAAATTGGGGAGCATTCATGAGCGTGTTGTAATGAAGAATATTAACAAGCATCCTACCAAGGTAAAATCAACTCAGCAAATGTGCTTTACTGACTTCAGCAGTAAAATGCAGATCTTTGGGCAGTGGAGGCATCAGGTTCAATAGCTTCTTTTCAGGTCATGTGGAGAGCCCTGGTCCCCTGATCTCTGTCTGATAATCAAGTCTGTGGAGAGAGAGAAGTCAATCAAGATTAGAACCATGAGACTCTCAGCACCCCCAGCCAAGAGCAACTCTCAGGGCAAAGAGCACAGAAGAAACGAGAGGTTTGTTTGTGATTCCCTCAGGGTTTTCTAGTAAAGTGACTCAAGCTAAGGTGAATCAAGAAAATGATATATTTATCAAGGTACAAAGGGAACTTCTAAGTCTACGTTTAGAAATGTCTATACTCATTCTTGTTTTACTGTCTTTGTCTTACATTTTTATATTTTTATTATTATCTTCTTTATTATTTAGAAACGGTCAGCTTGTAGAATAAATAGCAAATATTGTCATCACACACATACACACACTAATGATCAAATGAGGAACAGGTGTAAATAATTAATGAAACAATTAACTAAGGCTGTGTCCCAATTTAGTGACTGCATTCTTCGAAGGACATGGACTTCAAAGGTCACGCTTTCGAAGTCTACAAAGGGCGAACCGAGCTTTGTTAAATGGGACGGTCTAGCCTATGGAGGAATGTTCTTGTCGCCTATAACTGTGTCAGCTGCGGTTGATGAGCGGCAGTAATGTTTGTACTGGACTTTTGTGAAAGTTATATTTAACTGTCTGAAAACAAAACAAGGTTTACAACTTGTCTAAATATGTTCACCGTGGTATATTTACAGTACGTACATAATAAAGAGTATAAACTATATAAAATTGCATCTTAGTAAGATATAAGTCAACATTTTAACTGTTTTAAATTTGTTTGGTTTTTTTATTTGTAAAAGACTGTGAATTGGAACAGCCTTTGCCGTGCCGCTGTGACGCAATCAGCCTTCAAATGCTGATTATGACACCGGGCAAAAACAGAAAGGAAACAGGAAATGATGATAACAAACTAAATGAAACATGAAAATGAAACGGAAGACACTACATTATCTACATACGTATGTACGCACACACACACACAGGTTCACTATCTTTGTGGGGACTCTCCATAGTCGTAATTATTTTTATACTGTACAAACTGTATATTCTCTCCCCTTAAACTAACCCTACCCATCACACAAAACTTTCTGCATTTTTACATTTTCAACAAAAAACAAAACAAAACAAAAAATGTAGGTCCCCATGGTGACGAGTCCACATGAGTCAGTGTGCATTCAGATCGAAGTCCCTACCAGGATAGAGAAACCATGAAGAAAAAACACACACACACACACACACACACACACACACACACACACAGAAAAACACTTTAACGCTCTAATGAGGTTCCAATTAGGTTCAAAGAGTGGAGGGTGTTTTCATCTTTGTAGAGTAAACATTTTTTATTCACATGATAAATGGGTAATGTGCTGCAAGGTTAACTAAAGGTGTAACGATTTAGAGAGATGAACAGAGACTTTCGATTATATTACAAGTGTGATAATCAATTTCTCTTCTCTAGTGGATAGTGTTTGTGTCACCTTTACTAAAGTGACCTGGTTTACCTCACAGGAAGCTCTACCAGTACTAAGAAGCACTTATAAGCACTCCCTTATAGTGAAAGTATATGCCTATTTACTCCAGACACATTTACTCCAGTTTGAAAGGTGACAATAGGCCAGCTACCCAGCTAACAGGGAATCTTCTCAAATCTTTGGCTAACATTCTGGTTAGGTTCTCTCAAACAAATGTTCTTCCAGTAATGTAAATAAAACGTTTGTTTAAAAGTTATCTTTTTTCCTGAAATGGTTAACTTGGTTATTTGTTACACGTTACTACTTGTTTCAGAATGCAAACAGAAACTTCAAAGAAACAGTCCCATAATGTTTGCAAAGGTATTCAATGGAATTTTGTTTTCTTAACGTTCGTATAACCAATTAATATTATTATTTTTTAATTCAATTTATTATTATTATATTTTTTTTACATGCCATTGACGGAAATTTCCATCTTTCCGTGTTTTCACTGTTATGGTAGGGTGAAAACACCATAACAGTGTACTCTTCTGTACTCTTTTAGAAGATGCCTATAATAGCACCTATTATAGGCATCTTCTAAAAGAGTACAGAATCTCCTGATCAAAACACAGGCGAAGAAACAGCAGAAACAAGCGATAGCATATAAGCAGATGCATATGTATAATAACGTGATCATCAACATAAAACAACATATAAATCTAAACAGACTAACGTTACTGAATGAAATGTTGACCCAGGACGAGCTATATGTTGCTTAAGGGTAGGGAGAACTCTGTTCTTTCTTTTGATTTATTTCATGTTCTTTTGATTCTTTCATGTTCTTTCTTTTGATTTATTTCATACAAAAAAAAATATTCTGGGGGGCCATGAAAATGTTGTGAAAATTATTTTTAAAAAATGCTGGTGCATGGCGGCTCTCAACTAAAAAAATATATATATAAATAAAAAAAACGCTGGCAGAGAAATAGTTTAGTTGGACATTTTTAAAACCTTCAGAGAACATTCAGAAATAATGGGACATATTTATATAGCATAAATTGAATAACAATTAAATATTTTTGTTATTTGGGTATTTTGTAGGGATTTTAGTTCAAATCTGCCCAGATAAACTAGCGTCTGTTCGTATTCAGTCACATAGAACATTTCATTTCGGTTAAAGATGCAGCTTTTAAACAGACCAAAAGTCTCTGATATAAAGTCTAAAATAAACGAAATCGATCCCACATTTAACTTCTTTTCCCTTAACTCCACTTATAATGTTATAGTTTTGCACCAAAATACATGATCATTTTCCATTACTTTTCTTTACAATTGAACAGGCTTATTTTTTGCTGTAAACCTTTAAAAGTAAATGTCCTCTATTATTATTGGCTGATCTCTCTGCATGTGAAATAACTAGCAACCCCCATTACATAGGCAATATAGCACAGTTTTTGTCACAATAGCACACAAACTGGAGTCATTTGCATTATCATTCAAAATACTCTCTGCTAAGTTGTTTGAGAGAGAGAGAGAGAGAGAGAGAGAGAGAGAGAGAGAGAGAGAGAGAGAGAGAGAGAGAGAGAGAGAGAGAGAGAGAGAGAGAGAGAGAGAGAGAGAGATCTCAGTCATATCTACTTTTAATGTTGGGATTCTTGGATGATAAAATATGAAAAAAGTCACATTTTCATTAAATTATCCACTTTCACTTAACTAAGACTTAATGTTATTATTCCATCTGCCTTTCCGAACAACCTCTTACAGATGCTGATCCCATTCATCCTGAAGCTATTTTCCTGTCTCGCATTAATGTGTAAAAATAGCAGCAACCACCAAAAACAAAAGAGTCTAGCATTAAAAAGCTTGCCATGCTATTGAAATCACCTCGACTGGTGTAAAAGAGTTTGGATTAAGATGTTTCAGTGAGGCAGGCAGGAGGTAGATATTTAATCTAGCGAGTAATCAGTGAAGATATATCCAGTCACCTGGAGGCAGGAGAGTGGAGTCTCCATTTGAGACATCATGCTACCTTGTTGCCTAAAATATACACAAATACATTACTAGCATCTTTAATTCAAGACACACCCTGTTTCTCTGATTCACGGGGTTCAGGGACTTATCATTTTAATCAGCGGTAGCCATTATCTCTTCTTTCTCAGTAATTATGTTTGTATCAAAATTGTGTGGCAATCAGAGCATGTTGTATAAACTCAAGCACTCAAGCAGCTATAGACCTTGTTTTTCCAAACAGCGATGGCGTTTTTTGTGGGCGGAGCCTATACCTGGTGGCAGAAAATGACAGTTCTGCAGTAGCAATCTGAGGAAGACACGAAATAAAATTTTTTTTTTTTAAATAAATTAACTTCAAGTTTATTATCTCACAATTATGACGTTTTTCTCTCGCAAATCTAAGTTTATATCTCACAATTCTTAGAAGGATTAACAGATATGTGGGATCCGTTATTTGGTCTTTTCCCCTCAGAATTGTGACTTGCAACATAAACATCAGCATTTAGCTTCAATGACGGTATTGTGACGTAACTGCTAATTGGTATATAACTTTAAAAATGAAACCTCAAGTTTTGCATAAGAAGCACATTTTCTTTTCCCCAGCAGTCTTTACTGCCAGGTCTGTGCACCTGTCCACTTTTTAGCCATTTTTGACAGATATATGCTTAATTACTCTGACATCAGGATATGTCAAAAGCAATAATTCTTAACATTCTATACAGCTGTATGCAGATATATGCAACATCACGTGATGCTGCAGAGCTAAACATGACAGTTCATAACAGCAGCCAACTGAGCGAACCAGCGTGGAGGTGCAGTGCTAACCGTGCTGAATACCCTCCGGGCTGGCTGGGCCATTTTGCCTGGTATTGATTTATTTTCCAGTCCATTCAGAGCCAAATGCAACTAGAAAGGCTGCGTAACAGCACGAGTCCTGCTTGTGGCAGTGATGGATGCTTAGGAAAACAACGAGTTTCATAGAAGCATTTTTTTCTCACACAGGGAAAATATACACCAGGATCTGTGGCTCATCTTTTTCAGTTTATGAAATATCAAGCCAATTTCGCTCCTTAAAATACAACAAATCAAAGTCAAAACTTGAGTCTAACCTAAATCACTGTGATATACTTTCCCCTAGGGACTTTTTACAATCTAGACATAAATGCCCCACACACCGACTACTCTAAAACTTAAATGCCTTTACAAACAAACAATAAATAAATAATTAAACTGGGAATGTACCATAGTACAAAGAAGGTATTAGCATAGTAAAAAATGGCTATCATCAATATTCATAGTCCATGGCACATTAACCATAAAAATGGCAATGATACATCAGAAAATGTATGTATCGCTATTTTCCATCTTATTAGGACACAAATAATAAAAGGTCATGATTTAAACATGATTTTAATGTTTGTACCACTTTGGGGGTTTAAATCATTGAAAAAATGCTTGTTTGGCAATGCGTGTTACAACATTTTTACAAAGTTTAGATTTTGGAAAAATCAAAAAATCATATTAATACAATTTCAACATAAACTAAATAAGCTAACACTTAACTTTTTAAACATGCAAGTCCCCTCCAAATATTGTAAATAAGCATAAACTCTTATCTAAAGGGGAGTAGATTTTCCACTACAGGTGGCCATGTTTTTAAATGCTGCCCATGAGCTAAACAAAGAATATATGAACAAAGTCACCAGATCTAAATATTCACAACAAACACCATAAAATCTGAGACCAAGAAATGAGACCTAGGCTACGTCCGAAATCGCGTACTTCGCGACCGTTAAAAAATATGTTATAGTATGAATGAGTTCAGCATGAATGTAATCCGGACGTACTACATCCGCCATATTGTCATTATCATGTGACCTAACAGCATCAGTTACGTCTCTTCACCTCCATTCATAAATCGTCTCGCGTGGCCTCAAGGGATAGTAAAGTGTCCATCGTATTTGCACTTCAGAATATCTCAGGAAGTCTTCCAGGTACTTTTTGCCTACTGTTTTTCGAATACTAATGAATTCGGGCATACTACTACACTTTTCCTGCATCTCCCTCCAGGCTACAGCATCTCAAATGTTTGTAACTCGCAGGATTAATACCATTAATAATTAACATTTTATTTTGATGGTTTGATCCCCTTTAGACATTCTATTGACTATAAGTAATGTTTCACCTACATGTCAACTGACTCTCATTATTAGTAGACTGTCTGCTTAAAGGGAAATTCTGTCATGAATTACTCACCCTCATGTCGTGGGGTGGGGAGGGAATCACAGGGTACCTCACGATACACAACACGATACATGGCTCACAATACCGATAATATCACGGTACAGCAATTCTGCGATAATCAATACATTGCTAGACAATCCTAGAATGATGCATCACAATATCTGTCTAACTATGAAAACAAAATGCCTTTGATAAGGTTAAGTGCAGGTTTTTCAGACTTTGGACTTAGACGTGCTTTAAATGTATTATTCTACACTACTGTCCGCCATCCTGTTAAATACCTCTTTTTCTTAGGCTAGTTAACTTACGTTCACGTTTCCCTTAAGGAGCCATGAAGTGGCGACGCTGGGAGCAGGGAAATCTATTTAGAAATCTATCTATTCTACTTATCACATGGAGAAGGAAAACGATATATTGCCCTATCGATATTTTGTCACTTAATCTGATGGCCCACCAACAGACATTCTACTGACTATAACTTTGCAAGTGCATGTCAACTTATTCTACTAACCATAACCCATGATTCTACTAATCCTACTCCAAATAGTCTACTAAGGAGAGTTTATAGTCAACAAAATTTCTAAATAGGACCATCAAAATAAAGTGTAACTATGAGTAATACATAATAAAATGAATATGTCATGAAATAAAATAACAAACCAATAATGGAGACAAATCACAATGTCACTATATAAAATTTAAATATCATTATTTAATGCTCAATTTCTGTTATACACTTTTGACATTGAAAGCCAGCTGCATAATGGGGAGTAATCCAGAGTTTTAAGTGCCCTGAGATTATAGCTTTATAAGCACATGGGCTTCATGAGGTTTGTTTTGGTTTCTTTGACCACATCGGTGATCCTATAATTTGGTTGCTTCCTAACAGAGCTTCCCCACAGCTGGCGGTTTTATTTTTTGTTAAATATGATGATGATGATTATTAATTTCCCTCCAGTGTCTGGGCTATACAGAGGATTACACATCTGCTCAAGACCGCAAGTCAATCCCCTAATCTCAAAAAACATGAGTCAAATTTAAAGCTTTATACACTCAGATAAGGGCCTTTCAGTTTATTGTCCACAAGATGACTTTTAAATTTTAATCAAGAAATAAACACATTTGCATTGACTAATTAGGCTACTAAATATAATGGGGTCTGAGGCATCAATATAATTTCATTATAAAGCAAGTAAAATATAAAACCAGAAATTTTTTTTCTTTTTCTATTTTACAATGTGACCTCCAGAAAACACATTTCTTATCAAATGAATGCTGACACTGACAATTGCATCTTGAACAAATGCAGCAAGTGTTAATTTACAAGCTCAGCCGAACAGCAAGAACGAGTCTATCTCTGCTAAATTCAGTTTCTTGTTTTGAAATTTAAATGTAATGAAAAAGACAAAGGAGAATCACTACAAATTAAATAATAATTAGATGCTTGTGCATAATAATTAAAGCAATTAAAGACCTGTAGGTTTGAATTAAATGGTGACTAAGTAATGGGTTGTGTGTTGCGTGTTGAGGACTTCAGCTGCAGCATCTGTCTGGATTTAGCTGGCATTAGTCAAAGCTAAAGGAACTGCTTGTTCAGTGTGACCTTAACTGCACTATTAAATACACGTTCAGGGTTTCCAGGTCTGTGCCAAGCCAACCTCAATGACATGCCAACATCCGCAATACTGCTGTTTTTCTTTTCCCAAAACAAGTTGCACACTCAAGACAACGTGCAGTTCTTAAAGTACAGTATGGTTTACAAACAAGATGGGCTAAAATGGCAACAAAGTTTAAAGCTACACTATATTTCCAAAAGTATTCGGACACCCCTCAAAATCATTTAATTCCAGTGTTCCAATCACTTCCATGGCCACATGTGTTTAAAATCAAGCAGCTAGGCATGCAGACTCTTCTACAAACATTTGTAAAAGAATGTGTCGATCTCAGAAGCTCAGTGAATTCACACGTGGTACCGTGATAGGTTGCCACCTTTGCAATAAGTCCATTCGTGAACTTTCCTCACTTTTAAATATTACATGGTCAACTTTTAGTGGTATTATAACAAAGTGGAAGCAATTGGGAACAACAGCAACTCGTAAAATCACAGAGCGGGGTCAGCGCATGCTGAGGCGCACAGTTTGCAGAAGTTGCCAACTTTCTGCAGAGTCAATAGCTACAGAACTTCAAACTTTGTGTGGCCTTCAGATGAGCTCAAAAACTTATCAGAGCAGTGGAAACGTGTTCTCTGGCGTGACCAATCACACTTCTCTGTCTGGCAATTCGATTGGTTCGATGTGGTTGCCAGGAGAACAGTACTTGCCTGACTGCATTGTGCCAAGTGTAAAGTTTGGTGGAGGGGGGATTATGGTGTGGGGTTGTTTTTCAGGGGTTGGGCTTGGCCCCTTAGTTCCAGTGAAAGGAACTCTTAATGCTTCAGCATACCAAGACATTTTGGACAATTTCATTTTTTGGGTAAGGCCCCTTCCTGTTCCAGCATGACTGCACACCAGTGCACAAAGCAAGGTCCATAAAGACATGGATGAGCGAGTTTGGTGTGGAGGAACTTAACTGGCCTGACCTCAACCTGACAGAACACTTTTAGGTTGAATTAGAGTGGAGACTGCGAGCCAGGCCTTCTCGTCCAACATCAGTGCATGACCTCACAAATGCGCTTCTAGAAGAATGGTCAAAAAAGGAAAGCCTTCCCAGAAGAGTTGAAGCTGTTATAGCTGCAAAGGGTGGGCCAATTCCATATTAAACCCTATGGATTAAGAATGGGATGACATTAAAGTTCATGTGCATGTAAAGGCGGGCATCCCAAAACTTTTGGAAATATAGTGTATATATCCAAACTGACCAACTAAACATGCAATGTATGGAAACAAGTTAGCATTTTAGCACTCTTCCTGAAATCAATGTCTTTTTTAATGGGGTTCTGATTAAATGTTTGAAATAAAAATATATTGGCATATGTTAACCAAAGACCTTATGTTTTATTCAATGACACACAAAAATAAATTCACAGGATTTTTTTAAAGCTTTTTTTAAAACTTGTCTTTTTACTTAATTGCTAACAAGTGTCTAAATGGGATCTACAGAGGTTGTCGGGGACATTAAATATCATCTATTCACTGGTCGCTTTCACAGCCTCATTGTATTTATAATTGCACTCTTGCAAGCTATTCTAACCCAAACTTTCAGGGAAAATGTTTTTAAATAAAAACTGAAAGAGTTGCTGGAGGCTTAATGGTGCTGTCAAAGTCTCAAAGTTCAAAGTCTCTGCCGATTGTATTCAGGCTTCAAAATTCATAAGTGTTCATTTGTGAAGATTACAATGATGAACCAAACATGTAAGAATCCTAAACTTTTGGTGGTCAACTTTTCCGTTGGCTTTTGCAATAATCCAAAAAGCGAACTGAAAAATACTGTTGGGTTTCTGTTGAGGGAACCAGGGTGAATCAAATTGTCTTATACAAATACATCATTACTGCAGCACTGCAGCACTTTGATTTCAAGGAAAAAAAGTATTTGAAAATCATACAAAGGTACAAGACTTGGGTTTAGTGATAGACAGAACTACAATCCCATGAAGCATTGCGAACAGCATAATTAAATTAAAAACGTTGGAGAAATATAAAACTACTCATTTACAAATGTTGATTATATACAGGCATATAAAATATATATATATATTTTAAGTTTATTGCAAAATATGCATATATACTTAAATAATTAAGCGAGCATAGGGAGATTGACTCAATTACATAATTTTCAGTGCTTCATGGGAGTGGAGCACTGATTGGTGGAATTTTCTGTAGCATCATGGGTAATATAGTTTTTCCACCACAAATTCCACTGTTTAATATGATTATTTACTAAGTTGAAATAATTCTGGCTAACGTCTTCAACAGAAGCAAATAACATCGATCAACAACCTCGTGGCTACAGTAAGGCTGTCTTTAAAGGTTTATAATTTATCATTAAAAATCAATTTCCCTATGGAGAAAATGATCCGGAAACCGACTGTTGCACTCTATATTATTGGCCACTTGTGCTCAGAGAATAAATGAATCATGGCTGACTGCAAAGAGCATATTTATTCAATGCCATTGGTAAGCACTGCTTTTGTGCCAAGTCCAAGATGGCTGCCATGCTGATGCAGCGGCGCTACATTTTCTGAACGCACCTTTAATGTTTTAGAAGAAAAGTTATGACAGCACATTATTAAATAATTTCTGCCATGACTGAATTTGAACCATGTTATTCAGCATTTGCTAAAGAGGTAGTTTTTAGTGACCTAAGAGTATTGCGTAATGGGGCACTCTTGTGTCCGTCATGCTTTCATTGAGATGATCTGTAGTGGTTTGATTACAGTTCAGATCAGTAGGAGGATTGAGCTGGAAGCCGGTGAGTCTGGCTCTTGTTTTGACAAGGATTAAAGGCTAACGTTTACATGGGCTGGAATAATAATAAAAAAAATCCTGTGGGGTTGGGTTGGGGTTGGAGGTGGGGGTGGGGGTGAATAAATGATGAAGATTAAAAAGATTACTCGAGCATAAAACCTGTATATTAGCCTGTACTGTCTTTTCCAGCCGGTGCTGCCGACCTCACGGCTGTGCTCACAATGCTGCAAATTCACATGAAGTGTTTATTAAATTGCTTCTTCTTGCTTGCAGGGAACTCTTACATCATGATGAAATCCTTGTTAAGGAATGGCTGAAAATCAGCCATTTTAATCAGACAATGGCAGACATCAGTCTGAAACAATATGATACCTTGCATAATTGCCAGGATGCTTCACACTGGCTTGTGTAACATTTGTAGATATTAATCATGTAAGTGAGCATGTTTTCATGCACATTTAAGCGGTTTCGTGACTCCTGATTAAAATCATTCATTCATTTATAAAAAAAAATATATATAATATTATATATATATATATATAAAATAAATAAATCCTCATACTTCATAAGCATATAATCATGGCAAAAGTTACAAATTATTGAAAGGATAGTTCACCTAAAGATGAAAATTCTGTCATCATTTACTCACCCTCATGTCGCTCCAATCCCATAAGACTTTGTTCCTCTTCGGTACACAATCTGATGAAATCTGATGATGCCATAAAATATGCATATTATAAATATAATATTATAAATACCAAATTTATAAAAATATTATAAATGTCATATAGAAATATAGGGGTCAATAGTGACCAATGGATACAAAGGGAATCCATGGTGGTTTGAATGTCACATGGTTAAAAATGTCAAATACACACCATTCATTAGAGGATTAAAGTATGGTAAACAGTCTTTGTTTTGCCACTAATACACACATATAAACACTTAATTTTAAATACACAGCTGATGTTTTTTTTTTTTTTTACAGATTCTATAGTAAAATGTTAAATGTGTAGTCTATATAGACGATGCAATGAAACAACTTCTGTATTGAAAAGAAATCACCCAAGTTTCCGCCTTTAGCTTAGTTCACTGCTTTTTACAACACAAAACAATGTTGAACAAATAGATGCTGTTAATTATAGAAATTAATGCGAACGGCATAATCCACAGCCATTTCATTTACATTCATTTAAGATTGGCAAGCAATTACAGTTACTGTGGCCCAATCTTAGCCCTTCAGTGATGTACTAATATCCTGTACTAACACAGATGTTAAGAGTAAAGGTGCATTCACACACTGACATCAATTAAATCACTGGAGGTCACCGGTGCTGTTAAACTGTGTACACCTTGTCACCATGCTAACGGTTGCTAACATTTCTGGAAACTCATTGAATTTCGGTTGTTGCAAATTACAAACACTCCTAATATGCATGCTTGCACTATACATTACTTTATTGGCTAATCAGCAGACGTAGGTTTTAGCAGCAAACACACTGTGAGATGATCATGCTAAATTTCGGACACAGTCAGAAAATCACCACGAGCGCATGCTGATGATGTTTTATTCTTCTGTACTAACTGTCGTAGCCTGCGAGTCAATAGGTGTCATCATCATACAGTCTACATATATGTCGTACCCAAGTTAGATCCATGTTGTAGGCTATCTTTGGTTGCAAGACCGTGGCAATGGCCGACTTTGAACCTCTCTCACTGCATGATATAGGACCACCGTTTACGAGACATGACCACAGACATCACCACAATTGGTCATCATTCGTCATTCGACAGCTCAAAATCGTACATTATGTACTGAGCATTAGCAGGTATTAAGCAGACAGTCGACTAATACTATGAATGCTAGTTGACATGTAGTCGAATTATAGTTGGACTGTTGAAATAAAGGGCCCTATCATACACACGGCGCAATGAGTTGCCAAGCGCGACTCAAGTGTTTTTTGCTAGTTTCAGCCCGACGCAGTTATCAATTTCACATCTGGAGCCATGATTGTTTAAATAGCAAATGCATTTGCGCCCATCTGTTCGCCCATGGGCGTGCTGGTCTGAAAATGAGGTGTTCAGGCACATTGTTGGTGTGTTGCTATTTTGAGGCAACTGAAAACGTGAATCATTCAGTTTTTCCACTTGTAAATTTCGCCATGTAAATAGCGAATCGCCATGGCACAAGCTCAGCTGGCTTTTAAAAGGAATGGGAGATGAGACTTTGGTTGGTTTATTGCACGGCATGCCCAAAACACACCCATTACTCATTTAGAGAACAGAGACAACCCTTTTAGACCATGCGCCTGGCGCGCTGACCATTTTTCCCGTCGTTAAACTCAAAAGTAGATTCGGACACGCCTTAAGTGCACCTGCGCCATGCACTTTAGACCATGTGCTCAAATTGTTAAAATAGGCCCCAAAGTGTTACCCATTTTTATTCATTTGCAAAACAGGAAAATCTTTCCACAAAATTCTATCTAGTTCCCATTGCAATTTCCTATCATTTGCCTCCAAATGGTTTGTGAGAACCTGAGAGTGTAGAGCCAATCTGGGTCAATCGTTTTGGGTTCAGTAATGGCACCTATCTATAATGAAAGCCCAGCTGAGTGCAGGTGGAAAACCCCAGCAAACATGGTTTTCATAGAGTTAAAGGTAAAAAGAGCCACACTGAACTCGGTTTATGGAGAAAGCATGCATGCTAACAGAGCGTCCTGCGCTGGTCAGCAAAGCCCTGAGCGTTCATTTCCAGTCCAAGCACGTTTAAAACCCTTCTGATCGAGTCCAGGCTCAGCACTCCACAGTAAACCTGCAGGTGCTCAAAGGTTCGTTCACATGCATGTATTCATGTGACGCTGCTGATTTATGCAGCCCTTGCAGGCGGTTCATTGTTCAAATCGTTGTGAGCAGGCAGCTGCCTGGTCAGATAAGACATTAGAGATGAGAACTCGTCCGAGGACAACACGGACACTTTTCTGACTAATGCATGAATTCATCATTTCTCATTGCAGTGATGTATTCAAAGCCAGACCTGAGAAGGATCTACAATGCTTTTTATTCCCAGGGAACAAAAATGAGTAATGTTCTTAGGTACTGCCCCTGCCTTCACATGCTCTGTCGACTAGCAATGTCATCATACTCATGTGGTTTGATACAGCAGCTGGTTAAACGGCTGAGTCAGCTGAGGATCCCCAAATAAACTGCATTTGATCGGGACATTTCGGCATGTGCGTAGGATACGCGGGGGACAGGGGGGGATGTGTCCCCCGCACTTTTCTCGGGCAAGTGTGTTCGTGTAGAGGCCAATGTGAATAAATCTAGATTTAAATTCAAAGAGACAAGATAGTCTATGCATGACCTGTCATTTTATTCTCATCCAAAAACAGGGAAATCTGAACATTATGGAGCGCCAATAGTTTCGTGTTATGTATGCTTCATTCATACTTGAAGATGAAGGGTGTTCTCTCTCAAAGAAAGTCCAAAACGGATACGTAGAGAAGTAATAACTTATGACGTTCCAGGAAATCCCTTATATGGACAAAAGTATCCAGCTATTCGCTGTAGCAGCAGCTGAATAAACAGAACGTTTTCATTGCTGAAACAATAAATGCTCGATTGCGACAATATATGGTTTATGTGTTTTTTCAAGGTATTTATTGACAAAAAAGTATATGAATAATACAGTGCTAATTGACATCCTTTTTAATGTTTTTAAATGAAGTCTTCCACAACTATCACAAAGATCATGTGACACCGACTGGAGTAACAATGCAGAAAATTCAGCTTTGTAATCACAGGAATAAATTGCAGTTATATTCACATAAATAAAACAGCTAAATTGTAATACTATTCCACAATATTACTGTTTATACTGCATTTTTGATTAAATAAATGCAGCCTTGGTGAGTAGAAAAGCCTTTCAAAAACAACTTCAATGTTGCCAAATTTTCAGTACTGTATATTTTCTGCCTTATATTCTGTGATAATTTTCTTACATTGTATAAAATCCATTAATGCAAAAGTGTTTGTAGTACATAAGCCAATCATAAAATTAGGATATTAGTGTTATTGTTCAGCAGTGTTTGATTTCTTACCAAATTAAAAGCAAGATATGAGATTAAAATTTTTTTTAAAAATCTGTCAAAACAAAAGAGGTATTACACCTGACATCATTTCTGTCCCTCTTGCTTCTGAAATGATGGCTATGCCCCCGCATTTCCGTCAAAATTTTAGTATTAAATAATTGGCAAAAAGAGATGGAAGCACTTCAGCCAAAAAGGCCTCATCTATTTCAACCATATTTCATTTTATTTGGACTATTGCATTATTTAACGCACTTCATTAAATATACAGTGAAATGCAAAGACATTAAACCCATTACAAAATGAATGAAAACTATATATTCTGTCCTTTTTGAAATAATTATGGTCTGATAGAAATGACTTGACTTTGGCTGAATAATTTACAACTGATCACAAATGAAATGTGACTTCATGTCATTGCTGAAAAAGTGAATTAAAAAAGTGAACTTTATTGTCCAAAATAAATTCAATAACTTAATTAAACAATCACTAAATCTAAATTAAATTTATAAAAATTGTACATTATTATTATTATCCTTATTATTATTAATCACTGAATTAAGCAATAACTTACTGTAAGTAATCTATTACTATATATATATATATATATATATATATATATAGTAATCTATTAATATGTATATATATATATATATATACACACACATATATATATATATATATACATATTAATAGATTACTATATATATATATATATAGTAATCTATTAATATGTATATATATATATATATATATATATATATGTGTGTGTGTATATATATATACATATACACATATATATATATATATATATATATATATATATATATATATATATATATATATATATGTGTGTGTGTATATATATATATATATATATATATATATATATATATATATATATATATATATATATATATATATATATATATATATATATATATATATATATATATATATATATATATATATACATATTAATAGATTATATATATATATATATATATATATATATATATATATATATATATACACACATATATATATATATGAAAATAAAGAAATCATTTAACGATAATAATGAGGATGATTATGATGATAAAAAAGTTAAACATTAACTTACTATAAATCATTTTAAACTATAACTATATAAAACTAAATAATAAACTTAAATTAAATGAGAAAAACGTAATAAATAAATAAAAAACTTGGTTTATTATACCTGTTTATAAATACTGTTATGGTTGAATTATTTTCAATTGGTCAACAGCATTTGAAGGCAAGGTGAGACGGAGCTTCTCCAGACAAAACACTTGCAAACATCACAAACTCGCAGCTGACAAACATTTTTCAGAACAAAAACAAATCAATGCGTTGACGATAGCTGATGCAAGCGAAGAAACAAGACGACAGAGCGTAAGCCGATATTTGAGATTCATGCCGGCATTGACTCACTGACGGCACTGGTAGTTTGTCACTTGGGTGTTCCAGTTTACGTTTTCCCTTTGGGATGGATGGGATGAGTCATTTTCTATTGTATTTATAGCCCTGCAGTTTGACTTGCTCAGCAAGGTATTCTCTCAGCTTTGCTGAGTTGGTTACAAATGTAAGTCCGAAAACAAATGGGATTTTGTGTGTTTAAGTAAATCACCATCCTCCCACTTTTTTGAAGCCTACAAAGCATCTGGTAAAAAGCTGTGTATATCCTTCGTATAAGAACGTTTAAGAAAATTCCACTAAGTGATTTCCAATATGGCCTGGCTCCCAATACCAAAGGCTATTGAGTAACTAAAGCAGTCCAGTTCAGTCGACTTCATTATTTGACCTCAAGCAACCAAACTTGAATGCAAATTACTCAGAAATAGAAACACTGTGGTTTCCAGCCTTCCGTTATTTGTACTCTGCCATCACTGTTTTATGATGGATGGCTGCCTTCTTTGCAGTGATTATTATACAAAATCTGATTGAGATCATAAGACTTTGCACGAAATAGTGAGATCTAAAGAAACTGTATGAAATGGAGAGATTGAAAACCTTTACATGAGACGTGGAAAGTAAGAATTTCTACAAGATGGCAATATCATAAGAATTTGTACATCAAAATGAATTTTTATGGCAAAATCGTAAAACAAGTATGAGATGGTGAAATTGTAAGAATTTCTACAAGATGGGCAATATTGGAACAACGTGAACAAAATGGCGAGATATAAAATTAATAATTAATACATAATTAATACGAGAAGGCACAATCTTCAAAATTCTGCAAGTTGACAAGATCAAAAGAATGTGTTACAAATGCCGAGATTGTAAAAATTCATGAGATGACGAAAGTGTAAGAATTTGTACGAAATAGTGAAATCGTGAACATTTTTCAATGAAATTGTGAAAGTGTAAACATTCGTATGAAATAGTGAATTCTTAAGAATTTCTAGCAATATATCATGAGGTCTAAGAGACGGTGAGATATAATTATAAATCAATTCATAAAATAATTAATATGAGATAGCAAAATCTTATTTTGTATGAGATAAACTTTTCTTTGTGATGAGGAGCTCTAAAGAATTTGTACGGTGAGATGGTGAGATCGTAAAAATTCATATGATCTGAGAAATTTATGTGAAATGGTGAAAGTGTACAAGTTTGCAAGAGATGGAGAAATTTACAAAAGAAGAACTTACAAGATGGCAAAATTGTTCGAATTTGTACGAGATGAAGAGATCTAACAAATGTGTATAAGATGGTGAGATCGTTAAAAACGTATACAAGATGGCGAAAGGGTAAGAATTTATACGAAACTGTGAAATGGTAAAAAAAAAAAAATGGCAAGAGATGGCAAAAGTGTAAGCATTGATTTGAGATGGTGACACAATGTATGTTTTTGTACAATCCAAGTCATATTGATTTGATATTGACAAGATTTGCCATATTGTACAAATTATTGCAAGATGCCATGAGAATGTTGAATTCACATCATTTCCATATCCAGCCTACATACATAAATGTGTTTATGCAACTACATATTTGGACACAAGATAATAAACAGAGCCTAGTTTATGCAAGACACAAAGCTGATTGACTGCTGCACAAACAAGCTAACAAGTGAAATTTGGGCTTCACTCCAGATTATTGTCTATGCATGCAAAGACCTTCAGCCCATTTTGCAGTTTAACAACGGGGCTGGACTGGTAATCTGGCATACCGGGCATTTTCCCAGTGGGCCGACGCACTTTGGGGCCGATACATTATTTATTTAGATTTTTTTTTGCCACTGCGACAGGCCCATCATGCAGAGACAGCGGCCCATTGGTTTGTTATCTGAATTGGCAGGCCAAAGCGAGACAGCCCTGCCCTCCATATTCATAGACTGTCCAAATTAGGTGCTTTTTATTTTTTCATTTGAGCGCATGGCGCATTAAACTGCAAAATCTGTACAGCACTGCCGCTGACAAACCTACGATGCTTCTGCTGCTCTATGAAGAGATGAACGACACTTTGACCTAAAATTGTGTTTTATACAGTCGTGTGGTATGGGAACATTACAGGTCTGTGGTGAATCAGCTGAAAACAGCCGCGAGCATGTTTACATGACGAGGTAAAGTGGAAAACGGCAATACACACAAATACAAACTTGTCACTCTAGCACAACCACAATTTACCTTGCAGTTACTAACAGTGAATAAATATGGGGTTTTGGAAGAAATTTATGCATAGTGTAAAGTAAAAATCTAGATTTTCGAGAATAAAGTCGAAATATTTCGATTTATTCTAAAATATTTCGACTTTATTCTCTAAATATTTCGACTTTATTCTCGAAATTCTAGATTTTTTTACATATTTTTTTTTTTACTTTATGTTCAGGGCTTCGATAGCAACATTTTAAATAAATATAGTCGAATACAGAAATATTTCGAGAATAAAGTCGAAATATTTCGAGAATGAAGTCGAAATATTATGAGAATAAAGTCGAAATATTTCGAGATTAAAGTCAAATATTTTGAGATTAAAGTAGAAATGTTTTCAAACTGCGGCGCTTAGCGAGGCTCAAAATGAATGATTATAGGCCTAAACTGCTGTGATTGTGAATATGATTAAATAAACCCTTTTATCAATATTATTTTATAGCCTACATTAATAGGCTAATTTTTTTTACAGATTTTTTTTTTACTTTGCGGTTCAGGGCTTCCGTAGCTATGATAACATGTTGCTACATTAATGATTGTGGAATATAAATCACTTTTATAAAGGCTGTTTTCGTATTTTCTAAATTAGTTTACAATACTTTTTTATTTATTACAAAATCAAAATTAATGCCAGGGCTGAATTTTAGCCCCAGTCCACCCCTGCTTAACAATGTTTCCTCATTAATTCATGGTTTGGTGCCATAAAGGACAAATATTTCAAAAGTCTCAAGGAGTGCACCATCTGAGTTTCCCTCTCCTCCTGTCAGCTTCAAGCTGGGTTTTGTGTGTTCACAGTGACTAAATGTCAGTCAACAGCCATTTTTTTATAATAATAAAAAAAACCTAATGTCTTTCATTTTCTTTTCTTTTTTTACTTCATGAAAAATAAACTAAACCCACTCAATTCTGAAAGATGTTGTGGCATCACGCCATTCTCTAAAGAGTCAAATAAAGTTCAAGGAAAAACTAAAAGAGAAAAAAGATCACATATACTTAAGCGCTTTTACCACAGGTATAGAGCAGCCTGACAGCAGCTACTCCAGCATCATTCTCTCTGCACCGGGCTTTACTACAACCCGCCACCAATACAACACAGTTGCTTACAATTATTACTAGATTGATCTGATTGGTCAGGTGAGAGGATCACCAGCAAAAAAACACAAAAAAAGTATAAAAGTCAACTTTTGCACTATATTAAATCTTTGTGAGGAGAATACATAAATCTTAATTTTGCACTAAAAAGAACCAATAGTTCTCAAATCTCATTTCCTGATGCATACAGGTCCTTCTAAAAAAATTAGCATATTGTGATAAAAGTTCATTTTTTTTCCATAATGTAATGATAAAACTTAAACTTTCATATATTTTAGATTCATTGCACACCAACTGAAATATTTCAGGTCTTTTATTGTTTTAATACTGATGATTTTGGCATACAGCTCATGAAAACCCAAAATCTAAAAAAAATAGCATATTTCATCCGACCAATAAAAGAAAAGTGTTTTTATACAAAAAGTCAACCTTCAAATAATTATGTTCAGTTATACACTCAATACTTGGTGGGGAATCCTTTTGCAGAAATGACTGCTTCAATGCGGTGTGGCATGGAGGCAATCAGCCTGTGGCACTGCTGAGGTGTTATGGAGGCCCAGGATGCTTCGATAGCGCCTTAAGCTCATCCAGAGTGTTGGGTCTTGCGTCTCTCAACTTTCTCTTCACAATATCCCACAGATTCTCTATGGGGTTCAGGTCAGGAGAGTTGGCAGGCCAATTGAGCACAGTAATACCATGGTCAGTAAACCATTTACCAGTGGTTTTGGCACTGTGAGCAGGTGCCAGGTCGTGCTGAAAAACGAAATCTTCATCTCCATAAAGCTTTTCAGCAGATGGAAGCATGAAGTGCTCCAAAATCTCCTGATAGCTAGCTGCATTGACCCTGCCCTTGATAACACCAGCAGCTGACATGGCACCCCAGACCATCACTGACTGTGGGTACTTGACACTGGACTTCAGGCATTTTGGCATTTCCTTCTCCCCAGTCTTCCTCCAGACTCTGGCACCTTGATTTCCGAATGACATGCAAAATTTGAGCAACAGTCCAGTGCTGCTTCTCTGTAGCCCAGGTCAGGCGCTTCTGCCGCTGTTTCTGGTTCAAAAGTGGCTTGACCTGGGAATGCGGCACCTGTAGCCCATTTCCTTCACACGCCTGTGCACGGCGGCTCTGGATGTTTCTACCCAGACTCAGTCCACTGCTTCCGCAGGTCCCCAAGGTCTGGAATCGGTCCTTCTCACAATCTTCCTCAGGGTCCGGTCACCTCTTCTCATTGTGCAGCGTTTTTTGCCACACTTTTTCCTTCCCACAGACTTCCCACTGAGGTGCCTTGATACAGCACTCTGGGAACAGCCTATTCGTTCAGAAATTTCTTTCTGTGTCTTACCCTCTCGCTTGAGGGTGTCAATGATGGCCTTCTGGACAGCAGTCAGGTCGGCAGTCTTACCCATGATTGCGGTTTTGAGTAATGAACCAGGCTGGGAGTTTTTAAAAGCCTCAGGAATCTTTTGCAGGTGTTTAGAGTTAATTAGTTGATTCAGATGATTAGGTTAATAGCTCGTTTAGAGAACCTTTGCATGATATGCTAATTTTTTTAGATAAGAATTTTGGGTTTTCATGAGCTGTATGCCAAAATCATCAATATTAAAACAATAAAAGACCTGAAATATTTCCGTTGGTGTGCAATGAATCTTAAATATATGAAAGTTTAATTTTTATCATTACATTATGGAAAATAATGAACTTTTATCACAATATGCTAATTGTTTTAGAAGGACCTGTATATTCAAACTTTTCATGCTTTTCTTGACATGCACGACATGTGGGTGAGTAAATGATGATCAAATGTAACTGTTTCTAACTATTTCAATGCTGTCAACACAATACAGCTGTTACGTCTAATTTGAGTGCTGGACTATCATGGCAGCTCATTTTATTGGTCAAGACAAAGCTTGTGCACATCATTTTCAGGAAAAACACCATTTCAACTTTGAAAGAGAGTGAATGAACTAAGAGATCACATCAAACATTGACAGCAATTGCATCTTGTACAGCGAGGATGACACATTCCCCTACAAAAAAACAAACCTCTATTCAAATGGTTCATTCTTCTTCATTTTTGCCATTGTTTTTCATCTTTTGATGCATTACATTCATTGAACATAATTGTATGGATTGAAACTTTCTTTGAAAGACTAAACTGTTATCCAACAACTTCAGTCAGACTTAGTGCCATTATTACATCATCAAACCTCTTGCATCACCAGAACTCCTGGCTTGCTGTTTTCTCATTAGCTGAAGCCTAATTCCATTTTATCATTCATTTAAAAGGTATATTGCATTTACTAACCAAATGCATGTCACTATATATTTGGACTGAAAACAGCGAACCAAATCATATCTAGAGACTAGAATATTAAAGACACTTTTGCACAAGCAAGTTCCCCTCCAATTTTCGTCCAACTATGAAGAAAAATAAAGTCACTTTTTCAGTTTGCTGCCTCTTTTACTGAAACAGAGCAGCCTCAACATGAAGTCATTTTAATAAGGACGTCAATGCTCGACTGAAGGTATTCACAAACATCAACACTAAAAGTCTTTTTCACACACTGAAGCTCGTTTATAATGGTCACAGATGTAATATGCATTTTGGCAGTCTGGCCTTTCCGTGGTAAATTTAGAGACATGTCAGAGTGTGGTGTGAAGTTTCAGCAGGGCCGTGTTACGGATTAACCTCAGAGAGACACATTAAAAAATGATAGTATGGGGTTTGGCAAAAACGTCAGCATTATATAATCGGAGGAAGAGAGAGAGAGAGAACCGAGAATGAGAGGAAAAAGTAGATGCCCAGCAGCTCGAAACTTCACCTCTCTCTCCAGCCACCTCCGAACATCAAAGGATTCACTTTATTACTTCAGCTTTGATTAAATCTGAGTGTTTTTCAAAATTCCACAAGGATACTTTAAGCATGAGTTCATTAACAAGAGAATACCATGGATTTTATTTGAGAAATCTAAATTAAGTTATGTTCTATAGTATGTTCAGTGCAAGTTTAGCCTAATCAAGAGCATTGAGTAAAATTTAAAAAAAAAATCTTATTTTATTTGACTTATTTTATACAAGCAAGTATGATAACACTTTTGTAAACACTTGTGTATTATTTGAACTGTAGCTGTTTAAATCATTATTTTATACAGTACGTGCAGAATTTTTAGGGACGTTGATTTTCTGATCATATTTTATTTCCAGGCACATTTTACCAATTCCAAACCACATTAATCTTAATATCTACTATTACTTTTGTATTTAATCATTTATAAGGGATATATAATTGTCCATGAAGGCTGAAAATGAAAAAGGCCTTATATTCAGGTGTGCATAATTACTAAGCATGTTTTCTTCTACAGATAAAATGAGCCAAAAAAGAGATTTAAGAAAAAATTCTTAAATGCCACGAGAAGGATGCAATACTAATGCAATACTAGAAATTGCAGTTAAGGCATGACCAATGGACAGTGAAATGCTCATTGGGTCAGTAGGGTCAGACAAAAACCATTAAGATGGTTTAGATCATTATTATCCGAGTTAACATAAAAATTATTCAAAGGTCAGGGTCTGTTTTAGGACCTCTGCTCTTTTCAATATACACTGCCCCTATTAAGAAGGCCTTTGGGATTGAGAGTCGATTCCAAAGGTTTGAATCGATTCCATCAACAGGAGAGTACTAAGAGCCTTCTTTTCAGTACTACAGAGCTAATCATTAATTTCTGTGAACAGGTTCTTTCTGATGGTTCGTAAAAAAAAAAAAAAGATTCTGTGGTTCTTTTACGTAATCGAGTAATTACATCCCTAATGAAAAATATTGAGTTCCCCATCTTGGACACATGTCTTACATTTTGCACCTAAAGCACACAATACAGAGATTGATGCACAAACATGGATGTTTTACGTGTCTAAAATCTATAAATATAGTCTTATAAACTCCATGATTTAGCTTAAAGGGTGGCTTGTTTTGCTGTCCACAATCGTAGGTTTTGAGCACCATTCGGACGATGAGATGACAGATGCATGACATGAGGGTCTTTTATCTTATTTTCAATTTAATTAAAATACTACAGGTTTTCCAGAACCAGGAATCAGAGCCTATTGAAACAGACAGAATTGATGTTTTCAAACAAGTAGGCCTACACGTTCTACGGTAACCCAGATTTGCTTATTTTTAAAAAAAGGGGGTGAGACTCACCATAAAGTGCATTTAATTTTCAGCTTAATTTGCATGTTTTAGGCCTTATTGTAAACAATTAATCAGTAATATCTAAAGAAAAACATTATAAACAAAATTATGTTATTTCTAAAGAAGAACTGTTTGTCAAAATGTATGCCATTTTTTCTCCTCCTGTCTCTCACTCTCTCAATCCCTCATGGAACCCCATGGTAGGAACATATGATCACTCCGTAGGGAGCGTTAATACAAAGCCGTGTACATGTAAAAATAAAGTAAAAGAAAGGTGTGAATTCCCATGATTCTCAGGGTTTTGCAGTCTGTTATTTTATTCTAATCAAATCTGGGTTGCTGTGCTTCTGATTCAGAGGTTATTTGTGGAAATATACTTATACAGTATATGTAAATGTCATTTCTTTTATACTGTAAGTATTACAACGGTACATAAATAATCCCAGTACATTGTGGGTAGGTACATGTTTCATTATACTGTAGGTAAAGGCACATACATCATTTTGGTGTTTTCCTTTTCCCCCATGTTTTCTATCTTCACATCATCTCTCTTGATTTGAAAGTGCTGTTCCAAAGAGATTTTCAGCTCCGTGAGCCACTTCCTGTCGCAGAGAACATTACAGAGACAATCTCACTGGTGCACCATGATTCATATAATGGCAACATTTATTTTTGGTAAAGTAATCATAAAGACAGAAATGAAAGTATTATTATAAATAAATACATACAAATAATAATAATAATAATAATAATAATAATAATAATAAATTAGTGCTGTAAAACGCATCCAAAATAAAAGTTTGTGTTTACATAATATATGTCTGTACTGTGTATAATTATTATGTATACAGGTGCTGGTCATTTAATTAGAATATCATCAAAAAGTTGATTTATTTCACTAATTCCATTCAAAAAGTGAAACGTGTATATTATATTCATTTATTACACACAGACTGATATATTTCAAATGTTTATTTCTTTTACTTTTGATGATTATAACTGACAACTAAGGAAAACTGAATTATTATAATGTACAAGTTTCACTTTTTGAATGGAATTAGTGAAATAAATCAACTTTTTAATGATATTCTATATGAACAGCACCTGTATACAAAAACACACATGACATGCATGTATATATTAACATTTTTTTTATAAATACACATATACAGTATATTAACACAGTACAGTATATATATATATATATATATATATATATATATATATATATATATATATATATATATATATATATATATATACACCCATCAGGCATAACATTATGATGCTATGTAATGTAAAGTGAATAAAACTGATTATCTCTTCATCACAGCACGTGTTAGTGGGTGGGATATAGGCAGCAAGTGAAAATGTTGTCCTCAAAGTTGATGTGTTAGAAGCAGGAAAAATGGCCAAGCATTAGGATTTGAGAAAGTTTGACAAGTGCCAAATTGTGATGGCTAGCATCTCCAAAACTGCAGCTCTTGTGGGGTGTTCCCGGTCTGCAGACGAGCTACTGTAGCTCAAATTGTTTAAGTTAATGCTGGTTCTGATAGAAAGGTGTCAGAATACACAGTGCGTCGCAGTTTGGAGCTGCATAGCCACAGACCAGTCACCAGTGCCCATGCTGACCCCTGTCCTCCCAAAGGCACACTGCGGGGAGGCAGTGTGATGCTTTAGGCAATGTTCTGCTGAGAAACTTGGATCATGCCATCCATGTGGATGTTGACATGCACCACCTACCTAAGCATTGTTGCAGACTATGTACACCCTTTCATGGAAACGGTATTCCCTGGTGGCTGTGGCCTCTTTCAGCAGGATAATGCGCCCTGCAACAAAGCATAAATGGTTCAGGAATAGTGGAGTCCACGTCTCGTCGGGTCAGGGCAGCAAAAGGGGGACCAACACAGTATTAGGAATAATGTTATCTGTGTGTGTGTGTGTGTGTGTGTGTGTGTGTGTGTGTGTGTGTGTATAAATATATATACACACACACACACACACACACACACACACACACACACACACATCCAGTATGCGGCAGTCCTGTGGGCAAAAATGCCTTGTTGATGCTAGAGGTCAGAGGAGAATGGGCTGATAGAAGAGCTGATAGAAGAGCAACTTTGACTGACATAACCACTCGTTACAACCGAGGTATGCAGCAAAGCATTTGTGAAGCAACAACACGCACAACCTTGTGTGTGTGTGTATAAATATATATACACACACACACACACACACACACACACACACACACACACACACACACACACACACATATATGTTAACATACTGCCCAATTACACCTTTTACATATATGTAAAAGTATATTTTGTGAGATTCAACTTCTGAGGACGAGTCATCCACAAAGTACAGCTAAACTAACAGAGTGAAAGAGCGAGAGAGAGAGACCATTGCACAAAATGTGCTTCAGGGCGTTCAGAGCTGTAAACAGTTTGTGTTTCAGACACTGGGGCTGTGATAAGTTCAAACTTCTTTCTTTCCATCAATTTTTTTCCCTCTCACACACAACTTATACACCTCCACACAAATCTTTATAAATAAGAACGCACTTACAGTCTCACATAACGCTGACTCAAAGCACTTTTCAAGCAGATGCATTTGATAAAGCACAAGTTCATCCAATGTGCTGGTAAATAGGCAGAGGGATAGACAGACAGAGCAAGAGAGAGATGGGATGACTGGGGATGTGTGGAGGAAAAACCACTACCACAAAGTACAACAAAGACAAAATGTGTGAAAGGAAAATAAAGAAATCAATAAAGCTTTCATGGCAGACATTCAAATAAAGCTCAACGGTGGAAGGAATTAGGGAGCAATCTCAGCCCTCACACTTAAACAGCAAAGCAAGAAACAGCAGCTGGAGGAGGCCGCCTCGCCACATCTAACAGCAGACACTGAAAAACAATTTGGAATAAAGCATATCTGCAGCAGAGACCGGCCTCGGCACAACGCACATCAAAAAAAGAAATATCACACGGAGGGGAACATTAACATGCGTCCTCCATCCCTGGTAATTTCATCGTGCTGAGAGAGAAATATTCAAAGCCTTTCCAATCAGTCTGAAGGTACAACGACAGAGACTGAACTGCAGAAAGTGCTGACTGCGATCAAGCAGCAAATTTCACGTTAACAATGAATGTTTAAGAGAAAGCTGAGGGTTGTGGGCGAATCTTGAACTGCTTTGGATCAAACAGAGGGGTCATTCTAAGGTCAAAGTTCAAAGTAGTAGGTCATGACACATGTGAACCAAACAAGTGCTGAGATAAAACTCAATACAACATTTGATTCAAATCAGTACTGTCAAATGTAGGGCTGGACGATATGACCTAAAATCAAAACCTTGATTAATTGAACACTTTACCCTGATTATGATTAATGAACAAATCAATTTTTTTCATTTTTTTATTATATATATATTTTTTTTTCTGCCCTCAAAGTTCACTGACAATGTATGTACTGTAAATGACTACACGTGACTACACGTGCTGTATGTTTTTAAGAGGAAAGTATTAACTGCATTAAAAACCGAAATAGTCGACATGAGAAAATTACGTCGCTTAGAGGTTATGAATTTCGGTTTGGATTACCAGCCCTAGACAAACGATTAATCACATCCAAAATAAAAGTTTGTGTTTACATAATGTGTGTGTACTGTGTATAATTATTATGTATATGTATACACACATAGATGTATATGTAATAAATATTTGCGTGTATATATACACTCACCTAAAGGATTATTAGGAACACCTGTTCAATTTCTCATTAATACAATTATCTAATCAACCAATCATATGGCATTTCCTTTAAGGCATTTAGGGGTGTGGTCCTGATCAAGACAATCTCCTGAACTCCAAACTGAATGTCTCAATGAGAAAGAAAGGTGATTTAAGCAATTTTGAGCGTGGTATGGTTGGTCTGAGTATTTCACAATCTGCTCAGTTACTGGGATTTTCACACACAACCATTTCTAGGGTTTACAAAGAATGGTATGAAAAGGGAAAAACATCCAGTATGCGGCAGTCCTGTGGGCGAAAATGCCTTGTTGATGCTAGAGGTCAGAGGAGAATGGGCCGACTGATTCAAGCTGATAGAAGAGCAACTTTGACTGACATAACCACTCGTTACAACCGAGGTATGCAGCAAAGCATTTGTGAAGCAACAACACGCACAACCTTGAGGCGGATGGGCTACAACAGCAGAAGACCCCACGGGGTACCGCTCATCTCCACTACAAATAGGAAAAAGAGGCTACAATTTGCACAAGCTCACCAAAATTGGACAGTTGAAGACTGGAAAAATGTTGCCTGGCCTGATGAGTCTCAATTTCTGTTGAGACATTCAGATGGTAGAGTCAGAATTTGGGTAAACAGAATGAGAACATGGATCCATCATGCCTTGTTACCACTGTGCAGGCTGGTGGTGGTGGTGGTGTAATGGTGTGGGGGATGTTTCCTAGGCACACTTTAGGCCCCTTAGTGCCAACTGGGCATCGTTTAAATGCCACGGCCTACCTGAGCATTGTTTCTGACCATGTCCATCCCTTTATGACCACCATGTACCCATCCTCTGATGGCTAATTCCTGTAGGATAATGGACCATGTCACAAAGCTTGAATCATTACAAATTGGTTTCTTGAACATGACAATGAGTTCACTGTACTAAAATGGCCCCCACAGTCACCAGATCTCAACCCAATAGAGTATCTTTGGGATGTGGTGGAAAGGGGGTTTCGTGCCCTTGATGTGCATCCCACAAATCTCCATCAACTGCAAGATGCTATCCTATCAATATGGGCCAACATTTCTAAAGAATGCTTTCAGCACCTTGTTGAATCAATGCCACGTAGAATTAAGGCAGGTCAAAAGGGGGTCAAACACAGTATTAGTATGGTGTTCCTAATAATCCTTTAGGTGAGTATATATATATATATATATATATATATATATATATATATATATATATATATATATATATATATAAAACATGTTTCTTAAAAATACATTTATGTGTGTATACATATACATAATTATACACAGTAGACACACATTATGTAAACACAAACTTTAATTTTGGTTGCGATTAATTGTTTGAAAGCTCTACTTCAAAGTAAAAACACAATTAAGATACAATGTTGTTATTGGAGATTAAACAAACTACCATTCAAAGGGAGTAAGTAAGAATTTTTAAAAAGCTCTTTCTTCCAAGGCTGAAATCATTTGATAATAAATACAGAAATATTGTGAATTATTATTATTACAATTTAGAATAGCTGTTTTTGATATGAATATATTTTAAAATCTCATTTATATGATGGCAAAGCTGAATTTTCAGTCTCATTATTATAAATGTATGTTGATTTACTGCTCAAGAATAAAATGTATTGTTGACAATAGTTGTGCTGCTTTATATTTTTGTGCACTGTAAAAAAATATTTATTTATCAAAATTTTTCTTTTGTCAACTTAGATAATTTTAAGTTTTGTTTTTTTACAGTGTGGAGACCATGATAAAACATTTTCAGGATGAATAGAAAGTTCAAACAAACAGCATATATTTAAACTCATATTGATCAGCCACAAATATAAAAATTAGGCTATTAAATATTTATTAACTAACATTAAATAGACTCGCTATGATAACTTACCATTGTTATGTGACATGTCCAATACATGGATCTCACCTATTAATTAATTTTGTTTATCATATAAAAAAATAAAATATAAAAATGAATATTTTTGAGTTATGCTTTGAGGAATGTTTAAGTTGAAATCACATTGACGCATGTCGTCTTCGTCTATAGAACTGTTCACCATCATAAACCCATGGCAGTGTTCTCAATAAAATCCATTGGAGATCAAACTAGCTCTACAGGAAGCTGTATATCAGATGGACCAGAGTCAAAGACAGGAACACTCATGCGTTTGAGCAGGATTGATGTGTTCAATTTCCAGTCGGCCAGAGCAAAAGCAAAAAACGACGATCAGACCCACAGCGATCAGAAGTCTGTCACCCTCGTACCGACAGCACCGTCACACTCCAAAAAGTTCTAGACAACAAATCCTCACAACTCACACTCTGTCTATGACCATGCCATATGATGATGGATGGAACTTTAGGATAGAATCAAACTCCAGAACCACTGCAAGGCGGATTTAGGGTTGTTTCAAGCTCATATGGCAAAGACCACAGAGGCCGATACATTTAGTGTATTCCCTGACCGTCTGATGCATATACTGCACACAAAACTCAGCTCGGTTCTCAACGGCTGGCATTATGCAACTAGATACACGCAGTGATTTCATAAGTCTGTCTGGAAACTAAGAAAAAAGTTTGCATATTTATGGTAGGCTACTAGATTGATGCAATAAACACTGCAAAGTTAGTCATATTATTAACAATTCATATCAAATATTAAAAATAGCTACTTAAAAAGCTTGAGTTTACAATATTTCTACTGTCATTTCTTACAAAATGTATATATTAAGTACATAGATATTTTAATATGTTAATCTAAAATAAATGAAGGCTAGTTAATGTCCTGTGAGGGAAAAAAATGAATATAATAAAGCAAAAATAATACATTTTTAAAAACACATTATATATTCTTACAATATAATCATTTTAGATACATTAGAATACACGAATATTATTTTTTTTACTGTGAATTATAATACATACACACACACACACACACACACACACACACACACACACACACACACTATGTATGTATGTATGTGTATATATATATATATATATATATATATATATATATATATATATATATATATATAAAATAAAGCAAAAATAATGATAATTAGTCATCAGAGTTAGTCATCAGACTTGAGTATATTATATGAATGAAAAGACAATATGTATATATGTAAAATGATCTATAATTGCATTGATATTCACACACACACAAATATACACAAACGTACCTACACACACCTACTTGGTCATGTTACAATGTCGACAGTCTTTTGCTTTGTACTGTATGTAGGAGTTTTTTTGCCCAGATTAGGCTGCAGTGTGTATCGGACTTGATACTGACAGACAAAACTTGGCAATGTTTTTTTTTTTTACACCAGATTTAAGGTGACCTAACTGTGAAGAGGAGATTCCTCTCTTTCCCTCTTTTATGTCTCTCTCTCTCTCTGTCCTCTCTCTTTCTCTCTCCACACACACACACACACACACACACACACACACACACACACACACACACACACACACACACACACACACTTTAGCTCTCTTCCTCTTTTATTTGGACCCAGCAGGTGAGAAATCAAGTTCACCTTTAAAACAGCAAGGCTTGCGGCCTCAATGCATGAGCTGCACGCCTATATATATATGCCAATAACAACCCCAGATAACAGACACGGCCTCAAACTACACGCTCACTCTCACACGCACACATCATTGTAATTCACTGACCTTTCCTCACTCAATGCAGTGGTTCCTACCTCAGCCCACTCTTTTCCACACTCAAACAGAAAATAATGCTGTGGGTCAAAGACATGCAAATTGAACCAGCGCTGGAAATAAAGTCTGTGACCGCACCTTTAAACACAGCTGTGTGATCAGTGCCTGATGCTGGTGTTTGCCGAGGTCAGACTCCTGCAGCGCATGGCAGAGGGGGAAAAAAAAACATAAGAAAGCTATTAAAACTCTAAAATGTTATTCAATATTTATTTATTTATTATAAAAAGATTTCTAAAAGACTCAAATAAGATTTCTTCTCCTAATATCAGAGAAGGATTAAAGCTGTTATGTTGTTCCTCTTAGTGTAGCAAATATTTTTAGTGATCTAAAACTTCCTCCACTTGCTCCACTGGGAAATTCAGGCAGGCTATGGCTTTGGGAATTAATTAGTCTAAAACGATCACATCAGAGATTCAGGAAACCCAAATAAAACAATCTTTACAACGTTCCTCTGCTGAAACTAACTGAAAAAATTGACTTAAATCACACCAAAAAAAAGCAGAGCAGAGGGTGGAACGCAAGTAAAACCGGATCAGACTACTGGATAATGCTGTTGGGTTAATCAAATACTGATTTATGAACACACAATCTGTTCAGTTTAGATTGAGCATTTCTGTTTACATTAAACTTGGACTGAAATCCAGCTCAAATTTAAATCACAAAATACAAACAAGGAGTTACTGGATAAATAGCCCCTAAAAAAATCTAGATGCTAGAGTCAATTTGAGCTGGAACTTCACCGGGAAAGTTTATCAGGGACCTTCGTAGAATACTGTTTATTATTTCCATAATTTGATATGATGATTGAGATTGAAATCACTATTTTGTCAATGTATAAAATATTATAAAACTATTATTAATTTACAAATTAAGTTTGTATAAAAATAGTATATTATATATATATATATATATATATATATATATATATATATATATATATATATATATATATATATATATATATATAATTACATTTAAATTAACTGAAAACTTATGATAGTAATATTTACATATTTAAAATAATTATACTAACCCAATTCCACCATCCCGACACAATACAAATTATGAATAAAAAAGGAATTAAATAATTTACAAATCTCATGAACTTATATTTTATTCACAATAGAAGATAACATATCAAATGTTGAAATTGAGACATTTTGAAATCTCATGCCAAATATTGCCTCATTATGGATTTCATGAGAGCTACACATTCCAAAAAAGTTGGGACAGGTTGCAATAAGAGGCTGGAAAAGTTAAATGTTCATATAAGGAACAGCTGGAGGAACAATTTGCAACTTATTAGATCAATTGGCAACATGATTGGGTATAAAAAGAGCCTGTCAGAGTGACTCTCAGAAAGTCAAGATAGGCAGAGGATCACCAATTCCCCCAATTCCGCGGCAGAAAATAGTGGAGCAATATCAGAAAGTAGCTTCTCAGAGAAAAATTGCAAAGAGTTTGAAGTTATCATCATCTACAGTGCATAATATCATCCAAAGATACAGAGAATCTGGAACAATCTCTGTACGTAAGGGTCAAGGCCGGAAAACCATACTGATGCCCGTGATCTTCGGGCCCTTAGACGGTACTGCATCACATACAGGAATGCTACTGTAATGGAAATCACAACATGGGCTCAGGAATACTTCCAGACAGCATTGTCATGAACACAATCCACCGTGCCATTTGTTGCCGGCTAAAACTCTAAGGTCAAAAAAGAAGCCATATCTAAAAATAATCCAGAAGTGCAGGCGTTTTCTCTGGGACAAGGCTCATTTAAAATGGACTGTGGCAAAGTGGACAACTGTTCTGTGGTCAGACTAATCAAAATTTGGAGTTATTTTCGGAAAACTGGGACGCCATGTCATCCGGACTAAATTGGCGCTCAGTTCAGAAGCGTCTCTGATGGTATGGGGTTGCATGAGTGCGTGTGGCATGGGCAGCTTACACATCTGGAAAGGCACCATCAATGCTGAAAGGTATAGCCAAGTTCTAGAACAAATTAAGCTCCAATTCAGACATCGTCTCTTCCAGGGAGGACCTTGCATTTTCCAACATGAAAATGCAAGACCACATACTGCTTCAATTACAACATCAAGGCTGGGTAGAAGAAGGATCCGGGTACTGAAATTGCCAGCCTTCTGGAGCCACTAGAAGCCTGTATTAGACAAGAATGGGACACCATTCCTATTCCTAAACTTGAGCAACTTGTCACCTCAGTCCCCAGACGTTTCAGACTGTTATAAACAGAAGAGGGGATGCCACACAGTGGTAAACATGGCCTTGTTCCAACTTTTTTGAGATTTTTTGGTGTTAATGCCAAATCAACTTATTTCCCTTTAAATTATACATTTTCTCAGTTTAAACATTTGATATGTCATCTATGTTGTATTCTGAATAAAATATTAAAACTTGAAACTTCCACATCATGCACTGTTTTTATTCACAATTTGTACAGTTTCCAAACTTTTTTGGAATCAGGTTTGTAATTAATATTAGTAATTATTAATATAATTATTAGATATTGTTTGAAACGAATTATAATACAAAAAAGTATATTTTAAATACAAATTCACATGCCTTTTTATATTCACACTTAAACCCCTTAACCTGGTAACCTGTTGTAGTTTATGAAAAACAAAAGCAAATTAAAAATGAACTTTTCAAACCACACCACAAATCATCACAATCCAAATTTCATTACTGACAAGATATGCGCCAAGATTATTGTCCATCACTTTGCTGTGAAAGCCAAGTAAGCAGGTAAACTCAATGCAGAGCAAATGAGGTAAAAGCCCACATAGGGATGCCAAAAGCTGTCATGAGGTAACAGGAGATGGAAGACTCATTTGTCAACATCAGAAAGAATGACAAATGGAGACAGAGAGCCGGGCGAGGTCAGTGCACCTGTCAGTCACTACAGAAATGATCCTACAGCGGGTGGGGCTGAATATACTGTGGGAGATTTCTCATATTCCTCTTTTTTTTCTTGCTCTGTAACATGACATCACCTGTTTCATGTTGCTTCATCCATCTATTTTCATTCTCTGGGTACAGCAGATCCAGCGGGGATTAGGTGAACCAGAACCTGCCCAGCCAATGACAGCGCGGAGAGAGTGAGAGACTGGCCGTGTGAGCAGGCTGTGTGACCTCGTGCAGGGAAGAGCCGCAGCCCAATCTCAATCAACACACTGGCCCCTACGGGACAGGAGAGATACTGCAATGTTAATTGCTCAAGATGTGAGCTGCTGCTACACACTTTCATTAATCATGAATCATGATGTAAAATGTTAGAACAAAGAACGAAGGAACAATAATACTGACAATTTATAAGTGGCAAACAGTAAATCACACATAATCTTTAATAAAGGCTGAACATTACGTGAGATGACTGTTGCCACCTCTTGTGACTGTAAGAACAGTGAGCAGATGCATTGCTATGATAATCAGGGTCATGCACAAAAATAAACACAAAAAATATATATATTGCATATTCTCCAAGTTAACTATAAGATAATATATTGCTCAGATCCATATAGCACAGTAGGTGATATTCTGATAAGCAGGATGAAATATGATGCTGATATATTCTAAACAAATTAATCATCAACCACCAAATTAATATACACACACACTATTTCTGGCCCTCTGTGCATTCTTCCCGCCATGGCTCTATAAATAAAATAAGGAGTTCATTATGCATTCTATGGGAATATCTTAACAGTTCTCGCCAGGAGAGGTGACAGGAGTCATAAATCTGGTCAGATCTCAGACACACACACACACGCATACATACTGGCACAGTGGACACACAGTACATATATACAATGGGGCAAAAAAGTATTTAGTCAGCCACCAATTGTGCAAGTTCTCCCACTTAAAAAGATGAGAGAGGCCTGTAAATTGCATCATTGGTACACTTCAACTATGAGAGACAGAAAATCCAGAAAATCACAGTCTGATTTTTAAAGAATTTATTTACAAATTATGGTGGAAAATAAGTATTTGGTCACCTACAAAAAAGCTAGATTTCTGGCTCTCACAGACATGTAACTTCTTCTTTAAGAGGCTCCTCTGTCCTCCACTCGTTACCTGTATTAATGGCAGCTGTTCGAACTTGTTATCAGTATAAAAGACACCTGTCCACAACCTCAAAGAGTCAGATTCCGAACTCCACTATGGCCAAGACCAAAGAGCTGTCAAAGGACACCAGAAACTAAATTGTAGACCTGCACCAGGCTGGGAAGACAATAGGTAATAGGTAAGCAGCATAGTGTGAAGAAATCAACTGTGGGAGCAATTTTTAGAAAATGGAAGACATACAAGACCACTGATAATCTCCCTCGATCTGGTTCTCCACGCAAGATCTTAACCCATGGGGTCAAAATGAGCACAAGAACGGTGAGCAAAAATCCTAGAACCACACGGGGGGACCTAGTGAATGACCTGCAGAGAGCTGGAACCAAATTTTATTTATAGAGCCATGGTGGGCAGACCATATTCATCAGGCAGACCAAACCTTAAGTGTAGAGACTTGAAACTTGGATGGCTGGTACTCACACTGTCTACAATATCACCAAGGCTTCTCCTGATTGGCCTGACGGGGGCACTACAGTGGTCAAAAGTCAGAAATCGCTCATAACTCTGAAAACGTAAGGTGCAAACTCAAGTGTCTTATATCGCTGGAATCCTTGGCTCAAGGCGGGTACATGGATTTTTTTTAAAAACTACATTTGCAAAAGCAAGGTTCTCTTGAGTCTGATTGTAAAAAGTTTGAAATTTCACAGTCTCTAAAGCAGTGGTTTTCAAACCTGTCCTGGAGGACCCCCAGCCCTGCACATTTTTTGTGTCTCCCTAATCTATCACACCTGCTTCAACTCATCAGCTCATTTCTAGAGACTGCAAGACCTGAAATGGGTGTGTCTGATATAAGGAGACATACAAAATGTGCAGGGCTGGTGGTCCTCCAGGACAGGTTTGAAAACCACTGCTCTAAAGGACGCCAAAACGTTTGATGTGGGAGGAGCCTCTTTTACTAGAATGGCTATAAACAGAATGAGATATTTTCAAGAGGGTAATCCAGCCCCCAGAAAGCATACCTTCCATAGGGGCGGCCATTGCTAACCAAGCCAACACCTGCTGTTAGCATTCCATTGACTCCCATTCATTTTGGTGTCATTTTGACAGCGAATAACTTTACATCTGAGGCGTTTAAAGACTCCATTTGTCCATTGTTTATTTCTAAAGAAACACAGCAATGTATAAAAGGCTCCATTACCTTGAATCTTAAACTATCGCCCCGTAGAAGCCGTTTTTGTAAAAATAGGCTAACAATTGCGTCATAACCGTGCGACACAGTAGAGAAATGACAGTATAGCCAGGAGGAGAAGCTCGCAGGCAATCTTTTACTGTCTATGAGGCAATCGGGGGGATTGTGGAGGCATAAAGTCAAAGGAGAAGCATGGGGAGAAGCCCATAGAGCGCCAAAAGCAACAGGACAAAATATTTTCAAACATTTTACTTTGAACAACAACTAAAAGACTTGCAACTGTCAGACAGGTTGCTCAAGTCACATCTACGTCATCAAGCTCAGTCTGAGTCTGATCAGTACGCTCAGCCATCAGGAAATGGTTGCTTCTAATTGACTTCACTTATCTCTGTTGAAGTCTACAGGGTCGCTGTGTCCATTTCTTTTACGGTCTATGGATATTTTCACCAAACTCAGAGCACAAATGTAAGAGCTCATTCAGTGGTTGTGTGAAAAAGCACATGGCGATTGGCCACTTGGTGGTGCTATAAAATAGAAAAACCCTAAAGATGGCTATAACTAGCCGATGCTACCCTAAGTCTGATTGACTTGCAGTGTCTGGCATGCAGCGTCTTCATCCAAGGTGCCAAGGCTGCCTTTGAGGACATTCCGTATCGATGAAGTTTGATCAGACAAGGTTAACCGAAGGCAGAACGAATTTTCTTTTTCACATGTGCAAATGATTACATAGCTACTATGTGTTTTTTGTTTTTTTCCCACATGCCATACCGCATGGTATAACTCCTCATTCTGCGTAACTATGACCTCTATGACCGCTGCTGTCAATCGAAACGCTTATTAAATATTATTTCAAAAACTAGCTTTAGTGAAGTAAGTGAAGAGTAAGTGGCATTGTGTGCACTGTGTGAACATGACTGTTATTGTAGTTCAAGACTAAATGTGAGCATGCATTTACTCATATCACTTGCACAAAAACAGATTCAGTATTCGTCAAAATGAATAAAAACGGCAAGTCAGACCATTACACAAACCTGTAATACTTAGGGTGTCCATACTTTGATTACAAAAAACCAGGACAATTTCATCACTTTATAAAAACAGCCAGGACAGGACTTGAAAACCAGGACGTTTGGTCACCCTCATAATACTTAAATATGTTAAATAACACAAATATACTTTATGTATTTAATCTCACTTTATTAACCAATGACTTTCAACGATCCATTCAACTATAAGGAGCAAAAATTACTTTAGCTAAACATCACATTTGTCTTTCTTTTTCCTTTCTTTTTAATTTATTGCTGAAGTAAGTTAAACTGGGCTTATTCATTTCATTTGTATAAAAGTTTGCATAATTTTTACGTAAATGTTTTTCTTCGCTTTTGAATCAATTTAAATCTATTTATTTAGCTAACTATGAACAATTAAATTGCATTTTATTATTAGCATTTTGCTTTATTTTTTCCCCTGCCATTTACCACCCTCATATCAGTCCAGTCGAGAACTACTGCCATAGATTATCTGATCCATTATTAGTTAATTTATGTAACAATATCTGGTGGGCTCAGACAACCGCATGATCCACTGGTGCACAATACCAAGAGCAGCCATCAACACATTCCCACAGATCAAGAGTGACATGCACGCACACATGCAGTTGACTCTCAGTGTACGGGTCAGTAATGATGCATCCACTGTAAAGGATGAATTCAGCTTCTTACAGATGCCTGACTTCATTTCTGCTGCATGCACAATAAGACTTTCCATTATACCACTGATGCATCTGTATATTTTTTATGCAAATGCTTGTTATGGGAGTGCTCTTGTACGTGCTGCAGTGGTGAGCATGTTTGTCACTGTGTGTGGCAGAAATGATGATGCATCCAACATTTCACAGCATCATCTGCAGCAAGTAAACATTATCTTATGTGACCGCAGAGAGTATCAAATCACCTGCGTCACAGCCGGCTGTGTTGCCTTGGAAACAATGGGAATGATGACGTCACAAAGACATCACAGTTCACAGTGACCGCTCGTAGCACCACCCAGTTGTGGCCAGTTTTCTAATCACAACTTCAGGACGCACCGAACAAACGACAGAGGCATTTGTTACAAACATCCGACCACATAACCTTCTTCATCTGTGCAAATAAAATGCAATGCAAATACAACTTAGAACTAGTCTGGTGGAGAGGGACCCAAACGGTAAATGTTCAGGCATGCAGAAAGCACTGTAGACTTGACCAAGAGCTCTTCTGCAGTTCTTCTGTACTCAAACAAATGTATTTAGCTGCAACTTATTTTCTCCTTCCAAGATTCAATTGCAACTTTAGAAAAAGTACAGTGGCAGTACCACAGTATCAGATGGGAATACTGTGGAACTGTATGAATACCATAAAATGTAATTTAATTTAATTTCAGATACAACTATGATGACAGCAGCATTTTTTGCAGTCCCTTATAGTTCAACCTAAATGCTATATGGTTCATGCATATTATACTTATGTAAGAGTGGGGGCGGACAGATAGACAAATGATAGACAAAACAGAAGGATGGATAGACAGATAATAGTCAAAATGGATGGACAGACAGATGGAGATTTATATATAGATAGACTGAACAATGGATGGATGGATGGATGGATGGATGGATGGATGGATGGATGGATGGATGGATGGATGGATGGATGGATTGACATAACCAGATAGATAAATAGCTAGATAGATGGATAAAATGTAGCCAGAATGAAAGACAGAGCGATAAATGACAAACAGTTAGATAGACAGAAGGACAGACAGAAGGACATAGATAGATAGAAGGACAGACAGGTTACTATCTATCAATCTAATAGAAAGAGCAATAAACCAATGACAGACAGGCAGACAGACATACAGACAGATAGATAGATTACCCCACTCTCCCCTGTAAAATTGTATTAGCATTCATTTTTTACTCTATGCAAAACTATCACGGATCATCTAGTTTGTATGGATTATAATTGATTCTGATATGCTATGTAAATTTATTTCTCTCGTCTATATAAATGGGAAACACCCACTTCTGTTTCCCCATTTAAATTTTTCACATACCTCAGCGTTAAATATATTATATGGCCTCTTTCGGTCAAACATGTGGGGCTGACTGCCGAGTGGGTTAGATCACAGATTTGATTCAGACACTTCTTTTTCTTTCTCTTTCTCATTCCTTGTCTTTCTTTCTGTGCAGTTCTCAGCAATATTTTGGTTTGACATTCTCCAATGCCCTTTCTAAATTTGTGCGCTCTGCCCGTGATAGATGAATGACCCTATAAAAACAGCCCTGAGCCGACGACTCCACCGTCCCTGGACCAGCTGCAAGGCTGCTGACTGCGGCGGGAATCTCTCACAGGTACATGTATAAAACAGATGCCTAATAAGGTCAGCCAACAGCACGCTTTCCCTCTGCAAACATAGATTCCTGAGGAATGGGCTTCATTGATGCTGACTCAGGAATCAGGGCATACACTAAGTCACAGTGATAGTGGTACAATTAGGAGTTGTGCAGGGTCATCAATTAACCAATAAGATTAACTGAACTAAGTAAAAACACTAAAGATGGGCAGAGCTGGACACCAAAGTCAGCTATTCCAACACCCTTATCTCAAACTTTCAGGTACATCCCGAGTAGTAACTCAGATGACACTGTTCCAGGAATGTCTCACGCATAAATCCTTTATCTTTTTTTTGGGGGCATAAATTGCATTAAAGTAAATTGCAATCATAATTACAGATGAAAAAAACACACTTTCTTCTTAACCCTTAAACGCATGAATGTTTCGCCAATCATTACTACATATTCGGGTCTTTAGCGACCCGGATCTATATCTAACGCGTATGGATCTCTACCCGCCGCGATGATATAAAAGTCTCCTGATATTAGAGTAACAATTACAGAAGAATAAAATAAAGCATAATTTGGGTTCAGTTTGAGCAGATGTTTATACATCATCACTGTCCTCATCAGAGCTAATTTACCAAAACATTCAGCATCTCAAACATATTCTCAGAAATATCATTTTCAACAGCTATAATTGAAGTATGTTAATATGCAGTTAGACATTCCCCCATTGGAAGATGCAATGCCCAGGTTTTGAAAATTACTGAGCTTTACTTATTAAACTTAGTACACAACAGACCAATTAAAACATGACTCGTGTTTTAAAGTTATAACTTAACCCCTCTTTGACAAGCACCCACAAAACCCTACGCATAGGCATTCAGTTTTGCTCTGTAGTTGGAATTAGAATTAGTATTAGAATAAGCAGACTCGCCTAGGCATGAACTCTACAAGACCTTGAAAGTGTCCTGTGGTTTCTGGAACCTAGACTTCAGCAGCAGATCCTTTAATTCCTATCGAACTTGTTGGTCCTGCACATCCCTGAGATGCTCAATTGGATTGAGATCTGGGGAATTGGGAGGTCAAGGCAACACACTGAACTCTTCATTGTGTTCCTTAAACCCTGAACAATGTGTGCAGTGTGACAGGGTGCATTATCCTGCTGAAAGAGGCCACTTCCACCAGGAAACTGCATGGTTGTAGAACAGGAAGCCCTTCATAACAATGTTTAGGTAGGTGGCACGTGTCAAATTTACATCCACATGAATGGCAGGGCCCAGGGATTCAAATCAGAACATTGTCCCAGAGTCCCACATTGTTTCCTGGTATATGCTGCACATGTACACAGCCGTCCACGTGATGTAAAAGAAAAGGGGACTAATCGAACCAGGCGACCTTCTTTTAGTCCTCCAAGTAAATATATATATAAAAATATAAATCATGTCTCACTAGGTCATGCAGTCTTACACATATGCAAAGGACTAAATTGATATTAGCATTGGCACTTGTGCCCTCTCAAACAAACAAACTAAACAGGTGCATGACAGTCTATTATTGTGGGATCATTGATATCCAGGGGCGGAGCTAGGGGGTGCCCACGTTTGTCCGAAGCTTGGCCACCCCACTCACAATCACCATTTGTTTTTGTTTTTATCTTGACCAGAATTGAGTTTTAGACGTAGAACCGTTTCTTTACGGCCACAACATACGGGAGACATTTCCAGTGCGCACGCAAACTTCGCTTCAGCCCTACTTGAATAGTAGACAGAACATTTGGGTAAATACAACACAATTAAATGTGGAGATGATTAAGAGGTGTCAAAACTTAATAAAAAAAAAAATTAATGTATTTGTTATATATGCGCCACATTTATGAACATCACCCTATATAGGGCAGGCTCATGCTATGTGAGCTCACAACATGAGTCCTGTACAATTTTGCTTCGAAAATAGGCGCCATTTTGCATTTGCTGGCAATTTGGAAATGGAAATTATTGCATTTACAGAAATTGTACATAAAATGAAATTTTACATTCTGGAATTTGTTTTATGTGCTGCCTCCTTTATCATATTCGCATTGCTGCACATGGGGATTCAAAAGAGAATATATTTTTCCCTTTGTAGTGAGTTTAATATAAGTGTGTTAATTTTTGCAATTAATTTATGTAGGCATCTAATTGAAAGTTGAACATTTAGTAAAATTTTTCAGATGCAAGTTTTTGAAACAGAGTCTAGAATTAAGACAAAAAAATGGTCAAATTCACTCAGTATTACTCGATCTATCTCGACCACTACCTCAATTACAATTATTTGTATTCAGTTGGGTTGTATTGGCACTAAAATTGTCCAGTACTTTATAGTACTGGCCCCCGGTTGCTGGCCCCTGCTTGGCCACTCCTATGAAAATAGCACTGTTGATATTCATCCATCCATAAATACCACAAAAAATAAACCATTTGGATGGACACGTTTGTTAAGTGGGTGGGTGATGATAATAAAGGCTGGTTTGCCCCAATGATGATTGCTGGAACAGTGTGAATTAGCATCGTATGAACCAGATTGTATGTTATTAGTCAAAAGTCTGGCTACCTCCAAATTTGTTGATCTGAACACTGAAGAGCTTCACATAACAGCAAGTTAAGATCTCAAGTCCATATCGTCAGCAGAGAAGATGATGATTGCGGCTCTTCAGGATGGTTCTCCAACCGTCTCTTTAGACCTGCATGAACACAAGCACTCTAACACATCAAAGCAGTTGAGATCAGTGTCTTCCCCTCCTCTTTCCTCGCTCCCTTTGATCCTCTCAGTCATCAGTGGCGGGTTTCACTTCCTCCCATAATTCACTGGAGCAAGTCAAGGATGCTCATTATCACAATCGCTTTCCTCTTGTCTCAGAGGACGGGTGGCATGCACAATTTATCAAAATGATAGCATCTCTGGAGGGGAACGGAACGCCCCTGTTTGTGCTAACGGTGGTCTGCAACTTTAGACCGGTTTGGCCCCATCTGCCCGCATTTTCCACCACATTTAGCTTGATTGTACCCCTTCAATACAGAGTAATCTGATTAGGTTTTGTTATGGGATGCATTTGAAGAAAGATGGAGATAAATGATTTGTTTGTCTGAAAACAGGATTGTAATTGAGTAAAGAAACTAAAAATAAGCTGAATTATCGCAGCATGATAAGACAGAGCTCAGCTTGATTCTGTGAGGTCATCCGATAGACCCTGCTGCTAATTGAATATAGCGTACAGTCAGTGGCAGGGGGCATTTTTACAACCCTATTTGTCCAAAAAACCATGGGAGGATGAAATCTGTAAAACTCTCATATGCATTACTTAATTATCTACTGTGAAACAACGGAAGAAAACAATTGAGCTTCATTGCAGGTTCTTTGAAGAAAGTTAAAGGTAGGGTAGGTAAGAATTGGTTAAAAACTTTTTTTCCAAATTTGTTTAAACTTTCTTTATATATCAATACATAATTAAAATGTAAGTACTCTGAAAAAAAGTATAAAAATTGAGTGTCTGTAGACCTCTCACGACTGTTTTAATGACAGCTCATTATTTCCATTCACTCCACCTTCTCCCTTCTGGGCTCTTTCCTAAGCCACGCCCCCAAAACACATGAACGCGCTACGCCGACGTTCGGCTGGAAGACGCATTATTGGCCGGCGACACACTGCAAGCGTGTCCTGAGCATGGCGTTTTCTATGTCTTTGCACACTAGAAGCGTGTCTGACACGGCGCTGGTGCTGCTAGGTGACGTACAGGGAAGGCCTATACTTCATGTATACAGAGGAAGTCGTGCAAGAGCGCGGGCTACAGGTTCAGAGGAAGTAGAGTTGCGCGCATGTGGGCAGATCCTGTAGCAAAAGGGGTGGTAGCCAGAGAGAGTGACAGTCGCACAAGCCAATCACTTGTTACGTCCCCAAACGAAAATAATGAGCAGTGTTTATTGCAGATTAAAAAGTCTAGAGTCACTCAATTTTTATACTCTCTTTTTCAGACTACTTACATTTTAATTATCTATTGACATATAAAGAAAGTTTAAACAAATTTGGACAAAAGTGTTTTAGATAATTCTTACCTACCCTACCTTTAAACCTATGAGTGAAGAAAGTGCTGATATTCTGTTTTACACTTTGAAGTATGTCCACAGCTAGTCTAACAGCTAAAACATACAATACGCAAGTACATGATTCAGTTTGCTTACAATTCACGAGTTTTCTGTTTGATTTAGTTTTGATTCAGATTCACTTGTGTATATAGCCACGTTTCCACCGCACCGAACTTTCCCCAGGAACTTTGGGGTGGTACTCGGTGTGTTTTAACCGCAGGGGCCGGAGTCTTAATGAAGTTCCGGGTAGAAATGTCCCCCTCAGAAAGTCCCTGCTCACGAGGTAGTACTTTTTCAAAGTTCAGGAACCTTCAAGGGGTGGGACTTGAACATGCTGATTGGTTCAGTTCTCGCAGCATTTTGTTTGGTTTGAATGCACGCAGCATTTTATTTCAACCAACATTTTTAAAAATCTGTTGCGTGCATGCAGTAAGAGTTGTTTGCTATTCGAATCAACAATGGAGTTTAATACATACAACCAATGGACCAGCGACAAGGTTCTGGCTTTATTAAGATTATATGCAGAGGACGAAATCCAGTGGGATCTGGAAAGTCGCGGGCAGTCCCACGTCAACGTACTTTGGAAAGAGATGGAAACACAGAAAGCAACCGGTCTGGGGGCAAAAGTTCCAGGGGAAAAAAGTATTGTTCCAGGTAATTTTGGTGGAAACGTAGCTTTTGTCAGTTATAATTTCCATTTTGCTTACATATGAAAGAAATGTAATATTATTAATATTATATTATATCATCTTTTCCCTCTTTTTCCGTTTTATTTCCTCTTATGCTCACCATGGCTTCATTTATTTGATCAAAAATACAGTAAAAACAGTAATATTGTAAAATGTTTTTACAATTTAAAAGATCTGACTTTTCTTTTCAAATACAATATAAAAATGATATAATATTCATATTTTAATGTAATTTACTCACGTTTCAGAAAACATTCTAATATGCTGATTTGATACTCAAGTAACATTTCTTGTTATTAAAGTTGAAAGCAGTTGTGCTGAAATATTTTTGTCAACCAATTTTTCCAGGATTGTTTGAGGAGTAAAGTTCAAAGCATTTATTTGAAATAGAAATATCTTGTAACATTACAATTGTCTTTACTGTCACTTTTGATCAATAAACTGTGTGTAAAAGTATTAATATTTTTGAAATAAAAAAATCTTACTGACCACTAAACATTTTACCAGTACTTACAGTATACAATACTACAGATGCAACCAAATATTCAAGATTATACTGTTAATTTTTATAAAATGTAATGCATCCTTGCATTTTTTAATTTATTTCATTTTCAACATTTGAATGAGTCTACTCATTAATTGAAATGGGTCATAAGAATAATTTGTTTCAAGAGATTAAAAGTGATAAGTGCACGCTGCATGATTGTGATTCACTAAAAAGAACTGGAACAAAATTGTTTGTGAATCAAACAACAGTCCAACCGTTCATGATTTTGTACTTGTGTAGACAAGTGTTACGTACTGTATAAGTTTCGCATGCAACTTCCAATCCTTTGGATGAGTAGACTGAATCAGAAAGGAAACGTTTTTTTTCCCCCTTGTCTTGTCTTTGGAAATGAGAGACTCTGACTGCACTAGAATAGCTGGAATATAAACAGAAAATCATGGCAGACACAAAAAAAAATAAAAAATAAACCTCGTCTGTGCACAATCAGAAACATTTACAAATTAAATTAAAATGACTTACCAAGCTGACACAACAGTCTGTACACAAAATTTAATTTACAGTACAGTGCATTTTCCATCTGAGAGGCCATCGTCAGAAGTTTAAGGAGATCATTCTTGTTGTATGGCTTAGTCTGAATTTTAAGCATTGTAAAATGCCACAATAGTGCAGCCTAATGAATCAGCCTTAAAGAAATCTTTCGTTTGTTCAAGTTAGTTCTGTATACTTCAATAAAAACAATTCAGCCAAGAGGTTCACATCAGTAGTGGCTCAGGATTAGAGAATATCTAGATAAAGGAGTCTGAAATCTGTAAATATTGTAGTGAATAAGATTTTCCTCTTATGCTAAAGCGCAATGCATACAGGTCCTAAGTGCAAAACAGCGCAACATTAGTCCATATTCTTCTCTCTTCCAACACAAAAAGCTCACTCAGATAAATATTTTTTGGGGAAAACAAAAAACAAAAAATAATTTAGCAATACTGTAAACCACCGCATACAGAAGCAGGAGAGACTCTCCTCTGTCAAACGCATGTTTACCACATGAGTAAAAACAGTCCAAATATGTTTTACATCCAGCATTGAGGCATACAAGCCCCAAATACACATAATAACACTGATGATCAATCAGCATAGCGTAACAAACCTGCACTCTCGCTCTGTAAGAATGCACGGACATCACCAAACGTCTCCACACGCTGTTTCACAGTTGCAAAAAAGGATAAAATTCATTAAACCCTATATAATGTACAGCATCAGTACAGTATTTGGCAAATAAAAGTGGGTTTGAGTGCACACGTGCATGGCATTTGCAAGTATACATTCATTTAAGATACAAGCTAGCTCCATACAAACGCCCCAGAGCTCCTACGGCGATTGCTCTGAGGCTCGTTTCCCAGTACTTTTCCCTCCCGCTGAGTCAGAAGGTCTCCAGTATAGTGTAGTACAGTAGTTTAAAAGCCTTTGGCATAAACTGGGGCGGGAAGTTAGCTGCCAAGTGCTCACCTACAAACCGCCCCCAGTTTCTGTCGCTAGCGCCAAGAGAAACCTCGCGACCATTCCAGGCACAGAGCTTGTAATGGTATTTTGATATTTTCTTAGAAATTCGTTTTTAGGAAGCAACATTCAGAGACACGTATATGATACAAAAATTGATAAATAACTAAATGAATTGCTTAAATATTCTCCCTTTGACCTGGTGGAAGAACTGGTGTCTGCAGTGCATTCTGGGTACTGCAGAGAGTACGTACGTGAGGCTTTATGACAGAATTGTATTGCATGTATGAGGAAGAAAAGTATGATTTACGAGATTGTTAAGTTTGTTGTTTTTGTAGCATAACAGCGTCTGTATTTGTGAGCAGAGCATCAGTATTCCGTGTCAGAGCCGTCCGCTGGGTCGGTGTTGCGTGACAGCATGTAGTTGTCCATGTCTATGGAGGGGCAGTTGTGAATGGAATAGCGTAAGCGCTCTGCTAATACGGCCTGGCTTGTGTAGGGAGGAAGGCGGAGCTGAAAGAAGCACGTCTGGGCCGTAGGAAGGCCGTTCATAGGCTGTTGAGAGAACATAAAGAGAAAGTAAGACCTGGGCTTCATCCCAATGCACAATACTGCTATTAGGCATGGAAAGTAACGTTACATACTACAGTAATGCTGACTACGCCTTCCAGACACCTTTAATCAGCCAGGCTGATTAATCTCGCGATATGACGATAATAATGCTAACCCTTTCACTAAACAAATCTACGGACAACCTTTCATAAACAAACATTAATAATAATATAAATAATATTATAAAGTGTGTGTTTGTGTACAGTATATGTCTATAGTATATATATATATATATATATATATATATATATATATATATATATGTGTGTGTGTGTGTGTACAGTATATGTCTATAGTATATATATATAACATATATGTGTGTGTGTGTGTGTGTGTACAGTGTATATATATATATATATATATATATATATATATATATATATATGTGTGTGTGTGTACAGTATATGTCTATAACATTTACATTTTTAATACTTTACAGAAATATTTTAAATTATATTAAAATAGATCAAAATCTAAATTATCAAATAAATGCATGCATACATTTATTTAAGAAACATAAAAAAATCTTACTGACCCCAAACTATACATATTTTATTAACATAATTAAATAAAATAATATTTAATGTAATACATTTAAATTTAACAAAATGTATTTAAATGTAATGAACAAATTAAAAATAAATGTGAATAAATTATGACATTTTATAATAATATTTAAATGTAATCAGCTCCTAAACTCTGGAATAGTCTTCCTGATATTGTTCGAGGTTCAGACTCGCTGTCCCAGTTTAAAACTAGATTAAAGACGCATCTCTTTAGCCAAGCATTCACATTATAATTACCTTTTATACTACAGTTAAATCGGATCAAAAGAATTAATATTCTGAACAGCAGCTATGCTAATTATTTCCCATCTGCTTTTCTGTTATTATCTCGGGACACTAGTCCCGAGGTAAATAGTTGGTCAGCTCCAGTTTGTATCCAGCCTCTCATGGAGACTTCAGATGCCCCAACACCTGTGATGCGACGACTGACGCCTGTGAAGAGACGACTCAACGCCAGCGCTGTTATAGCGGCCTAAAATAATACATGATTGATTAACTTTTTCTAACATTTTTCAATGTACATTTATAAAATGCACTTTCTGTAAAGCTGCTTTGAAACAATGTGTATTGTGAAAAGCGCTATACAAATAAATTTGAATTGAATTGAATTGAATGTGGCGGTGGCCGTACCCGATCAACTTTGATGATCTGAAACTTTTGTGTGATGTCTGCCGGATTGGATGGCAGTCTGGAGCGTCCGGACACGAAGCGCAGGAACAGGACTCTCTCCTCATTGGTGAATTCCGCGAGGCTCTGCCACAGCCAGCCAATGAGTTGGTGGCTGTCGGTAACGTCACGGTATCGTACCACCTTCTTCAGCATCTCCACAGAGACCTCAGGCAGGCCGCACACCAGCTGTTCCAGCTGCCGAGCCGTGAGCAGGGAAAGCAACGGAACTGGGATGATGGAGGACATGCCCTCCCTCACTGCTGCCACCTACATAAACACAAATGCACACGTGCTGTGTTACCACCGCTTATGTTCTGTTAGCATTTGAGATCAGTTTATTGGCATTATTACATGCTGCAGAGCCACTAACACTGCTTGATGTGGAGTTAGTTGTTCTCATTTATCTCTACACATAGAGAGAGTCAATATTTGAGTTATTGTGGCTCTTAGTTCATGTTAGTGAGCTTGGAGATCATCTATATGCTAATGACAAATTCCCTTTTAGCACTGGAAATTTAGACTTTTCCAGGAAAATGGAATAAAATACTGATGATTCACAGATGTATGCATACTTCTGTTCAATAAAAATACACCATAAAAAAATACTAATAATAATAAAATATTATTTCATAATATTTGTAATGAGAAGCATTTAATGGCATCCTGCAGTTTTACGCCAAACTAAAAGCTTGGTGGTTTAACATTTGACTACAGACATAAATCTTAGTATTGCCATTTTACAGTATTTGTATTTAATAACATCAAATAATAATAAAATCCCATTATTATTCACTTATATTGATTTAATTATCACAAAATAATTTTTTTTCAGTCCTGCAAACGCACAGCAAATCATTTTCACATTCAAAACATTTTACATTTTTATCAGAAATATTACTTATTTTCCCCCCAAAAAATCGTTTAGCCCTAATAAATTCCCAACAAACTATTATCTGATTATTTTAATCAATATTTGAATCATGTCATATTATGTTTTAATAAAAAATATTTAATTATCATCATGGGGTGTCTCAAGATGGCAGTATACAAATCATGCAGTACAGTTATTCTAAAAACTTCTATTGCGTTTCATGGAAGAAAAAAACATGGGATCGGAACAAAAGTGGCAGAATATCCATTTTCAGGTGAACTGTGGCTTTAATTGAAAAGTTGAATGATTATAATACAATTCTGTAATTCCAAAGTGTCCAAAGGAGAGGCAGATACCTGTCTGTCCATCTCATGAAGTCTGTAGTGCAGGGCTCTCTCCACATAATCGTTCCTGTTGGAGAATGTCAGGGGGAAGTTATGTCCACCAGGAACCACTGGAACCAACGTGCCATCAGCACTATGAGCCACAAACGAGTCCAGAGGGATCATCTACAAATCCCAAAAAAAGCCCAGACAGTGAGAAAGGAGAAAGTTATGTGTTTGATATCTGAATGGGTGATCTCTGCTAGCCTCTCAGGGCTGTGTGACTCACCACTGTGAAGTTCTCTTCATTGATCACGCTGTTGTCCAGGTGCAAGATACCCTGAAGTGAACGGTACGTTAGCAGGTCCACCTCCTCCAGGTCGCCGGCTCCCAGAGGAATGCAGCACATTTGTTTCCACACCCACGGCGCCAGGTGCAGATCCAAGGGCTTTTTAGTTCGAATGGCCACCGCCATTAGGATCCCCAAGAAGCGAAACTGCACAATGTGATCATCCGAGACCGCTGCTGGGTTCAGCAAGAACCTGTCCAGACAATAGAGTTTAGCAGAAAAACAGTGTCTCTTTAGAGCTAACAGTGTTGCAGGGTTGACATATTTTTGCAGACCAAAACCCAGAAACAAGTTAACATTCTAGCACCTTTCCAGCGTCCAGTGTTTTCTTTTAATGGGATTTTGGTTAAATGTCTAAAATAAGGTCTGTGGTGAACACAAGCTCAAGATATTTTCACACTTCATTCTTCAACATAAAATATATCAGTAATACCACTAGTGAATTTTTTAATGGTGCGAGTATGTAGGATTGAAAGTCTAGTGGTCGAAATAGGTATTGCAGTCCAAATTTAAAATAGTTAGGCTAGTTGTGTTCAATTGTAAAGATTATCATTATGAACAAATCGCATAACTTTTGTAGGTCACAGAGCTTATTTTCTGCATTAGTCAAAAAAACAATGGAAAATCCTTATTGGGTTTTCGTCGAGGGAACCAGAGTGAAACAAACTTCCAGCTTGGTCTACAAAAACACATCAACACTGCAGCACTCTTTTGCATTCTGCTTACACATCTCAGTGTCTACAACGTACCTGTCCGTGTTACTACCGACATCTGCAGTGCTGTTAGGAGTGTGAATAAGAAGGTCGACCACACCAGACTGCAACTCCTGGGAAAAGAAAATTTGGTTTTGAATGCATGAATAAAAAGCGACCCCCTGGTTGTTGGAGTAGGAGTTACCTGGCACATCTCGGTGATGGTGTCATCAAACACGCCCCCTGCGTCATCCGCCCCCTCCCCAACCAACTTCACCTTCCATGCTCTGGAGGGCAGACGCAGCTCAGTAGGGTTCAGGTTCACTACCTGCTTGGCGATCTGCACGAAAATGGGCTTGCTAGAACGCCCCCTGTGAATTTGGCAAAAACAAATCTGTAGCTCAAAACGTGAACACAATCAACTATCTGTCTAAACATTCTCTACACAAAATATTTAACGCAGAATAAGACTGTCTATACAATCATTTATTTGATATAATTAATACAATTAAATATTAAACAATAATAAATATTACAAATATATTTTACATCGCTTCGCTCTGAAAGACGCAGTGTATATATTTATTTAAATTAATCACAGCCGTTGCAATTTTATAAATCGCACTAAGCCATATCACGTTTTATTTTGATTAATTGTGCACCTAGATTAAATTATTCTCACACCTGGTAGAGATCCGTTTGACTGTGATCTGTGGGCCGTAGGTCTTTCCTTGGGTCATGGTTCTGCCGATAGTGCGAACAAGAGGAAGGGTGTTGACTTTCGGGGACAGGAGGCCTCTGAGTTGGCCTTGTACGATGGCAGCGGTACCTGAGCTGTAGCGAGAAGTATTCACCTGGAAACCAGCCAGAGAGTCAGACAAAACGCTTGCTTGGATATCGAGCGACAGAGACCTATTAGTCTGGAGGTAAAAAACAGGAATCATAACAAGGAACACTTTCTCACTGGACACAAATTCAGCTGAGCTTAGAAAATGATGAAAGGTTCTTGGCATGGAGTCGGAGTAGTTTCTTTCCAGTGAAACATCGGCAGACAGTTCTGTGATTGACATGAATGTGTGAGCGTGTTTGTGTTTTATTATTGATTATGTGTACCTGACTGCGAGGGTCAAGGTTCAGAAGCCTCCAGGACTTGTACATAAGATCAGAGAAGTGGTAGAGCACTCTGAGACGGGTGTTCAGCACGTCAGGGCTGCAGTCTTTAAGGGCGTTATACTGCGGGGGCACGGACTGGGGCAAGCCCAGCTGTATCCCTGAACAACCTGCAAAATACAGAGTCAGAGTTGTTGACATGAGATGCAAAAACAAATCTCGCATCTAACTGCTGAGGAACTGATCCTTGAACAGTACGGTTCACTGATAAGGTCAGAAACCATGGAGATGACAACCAAGATGAATTAAGCCAGGATTCAGCAGAGACAAATGTTGCATATCAATTGTTTATATTACAGGATTTCCATACATTTTGACAAACAAATTCCTGGGATTTTTCCAGTAGTTTGTGAATATTATATAAAGAGACAAGCATAACAATTATACATAAATATACACAGAAGTTTGGGGATTTTTTATGTTTTTAATAAAATAAATGAAATTGCGAAAAATGATTGCAATTTAAAATAACGATTGTCAATTTAAATATATTTTAAAATGTGATGGCAAAGCTGTATTTTTACCATCATTACTCCAGTCTTCAGTCACACAATCCTTCAGAAATCATTCTAATATGCTGATTTGCTTAAGAAACATTTTTTATTATTATCATCAATACTGACATTTTTTGTGCTATTTAATATTTTGGTGAAAAATTTGATATTATGAGATAATATATATTTTAAATAATTTGACGAACAGAAAGTTCACAAGAGCAGCATTTATTTGAAATAGAAATCTCTTGTAAAATTATAAATGTTTTGGTCTGTCAATCCTTACTGAATAAAAGCATTTATTTCTTTAAAAATATATCAATTATATAAATTATAACTGCCCCAAAATGTTTGTATAATTAAAATGTATAAAATTGTCATGACTTTGTTTTAGGATTGTGTTGATTCTCATGATGTTTCCAGACCTGAAAACCTTTTTTTTTGTTGAAAAATTATTGACATTTATCAAAAAGTGCTAGTTCTGTGGTGTATTTGAGTGAACGTTAATGTAGCTGCTGCCCATGAGGAACGTTCCAAAAAGTTTACTTATGAGGTTCCATCTTACAAGGACTTATTTCCAAGCCTGTGGTGTGTACCTGAAGCTCTGGTTGACAGAGCTGGTGTGGTCCAGGCCGAGGTATGACAGCGTCCAGCAGAGATCTGCCTGATGTTCTTTCCCTGTAGAACAGTAACTAAAGTGGGCTCTTTGACAGGATTGGAATGGCCCAGACCCAGCTGCAATGAACACATAGAGGACATAAGCTCAAATTAATATTCACCCAATCACACATGATGGTAAAGCATCAGTGCACCATTTTAGCCGACTTTACCTGGGCCTCACAGTTGCAGCCCCATGCGTACACGTCTCCGGTGTTGGATAAAGCAAGGATGTGCTCGCAGCCCACAGTGATGTCCTCAATAAACACGCCCTCCAAAGCAGGAATGATCTGTGGACGGTTGTGATTCTTCAGCATGGGGTCCGGCAGACCAATCAGACGCTCTGTGAAAACATACACACATCAGGGCTGTCTCAACATCACAAAGGTGTTTTTGAGAGACACACAGTCAGCTTAACATTCAGACATCTCTTTTAAAAAAAATAAAATAATGCTACATTTACACACAAACACATTTGAATGAAGATTCCTTGAGGGTCTACCTTGGCCAAATGTGTAGACGTGCCCATCTTTGGCCAGAACCACTGAGAAATGCGTTCCACATCCAACCTTTTTGATGCCTTTATTGCAAAGAGCCTCCACTTTCTGCCAACCAACAGAAATGCAGGTCAATCAGCCAATTGACAAAACACATACACTACAGTTTGGGGTCAGTAGGATTTTCTTTTAAGAATTAAGAATTTTTCCTGAAATATCTTATCAAATCTTACCAAACCCAACATTTTTAACAGTATTTTAGCTAATGATCAGCCAGTGAGAAGATCAGTATGACGGTACCTGTGGGTAGCACTTCACTGTGCATGGCCCAATACCCAGTTTACCATAATCACCATCTCCGAAGGCCCAAACGGTCAGGCCGTCTGATGACAGGACCAAAGTATGATTGATACCACATGACACCTAAACATGAGAGGAAAGGTCATCTACACTCATTACGCATTTGTCAAAAGTCATGTGCACCTATTAGCATGAAAGTCAAAACATGGCAAAGTAGCACCTGTCCAATGTGGCATCCATCTAGTGCTGTGACCCTCTCCGGGACCATCTTGTTTGAAGTTGACCTTTGGCCCAAGCGTCCAGAATCTCCACTACCAAAGGTGAAGAGTTTTCCGTCTGCTGTGACGACAGCTGAATGTTTGAACCCACACGCCAGCTGAGAAGGGGAAAGGAAGCTCAAATGAAAACTGATCATGTTATGGTTTTGGTGATTATCTTGGACAGTAATTTCCTGTACCTGCACAACTTCCTCTCCTTGCAGAGCCTCGATCTGTTTGGGTCGCCTTTGCCGTTCGCTGTTCCCATGGCCAAGTTTCCCATAATCCCCATCACCCCAGCTGAACACCTCTCCAGTCTCTGTGAGAGCCAGCGAGTGTCCGTCTGAACCGTATGATGTCACTAGCTGTGTCACTACATAACCTAATAGGGCCAAAAAAAAAAACATATTCAATGCAATACATGCAATATATATTACATTGAGTTCAAGAAATTTAGAGTTTAGAAAATGTATATATACACTGTGATTTGTATTACCTTGTAAAGCTGAGATGATAGTTGGGGTGTAGAGGTCATCTGAGTTACCTTGTCCGAGTCGCCCATAACTGCCCTCCCCTACAGCCAGAACTGTACCGTTAGCCTGAACCAGGAATGTGCAGTTTTGACCACACACGACCTGAGAGAAACACACATCTGGCATAAATGGAGAGGATAACTCTTTCTTAAAAATGAACATGCCAATTTTAAAGAATTAGTTCACCAAAATGAAATATCGGTCATCATTTACTCACCCTCGTTTCGTTCCAAACTTGTAAGACTTTCATTCATCTTCGGAATGAGATTCATTCTCGTGTCACACAGCACATTTGAGCTTCTGCAAGAACCAATGAGGTTCATTCTCCTGTCACGCAGCACGTATGAGCTTCCTGAAGAACCAATGAGGTTCATTCGCATGTTACGCAGCACATTTGAGCTTCTGCAAGAACCAATGAGGTTCATTCTCCTGTCACACAGCACGTATGAGCTTCCTGAAGAACCAATGAGGTTCATTCGCATGTTACGCAACACATTTGAGCTTCTGCAAGAACCAATGAGGTTCATTCTCCTGTCACGCAGCACGTATGAGCTTCGTGAAGAACCAATGAGGTTCATTCGCATGTTACGCAGCACATTTGAGCTTCTGCAAGAACCAATGAGGTTCATTCTCCTGTCACGCAGCACGTATGAGCTTCCTGAAGAACCAATGAGGTTCATTCGCATGTTACGCAGCACATTTGAGCTTCTGCAAGAACCAATGAGAGTCATTCTCCTGTCACGCAGCACGTATGAGCTTCTTGAAGAACCAATGAGGTTAATTCTTGTGTGTCACAGCACGTTTGAGCTTCCTCAAGAACCAATGAGGTTCATTCTTGTGTTACGCAGCGTGTTTGAGCTTCTGCAAGAAGTTTGTTCTTGCACATCAAACATATTCTGTTGAGCTTCTATTTATGTGCGGAGGTCAATATTTATATGTGAATTACAGCCTAAATTCAATCTGTTAATCTTCTCTTGACAACATTTGGACTATACCGCTTGATTCATATGGATTCCTTTTACGATCACTTTATGAACTTTTTGAAGGGTCAAAGTGGTAGTTGTGTAGTTGTCAATGGAGGGACAGAAAGCTCTCAGATTTCATTAAAAATATCTTAATTTGTGTTCCGAAGATGAATGAAAGTCTTATGGGTTTGGAACGACATGAGGGTAATTAAATGAGAGAATTTTCATTTTCGGGGTGAACTATCCCTTTAAGAGGTCTTGTGGTAGTTTTGCATGCATTTTGTATTGGTACTCTACCTGTTGAGTCTGAGAAAGGGAGGGCGCAAGGGTGGGCACAGATGCGCTGGTTCCAGCATCCGCCAGCTGCCCGTGACGTCCATTACCCCACAGGTACACCTCACTTTTACCACCCTGTTGCCAGTCCTGTAAAACACACAAACCATTTAAATAAGATTAAAACAATAAACAATTTTATTAGATTAAAATAAGATGTTTAAACTATCCCTATTATGCCATTTTAAAGGTTCCTAATTTTGTTTTGGCGGTCACCTAGGTTTACATGCATCCAAGGACAAAAAAATAAAAGAGTTTCTCATAATATACATTGAAGCATCACCTCACATTTCTCACAGCCTCTGAAACAGTTTGATAAAGGATTCAGTCTCTCTAAATCCCTCCTTTCTGCGAGCCTACTCAACTCTGACCGGTCAGATGGCCCAGTCTGTTGTGATTATACTGCTTAAAGCACGTGTGAGAAACAAAACCCCCATTACCATATCTGAGTTCCAGCTGTGGAGGCTTTCTCAGCACTTGATACACAGTGATACGAACAGTAATGACCATCGGTTTTACCGCAGAAAACAGCATCTTCTCTACATTTCCAGGACACAAACCGAACTCATACAGATCTCAGCAACAAGTACAGTAAATGAAAGTGGGTCACAGTTGATGCTGTTCATGGGCAGCCAATGAAGACCATAAGCTGGTATTATGCAAATCGGAGTTATTTTAAAAAATGTCCTGGCTCTTCCAAGCATTATAATGGCAGTAAATGGCAGCCCAAAATTTGAAGTCTTCAGAAAAATGCGTAACTGGTGCGATGACGTCGGACATAGCGTAAGCATTTTGAACTGCGAAATGCATTACACTTTTTCTGTGAGTTGAATAAGGAAGGTGGTCTGCCAGAAGCTAGATATTTTACTTTATAAAGTTTTAAATATGGATATTTTTCTTACACAAACGCATCAGAGCCGTGTGGAGTACTTTTATAATGGATGGATGGTCTTTTTTTGGCTGCTATTTAATCCCATTATGCAGCTTGGAAGGGCCAGGACATTTTTTAATAGAACTCTGATTGTATTCATCTGAAAGAAGAATGTCACCTAGGATGGCTTTGAAGGTGAGTAAATTATAAAATAATTTGGGTAAACTATCCCTTTAATTTGTCATGCACTTTGATCTTTGAAACTTTGCAGACCTTTTATGTTCAGAAACATCTACATTACACACTAACTGAAAGGTAATATCCGAAAAAGCCTAATAGGGGCACTTAAAAAAAAAAAAAATTCACAACATTATTTCCTTTATACACAACAAATTACAAAATCAATGCAATCTCAATGTACTGGTGCGAAATTAGTCCATGTCCATTAAAATAGCCAATTCAGCAAGCTGTAAAGATAAAAAAAAAATACACCGAGATATGCTTCAAATGAGGACGAAAGGAGTTTTATGTTAAAATAGCCAGGTTGTGTGTGCAGCTAGCTGGTAGAGTTTGTGTGAGGTCATTTATAAAAGATGAATGAATAAAAACACAAAGAGCGATAAAAAGCTGCCTGAAAGAACAATGCCGAACACAAAGACTATACTGACAGAGACGAATGAGGAAGATCAGGGTAGATCCGGAAGTCTTAACGCACACTTTCACATATCTGCTAAACCTCACACACGTTCAGGAACACATAGACTTACTTCAGGTTTGCTGGTCGCCCAGGACATGAGTTGTTCATCCATCATGAAGCTCCATTTACTGTTGTCCTATAAAGAGAACAAAAGACACTCTGCATTCATTCTCATATCACAATAACCTTTAAGAGGCAGATTATGGAAAATTGACTTTCTGTGCTCTATTAAAACAATTAATCATAACATTACAAAACATTCAAGCAAAAAAGTAGGTATTTCAAATTTGGTCTGTATTTAAAGGAGCATTCTTTTGTATGCATTTTATGCATAATTTCATTTTTTATTCGGATCCATTTAAGAAACCAAAAGTCAATTTATGTCAACTAGGCAGCAAAAACAGCCAATCATATCAGAGGTCATTTACATATAGAACTCCTAAAAGAAAAGCAGCAAAAACAGATAATTTAAAAGGTACACTATGTAATGAAGCCGGAGCTACTTCTCTCTGTTTATGTATATGACGATTACTGGACTACTTGCAGTGGTTGCCGTCCCGGCCCGGCCTAAAATAGTCTAAATATAAACACTTATTTAAGATTTACCATAGTGATTCAGGATAAGACAAAAACACAGTTTGGAAGATAGATTCATGATGTACATGCTCATTACACATATTTTGTCATTTTTAAACAAACAAACAAAAAGTTACATAGTGTACCTTAAATATTCCAAGGGTCAGTGGAACCCGTTATGAATAAGTAATTTATGACTATTTTAAAATACAGATTTGACAAAGATTAACTTTATTTTGTTTCTTACCAGAGGTTTGGTGAACTCTGTGGCTCCAGAATGAAGGAACTCAGGTGCGATGAAGGCTTCTGGGAAGGGTGTGCCGCGAGCAAACGCCTCTGCGCTCTTCACTGTGGTTGAATATGTGGAAAGCCAATTCCACTCTGAGGGGCAGAAGGATCCAGTGGCCCCGTCCCGTTCCGGCCCTATCCCGCTGTGGTGAGGAGGTCTAGGCTGACGGCACAGTAACTGATCCAAGAAGAGACCCACAGACAGTGTGGCCAGACTCTGAAGGAAGGCACTGTGGGTCAACTGATCACCCGCCATCACATGACTCTGAGAAGCAAGACACACAAGAAGGGATATGATGTGATATGATATCTATAATGCACTGAGAATACCTTTATTATTGTTTTTGAAAGAAGTCTCTCACCAATGTTGCATTTATTTGATCAAAAATAGAATATAAATATGAAATACTATTATCATTTAAAATACGTTTTATATTTTTTATATATTTAAAAATATAATTTATTCCACTGAGCGCAAAGCTGTATTTTCAACATAATCTTGTGTTCAAATTGTATTGGTGACTGCAGGGGCCATTTTAGTACAGTGAACTCATTGTCATGTTCAAGAAACCAATTTGAAATGATTCGAGCTTTGTGACATGGTGCATTATCCTGCTGGAAGTAGCCATCAGAGGATGGGTACATGGTGGTCATTAAGGGATGGACATGGTCATAAACAATGCTCAGGTAGGCCGTGGCATTTAAACGATGCACAATTGGCACTAAGGGGCCTAAAGTGTGCCAAGAAAACATCCCCCACACCATTACACCACCACCACCAGCCTGCACAGTGGTAACAAGGCATGATGGATCCATGTTCTCATTCTGTTTATGCCAAATTCTGACTCTACCATCTGAATGTCTCAACAGAAATTGAGACTCATCAGACCAGGCAACATTTTTTCCAAATCTTCAACTGTCCAATTTTGGTGAGCTTGTGCAAACTGTAGCCTCTTTTTCCTATTCGTAGTGGAGATGAGTGGTACCCGGTGGGGTCTTCTGCTGTTGTAGCCCATCCGCCTCAAGGCTGTGCGTGTTGTGGCTTCACTAATGCTTTGCTGCATACCTCGGTTGTAACGAGTGGTTATTTCAGTCAAAGTTGCTCTTCTATCAGCTTGAATCAGTCGGCCCATTCTCCTCTGACCTCTAGCATCAACAAGGCATTTTCACCCACAGGACTGCCGCATACTGGATGTTTTTCCCTTTTCACACCATTCTTTGTAAACCCTAGAAATGGTTGTGTGTGAAAATCCCAGTAACTGAGCAGATTGTGAAATACTCAGACAGGCCCGATAACACCAATTTAGTTCAACCAATGACCAAGCAATGCTTCATTTTGTTCCGTCTGTGGTGTAAAAGGTCACATTAGCAATTAAAGAAAAACAATTCAGCAAAACATGCTCAGGTCAAAGAGTCTGAATCATTTTGGTCCCAAATTTTTTTAATCAATTTTACTGGTAGTCCACTGTATGAAGATTTTTGGGGTATAATATGTCACAGTTTACTTTATTTTGCTATCCTCACTTACACTAATGAACTATAGTGTCACTAGTAAAACAAAAATATTTCTGGTGTCTAAAGAATTTTTGGTTTGACGAATTGCCAATATAGGACAATAACTGGTCTGGTGCCATCGGATATTTAATAGTTTTTGTCTATTTTATTTATTTAGTTTACTATCTAACTTAAATGTATATGAAATAGTAACTAGATAATAGTAAATATTTACCATTTAAGACCATTATCTCATAAAGATAATTTTCCCCTCACTTTAGTGTGTTTATTAATTCTTTTTTTTCACCACAAAGTAGCATAGGTTTATAAGTAATATTAGCAATTTATCCGTTATCAGAATGTACATAATCAATTGAACAATACATGTAGTGAATTTTCGGTTTTGTTGAGAAAGAGTATGTACCTTCTCATAGCTATACTGCTCCTGAAGCAGTGTGGGAAGGCGCTCAAGAAAGACAGCCATGCAGGGAGCACGATTCAATCCCAGAATGCCCTGACTGCGTAGAACGGAACGGCAGGAGGCCAGAACGTGATTCTGAGAGATCCAGTCTGGGGTACAGCGAATTAGCAAAACATCCTGAGATGGGAGAAACAGCTAGTTAAACAATTTTTACAGTAAATAGTATTTAAATTAAACACATTTTCAGAAAGTATTTGGTACCTTTGATCGTCCAGAACAAGCAGTCACCCCTATGTGTGGTATCCAGGTGGTACAAACCACAGAGCCCATTCCTGTAACCATAGTCTGCAGGACTGAACCATCCTAGATCAGAGAGGTATTACAATCAAAAAGAGGAGTTTTGTAAAGCTAATCAAGGAAACACCAATAAGAAGCATTTGACTCACCCTGAGAGACCAGATGTTGAGCACCCCTCCGATTCCTCCAGACACCAGAGCAAGTCCACTGGGGCAAAATGACAGCGTTTTTACCGCGGTAATGTGTCCACTTAGTCGGAACACACATTTAGCATTGCCCCGCTGAAACACACACACACACACACACACAAAAAACCTCCTTTAGTGACACATTTAATCTAACAGAGCGAAAGTGAGTTAAAAGGTAAGGTTAAGCAGGCAATAAATAAGAAACTTAATTTACTCCAAGTAAATTATCTCCCAAAATAATTTATAAATTATAATTTATGAAATTATAAATATATAATTCTAACCTTGATGGCGCTGCTCTTGTCTTGGCTGGTAGATGGGGTGAGGAAATTGGGCACCGAGACATTAGTGCCCCCTTGAGGAAGAGTCCACACATACAGGAGGCCATTTTGACATCCACTGAGGAAATGAAGAAAGGAAAATCTTAACACTTGGATGATGGATTATACACCTGTGCATCTTTGAGTATAACACGACAGCTACATGTCCATATATCCTAAAAATACTTCATGAAGTACTGATTTAAAGCTCTCAAAAGCTCCTCTGAGATATCCGTTATCCATTCTTCATGTAAATGGTGTGACGAAATAATAAAAGTGCCATATTACACACATTTGTAGCACCTTTCAAATCCACTTATAAATGTTAGTCAAGGTTTAATCCACCAAAGCGGTCATAATTTTATTTGACACCTTCTCCTGTATTTTCCACCCTCTCTAAGACATTTAGGATTTGTTTTTAAACCTTAAAGTTGGCATGAAATGAGAATACACCCTATATATCTATTTTTTAAATGCAAATTGTAAATTGCAATGTTTAAATCAACATGTCATAACTGGACCTTCAGGTGAACACAACGAAATTGTCTCTTTCGACTCTGCCTTCACTTTTGAGTCCAACTCCCACATCTCAAAATCCTATCCTTTAAATGGCTCCAAGACACTGAGAACCAAGACACTGCCCTACACAACAATCTGTTACACTCAGATATACGTCACAATAAGAAAGGATCTGTTGCTACTTTTGTTTCATTGCAACTTTAAATATATATGTATATGTTATGATTGGCTCGCTTTAAGTAACACCACCAGCAAGATTTGAAATATTGAAGTGGGTGGGAATATGTTAATGTGCACTAGTTCTAAACATATATGTTTGCTTTATTATTAAACATATGCCACACTTACACTGCCATCATTAGACGAGGCTCCGCCCCCCTCCCGGGCAGAGGGCACCACTCAGCTGTGTTGACGGTGCCCGTGTGGAACAGAGAGTGGAGGGTGACCCACGCGCCGCTGGCACGCCCCCAGATTTTCACTACCTCAGAGCGGCCAACAGACAGCAGCAGATGTCCTGTAGGGTCCCATCTGAGTGCACTCACACTTTCCTGTAAAAAAATGAAATAATAAAAAGAGTCACATAAAAATATATGGGTTTATTTATGTAAAAGTGTGTGTTGGGTTTCACACGGTGTATGCCAAAACTGTCTAAGCTGAAAATGTCTGAGTCATCATTTAAAAGTTTTCCTGAAGTCCACAAGTAGGATTTTATTTAATAAATAACATTTATTTAATGTTTTTGAAAGCTCTCATGTTCATCAAGGCTGTGTTTATTTGACCACAAAATGCAGTAAAAACAGTATTATTGTAAAATATTACTACAATTTAAAACAACTGTTTTCTAATTTAATATATTTTAAAATGTAACTTATTCAAAGCTGAATTTTCAGCATCATTACTCTCATGACTCCAGTCTTCAGTGTCACATGATCCTTCAGAAATCATTCTAATATGCTGATTTATTCTCAAGAACCATTTCATATTATTATCTATATGGAAAATATTATACTTTTCAGGATTGTTTAATGAATAGAAAGTTCAAAAGAACAGCATTTATTTCAAATAGAAAGTTTGTAACATTGTAAATGTCTTTATCGTTTTTGATCAATTTAATGCATTCTAACTTAATAAAATTATTAATTTTCCTTTTTTTTCCATATTGACCCCAAATTTTGAATGGTAGTGTAAATATTTAAATGCTAGTATTAAACACAACTATTGATTAAATTACATAAATGTTTTTTTTGTATTTCAATTTAGTGCTGGTTTTTGTGATTAATTTTAATGCTTTCACACTAATCAGATCAATAAAATAGTCGGTTGTAAAACATTGCCACCATCACAGCTCTTTTCAAATGTAGTACCAACTCAGAAAGAATGCGATTTCGGACGCAGCATATAAGTGTTTTGATAACTGAAGTTTTTACTCACAGGAAATGCTGTTAGCAGAATGGGTGCTTCGGTTTCATAGCTCTCTGCTGTTGCGAGGAGAATTTTGCCATCAGGATAGCCCACAGCAAACGGTTTATCAACACTGTACCAGGCCAGACACTGAGGTGCTGAAAAGGAGGAGAAAAAAAGAAACAGTTCATTAACCTAAGAATTAATCATTTTCTCCATCACATTAAAACAGGGAGATCATCAACACTTTTTTGCCACCAACCTTCTTTCCTGTGGCAGTGAGTGAGCTCTGTTCTCTCCACCCTCAAGTCCTCTGTGACCTCCAGCCAGCAGAGGGAGCCGTCCAGCCGGCCCACCAGCAGACTCTCAGGGCTGACTTGACTACAGGCTTCCTGGCTGAGGAACGGAGTGGAAGTCTGTACCCATGAGAGCGCCGTGACCCAGGACGACTGAGCCTCTACGTGTGCCTGAGTACCTACAGGAAAGAAGACAAACACAAATAAAGGTGTTTTTGTAATATACTTCTGGTTTTTATCCATCAGGATTTAACTGCATTGTGAATGTTAGACTATGAAATTATTAGTAAAGACATGCCCCACTTATAAAAATGATAAAATCGTATAGAACACCCTAACAACTGCATACATGTTTTTAATTCCAGTTAAAAGGTCAGATTAACATCTTGCACCAGCGCAAATCCTCTTTTGGCATGAAAAAGTATTGTCAGGATTTAATAAAGACAAGCAATGAAAAAAATAGCGCTGAAAAGGTGTGGACAAGGTTATTTTAGCGCCCCTCTGAGCGTCTATTTTTAACGATCACTGAGAGTTGAAGAATGTTCAACTTTGGGTAAAACAGCGCTCATCACGGTCACTTTTTACCCAGCTGTCCAATCACAGTGGAGGAGAGGCGGGAACAATATCCCACTGACCAACTGTCACATTCTGCTTGCACAACGATAACAAATCTCTTCATCCAAAACTAGTGACAGAGCAAGTATGTTACAATGTGTCGGCAATCGACATTTGTATATTCAGAAACAAACAATTTGCGAAATCAGGTTCTGTGGATATTCCTTAACAGCACTCAAGCACCCACAGTAAAGCTTTTTCAGAAGAGCGCTAGCGTTTTCAACCGGCTAAAAATGCTTTGGTGGGCACACAGCCTTACTCCTACAATCAACTATAAAGTACATTATACCTGTTCAATTACACAAGACTTGGCAGCAGTAGCGCTGTAACTGTGTGTGAGGATATGTGACAGTGGGATGCTGTTCTGACCGTTGACGGTCCAGATGTTGATGAGTTTGTTTTGGAAGGCGGCCAGTAGAGTTCCCCCTGCGCTCCACAAGACTGCGGACAGCAGATGAGATCCCATCGAACCATCTGAGCTCTGAGCATCCTCACTGCAGGTAAGACACACACACAAACACGGAGCTGTCAGAGCCCAAAGCTTCTATTTCTATCTCATTCTACAGAAAAATGATTTCCCATCAGACCTATGAAACATTAGGATTTCTCCCTATCCTAATTTAAGAGATGAAAAGCAAGGAGTCTCACCTGACACTGCAGCTGTGTGTGTGCTGCAGCTCTGTTGTGTTTGGCGTTATGGCCCACAGCCGAACGGTTCCGTCCTGTGAGCCGGTGGCCAACAGACCTTGTTCTGCATTCCAGCTGCAGCTGCTCACCTACAAACACAACAGCCAATTAGAAACAAATCAAGATATTCTGTGATGCCCTGGACAAAGTTCACAGTATGAATAGCTCTTTTTCTATTTAGAATATTACATGTATGTATGTGTATATATGTATGTATATATATATATACAGTATTGTTCAAAATAATAGCAGTACAATGTGACTAACCAGAATAATCAAGGTTTTTAGTATATTTTTATTGCTACGTGGCAAACAAGTTACCAGTAGGTTCAGTAGATTCTCAGAAAACAAACAAGACCCAGCATTCATGATATGCACGCTCTTAAGGCTGAGCAATTGGGGTATTAGTTGAAAGGGTGTGTTCAAAAAAAGCAGTGTCTACCTTTGACTGTACAAACTCAAAACTATTTTGTACAAAAAAATTTTTTCTGGGATTTAGCAATCCTGTGAATCACTAAACTAATATTTAGTTGTATGACCACAGTTTTTAAAACTGCTTGACATCTGTGTGGCATGGAGTCAACCAACTTGTGGCACCTCTCAGCTGTTATTCCACTCCATGATTCTTTAACAACATTCCACAATTCATTCACATTTCTTGGTTTTGCTTCAGAAACAGCATTTTTGATATCACCCCACAAGTTCTCAATTGGATTAAGGTCTGGAGATTGGGCTGGCCACTCCATAACATTAATTTTGTTGGTTTGGAACCAAGACTTTGCCTGTTTACTAGTGTGTTTTGGGTCATTGTCTTGTTGAAACAACCATTTCAAGGGCATGTCCTCTTCAGCATAGGGCAACATGACCTCTTCAAGTATTTTAACATATGCAAACTGATCCATGATCTGAATCTGTATGCGATAAATAGGCCCAACACCATAGTAGGAGAAACATGCCCATATCATGATGCTTGCACCTCCATGCTTCACTGTCTTCACTGTGTACTGTGGCTTGAATTCAGAGTTTGGGGTCGTCTCACAAACTGCCTGTGGCCCTTGGACCCAAAAAGAACAATTTTACTCTCATCAGTCCACAAAATGTTCCTCCATTTCTCTTTAGGCCAGTTGATGTGTTCTTTGGCAATTTGTAACCTCTTCTGCACATGCCTTTTTTAACAGAGGGACTTTGCCGGGATTCTTGAAAATAGATTAGCTTCACAAAGATGTCTTCTAACTGTCACAGTACTTACAGGTAACTCCAGACTGTCTTTGATCATCCTGGAGGTGATCATTGGCTGAGCCTTTGCCATTCTGGTTATTCTTCTATCCATTTTGATGGTTGTCTTCCATTTTCTTCCACGTCTCTCTGGTTTTGCTCTCCATTTTAAGGCATTGGAGATCATTTTAGCTGAACAGCCTATCATTTTTTGCACCTCTTTATAGGTTTTCCCCTCTCCAATCAACTTTTAATCAAAGTACGCTGTTCTTCTGAACAATGTCTTGAACGACCCATTTTCCTCAGCTTTCAAATGCATGTTCAACAAGTGTTGGCTTCATCCTTAAATAGGGGCCACCTGATTCACACCTGTTTCTTCACAAAATTGATGACCTCAGTGATTGAATGCCACACTGCTATTTTTTTGAACACACCCCTTTCAACTAATTCAACTAATTGCCCAATTGCACAGCCTTAAGAGCATGCATATCATGAATGCTGGGTCTCATTTGTTTTCTGAGAATCTACTGAACCTACTGGTAACTTGTTTGCCACGTAGCAATAAAAAAAATATACTAAAAACCTTGATTATTCTGGTTAGTCACATTGTACTGCTATTATTTTGAACAATACTGTATATATATGTATGAATGAGGCATTTATATAGCGCTTTCATATGTACTATTGTACACCCGAAGCGCTTTACACTCATGTCAGGGGTCTCTCCTCCACCACCAGTGTGCAGCATCCACTTGGATGATGCAACGGCAGCCACAGTACAAAGCCGCCAGTGCGCTCACCACACACCAGCAATAGGTGGAGAGGAGAGAGGGTGATAGAGCCAATTCAGTGGATGGGGTTATTAGGAGGCCATGATTGGTAAGGGCCAATGGAGGGAATTTGGCCAGTATAACGGGGTTACACCCCTACTCTTTACAAGAAGTGCCATGGGATTTTTAATGACCACAGAGAGTGAGGACCACGGTTTAATGTCTCATCTGAAGGACGGTGCTCTTTGATAGTACAGAGTCCCCATCACTATACTCGGGTGTTAGGACACCCCCTGCTGGCCTCACTAACACCTCTTCCAGCAGCTACCTGGTTTTCCCAGTTGGTCTCCATATTATATATACATACATACATATATATACATAAAAACTAGCAAGTTTTTTAAGTGTTTTCCATGTCCTCTTTACCCTGTTCTGATGTCCTTCCAGCTTCCTTACAGGGCACTTGCGCAGATCTCCGGCCATGTCACTGTATGTCTGGGGTCTGGCGATGTTATCTTTCTCAGAAACTGCTAGGGCCTGTACCAGCTGTTGTGCCGCCCATTGACGGTGTCTGCTGGTCAGCCTGGCTGACAGGGCACAGGCAGCGAGCGCATTAGCCAGCTCCAGCGGTCCGACCCGCACCCCCACTTGAGAGAGAGGCGGACCTGAGGGTGGAGGGCTTCCTCCTTCTGACCAATGACATGTGGAGTTAATTAGCATAAATTATTAGCAAATACTTTATTGCAAAAAAAAAAAGAAAAAAGATCTATGGGTAGATAAGTGTGTGACTAGAATCAAAACCAGCAGGGTTCCCAAAACCACTGTCGATGATCACTAGTTAGTTAGTTAGTAATTAGTTATTTCTTTTTAGTGACTGCATTCACAAGGAACACTTTCTAACCAATGACATATTTTAGACAAAATATATTAAAATTCACTATAGAACCTACCTTACTTTAAAATATTTCTGTGACTTTTCAAGTCCTAATAATAATAATAATAATAATAATAATGATAAAATTCCATGATACTTTAATAAACAGTTAAAGAAAAACATTTAAAAAAATGATGATACAGGATTTTCATGAGAGTGGGAATTATGAAAAGTAAAAAATAAATAAATAAATAAATAAATAAACAATAAAAATGTAAAATTAAAATAAATGTGCAAATGTGTTGTTAAATTACTGAAATATTAACTTAAAATGTTAATCATTTTAGGGCCAAGGAGTTTGGTTGACAATACATTTTGGGAATCCCTACTCTAAACTAAACAGAACAAACTAAACAAAACATTTATGAAACATGAAACAATTTTTTTTTATAATATCATAATTTTTTTACCCTTTGATTCAGTGGAATCGCTTCTTTCTACACTGTAACGGAATCGGACACCTTTCTCTGTCAGGAGGGACACGAGACTCTGTGTGACCAGGAAGGTGGGCGGGGTCAATTCTCTCGGCTCCTGCAGCACCCCCTTCAGGGCGGCGCTTTGCCTCATTCGCTGCTGCGGATCAGTGATAGCGCTGATGTTCATCCCTGTAGCTGCTGCCATGAGATCCTGAGAGGAAGGACATGTGGGTGAGACAGCATGATTAGGAGAAAGACAGGATGATTAAATGAGCTTAAAGGAGAGAATGATGAAGAGCGTAACAAGGATAATGAGGTGAGAAACATTAGCAGAGGAGTTGGGAGGTAGAGAGAGAGAGAGAGAGAGAGAGAGAGCGAGAGAGTGTGTGTACCTGAGTGCAGATGTCCACTAACTCTCTGTAGGCAGCAGAACTATGGGACACTAAGCTGCCTATAGCTGAGCTGAGGAAGGACAGAAAGGCAGAGCCTGTGCGATCGCTCACAGAGCCACGCCCCACCCCCTGCTGGTCCATGCCTGTGTGGACACGCCCCCCTGCTGCCAGACACATCAATCGCACCAGGATACGGATGTCAGCCAGACCCAGAGCTTCCAGACCACTGGACTGATTACACACTGAACTACTGAAACACATAGGTACAGAGGGAGCTTTGAGAGAGAGTTCATAATGTACAATAACAAGGGGACTTGGTTCTATCCATATGATGTTGACTGGATGGAGGCAGATCTAAATAAGAGCATGTAGTCGACTGTAAGAAAGTTGAAATGCTGGTAAATTATTAATCATTAAACATATGATCATATATCAGTCAGAATTTGACAGATCAGAGTATCACAGTAAGGAAATTTGTATTCTGGATTTGTGGAGTTTATGATTGTGAGAATGCATTGCGCAGAATGGATTTAAATCAAGTAATCGGTGTTAAACAGAACTGAGAGTACTATACTTGTATAATTTTATTTGACCAATTTGTCAAACACAAGGAGGGCCAAGGTAAGGGTAAAACATTTGTGAATGACAGTTGATGGGTGAATGATGGAATAGTGCTGGCTCAGATTCCATCCTGGTCAGTCAGACATTGATAGATCAATCACAGTATTCGCTGTCAGATTCGCTATGAAGGAGTTCACAGAGCAGATGATATTCTGCAGGGTAGTAAGGCGGAGCAGTGCTTATGAGTGGTTGTTACCTGGAGGAGGTCTGTGAGAGAGCTCTCATCACCATACTGTAGGCCAGCAGGATCTGAGTGGTGGAGGTGACTCTCCTCAGAGCCAACAGCCTCTCCTGGGGCTCCCGAAGGGATGCTGCCTGCTCCCCTAGACTCAGAGGAACCGAGGAGCTCTTCAGCTCGGTGCTAACAACACCTACACACAATAAATAGACAACAATGTGTTGCATTTCACTGTGATTTTGGGAAGCTCTTACATGCAATATGAATGGGATAATTGTAAATGTACTGTAGTTGTTAACTATATGAGAATATTACCTTTGTAAAGCAGGTTATTGTTGCCACTGACCGAGCCACTGACCAGAGCTCCAAGAGGGTCGTGTTCTATGAAGGGGATAGGGTCGGGCACGGGCTTCTTCTCACTCAGACCCAAAGGTCTCAGAAGAATCCCAAAGTCCTCCAAACCTGTAAGCCGGTCTGAGTCTTCCTGGTTACCTGGATCCCACTCATCTAACACACACATCATTACACTTTAACTCAAGGCAAGTATTTTAAAGAACAGTAGTTTAAACCAAATACATATCACCATAATTCCACATTACATTAGGAATTGCTAACCTTTTTGCATTACCAGCTTTCTGAAATGTTATGTTTAAAAATGCAAATCAGGCATTATCTAATTAAATATGCACTACCTTCCATACATTTCCAGAATATGAATCTGAACAGTGAATAAAGCCAGGTTCAAAACTATTATTTTATTTTGTTGGAATATTAGAGGTTTTTACAGAGGGGATTTTGTATATCTCTTTTTATCGCTCCATAAATCTGAAAATAAAGGTCAACAGCAAGAGGAAAAAAAACATTTAACTATTTTGGAGGAATAAAATTTTGTATAAAACCAGACAAACTATCTATGAACAAACCTCTCTGTAAAAACCTTCAGTATAGAAGTCATATTATATATACCAGCATTAAGATACAGATATTTTCTTTCCACTAGAAATAGAAAAGTCATGAACAGCAAATAGCCCAAAATCCCCAAATTGACCAGTGCATTAAAAAAACAATGTTTTTGCCTGTATTTTTTGTACCTTCTGATGTACCATCCAACTGACCAATCAGATCACACGCCAAACCTCTTGCCCTGAAAAAAAAAAAAATTGCTATATAGAAAAGGTAAATGCCTACAACATGCTCATAATTTCCTCATCTTCACCTATCCTGTCTGGAGTTCATAACGCCCAGGTTGGAAGCCAGGTACTTTTCCCTGCATGCACTGCACAGGAGGTAATATGGGCTTCCTGATCCGCATTCGCCTCCAAACCAGCCATCCACGTAGGCTCCATTGCTGCGGTAACCACGGCGACCGGCACTCTGACCGCAACCTGGGTGGTGACGCTTCATGTGGTTGTTGAACTGCAGGGTGAGAGTGTTACACAGCTCACACTCCACCATCTCATGGGGGTCTGGGTGCTCTTCTCTTCCCTGAGACAAAACAGACGTTTGTTCACTCAACTCTGAGACATGGTGAAGCAGAAATGGACAATACATTTATACATGGACAAATAATATTCACACAACAGAACAATTGACAAACGGATCAAAACAATCAACGGAAATAATTCATGAAAGATAGAAAGATGAAAGAACATAATGAATGGAAAACAAATTATATTTGACTGAAATATAAATCAATGGATTGAAATTTATGGATGGGGAAAAAATGGTAAATGAGAGAATGATGCACTATAAATGCAAAGATAGAATGATAAAAAAACAGAACAATAGATAAAATGATAGAACGATAGATAGACAGATAGATAGATAAACAACAGAACGATACATTTACCAATAGATATAACGATAGACAGAGCGATAAAATGATACAATGACAGATATAATGATGGATATAACGATAGATGGGTAGTTGGCTAGATGGATATCCAGAACGATAGATTGATAGATAGAACTATAGACAGAACGAACAATAGAACGATAGACAGAACGAAAAATAGACAGAACAATAGAACAATAGACAGAACAAAAAAACAGAACTATAGACAGAACAAACAATAGAACGATAGACAGAACAAACAATATAACAATAGACAGAACGACCAATAAAACGATAGCCAGAACGAACAATAGAACAATAGACAGAATGAACAATAGAAACGAGCGAAACAATAGAGCGATAGACAGAGCGAAACAATAGACAGAGCGAACAATGAGCGATAGACAGAGCTAACAATAGAGCGATAGACAGAACCAACGATAGAACAATAGACAGAAGCGAACAATAGAGCGATAGACAAAAGCGAACAATAGAGCGATAGACAGAACAAACAATATAACAATAGACAGAACGACCAATAAAACGATAGCCAGAACGAACAATAGAACAATAGACCAAACGAACAATAGAACTATAGACCGAACGAAACAATAGAGCGATAGACAGAACGAACAATAGAGCGATAGACAGAACTAACAATAGAGCGATAGACAGAACGAACGATAGAACAATAGACAGAACGAACAATAGAGCGATAGACAGAACCAACAATAGAGCGATAGACAGAACCAACAATAGAACAATAGACAGAACTAACAATAGAGCGATAGACAGAACCAACAATAGAACAATAGACAGAACGAACAATAGAGCGATAGACAGAACAAACAATAGAGCGATAGACAGAACTAACAATAGACAGAATGAACAATAGACAGAATGAACAATAGACCGAACGAACGATTGAACTATAGACAGAACGAACAATAGAGCGATAGACAGAACCAACAATAGAACAATAGACAGAACCAACAATAGAGCGATAGACAGAACTAACAATAGAGCGATAGACAGAACCAACAATAGAACAATAGACAGAACTAACAATAGAACGATAGACAGAACCAACAATAGAACAATAGACAGAACGAACAATAGAACGATAGACAGAACTAACAATAGAACGATAGACAGAACGAACAATAGAACAATAGACAGAACGATAGATAGAACTATAGACAGAACAAACAATAGAACGATAGACCGAACAAACAATAGAATGATAGACAGAACGATAGAAGGAACCATAGACAGAACTAACAATAGAACGATAGACAGAACGAACAATAGAGCGATAGACAGAACCAACAATAGACAGAACGACCAATAAAACGATAGACAGAACCAACAATAGAAAGAACTAACAATAGAACAATAGACAGAACGAACAACAGAGCGATAGACAGAACGATAGAACTGTAGACTATAGACAGAGCCCTACGAGGAGGATAAACAGACCAAACAATAGAACGATAGACAGAACGAACAATATGACGATAGATAGAACTATAGACATAACGAACAACAGAACGATAGACAGACCAAACAATAGAACGAACAAACAATAGAACAATAGACAGAACGAACAATAGAACGATAGACAGAACCATCAACAGAACAATAGACAGAACAAACAATAGAACGATAGACAGAACCAACAATAGAGCGATAGACAGAACTAACAATAGAGCGATAGACAGAACCAACAATAGAACAATAGACAGAACCAACAATAGAGCGATAGACAGAATGAACAATAGAGCGTTAGACAGAACTAACAATAGAGCGTTAGACAGAACTAACAATAGAACAATAGACAGAAGCGAACAATAGAACGATAGACAGAACCAACAATATAACAATAGACAGAGCGAACAATAGAGCGATAGACAGAACAAACAATAGAGCAATATACAGAACTAACAATAGAGCGTTAGACAGAGCGAACAATAGAACAATAGACAGAACGAACAATAGAACGATAGACAGAACCAACAACAGAACAATAGACAGAACGAACAATAGACAGAGCGAACAATAGAACAATAAACAGAGCGAAGAATAGAGCGATAGACAGAGCAGACAATAGACAGAACGAACAATAGAACAATAGACAGAACGAACAATAGAGCGATAGACAGAACGAACAATAGAGCGTTAGACAGAACTATAGACAGAACTAACAATAGAACGATAGACAGAACGAACAATAGAAGCGATAGACAGAACCAACAATAGAACAAAAGACAGAAGCGATAGATAGAACAATAGACAGAACTAACAATAGAGCGATAGACAGAACGAACAATAGAGCGATAGACAGAACCAACAATAGAACAATAGACAGAACGAACAACAGAGCGATAGACAGAACGATAGAACTATAGACAGAACTAACAATAGAATGATAGACAGAACCAACAATAGACAGAACGACCAATAAAACGATAGACAGAACAAACAATAGAAAGAACGAACAATAGAATGATAGACAGAACGATAGATAGAACTATAGACAGAACTAACAATAGAACGATAGACAGAACAAACAATAGAACGATAGACAGAACGAACAATAGAACGATAGATAGAACTATAGACAGAACTAACAATAGAACGATAGACAGAACAAACAATAGAACGATAGACAGAACAAACAATAGAACGATAGACAGAATGAATAATAGGACGACAGACAGAACGAAAGATAGAACTATAGACATAACGAACAACAGAACGAAAGATAGAACTATAGACATAACGAACAACAGAGCGATAGATAGAACTATAGACATAACGAACAACAGAGCGATAGATAGAACTATAGACATAACGAACAACAGAGCGATAGATAGAACTATAGACATAAACAGAGCGATAGAACTATAGACATAACGAACAACAGAACGATAGACCAAACAACAGAGCGATAGACAGACCAAACAACAGAGCGATAGACAGACCAAACAACAGAGCGATAGACAGACCGAACAACAGAGCGATAGACAGACCGAACAATAGGGCGATAGACAGAACTATAGATAGACAGACAGACAGACAGACAGACAGACAGACAGACAGACAGACAGACAGACAGACAGACAGACAGACAGACAGATAGATAGATAGATAGATAGAACGATAGATAGATAGATAGATAGATAGATAGATAGATAGATAGATAGATAGATAGATAGATAGTCAGTCTCCAGCACCTCTACCATCCACAGCGTGTCCCTCTCAGAGGTGATGAACTCTGGGGTGAGCAGCTCCTCGTAGGGCTCTTCATGGTATGGATCATCCATGTAGCCAAGCTCTGAGTCTTCTTCAGCGGCAAACGGGTGCGTTTCAGCCCGCTCTGGCCACTCTGCCACTCCCACGTCCTGTCTGTACAGTGATGGGACAGGACTGGGGGACGGGGAGTCTGAAACAGACAAGATATGTGAGCAAACTTCAGAACAGAGTCCTCAATGCAAAGTACAATCTGGGTAATCACATACAGTTACAGTATATATACATGTACACTACCGTTAATTTTGGGTTCAGTAAGGTTTTTAATGTTTCTTAAAGAAGTCTCTCATGCTGCCTTTATTTGATCAAAAATATAGTAAAAACAGTTATACTGTGAAATGTTATTATTATTTAAAATAGCTGTTATCTATTTTAATTGTTTTTAAAAATGTAATTTATTCCTCTGATGGCAATCACATGATCCTTCAGAAATCATTCTAATAGGAAAACAGTTTAAAATTTGTGCAAACCATGATGCATTTGTTTTTAGGATTCTTTGATGAATAGAACGATCAATGGAACAGCATTTATTTGAATATAGAACTTTTTGTAACATTATAAATCCAGTCTTTACTGTCATTTTGATGCATCCTTGCTGAATAAAAGCATTCATTGGGATGGACCCCAAATGTCTGAAGGGTAGTGTGCATTCGTGTGCATGTGTGAAAATCTGACCTGCTCTCCTGAAGGATGTTCTCTGACCCACTCCAGAACGCTGTCTCCGTGCAGGTGGAGGTCTGTTCCTGGTGAGGTGAACATCTAAGAAGTTTTCTCGCTCCACCAGGTCCAAACCAGCTAATAGACTGGAAAACACATCAGAATACACACAGTGAATAAATAAAATATTCCATGCAGTGTGCTCTGTTGTATACCATATATTTTAGGAAATATGTGTGCTACTATAGTATCAGTATACTAGAAATAGTAAGAGAAGTACAGGGAGTGCAGATTTCAGCTTGTGTGTCTTGTTCAGTGGTGGTGGACTTTCTGCCTTTCTTACCTTGGCCATGTCTCTGGAGTGCCCAAAAGCACAAGGTGTGCAATACTCAGTGATGTTGCAGCTCTGAAATATGGCCAAACTGGTGGCAAGTGGCATCTTGGCAGCTGCACGCTTGACTTTTCTCAGTTCACGGGCAGTTATTTTGCGCCTTGGTTTTTCCACACGCTTCTTGCGACCCTGTTGACTATTTTGAATGAAACGCTTGATTGTTCGATGATCACGCTTCAGAAGCTTGGCTATTTTAAGACTGCTGCATCCCTCTGCAATATATCTCACTATTTTTGACTTTTCTGAGCCTGTCAAGTCCTTCTTTTGACCCATTTTGCCAAAGGAAAGGAAGTTGCCTAATAATTATGCACACCTGATATAGGGTGTTGATGTCATTAGACCACACCCCTTCTCATTACAGAGATGCACATCACCTAATATGCTTAATTGGTAGTAGGCTTTCCAGCCTATACAGCTTGGAGTAAGACAACATGCATAACGAGGATGATGATTCTGCACTCCCTGTATGCTATAACAAAAACAGACACTAGATACATTACCATTCAAAAGTTTTCAAATCAAATATACAGCAAAAACTTTTATGAAATATTACATTTTAAAGGTGCAATGTGTAATATATATGAGGATCTATTGACAGAAATGCAATATAATATACCTAACTATGTTTTCAGTGGTGTATAAAGACTTACATAATGAACCGTTATGTTTTTATTACCTTAGAATGGTGAAGTGATACAGTGAAGTCACCATTTTTTCACCGTCATGTTTCTACAGTATCCCTAAACAGACAAACTGCTCTAGTGATAACTAGCTACTCTCTTCTGTCTCAGACAACGACATCTCTGTCCTGTGTCGGCCACCGTAGCTTCTCTATGTGCTTCAAAAGGGAGGGGTGAGCAGTGGACGGTTGCAATTCACAACCTCACCACTAGATGCTGCTAAAATGTACACACTGCACCTTTAAAATAACTGTTTTCTGTTTTAATGTATTGTAAAATGAAATGTATTCCTGTGATGCAAATCTGAATTTTCAGCATCATTACTGCAGTCTTCAGTGTCACATGACCATTTAGAAATGATTGTATTATTCTCTATTCTAATATGTTACAAAAGCTTTCTATTTCATATAAATGCTATTCTTTAGAACTTTGAGGAAAAGGAACTGAAAACATTTGTGAATAAAACACAGTTTCCATCACATGTGTTCAAGATGACAAAACCATCACTTCCTGGGAAATGACTGCAATCGGCAAAGCCACCGTGGCTCTTTCTCCTACATTAGAAAAGACTTGCGCCTCAGAGCGCACAGACGAAACACAATAAACCATGACCAACTGTAATGTTATGTTGTGTTGCTTTCTGAGGCGGAGGCCTGGGCCCTCATTTATCAACAGTGCGTAGAAAAGGTTCTAGATTTTGTCCTACGAATGAAATGTAAAATGTGCCTAAAGTACAGGAAAGTCTGTATTTATCAAACGTGCGCACACACTTCTTGATAAATCCCACGTGTGTAAGTACTATGCTCGTTCATGGTCATTAGCATTCGGAAGCGCCTCCAATGAACCATATGTGGTTTGTGATTGTGTTTTTTCCTCATTGCAATAATGGCAAAGAGAGCAATGAAGAGAAACTTCACAAACACATAATGACTCGTGCAAAGACGTTTAACAAGAACTTGCATCACAAATGATTTGCACGTTAACAGATTAAAAACCCTTTTCTATTTACATCATTCAATTAGTTGGTTTATGGTGCTTTTCTAGCGATGTGGGTGCAGTGTATTGCTCCAATTATGTTTGGGAATCTGGCGATAGCATGAAAGACCCATTTTAATTCTGCATTTTGAGGACTTCGGTGAGGGAACTGGGTGTAGATTGGGGCCAAGGAAATATTTGTCGCAGCTGTCTTTTATAGGGTTTGACACCAGTTACGCATCATGTTTAAAACTACAAAAAATGATCAATTGAGTGTTTTATAATTAAAGGAAACACAAGACATATGGATTGCTTAATGCATACTGTGACACTCTTAAACGCTTTTTATGTGTAGTGTCGCTGTTCTACCACTAGATTCTCTGCATAAGCATGCTCAGAGGTGTGCTTATATTTACACACATTTCTACATATAAGTACAAGTTAGTAGATCCCACACTTTGTGTGAAGCTGTTCTTGCGCACTCATTACACACTGAATCTGTGTGTACGAACCGTTGATAAATGAGGGCCCTGGTGTTTGGGAATGCATTTGTGTGAGACAGTTCTGGAAAGGTAATTATACCAAATCATTTCGATGACAGAATTTGGCTAAGGCATTTCAGAATGACCAAACTAACATTTGAGATGCTGTGCAATGACAGCTTTACTGGTTAGTCCAGTTAACCAATCTCATTGGATAAATCAGATAGTTGACAGCACCCATTGACTTCCATAGTATTTTTTTCCTATTATGGAAATCAATGGGTGCCATCAACTGTTTTACCAACATTCTTTAAAATATCTTCTTTTGTGCTCAACATAAGAAGGAAACTCATACAGGTTTGGAACAACTTGAGGGTGAGTAAATGATGACAGAATTTTCTTTTTTGGGTGAACTACACCTTTAAGTTTTTGTATAAGATGTGAATCTTGACATGTGAGTGTTTTTTAGGCAAAATCCTGAAATGTGCATAAAAATAGGTGGATGAAAACATAGCTACTGAAAGTGGACGTCAAAAAAATCTTGCGGTTGATTAGGACTCATTAATATGCAAGAGATTTGATTTATCACTTTGTGTGAATTCACCTCTCGTTGGGTTCTCTGCTCTCCTGTAGGGTTAGAGGAGCAGGAGACTCGGGGCACTGGACCGTCTCAGGCCCTTCAGATGAGGGTGTATCGGTGGCGCCCCCAGCAGACGAGCCCTCTCCCGCCTGCTGCTCCTCTGTGATGGGGTGTTCCAGCATCCAGCTCGCCAGCACCTCGATGGTGCGCGAGTCCACCTCTCCAGTGACCCCTAAGAGATGTCACAAAAACGATAAGGGAGAATACCCCAGACACACTTGAGTGAATTCTCTCACATCCACACACACACACACACACACACACACACACACACACACACACGTATACATACATAAGAGTGTGTGTATGTATATATGTGTGTATGTATATATATATTATGTGTGTATATTTTATATACTGTATATATATATATATGTATATGTGTCTGTGTGTGTGTGTGAGTGTGTATACACACACACACACACACACACACACAGAGAGAGAGAGAGAGAGACACACACTTTTGATTTTGATTGCAATAAGTCTGCAAAAAATATGCAAACCATTATGAAGACACTTCAAAAGAATTTAGTAGAATTGTGAATTTATAACACTAAATAAGACTTCATGCGGTGCTCTACTAATATTTCCCATGATTCATCTGAGTGTTCCAGTGGGGAAGAGCAGTGAGGGGTGAATTTGAGGCAGGATCTCACAGAGGAAGTGTAATGAGTGAATAAACAGTTAATAATTATTTAGTAACAAAAACGCAGTACAAAACTCAACATAGTCATCCAATATTTCTATTTGTGAATAACCGCATTGCTTTGAAAATTCAATAAAACTGACTATTGTAACAGTATTAGAGGAGTTTAACAGTCATCTGATTGTCTCCTTCTTAAACAGGTAAGAATGAGTCTAGATGTTGCAAGCACTTGTTGGTACCTGCTGCCTCCATGGCCCTGTAGATGTGTCTCATTGAGAAGCCCATTTCAAGCAAGCGAACTGGGACAAACATTTGAGGCTGTTCTGAAGGACAGAAATAAAAATAATTAAATGATGAATCAGAATGTGTCTGAACTGGGCTGACTGATCCAGTCAGGAAAATATGATTCTTTATTTATTTGCAAAATATCTTCATTTAAAAAATAAAGCACAGGTCAATGTGCTAGAGAAGGCTGGGGAGTTGGACTACAAATTCAATTATCATTCAATGTTTAATTTCCATTTACTATTTTATATTTTATTTAATTATATATTTTGATTTTATTTATACATTTATTTTATTTTATATATATATATATAATTTTGTAATACATTTATTTTATTTGACTTTTTATTAGATTTTTTTTTTACTTTTGTATTTGATTTTATATTTTATTTTATTTTATAGATTAATATTTGAAACCAAACTGAAATTAAGAAACCCTTTTCATTTAACTATAAAATAAACAAATTTAAAAAACTGAAAATTAAAAAATAAATACCTAAGATACTTTTTCTAATCAATTTTGTGGTATACATTTTTTAAGAATGTCTTTTAAAATGTTATTTATTGATTGTATACATTTTTAACTTCACTTCTAACACATTGAGTGAAATGTGAAAATTATAATTAAATATATTAAGTATAATATACAAATATTTTTTATATATTACATTAATTAAATATACATATTTATTTACTTTATTATAATAATAATATTTTCATAAAAATTGCATCAAATTGCATAAAAATATATGTATAAAAGCAATAGGTCTTGTACTTCATTGTGAGATTCAAGGAGCCATTCAACTGGGTGTGAAGATGCACAAGAAAGCAAACAAAATTATTGAGTGAGTACAAAAAACTAAAACAAAAACAAAAAAATTCCAAAGCAAGACTCAAGTGTAAAACATGCACAGGTCAACAGGGTTAAGTTTAAGGAAACTTCTCAAACTGCAACATAAACTAATCTTGATGTTAGTTTATGAAAAAAAAAAAAAAGTTGGAACATCATCCGTTGTCCAGATAAACCGTGTCCATGGACCCCATTTGCTAGACATCCACTTTTACTAGTCCCTTATATTCCAAGAGTTTGTCTGGACGTTATTAAACCTGCGGTGTCTGTCTTACCCACGGGGGTCCTGGTCTGACCGCAGGGCTCCAGGAAGCTGGTCTGCTGCTCAGTGAAGCCCTCACAGGACGCTGAGCTCGTCAGGCTGAGCCCGGGGGGCAGAACCGGACTGTGGACAAGACCTGCCAATGTGGGAAAACGGGCCAGCACCATCCGCCTAGAGGAGCCCAGCCACACACACATGCACACACAAACACAGGAGAACCGCTAGCACCAGCTCTAGAGCAAACCTTCAGTTTGAGCGTGTTATGCCGAGGTGTTAAATCCACCCTTGTGTCATTAAGCCATGCTCAGACACTTGAGGTTAACAGAGGAGCATGTGTTTGTGGAGTTATAATGCACACATCCACAGCTTTACACTCGCACACTCACCTGTATTCTCAACCACACTCTCAGTGACCTGTGTGAGTGTGTGTGTCTCAGTTGACAGCGATCTGGAGTGAGAACATCCAGACACGTCATAGAGTTTACAATGTGTGTGTGTTAGACTGAAACCCCTTCTCATGTCCCTTTGGTTTTGTCTTCAAATTGACAGTGAATGGCACAGTAATTACAAGCTGTACACATTTTAAGTGCCAGAACAATTAACACTGAGGAGATGTTACAGGAGACGTCATCAAAAAACTGGCATTAATTCATAATTATTTCACAAATTCATAGGTTCCGTTAAGGCCAATTCACATAATTCACGGCGACAGACACGTTCAAGAGGTTTTGTCGGATCCCTGTTGGTGCGGGATGAATTGGCCTTTACAATATACTTTTTTAACTTAAATTCAGCAAAATAAACTATACTATCATACATTTTAGAAAGTTTGTTTTGAAGTAAACAATTTAGCTTTCTATATACAAACTTCTGAGGTTCACATAGAAAAATCTAAGGAGTTGAGACAATGATTTCTGTAAAAATATGAACTGCAAAATGTTTTAAATGTTCATGCTCTATGAAATGTGTACAATGGTTATTTAGTTTTTTAAATGTTTACTAATATAAAGTAAATAATATAATGTATTATTTATTTATGAATAAATATATAATATAATAGAATATTTATATTATTGTTTCATATTTTCTAATTTTCTAATATGGTAACACCAGTAGTGCAGATATTGTATTATTCACCTTTGCTCACTGCAATGAAATCATGCACAGAAATAAACTGGGACTGGATGGAAGAGAAACTCACTGTAGCAGGTTGATAGGCAGGAAAGGGTTAAAATTCTCCAGGCCGTCAGCCTGCAGGGCGGTGAGGAGGGAGGCTGTGAGGTCATTGGTGGAGGGTGAAGCTGACTGGCCGAAGATGGCAGTGCCTTCAGAGCCGTTGCTGTAAAGCGAGACTGAACTGGAGGATTTGGACACTGGCTGAGAGGAAGAGTGACCCCCTGAATCTATGTACACAAACACAAATGATCAAGTAGTAATATTAATTAATACACAAGAAAACAAATTGTATTATTTGTGACGAGCAGGATGAGCGAGAGCCGTGAGAGAGTGTCACGAGGCCGGTGAGTAATTGGAGGATGAGCACCAGCTGCGTGTCACAGGTCTAGGATCTCTCATGGAAGAGTGACGGAGCATAAAGGAGGAGCGACGACAGTGAGGGACGAGAGAGGGCCAGGCGCTCATCCTCCAATTACTCACCGACCTCGCATCGCTCTCGCACATCCTGCTTGTCACGTTAATATTATTTTTTTTATTATCGTCGTTGTCATCTTCATCAGCAGCTATTTTTAAAGACTTACTTTTTCAAGCTATATGAAATTCTACAGTACTACTATTAATAATAATAATAAAAAAAAGAAATTATATTAAAATTATTAAATTATATGTGTATACATTTAATATAATATTTAAATACATATATTATACTGTATATTTACATTTACATACATAATTCATTTATGTTCGATGCGATTGATCGTGATCAATTTGACACTAATTACAATTTTTTTATTATATTAATTATTAATTTAAAAACAAATAGTTGTACAAATAAAATATTATAATATTAAAATTATCAAATTATATGAATGAATAAATAATTAAAAACAAATGAACAGTAGTAATACAAATAATAAACTACTATACGGAGTTAAGTTAAGTTTTTATTATTTTTGAACAGTAAAAGTGGTAAACAACTGAATAAACCGTTTTCAGCTTTTTAGCTTGTTTACATGTTCATGCAAAAGCCACAAACCTTTGTGCTCCTTGCTTCCATCCTCATGCAGTCTGTTCAATGCTCCTTTAAAGATGATGATCTGGGCCCTCTCGAGGTCTGATAAAGCCATGGCCTGTTTAATCGGACAGGGTCGGACGGCCCACTTCACCATGCTCCGCACCACAAACTGCAGCACAGAGCGCAGCTCGGCGCTCTCTTCCCCATCAGCAGAGGTCTTCGCAGGGTCAGGGCTAGTTATGCTGACCCCTGCATCTGATTTGGGAACCAGGAGAAGATCTGTGAACTTCCCACAGCTCAGAATGACAGCCAGCGATTTTAGCGCCCCCAAGAGGAGGTATGAAATGCGGACTGCACGAAGTTCCAAAGCAAAGAAGTCCACCCTTGGTTGGGGTGCGAGGATTGGTGGACAGGGGGCGCCAGCACGGTCCTCGTTTGACAGTGTGAGGGTTCTGAACGTATCATCTTGGTTTTCCTCTCTCCTCTCCTCTGTATTATTTTTGACTTCATCCACAGGACAGCTCACTCCCTCTTCGTCCATCATAATGCGGGCGATATCCTCATCCAAACGTCTCTCCAACTCACTACGCGGGCCGCCCTCTGAGCTGATTCGGTTCCGTGGCAATGAGGATGATCCGGAAGGAAGCTCCTGCTCATCCAAGATGCCGGTCATCAGGATGAGGTCGAACAACACGGATGCTTTGAGGCCGCGGCAGCGGGACACGTCCAGCTGGGGGATGTCGCACGGCTCCAGGGAGGAAAGAGGTGTGTCGCTAGGTGACCAAGAATTCAGGAAGCTTTGGGTTAGTGGGACCACAGCAGGTCACAAGCAGTATGAAGATGAGGAGAGGAGTGAGACGGAGGGGGCAAGACAGAAATAAAAGAGTGGAAAGGAAAGGATACCATGATTAGAAAAAAATGAAGAGGACAAAAGACAATACAGGAAAAGGGAAGTGAAGAAATTGAAAAAGAAAAGATGCATGCAACTGGCAAAAAGAACAGGACAGATATAACATACAAAATATACAAAAATTACAGTGCAAAGAAACAAATGGCATCTGAACACAGAAGCCAATGACAGTGCTGGAGAACAGGTAAAAAAGGTAGTCGTGAGGTAAAATATTTTACTCTAAAACAAGAGTTTTAAAACATTTTGATGCCAAGGACACCAAAATATGAGGGACATATTTCGTAAAATATAATGCCAGCTATACATGTTCATGCATAAAGATACATTTTTTTATGTGTGAGAAAAATATGAAGCATTATATTTTAAGGACATCTTTTTTTCTCAAATTAAATAATTGCCTTTTATATTGTCATTGTACTAAATTAAAAACAAGTTAATACAATTGTGTATTAGTTGGAAAATGTGAGTGTTCGTATAAACATTTAAAAAATAAATAAATAATAAAAAGTTAAAAACTTGGTAAATGTGTTGAAAATATATTGAGTGAAGAATAAGATACTAAACATCTTAAGTTACGGAAACACATAAATAGTAATTTCATAGTCTTGTTTCTCTTAAATGTTTTGCAGACCCCCAAACTCACCCAGAACCTAGTTTGCAACTATATTTACACCAAGCATTTTCACTGCCAACTGATTAAAAAAAATTGTGCAAAGAAAAAAAGGTCTGCAATTTTTTTTGTCTGCATTTAGGAAAACGTGATTGGCTCTTACTCCCTAATTTTATATTACAGCATATAAAGTGATTCAAATATACATTTTCAATTATTTGCATGTCTGTAAGAGTACCGTACAGTGTATTTGTGTTCTTACCTCACAGTAAAATCAGTCTCTTCCCACTGAAGCTTAGCCAGGGGGCTTCCGTCTTTCAAGACCCCGAGCAGGGTCGCCCGTCGACTGCTGGGTTTGTGCAGGCAGGTCCCCCCAGCACGGAGGCCGCTGTCCACCCCTCCGATGAGGGCCATGACAGGCCAGACTTCAGTGCACAACACGCTGAGCTGGGCATCAGAGAGCCCCGCCGGGCCAGATAGGTGGTCTGTCGACATCCCAACATCTACCCAAGCAGAGCTCCTCTCTCTGTTCACCCCACATTTCTCTTCAGACTCATTACTGGCATGACCTGCCGGCAGAGGACAGAAAACAGAACATTTTAACCTTTAAATGAGGACTCCTTTCTTCATTGTTTTAAATCCTCTTCTGTCTTATAAAAGTGCACGCAAGGATGTGTTACTGTTTTCTACACTTACTGTTTTACAGTTACATAATTAGTGTAATATATATAACTTCCTCGTTTAAAAATCTAAGAGTAATGTTGTAAAATCTTACATTGAAAATACATCTGTCATGGCGTCACTTTAAATGTGTTATCATCACACTTTGCTTTGCAAGTACAGATATTTCCTCCAGGAAATGCAAATCTAGTGTTACTGTATATTGTAGCCAGTATTTTAGATAATTTAGTAAGTTTGGTAGATCCTATAAAATGATTTTGATGAACATAACTGACATATTTTTGAAAATGTCCTTTTAAATAAAAGTATTTAACTTGAAAAATTAAAGATTACATACGCTCATGCGATGTAAGATACGTAATCAACATTTTAGATCCAGAAAAATACATTTTAAATGTATATTAATATATTTTGCATGCATTTTATAGTTTATAAAATACATTTTAAATGTATATTAATATATTTTGCATGCATTTAAATACATTGTATATAGATTTTGTATTTGATATATCTAGTTTATTTCTAGAATTTATGTACAGGCTTGCTATAGTATAGTTAAAGGTGCAGTGTGTAATATTTATGAGGATTGCCTCATAATCCGTCATGTTTTTATTACCTTAGAATGAGTAATTTCTATCTACATACACATGTAAGGTCCCCTTACAGTGAAGTCACCATTTTGCGCCGTCATACAGTAGCCCTAAACGGACAAACTTCTCTATAAAGCGCTAGCTACTCTCTGCTGTCTCAGACAACAACATCTTTGTCCTGTATCGGCCACCGTAGCTTCTCTATGTGCTTCGAAACGGAGGGGTGAGCGATGTGGCGGTTGCAATTCACAACCTCACCGCTAGCTGCCACTAAAATGTACACAGTGCACTTTTAAGCTAACGAACATGGTCTAAAACATTTCCAAAATAATAATTTGCAATGATGACAACTAGAATTCCCAATCATTCTATACAAAACTATATACAATATGATATAATATGCATATAGTTGTTATCCAATTAATTGTTTAAGCAGTTAACTGACCTATCTTGCCATGTCCCTCCCTCATGAGAGGGTTGATGAGCTGTAGTTTATTCAGCATGTACTGGTTGATATGTTGAACCCAGTCATCGTTCACATATAGTCGTCTCAGCAGCTGAACTGTGGACTCCAGCAGAACCGTCGCCCGCGGGCTGCACAGTGGCTCCCCTGGTAAAAGATCGCTAGGCATGCCACGCATCTGCAGGTCACATAGCGCCACCTAATAAAGGCCAGTGGAGAAACGAGAGGTTTTTGTAAGTTTGGATTTGATTTGTAGAGATTTGCATTTATTTTTAGCAAGCTTATTATGAATTGTGTTTCAATTCCGGTATGAGTTGCTTAAAATGGCCCCATTAGTGTACATGTTTAAGAGGCTGACCTTTTCTCCTGGGTTGCTGCTGTAGAACAGAACACAGGGGTAGAGTTCTGTGGCATCCACTCCTTCAAACGCCAGCTTGGGCTCCTACACACACACAAAAACAGTTAAAGAACTTTGTAACTCAGTTTCCCCATAGATTTTCATTTCAAGTGTATTAGTCTTTATATATTATTTTATTTATTTGTAAAAAAATATTTTCCAAAGTAATACAGCTCAATCTAAATTATTCCTTAAAATTTGTTACAAAAGTAGTGTAATGCATTACATTCCATAAAAATGTAACTCAATTAGTTACTATTTTAGGGAGTAATGCAATATTGTAAACTTTCCTTAACACTGCCAGAAAGTGTTCATCTTGAAATATTGTTATTTTTAAATGAAGTTATTTTTAAGACCGGGACACACCAAGCCATCAGGCAACGTCGGGTCATTTTTGAGCATCAATAGACTTAGTTTTTCCGGTATGTTCCGCATCTCTAGTCGGAAATCTTCAGTTTTTTGGCCGAATCAGCAGGCTTGGCATTTCACAGCAAAAAGTCACAAGTACCACAACCTGAAGAGGGATGTTCTTAGTGATATGATGATATGAATGAATACTAAAATGCCTTTTATTTGCTGAAAAAGTATGAACTATCATGACAGAATGCCTGTAGTAGATTGTGTACAACAGGTTTCTCAGCAAAGTTTTGATAACGTTAACAATTGAGGTCCTTTATTTGGATAAATCTATCAAGATCTATTCATTTTTTTTTCATGTCATCTTTAAGTGTAATTACTGTAGCAAAAATCAAGCAACACTTTGTTTGATGGCAATTATAATCCATATGCAATTGTGAATTGTACCTTACAGTGTTGAGCTAAGTGGGAAGGTGTTTTTATCTCATAAACATGCACTGACCCTGTTGTTTTTGGCGAAGGAGATAGTTCTAGCCTCCATGTCTAGGATGCAGGTTATTGTGTCACCCTGGGTGAAGGAGGGCAAGGCTCGTCCCAGTTCTCCTCCATGATATAGGCTACCGCTGTAGGCCCGGTACAGCCACATGTCTGTGGTGGTGCGATGGTTGTAGTCCCGGATGGGCCATCGAGACACTCCGATACATGTACCCTCATTTCCCCTGTTCTCCTTAGTGATATAAAACTAAGTCCACAAAAAACATATTAGAACATGGACCCTGAAAAGAACACCAGTGACTGTATTTTGCATTGGTACCTTCCAGATGAAGCATCCAGATGTGATGGCAGTGGTGGCCAAACCGTACCCTTTTCCTCCCGATCCATGAGATAGTACATTCCCACTCTCCAGAGAACAACAGATCAGTTTATGTGGGTCAAAAGAGAAATCACCAATAGGAATACATTCATCTTCACTTCCGCTGTCCTGGAAGACACATAAGTACATAAAACAAACAATCTAAAATCCATGGACACAAATATGAGTGTGTAAAATGTGGACAGACAGAGATGAGTTTAAATACCCTAATTATATTCTCAGAAGTTCTCTCTTTTTCTAATTTCTTCCTCAGGGCCACAGGTTCCTCCCACATGTATGTGGACAAAAGGCTAAATAACTGATCCACAATCTGAAATAAAACAAAAAAAAATCACATGGTAAATGCTTATTAGTCAGAATAAATCAAGCACCAATCATTCAGTGTGAAGTGAACAGCACTAATAAAAAAAGCACTTCCCTTCTCACCTGTTTCATGACAACAGGGTCTGAACAGGCCGGGAGAAGAGCTTCTAGAATATGAAAGGCCAGCAGCTTCGTCCGCAGGTTGTGTAAATGTGGATTTCCCGAGTTGCACTTGTAGGAGATAATTGTCATCAATGGATCGATCCACTTGACAAACGCTGAGACTCGTTTGGCGACCCTTAGTGACAAAATGCGCCTTAGGAAGACTAGAAAGTCAGCAAGCTGGGACTCCACAACCCTGCTGCTGCGTACTATATCTGCACCTAAAAGTCAACAAAAAAGTATATACACAATACAATACAATAGATATTACAATAATATGTAATATAATATACAATACCATTCAAAAGTTTGGTTTCTGTAAGAAGTCTCATATGTTCATCAAGCTTTATTTACGTAAAACAGTCATATTGTGAAATAATAGTATATTATTAGTGTATTGTGGTAGTGTATATTACAAAAGCTTTCTATTTCAGATAAATCAATGTTGAAAACAATTGAAAATTGTATCAATGTCTTTTTTTCTAAAACAAAATCAATCCATACCGATCTAAAACTTTTGAACGGTAGTGTATATATACACACACACACACAAGTTAGGTTATGATGAAACAGTAAATAACAAAACAATTAATACTATACTGAAGAACACTTAATCTTGTTTTGGACTCACCTTCTTGTTTGGCTGTTTCTTCTTGGATGTGCTCTGTGGTGTCTCTCTCTAGCACCTCCTGCTGGTGGACTGCATGTAACAATCCCTGCAGCTGCTCGCTCATTACATCCATGAGAGCCTGGGACACGTCCAACGGCAAGGTCTCTTCACAGGAACTGGAGAAACACACACGTAACTGCAACTGTACAACCTGGATTATCTGTAGCCAGGTACTGTAGCATGTGGCCAATCTTTATGGCAGAAGGGATATTTGCTGATTCTAAAACTTATAGATGAAATTATGTTTTGGAATTTCTTTAATTTACACTTTCATACAAACAATATTATGGTGTTAACATGAAGAATGCTTTGAACATGATTATCTAAGGCTGCAGTTTTCAAAGTGTGATGTTTACAGGGCATATTATGGGAGGTGTTCTCCCATTTTGTATTTAATTATCTAGTTTATAATCTCACCTGGCCGCTATGGCGAATATCTGCAGGAGTCTGGCAGCGGCCAGCTTCACCGCCCCACCGAGCTGCATGTGACCGGACATGGAGGCGGCCAGCCAGCGTTGATTCACCAGCACACAGGTGTTATCAGTCAGTGTGGACAAGATCTCCAGGACACCACATTTAATAATCACTACCAGATCCACCGGCTGATAGTGAAAGTTCAGAGCAAAGACTGTAGCTAACAGCAGGTGCTGATAAGAGCCTGAAATGAGACAAATCTATGTTAAATCACTGATTAATTAAACTGGTGTGTATTATTAGAGTAGGCCTACTAGGACTGTGCCAAAATACAAAATGCAGTCAAGATAAAATGTAACCACAAAGCAATAAATCACAAATGTTGCATCAGTGGGCAATGATAACACTAAAAACAAATCAGTTTAAAGCCACAATATGTCATTTTTTGCCGCTAGAGGTCGCTTATTCAAAACAAAGGTGTAGCTTGATGACGCATTGATTTCGCAGAGCTTTTATTATGCCACAGACGGCCGCTTCCGCTTCCTCCGCTCATGTGTATGTGGGGTAACACAGCACTGTTTTATAATTTTAGAAACATTATTTGAGTGTGTTGAAAGTTATGTTATAATGCCACTCTGTGCGTTCGCTCTGCGATTTCTACAGTATGAGACACTTGTTGCACACTGCAGTAAGCTAAATCGATAGTAGGCATGGTAAAACATGGTACTCGCAGTAAATCAAGAAAACGAGATTTAAACAATGAGACTAACTGTGTTGAGCTATATTAACAATGATTCGTTTTCTGTCGATGAATGTATCCAAACAGTTGTTCACCTGTCTAAAATCGAGGGTAATGTGGCATGTCATTGGTAGGCGACACATGGACATGGTCCGTGTCCTGGTTAAAATAGCTTATTTCTCTCTATTTAAACATTCTTGGAAACATTTGTGATAATGTAGGTACACAAGTCGACAAAATATATAAAAACTTACATATTGTACCTTTAAATTGTATATGTTTTAAATGCATAAATAAGAAAATAAATTAAATTAAAATGTAACTATTATTATTAATTTATTATTTATCATTTGTATTAATATCATCAAGATACATTGTAAAGTTAAAATAGTTCATTTAAATGTAGTTAATAACATTCACATTGTTTTTTATATTAAAAAGAATAAAATATTAAAATTACTTAATTGTATTAGTAAAAATAATTATATATATTTATATATAATTATATTTATATATAATTATATATATATATATATATATATATATATATATATATATATATATATATATATATATATATATATATTTATTTATTTATTTATTTTAAATGTAATCAATATTATTTACATTATTTGTATAATATTTATTTATATTATTAATATAAAAAGTAATTTTAAAGTATTTATATAAAACTAAAACTAAAATAAATAAAATAAATCTATGAAACAATACAAAACTTATTTAAGTTTAGCTGGCTCAAGAAAAACGTTTAGTTTTTTTTTTTTTTGTAGTTTAGATAAATGTTGCATGGATGAGTAAGAAGCATTACCCACCTGCTTGTTCTCTCTCTAGCGCCACCTTCTGTCTGAGTACACGCACCAGCTGCTGGTAGAGTGTGTGAGCTGCAGACTGTAACTCCCTCTGAACACTGATAGGAGCCGACTGAGTCCCAGCCTACACACAAAAACACAGTCATCTAGACACCTGGAATCATAAGTGGGTGTGCATCTTAATGTAAGAACACAGATTCTCCGGTATTTGCAGATCATAAGATGTTTGTAATGGCAAACAAAGTATCATTTATCCCCAAAAAATGGGCAGGACCTAATTTTTAAAACCAGTCAGGACACAAAGTGATCATCGTTTTTATTCAAACAAATTTTCACCTCTGTTTTTTCCTCATTTTAACATTTCTTGCATTCATTCAATAAAATTCAAAATAAGCATGATATAAAATGAATTTGTATTTAGGCTGATGTCTTTATCAGCATGTCTTACGGTATAATGGTGAATCTTGTTGTTAGGTGCAACTAGACTGCTGGTGATCGGGGCTCCCAGGCCAAAGCAGCCAGAGAGGAACTGGAGCTGCACTGATTGCAGAAGGCCTGGAAAACGAGGGGGCACCAGCGAGCTGACGCTCTTTTCCTCCATCTCTGACAGGAAGGTGGAAATCTGACACAAGGCCTCCAATCGCACCTGGATGGAGAGTATGAAAACAACTATACTATTACTGTATGTGAATATTACAACTGTTAATACACTTCTTTTGAACTTAACGTAAAAATGACCTGCCATTGCTTTCCCACCTGAGCTCTTTGGTGTTGCTGTGCCATGGCTACAGTGATGGCTTTGGGGTCCGCCTGTGCACCTCCATCTTTGTCCATCAGAGAAGAGATCCGGAGGAGGTTCCCACACAGGAAATGGAAGACCTGGCCCAGGATGGGTGTGCCACCTCCGCCCGGGCACAGCACGGTACTGGGACTGATGCACTGCCGCAGTCTTTCCCAGGCGTCTTTCATGATGCCCAAAGAACAGAGCGGAAGCCCTAGCAAGAAATGGGGCTGATTAGCACAGAAGTGTGATATTTAAGCTAACTAAAATAAATGACTCTAGTATATGTGAAAGCAGAGAGAGCTGTAATGTGAGATATCAGATATGTGAGAGATTAAGCATGTAAAATCAGATTAGATGTGTGAGATCAGATTTGTGACATTCTTCACAAATCAGATTAAACGTGGGATCAGGCAAGCAAGATATAAAGGCGAGATGAGAGATCAAACGTAAGATCGGAAATATGAGAAATTTAATATGAGCGATCAGGCATTTAAGAGATCAATGAAACATACTGTATGTGAGATCACTCGGTTTAGACATGTAAGTTGTTATATGATAAGATATGTGAGATCAGACGTGAGATTATTCACGTGAGATGAGACATGATCAGTTAAAAATTTGAGATTAGAGAATTTGAAAAATCAGATTTGAAAGATCAGACATTTAAGAGATCAAGTACGTGAAATATATGAGATCCGACGTAAGTAGGGTTGTGACGGTGGCAGTTTTTTTACCACCGCCGGTGAACGTGACAACCGCACCACCGCGGTGGCTGAGTAGCACCGGCAGTGGTTGGCCAAACCATTTTTTTGGTATGTGAATACGGTTCCCTTTCGAAAGGTCGCACTGCGTCGAAGACACCATGGGAAAACTCCTTTTTGTCAATATACTGAAGCCTTTTATAAAATCACGCAGAGCTACTGCACAGCCATAACAGTGAAGAGGACTCTCACACGCTATTGGCTAACCAGTGGGAACTGCATGAACCAATGGCAGAGTGGCGTAACTGCGCGAACCAACTGTTGCGAAGCCCGCGAATCTGTAACGTTTCTTCCTTTTGTTTGCTTTTAATTAGGAGTAGCCTATATTCCCATCATTTAGGCTACTGTGGTAAAGTAGAAAACGGTAGATACATTTTACTTCAAATTCTGTTTAGTACATTTTGTGCTTGTTATTAGACTTAAGGTGCGTCAAGTTTATGTGTATAGCGCATTTCATACACACCAGAGATTTTTAGTTTCGCTTTCTCTCGCAGCGCATAATCAAACAAACCCTAATTAGGAAATAGATGTCAAAGATCTGACGTGATATCAATCAGAAGAAACAAATGCACTGTGTGAGATCAGATATGCAAGATGCAAAAAATGTGAGATCAGACATGTAAAAGAAGAATTATGTTAGATGAGATGTGAGATAAGACAAGAAATTGGAAACAACCAATAAAAACGTGAAATCAAATCTGCAACATATCCAATATGTGTGAGATCAGATACATAACTTACTATGCTACTATATACACTCACCCATTTTATTCTTGAAAGACCCTGATGAGCTTTTAGATTGATCTAGTGTCTTTAAAAGAGAGACGAAACAGACCACAGGTGAAAAAAAAACAAGAACACCCAATAGAGAGATCAATTCATTAAAATTAAACTACGGGGAAACATAGTATGCATTAATACCTCTCTCTCACTGAATCTTCTCTCAGAGGAGGACTGTAACTCCATCTTTGTTCCTAACGCCTCATAGTAGGGTGGAGATCTGTGGAGTGAGAGAGATTTATTGCATACTGTAAATTTATCCCACGCCATGCGCAAGCAAATGTTTTGTAATTTTACACAAATGCAAACCTTGCCAAACTGTCAGTGGGCGTCTGTGACGACACAATCTCCTCCTGCCAAGCAGCTCGGACCCCCAGCAGAAGGAACAGGCAGCGGGAGACCAGCAAGTGGCATGCAGCCGGGAAGGACAGGCTCTGGTCGGTGGTGCTGTGGTGGTTCCATGGCCGCTGGGGAGGCTCTCTGTCTGGCGTTCCTGGGCTCTCGGTGCTGCTGGGTAACGTGCTAGTGCCAGACGACTCGTACACAGTCTCGTTCTGTTGGAGCTGCATGGCCTCACGGGTGGCCAGGAAACACTGCAGAACCTCTGCAGAGAGGAGGAACCATGCAAACAGCTTGCAATTACACAATACAACACCAGAGTAAGTATTTTAGAGCAAATAATGCCACATATTAAATCACAACCAATACACATCTACACTGTAAAAAATGTCATATTGCTATAAATTATGTTACATTTATTGCACAGACCAATCGTTTCGCTTCATAAGACCTAAAAAAAACAATTTTCATGGCCCCTAGAATATTTTGCTGTTTGAATGTCTTAACATGAAGCTAAAGATCAGAGCATCTGCTTTTAAACAAAAAAAATCCATAATGCATTCCTTTTTTTTTTTATCAACACTTGAATTTGGCTAAGTTTCATTAAAAAAAGCAACATTTTAAGCAAAAAGCTGAGAAAAAACGCATACTTGTCAAAGACTACATCCAAATCAGATTCAGAACGATGGTCAAAACATAGATGGAGAAGATCAAGTCCATCAACACCCTCAAAGCTTCACAGTCCTGGGACGGCATTTCATTCAGTAACATTAGTCCGTTTTGATTTATATGCTGTTTAATATTGATGACAGCTTTATTTTATGCAACTACTGACATATGCTATCGCTTGTTTCTGCTTCTTTTTTATGTGTCCTTTGATGAGGAGATTCTGTACTTTTTCAGTAGATCTGACATAGCGCCCCCTAACGCATAACAGTGAAAACAGAAAGCCCGGAAATTTCCGTCAATTGCGAGGAAAGATTTAATTTTGTTTTGCCTTTATGTTTTTTTTTACTCTCAAAGTGACGGTAACCATTGGCTTGCATTATATGAATCACCAAGGACCACAGTTTCAGCTAAACATCTTTATATTTCTATATCTCTATATTTCTATTACATTCACATCTCATCAAATCTTTTTTTTATCCTCTGTACTTGACGCTGAGACACTTTGAAGGTGTCTGCCACATCAGCAGTGGATCTGGTCTTCAGCCTCTTGATAATCAAAACTTTAGTCTCAGGGTGAATCTTTGGCATGTTTGCAGAGGTCTAGTTGCAGTTGATGTGAAGGTCTAGTGCACTGGGGTTCTCTTTAAACACACCTGAGATCTAATTGATCCCTTATTAGTCACAGGTGAAGCTCATATGACAAGGCGACAACACTTATGTCTTTGCAAAAATTGGCTCAATGGGCTTTACCAAGCTGTGAATATTAGAATATTTTTTGACAGTTTCATTTTAAACTGAAACATTATTACAAAAGCTGTTGGGATTAAAATGAGCCATTTCTTGTAAAAAAATCTTGATAAGAAATATATTTCAGTGGCACTTTAGTTCAATTTGTACACAAGCGACAATACTTTTGTCAGGGACTGTATATATTATATATAATATATTACTATTATTATTATTATTTAATTTATTTGGGGTATTTAATCCCAGAATTATGGCAAAAGAGTGAGAGTGCACCATAACACTGAGATTGTAGAACAAAGAAGCTTTTGGAATGTGGTCCAGCAGAAGCACAGAGGGAAGAACACAGAAAGCACAGTGTTTACCCGGCAGGTACATACTGCTGATGCTGGGTGTCTCCTCCTCTAAGGGATCGTCCTGGTTGTGTTCAGCTGCATGGGGAGTCTGGCTGCTGGGATCTGCGTCTCTTCCTGTCTGCTCTCCTGAGCTCCCTGCTTCCTGCCTCTCCTCACTGGGGCTCTGAGAGACCAATGAAGCCTGGACAGGATGAAACAAGGAGGAACAGTGGTAAAATTGGTTAATGTCCTTTTGTTACTGGTTGCGTAGAATTGTTTTAGTGTTAGGGGAAGTTATTACATTTCATGTTGTCTTTAATGTAACAAATTTGTGAACTTCGTTCATTAGCATGTGTCCAAAGAATAAGTGCATTAAACATATGTCCTAATATGGTAAACAAAGACAAAAAAAAATAATAATTATATATATATATATATATATATATATATATATATATATATATATATATATATATATATATATATATATATATATATATATATATTTTTTTTTTTTTTTTTTTTTGTCTTTGTTTACCATATTAGGACATATGTTTAATGCACTTATATGTTAGAAACAGTAATATTGTGAAATATTACCATTTAAAAGAAGTGTTTTCCATTTGAATATATTTTGAAATGAGCATATATTTGAGCATATATTTGAAATGAGAATATATTTGAGCATATATTTGAAATGAGAATATATTTTTTCCTGTGATGGCAAAGGTTAATTTTCAGCATCATTACTCCAGTCTTCAGTGTCACATGATCCTTCAGAAATCATTCTAATATACTGATTTGGTGGTCAAGAAACCAGAATTATTTGATGATTAGAAAGTTCAAAAGAACAGCATTTATTTACAATATTATTATATTATAAACGTCTATAATGATCATTTTGATCAATTGTGTCCTTGCTAATAAAACAATTTGCCTTTGAATAGAAATGGCCGCATTAGCGGATAATAGCTCGCGAACAACTGACATCTCACTCTTTTCAAACAGATTACATAAAAAGAGAATATTTGTTTTTGATTTGATTTACATTATTTAAAACAAGACATTTCAACATTTCTTTAGACATATGTCTCATGTTTGTGTGACAAGCATTTGCTAAGTTACAGTTCATTTACAGACCACAACCGCTGACCCCTGAGGGTTAAAAAAAAAAATCTTACGGACCCAAAACATTTGAAGTAGTAGTAAATATGAAAATAGAATATATAAATATAGAGTTGTGACATTGATCATGTGATAATTCAACATTTATGTTAACTTTAACCAGCTTCACTAGTGGTCTGAGACTTTTAAATAATATATCCTATTAGATTTAATTAAATAAAATGTGTTTATCAATGTGTTTTACCTGTTTGGTGGTAGTCGTTTGGACACTGCTTGTGTTTCCTATAATTTCTTTATAGGACAGCAGAGTGCTGCGGATTTTATACACCACCTGGTATATTTCAGTCAGAACCTCACAAGGCTCATATCTGCAGTCACACACACACACACAGACACACACACACACAAACATTAATGGACTGTTTAAATTATTGGTTACTGCAGTCCAAATACTAAGGAAGTTTTATTTGGATTCATGGCTGTCAATTCATTTTTACTTAACTCTCACTCTCACAAATGAGTCATTATGGCTAAGGCATTGAAATTTGACACAGCACAGGGAGAAACAGAGACTGGCAGTTTAATATTCACATATAGAGCCATTCTTTATATAGAGCATATATTCATTAAATCTGGGTCAACTAATTACAAAGTTCCTTACGCTATATCATAAGTGAGATGTGGGAAGATAAAGGTGTAAAAAAGAGATCTATGTAAAGAGAGAGATAGAGGGCGAGGTGTGGATCTCACTCACTTATCCTGCCAGTAGGCTTCATGAAGGCCGGTGTGTTTGAGCAGAGCAGCCAAACTACAACGACATGCCATCTCTAGCAGAGAGTCTCCCACTGATCCACTACTGTCCCAGTCTATATAAAAACATATGTCAAGGTCAATATTTAGACATACACATGATGACTGAACAATGTACTAAATAGGCAGCTGGTTTCCTGCATAGCTATGAGATGTTTGTTTATCTCCTATTATTTTACAGTGTCTTTCTGCTCACATAATAAAACAATATAAATGTTTAATAAAAAGAAACATTTAAATATTGAATACATTTAATTTATATATTTTTTTTATAAATGTAAATGTTTGTTTTTAATTTATTTTAATAAAAAGAAACATTTACATGTATAAATGTATAACTTTTAAATCTATAATTAATATATTTATAAATATATTTTATAGTATACATTTTAAAATAAAATGTATTAATTATTTAAAATATATAATATATTACATTTACATATAAATAGAATTGCTTCACATAATACTAAATACTAAACTAAAGCACCACAGCGGTACTTGAATATGGTAATTATTGAGTACCATGGTATACAGACAAACAAATACTGGCTCAAACAGGCCAGACAAAATAATATATCAAGCTTGTTAAATTGGCACAGAAAAAAAAGTCTGCAAATGAATATCTTGCAATGTTTTCTTTTACATTTGTTTCATATTCTATACACCTTAACAAATCCTGCCTCTCTTACCTCGACTTGCTGCATACTCCTTCATCTTCCTCCAGAGGGCGCTGGCGGGTTCTCGAGGGGAGCCGAGGGCGAGTTCCACTAGCGTTGTGTTCTCTTCTGACAGACGCAACTCAGCAAGTCTCACATCCCCACAACCCATGAACACGGCCTCAGTCAGCCAACCCATTGCCCAGTCTACAGGAACACAGATGAGTATTCATTTATTAATCTGTATTTATGCATGTGTTTATGCCTTACAATATAAACAAGGGCTGTTGCCCCCTCGTGGTGGGTCATTACCTAGCTGTTCAAAGTCAATCTCCAGCCCGTTTCTCAAGAGTGGGTTACAGAGCCAGAACTCTGCCGTCTTCTCCTGGATGGAAGGGGGCGGACCCTGCAGCATACCTCCCAGGCAACGGCCAATGGCAAGAGCTACAGACCTCTCCAGGTCAAGAAGCCACGCCCAGTCATCTGACTCTGGTGCCAGGATTGGCTCAGAGGTTTCTGATGGTTCTGCAACAGGAAGGAACGGTGTTGTAATTGGCAGTAATGTGCTCAACTCATTCAATTTCTGCACAGTGTATCACACTGTGATGATCCGTCACTTGTTGTGGAATAATTTGTTTTTTAATAGTTTGGATGCCAAAAAAAATAATTAAGGTATCTGAAATTGTTTCAGAGAAGGACAGAAATTCAGAATTCTGGTGCTTACCCTGTGTGGTTCCTTCCAGCTCCATGTTCTCCAAGTGAGAAGTGTTGGGCAGGTAACAGTTGAGCTCGTTGAGATGTTCAAGCAGAGTGAGCAGGTGAGGGAGGAGGGGTTTGACAACAGCCAATGGCAGCAGGAGCAGAGAGTACATCACCTGACACAGCAGACTGCCCGCCACAGAACCAAACAGCACGGCTACAGAGAAACAGTCAAACAACTCAATACATGGATGGATGGATGGATGGATGGATGGATGGATGGATGGATGGATGGATGGATGGATGGATGGATGGATGGATGGATGGATGGATGGATGGATGGATGGATGGATGGATGGATGGATGGATGGATGGATGGATGGATGGATGGATGGATGGATGGATGGATGGATGGATGGATGGATGGATGGATGGATGGATGGATGGATGGATGGATGGATGGATGGATGGATGGATGGATGGATGGATGGATGGATGGATGGATGGATGGATGGATGGATGGATGGATGGATGGATGGATGGATGGATGGATGGATGGATGGATGGATGGATGGATGGATGGATGGATGGATGGATGGATGGATGGATGGTAATTAGTGTTCTCACTGTGTAGTTTCATGATAACGTGTTTGTCCAGTGTGCTCTCCTCCAGCAGAATGGTGGATCTCCTGAAGGTCTCGGCTGCGTATGGCAGCAGCAGACACAGGTGCTTATGTAGTAGCACTACGCTGCTGTCATCCTATACAACACACACAACATTGTTCTTTAAATACTTATTTAAAAGTTCTGGAACAAGAATCAAGCATCTTTCAATAAGTAGGCTCACACAACAGCCTTTTACTTCTTACTAAACTACAATCTGTAACCAATGCAACTTGCAGGCTGAGGGAGGTATCATATGTAGCAGGTTTTAACAGTAAATGTGTTGTTGTTGTTGTACCTCAGCGCCTGTGTGGATGTAGCAGTGGGCCAGCAGGTGTCTGTGAAGGGCTGACAGCAGGTGGTGGAAGTGTGATGGAGCCTCCGTCTGTTTCTGGGATGGACTGGACCGCTGTTTATCACTGTTCTTCTCCAGTTCACCAAAAGCACGCTCCTGTGTGTTCAATGGAGTACATGGAAAGGAAAACTTATGATTTGTTTTGATTCATAAGTTACGTAAAAATATATTGAACATAAATGTTTTTAATTTCATATACGTTCCAAGACACCACAAATTTTTCTAATGTAAGGGGCAAATGTCAGTTTTAAAAGCATATTTCCTTCCCTAAACCAGTACAGAAGGAATCATGAAGTCAGTTTTCAAATTTTCTTTGGGAAAGAGCATATTTATTCTACACAAAAGAATATGCTTGCTTAATGCTTTTTTAAATAATTTTAATTAAACCAAAAGAATCTTGTGTCTGTCAATCTGAACAACTGTTGAACCACTGGACTGACCGTATAGAACCCAATGCTGAGCAGCAAGGTCTTCAGGAGGACCTCGGCCAGGTGAAGGTGATCTGGAGCTTCTGAACTTGAGCTAACACTTCCTGTGGGGCGGTCAGGGGTGGGCGGCAGCGCCAGGCCTGCACTCAGCTCCCCAGGCGAGCTGTATCCCAGCAGGGATGCCACATGACTCTGTTCCTGCAGGCTGTTCAGCACCATATCCAGCTGTAGGCGCTGTAGAAGGGCAAACAGTAATATCACAGAATAATCAGCAAACATTTACTACAATATTTACATGATATGGTAAAAACAACTGGAGCGCAATAGAATGGCAGCAGTTATAAAGCAGTTTTAAAGGGTTAGTTAGTTGATGAAAATGAAAATGATCCCATAATTTACTCACCCTCAAGCCATTCTAGGTTTATATGACTTTCTTCTTTCAAACACAAACGGAGTTATATAAAAAAATATTCTGGCTAATCCAAGCTTCCTCTCATGTCTCACCTAAGCTTACGCTACTTCAACATTCTATGTCAGGTTAGAGGTCGCTCTTCCACCAGAACTCGACTTGCATATGGCCGTTATAGAAGCCATTATAGCTTATAAAAGTTATAAATATGGATAGTTTTCTTACAAAAATGCATGGCTTCGCAAGGCCTTTATTAACCCCCTTGAGCCAGATGGATTACTTTTATGATGGATGGATGCACTTTTTTGGGCTTCAAAAAACAAGGTACCATTCACTCCCATTATAAAGCTTGGAAAAGCAAGGATATTTTAATATACCTCTGATTGTGCTTTTTCTGAAAGAAGTCATATACACCTAGGATGGCTTGAGGGTGAGCAAATGGGATAAATTTTGGGTGAACTAACCTTTTAACTTAAGTTATGTTAATTTTAGAGCTTTTCTCAGCAAATATGGATATATGCGATTATTAACTAATTAATTAATCAGTAGTGTTTTTGCATGAGTACCTGTCCTTTAGACAGGCTTTCCCAGCTCTCCGGGCCCTGAGGTAACAGAGAGTGCAGCAGCTCCGTTCTCTCCCTTAGAGGAGGCAGCAACAGAGACGCTCCGATGGACAGCGTGCTCATTACAGCCTAAACACACACACAAACAAATAGCAATTAATTACCATGGTGAAGGGAATGACTCATATACTGGCATTCTGACAGATGACTCAGTCGAAGCGGCTACACTGAACTCTTGAAGGTTGTGAAAAGTCGTGTTCCCTGCAAACTCCCTCGAAACGAAAACAGAGCCAACAGATTCCATCATCTTAGTGTTTTTAACGTGGGCCGAACTCCAGCAGCATATGCAAGCATTCTGATTGGCTAAAGTTTACTGTTGTGTAAGCCTGTTGGAGTGTATGTTTTACATAAAAATATCTTTTGAGATATTGCATCAAAAAATGTTATGCTACATGGAAACACCCAGATTTTAATATAATAAAAGTTTACACAAACCAGATAAACTAAGGTTTAAATATATATATATATATATATATATATATATATATATATATATATATATATATATATATATATATATATATATATATATATATATATATATATATATATATATATATATATATATATATATATATATATATATATAATTTATTATGTGTAAATAAGACATAATTCCATTTCTATTTGTATTTTGCACCAAATTCCCCAGACAATAAAGTTTTGTTTTCTTGAACACAAGGTATGGAAATGCTCTTTGTTTCACAATTGTTTTTAATATTTTAATATCATGTATAAATTAAATTAGCAACTTGGATGAAAACATAGCTGCTGAAAAGTACAATTTTCCAAAGAGCAAAATAAATCTCAAAAAGAAATAGATATTCACATCTATTCAGCACTTTCTGTGAGCTTTACTTATTTCTTGTAATATGAATTTAAGGTACAAATGACCGTTTGGGGTCGGTACGTTTTTAAAAATGTTTTTAATGTTTAAATGTCTTCATTTTGGAAGACGTCTCTTTTGCTCATTTATTTGTATACATTAAAAGTAATATTGTGATATATTATTACAAATTAAAATAACTTTCCCATTGTAAAATATATATTTATTCAAATGTAATTTATTTCTGTGATGGCAAATCGGAATATGGGATTCTTTGATTAATAAATAGAAAGCTCAAAAGAACAGCAGTTATTTTAAATAGAAATCTTGTGTAAATTATAAATGTATTTACTGTTTCCTTGCTGAATAAGTGCTGATTTATCAATCCTTACTGATCCCAAACTTTATTGTTAACCAAATGGATGAATATATGCAAATTCTAAATGTAAATATATGCCAGTAAAGCTCAGTGTTTCATTGCAGACCTGTTGTATGGAGTCTGGTACATTTGAGTCAATGAGTCTGAAGAGCAGGTTCCTGAGGGGCCGACCCTGAGCACCCAGCACTGTGGCCCCTGTTCCCCCTGCGTGGGCCAGCGACAGGTGGATGGACAACAGTTTCATACACAACAACACAAACTGGTGATGTTCCCTGGGAAAGAAACCGAGAGGGAGAGAGTGAAAAGTTTAAAGATGAGAAGTCTAAAGTGACCTTTACCGAGTGCCAGGCCATATGCTGCTCTGACCCCATCCCTGTGGGTATGAAGACGGTCATGGGTTTGTGCCAGTTACCCCTGCTGCTGTGTATGTGTGTGTGTGTGTGTGTGTGTGTGTGTGTGTGTGTGTGTGTGTGTGTGTGTGTGTGTGTGTGTGTGTGTGTGTGTGTGTGTGTCACATTCCTGTTATATGAATGTCTTTCATCAGCTGACACTGACACAGATTAACCAGATTTCTTGCTTGCCCATGCAAAACTCTCTGCCACAATGCTAAGGTGTTAGGTGGTTGCTAAGGCATTGATATGCAGTTGTTTGGGAGGTTGCTATGTAGTGACCCAGCTGAAAAAAAATCAATACTAGATGCAGAAACTTAGAAATAGTTAAAGGTTTCTTATGTATGAGCAATAGTACAATGCTCACCTTTGCAAGCGCCACTAAAAAAACATAAAAAGTGTTACGGTATTCTGGGAGCTTCCACATAATGCGATCAATAAGATATTTGACACACTTTCTTTCTTTTGAAATACTGCAGCAGAATTAAAAGTTCTGACCTCAAGGTCAACATGTATCACTTAACATCTTGTGGGCTCAGCAGGGAAATATCTGCAATAATATCTGTATGATAATAATCTGTATGACAGCTCTTATGTAATCTTAAAGGGATAGTTCACCCAAAAATAAAAATTCGGTCATTAATTACTCACCCTCATTTTGTTCCAAACACATAAAACGCTCGTTCATCTTCAGACAAAGAAAACTAATCCATATGAATTGAGCGGTTTAGTCCAAATGTTCTAAAGAGACTCGATCGCTTTATATGATGAACAGATAAACACATAAGCATTGATCAGTGAACATAAACCAAAGCTCAACCAAACCTGCTTGACGCTAGAGAACAAACCTCATTGGTTCATGCGGAAGCTCAAGCGTGATATGCAAGACGAGAATGAAGCTCATTGGTTCTTGCGGAAGCTCAAATGTGATGTGTGAGACGAAAAATGAACCTCGCTGGTTCTTGCAGAAGCTCAAACGTGATGTGTGAGACGAAAATGAACCTCACTGGTTCTTGCAGAAGCTCAAACGTGCTGCTAACAAATGGGAACGAACCTTATAAGTTCTTGAAGCTCAAGCGTGCTGTGTAACACGATAATTAACCTCATTGGTTCTTGAGGAAGCCCAAACGTGATGCGTAACACACGGGAATGAACTTCATTGGTTCTTGAGGAAGCTCAAACGTGCTGCGTAACACAAGAATGAACCTCATTGGCTCTTGCGGAAGCTCAAGCGTGATGCATAACACACAGGAATGAACCTCATTGGTTCTTGAGGAAGCTCAAGCGTGATCGTAACACAAGAATGAACTTCATTGGTTCTTGAGGAAGCTCAAACGTGCTGCGTAACACAAGAATGAACTTCATTGGTTCTTGAGGAAGCTCAAGCGTGATGCGTAACACGGGAATGAACTTCATTGGTTCTTGAGGAAGCTCAAGCGTGTAACACAAGAATGAACCTCATTGGCTCTTGCGGAAGCTCAAGCGTGATCGTAACACAGAATGAACTTCATTGGTTCTTGAGGAAGCTCAAACGTGATGCGTAACACAAGAATGAACTTCATTGGTTCTTGAGGAAGCTCAAGCGTGATGCGTAACACAAGATTGAACTTCATTGGTTCTTGAGGAAGCCCAAACGTGATGCGTAACACACGGGAATGAACTTCATTGGTTCTTGAGGAAGCTCAAACGTGCTGCGTAACACAAGAATGAACCTCATTGGCTCTTGCACATCAAGCAAACATGCTCAAGCATCCGTTTACCATAACTGACGTGTGCGTTGATAAATGTGAATAAAAGCCTAAATTCAATCTGTTCATCATATAAAGCGATCGAGTCTCTTCAGAACATTTGAACTAAACCACTTGATTCATATGGATTCTTTTTTTTCGTTTCATATGGATCTCTTAATGAACTTTTTGAAGGGTCAAAGTATCAGTTGCGTAGCTGTCAATGGAGGGAGAAAAATCACATTTTTGGGTGAACTAACCCTTAAAAACTTGCAGCTAAACTATACTGACATTGCAAATGTCTATGCATCAGATTGGCATGGTTTAAGCATTCAACCATTAATCCATATCAGGGTTATTATTATAACTGAAACAAAAACTAAAACCATAAAAAACCATAGGTATTTGAAATAAAATAAACGTTAACTGAAATATTTAAATATTTTTTTTTAAGTTTTGAAATATAATTTTTTTTTGTTTGTTTTTTTAAGTTTAGCTTGATGTACCAAAAAACAAAAACTGAAATAAAAATTAATAAAAACTATAGACACATATTTTTTTAACCTTAAAAATGTCAAAAACTCACAACAAAAGTGATCAGAAATGTTACTGAAATTACAAATATAAACATTACATCTAATTTGATATATTTTAAAAAAACGAATAAATAAAACTGATCCATATATCTTCATTCATTTAATAGCAGTAAAGAAGGTTTTTTTATTATTTAAACATAATAATTAAAATGAAAAGAAACAATATAAAAATACAAATTTAAAGTGAAATCGATTTATTTAACATTTTAAAATTATTATTAAAATTAATACAAATAAACGAATTAATAAAACAAACAAACAAACACATTTTAATAAATACATTTAAATAAATAAATGAATAAAAAATGTATTTATTAATGCTTGGTTTCTTTTTGTTGTTTATTTTTCACAATAAATCAAATGTGAATTTTCAAGCATGGGTGCTGCTTCCAAGCGTTTCTTGTCAAATGTCAACTGTCTCACAGGTCGCAACCCACTGTGCAAAAAGACCCCCTGGATGGTAGCTGGTTCTAATTTCCCATCATGCATCTATCCACCTATCCACCAACCTATCTGTCTACAAGATTTGTTGCATGATTTATGTTTGTACAATAGCAATATCTGATATTCCGCACCTCTATATACATTAAACCGTACATATTGTTTAATCGTTTGTGGAGCAAATCACAATTCATAGGACATCATTTGTAAATCTAGGTGGTTTGGTGCTGGTCCAAGTGTGTTTATTTACCTCTTAGAGGGGAAAGGTGCAGGTGGTGTGTCTCCACTGATACAATCGCAGTAACGCTCCAGGAAACTGCGCAGGTACGTAAACGTGCTCTCCTCGAGATCCACACAAAACGGCCTGTGCCAAGCCACCAGCTGCCTGCCAGGCACACAAGAGATAGATAATTCATATTCAGTCATGCCAGGAAAACAATGTTAAGTGAAAATCTTTGAATAACGGAAAATGTAAATGCTATTGCATTAATGCATTACTGGTAAAAATCACTCCAGATGGAGCGATACGGGTTTTGATTTGCATGAGGAATATTAGAATGTTGTCGTTTCCTGTAGGCTCAAACTCATTTCAGGACAAACTGCTTTGGGTTTGGGTTTATATGAGGAAGTGAGGGCTTTTTATTTCCATTATCCACAGACAATGAGGGACATACATAATGGACGTACGTGCATTGTGGAAGCCCCGTCATATCACTCGAAATATGTCTTTGTCTCTCTCCTCACCTGTCAGTAGGAACTGCTGTCCAGGCCAGGCTGTGGGAGGTGCCTGCAGTGATCTGCTGTATTGAAACCCCTTCTAGACCAATCACTTTCTTGGGTTTGGTGACTGGTGTTGAGGTGTGGCCCTGCCCACACTGGCCCATGGCATTGTTGCCCCAAGCAAACACTTCATTTTCTGTAACAAAAACACAAAATTACATAAGCTTTTTCACAAAGATAAAAATGAATGCGACTTCAATCTGAGAATTTAATTTCAGTAAATAGCATCTTAGATTTTGGCCTTTCCGTCACACAGGTGTCATGGGGTTTCAAAAGATTTGTAATTTAGCTTGAAAGCATTATTTGGAATTTATTGTTTTTATATTGTAAAGAGTAACTAGTATGGCTCCTCAAAACCCTCTTTTTGTGTCCCACAAAAAAAGAAATCAAAGGTTTGGAAAAACCTCTAGTTTTGTAATTGTCAACTATAAAAATTGTTTTCTGTAATTAAAATAAAGCTGAAATAAAATATAATAGAGACACTTGATAAAAAAAAACGAAATGTAGAAAATTTTGCCTCTGCAACTAACTGAAATTTCAGTACTAAAATGACAAAAAAAATCATTTAAAATAAATGAAAGCTATATATAAATTGCTAAAAATCTAATAAAAAAACCTAATTCTTAAAACCAAGTTAAACCAAATTAAAATGAAAACTGAAAAATATTAAGATATATTATATTATATACTGTATATAACATATATAAATATCCTGACAGTATGAAAATAATAATAAAATTAACACTGAACTACAATTAATTAAGTATAAATAATATAATATATAATAAAATATATAATCATAACATAACATAAATTGTCTTTTTCATTTATGTTTCTCCACCTCTCTCACCATGAGACAGAGCGAGACAATGGCTGTCTCCGCAGGAAATGTCGATGACTTTAGTGATGCTGAGTTCCTCTATCAATCGAGGTCTGAGCGAGGTGGTCTCAGACGAGCCGCAGCCAAGACACGATCCGCAGCCCCACGCAAACACCTGCATCGTACACACCGGAGAACATAGAGACACAAGAATTTATATGGGTGTATATAACGGTACATATTTACTCAGTTCAAGTCTGTGGGATAAATGAGTGGTTGTGTATACCTGGCCAGCAGATGTCAAAGCCAGTGATGACTGGCTCCCAGCACACACTTTCCTGATAATGAAGCCGTGCAGGGCTTCTATCACTTTAGGCCTGTACACACGGTTTGTGTCCCCATGTCCGAGTTTACCTGTAACACAAACGCAACGGTCACACTCACACACAATTCCCTGTGAATTGAACAACAGTAATTTAAGGTGTTTCAAATTCAGAGGCCGTGTCGGTGCTTGTATCAACAACTGGCTCTTTATTTTGCCTCATAAGAACACATTGCAACGGCTTTATTACAAACACGTTTAAGCTTGTCTGTGGATATATAATGTCTGAAAGTGCTGCATTATTGGGTTTTTATTGCTCTACTTATGAAAAGCATCACAATGTCCTACTCATTCTAGAGGGCAATATCAAGCAATATCAATATTCCTTAGGTGAACAGGAAATTAGAGATCAACCAAATAATGCTTTTTTCATGACCATGGCCAATAGAATAATAGAAGATAGAACGATAGATAGTAAGGGTGTGACGAGACAGTTAGTTCACAAGATGAGACAAGATTTGTACACAGTATTTTTAAGCAATCCTCAACGATGAAATATATGACTAGAAAAAAATTGTCTGCAGGTGTATTTGAAATATTTTAACTCATCATCTTGAGTTGCCATTTTGAATGCAATTTCAGTTCTACCTTCCGAGTATGAATTATCATATGCAGTAAAAAACAACAATACTCAAGCACTGTAAAAGGTTTTGGCACAAATTCAACTGATTGGCTTCTCTTCTGTATAAGTCTCTCCAGACCTTAGAACTGCACATGATTTATGAGCTTCTACAACATTTGACCTCCTAACTGAGCGAATTTCCACAAATTGATCATTAATTGATCAATAAAACCAGTATAAATCAAAATGAATAACACAGTTTCTCTTAGTCTTATTAAGTGCAACCATAACCAAAGTATTTCAAAGTGCAAAATAGAGAGCACATTTTTCTTCAAGCTAAGAGTGGTTACTACACAGCCCAGTCTAAGATAAATTTCATATCGGGAGATATTCACATTCATCAGGGAGCCGCTTTCAAAATGTGGGGTATTGAAATCGCTTTTGAATGCACACTCAAGTTTACTTTCGCTATCGCGCAATATCTGCGAATAGGGAGCGGTTGTGCTGAACGCGCATTCTATAAGATAAAACATTTGTTTGATTTGTTGTGCAACGAAACCTCCACCACGGTCCTGTCAGTCATCTCGTCATGTGATCAGTAAACTCTGATTGCTGCTGAAAAAGACGTACTATTAAATGTCTTAAAATGCATTATAGTATATTTGTATTGCACTAAAAACATACTTAAGTGAATGTTTTATTAATTTAATGGTCCGTATTTTTCACCTGGGGATCTACGAATGACTCTGCAGCTTGTGTTGGATGAGCTGGACGGAATTGAAGCGACTGTTATCCACCTGAATTCCATGGTTTTTTTTTTTATAAAAGCGAAAAACGACAGTGAGGCCCAATGTAAACAAACGTATATTCTATCCTAACTTCGCCCTCACACTCTGTCATGACAATATCACACGAGACAGCTTTCCACCTTGACAATAAAATCTCATCACATCGTGCCACGAGATCTCTTCATAGAACGACAGACAGATTGAACAATGGAACTGTGGATAGCTTGGCCATTGGCGCAATGGATGAAACATAGATAAAACAATGGAACAATGGAATGGTGGCTAGATTGTCTGATGGAACAGCTGATGAAACATTGATACAATAGTTGGAGCTGTGTATGTGGGATATTGGAACGTTGTAAAAGACGGTGGGTGTCTAGATGAAACGTTGGAACATTTGCACAATTGTATGATTGAACGATGGATAGAAAAAAAGAAAACAAATCGTTATGCTGCTTGATTTTAGAAACTGGTATATCTTACACTATTTTAATTATTTACTTATGTATAAACCTAAGAGAAAGTCTAGGACATTCACAGAAAATAACCCACATCGTAAAATAATGTGGATATGAAATATTACCATTGTCCCCTCCTCCAAAGGACCAGACAATTCGGCCATCTTGAGCCACAGCGATGGTGTGAGAGCTGCCACAAGCCACTTGCCCGACCCCACTGATGTCCTTGACCAGAGTGGGCACGTTACGACTGTGACTGTCACTATGACCTACATGACAGACAGAGAGAGTAAAAATAAGACAGAGACAGACAGGCAGAACTTCTGACTCAGTCTGAGGGATCAGGCATCCTGTCGAGGGCTTGACAAATTATCTCTGTGATTTAAAAAAAACCTCTGTGCAGTGCATACTGCGCACAGCAGTCATTCAAACCATAAAAACCGCCTCACAGAAATCAATAGTGAATTGTATTTCACTGACAACACTACATCTGAGAACATATACTTAGGTCTCAGGTGTGTGTGTTCAGTGATGTTGAGGGTCTGTAAGAGGAGAGTGATGTACCGAGTCGACCGAAGTCGCCTTCCCCCCAGGTGTACAGCTCTCCGTCATTAGTCACCGCAGCACTGTGTCTGTATCCAGCAGACACACACACCACCACCTGAAATACACACACAGGAAACATACACACTTTTACAAATGAAATGATAAAACACAAACTGGTTTCTTACATTTTCTGAAGAAATATTAGTGGTTCCTAGGGTGTTCTGAAATGCTTAGGCATTTTATGCAGTTTCAGGTCATGTGGTAGTTATGGTCTTGTAAGTGGTACAGGAAGTTGCTTACTGGCCCAGGTCAAAAGAGCACAGGCAAATACCCATTAGACACAATTATAAACAAGCTACATTCTGTATGTAGATAACATTATTTCTTCTCACCTTCCCTAAAAGAGGGCCCTGTATAATCTTGGGGTATTTCTGTGTGGCACTGTTCCCATGGCCCAGTTTGCCGTAATCTCCGTCTCCCCAGCTGAACACCTCTCCCTCCGCCGTGACGGCCAGAGTGTGTCCGTCTGATCCCTTGGAAGATGACACCTTCCGCATGGTGCGAGGCGGCTCCAGAACCAGCTTCTTGGGCATAGACTGGTTATTAGAGTCTCCCAGTCCCAGACGCCCATAACTACCCTTGCCACAAGCCTTCACTGCACCATCAGCAGATACAGAGAACGTGCAGTACTGGCCCGCCTCAATCTGCAGGTGGAAAAACAAGAGCACCATTTAGAGCTGAGTGAATTAAATCAACTGTGAGCGAGGATGTCTAAACTGTATTAGTGAAAGGACACAGTTTATTAAGATGCGCCTGCTGTTTTCTAAATTGTATTTCTCAATTATAATGAAAAGACATATCTGTATTAAAAAGCAACGACTGTTGGGCCGGAATGCTACTCCAGATTAGATATACAAACTTGGCACAACAATTTAGATCGGTACAGATGATTTAAAATTATTTATAAGATAGTCAATAACCAATATGAGCCTGACTGCATTATGAACTATATACTTTAGTTTATATAACTATCACTTCTTGTTGCCTCTTAAAGTTATTAAAAAACGAATAAAATAAATAAATGCGTTTAAAATTATCAAAAAAAATTGGAACATTTTACAAAAACAAAAAAAACTGTAATTTAATAAGAAATAAAATAAAATAAGTAAATGCATTTTTAAAAATCTGAAATAAAAGGACAAAAACTGCAATAAAACTGCAATAAATATTTAAAATAATTTGAAATAAATACATTTAAAAAGGAAATAAAAAATGTATATATATATATATATGAGATTTTAATATGCATATTTAATTAAATAATTTTACATAAACAAAAAAGACAGTCTATATGATGCATTTCTCATCATCGACCTAATAATTTAATTTGAACTTTTTTCTGTCATACAGAAAAGTGGAACCAAAGTCCAATTTAATATTTCCCATCCATAAAGTCTGACAAAAATGCATTTGAAACTCGTATTAGAAAACAAAACTGTCAATCTAATATAAACGAGCCAACAGCCCAGACAGCGCCTTTACCAAGAAAACAATTGAATCTTTTAATTAAAAGCTCTATTGTACAGCCGTCAAATTGAGCGTTGCGATCTCTCTCATTAAATTTTTCTTCGAGTGGTCTTTCTCCTCCTTCTCATGCTGTCTCTGTTTTATACTAATGTTAGCTTTATAACGGCTTCCAGTTATTTGAGTTTAATACACTTGAGTTACACAAACCCACACACACCATTTGTGCATCGCTGAAGCCCTGAGCCAGTTTGGGCTGTAAAATCTTCTCCAGCGTTCCCTCGGCGAGCTGATGGCTGCTGTTGCTGCCCCACACGTACACCATAACGGCATCATTCTCCGGGCCGGAGGAAGAGGAAGAGCCCGTGCTGCATGAGGACAAGCAGTTAGAGGCCAGGGTGCAGATCTACAACAAACACACACACACACACACACACAAAGATTAAAAATGTATTTATAAGAAAAAAGACTCAGAGGCCAAAGTCTCCCCGACTTGGCATAAGAAAGCTTTAATAACACCTTATATTACAGTCTGTGAACACTTATAGATTTATTCACAAACACACCTCTTCAAAAAGGCAAAGAGCAACATGCGAGAGGCTACAGAGTCCGTCTGCATCTTTCTTCAGCACCTGAGTATTGACGGATTCACCACGGAAAGCCTGTAAGAACAAAAAACAAATTTGAAACAGAAGTAGTGACAGATCTTTTCTTCCATATTATGATGCACATAGAAGAGTGAACTGATTACTGAAATTGAAAATAAAAGTAGGGCACGGACTCCTATCAATCGGCTGTTGATTGAATGGAAGCTCAATGCGAGCTTGCAGTCGTTTATAAGAAACGGGCGGTTAAAGCGGACTAAATGATTGACGTAATGACATATATCACCAAAGAAAAGTCTGTCATTTCACCGGAAGATCATGTTACCAGAATGTATTTATGTTTTTTTGTATTTATATGGTTAATTAAACTATTTGAAGGCAAGACAAAACCCCATTGGCAACCCATGTCACTTCTGAAATTGATTAGGACTTGTGAGGTAAAAAGTGGCTTAAAAGCTGAAGTTTTTAAACAAAGATCACTGATTGGCTTTTGGTTAGCATTATCCAGTGGCCAAACAACCTAGGTGATATTATCATGAAAAGAAAACTTGATAGAAGATAATAAAGTCTCAGTCTCAATACTTACTCCACTGCATGTACAAATTAACTTTGTACTCTGAATTAGGGGAATCTATAAACAAACAGTTGATTCAATACGGGGGAACACACACATTCTGCTGAACTTCAAGCACAAAAGCCTTGAAGTAGACATATTTCCCATTAATTAAGACATTAATAAATTAGAACATGGATGGTCTGGTGTGGCTCAGGCAGCTTTCAGTGCTGGGAAGACGGCCAAGAGCTCCAAGTCAAATGAATGCCACAATCTTATTTAGAGCAAGCAAAAATGTTTGAGCCATTCCTGCCCTCAATGAGAGGAATAAAGACTACTCTATAGTGCTAATAGCAGTAACAATTAGCAACAGCGATTTCCTTTAAGTGCTGAGGGAGGGATGAAGAAATGGAGGGAGGTTTAGCCTAGCCTCAGTGCTGTAACTCTATACTCTCTCTCTGCATGCGAAAGAGGCACAGCTTTCTATACTAGTGCCCATTACCCATTAGTATTACTGTATATTACTTCACTCATGCTATTAGCATGACCGCTTGGTCAACCCCATGGTGTAGGAACGCACCGTGTGCTGGCGCATCTGTTGCAGTGTTTGATGGATCAGCTCATAGCCCACTCCAACTGTTTCAGAGGTGGTGGAAGAAGCAGAGGCGGCCAACGCCACCTCCACCCACTCCAGAAGGAAGCGCAAGGACCCTCTTTGTAAGGCTAGCGAGAGAAGGAGCTCCAGGGATAGCCTGCGACCCGCCCGATCCGCCCCAGACCCGCTGACCGCCGTCTTCTTCAGGAAGTCTCCAACTTGCGCAAGACAGTCTAGCCCCACTGTTGGGATCTTGTTCTCGTTGGCCAAGGAAAGAGGAGGCAATGCGGCCAGGACTGAAGATGCAGTGGCCAGGACCTCATTGCACAAAGCGACATCTGGTGGGTTCTCAAGACGCCCCCGCTGCCAACTCTGCCTCAGTAGGGCGAAAAGGAGACTCAACCCAGTTCGGACACCCATTTCGATAAGAACGTCCGTGCCCGACTTCGAACGTGAACTGCCTGTTGGCCAAGGCTCAGACATTGACTCCAGAGTGCCGCCTTCTGCACTAGAGGATGAGGGCTGGGGGGGCAGAGGTGCTCGGAATCGGTCATGATACTTGCTATGGAGGGCGTAGAACACCCTCTGGAGGATCACCAGCCTGTGGTGAAGGGATAGGGCAAAAGGGGTCCTTGCCAGCATGCGGTGGGCCAGGCATCGTTGACTATGTAGCAGCGCGGACAGGTATTCCTCCTTCTCCTCCTCAGCACTAGATTCGTACTGGAAGTCAGGCAAGCGTGGACCCATTAGGTCCTGCACCGGCTGGGCCAAGCCCACAACCTCCTTGTTGTAGAGCAGTTTTGCATAGAGAGCAGACGCTCCATGCCGTGTGGCTGTCTGAACGCTGTCCTCCGCTGCCCAGGAGCTGTTCAGGTGCTCCTGCCACTTGAGCATCACGTGGGTCTGAGAAGGCACCATCACTGTACATTATTCACACACAAGAGGCACATATCTGAAAAAAAAGAAAGAACAGAACAGATGTAAGAGACATTTAAAAATACTGTTCTAGACATAAAGAGTTTTAATCAGGTTTGTGTATCGAGAACCGTTTAGCACATTTCCAAGAAGCAGGGATTTAATAAGACAAGTGCATTTCGATTCCATTTAACGATTCCTGTGTTCGCATTTTAATGTGATTTTAAACCATTAAAGTGCAAGAAAGCCAAAGTACGCTAACCAGTAGCGGCTCCTGGCCATAAATGTAGGTGGGTCTTAGCACTAGTTTATGATAACCATGTTGTAAGCTTTAAATTCTAATCGCTGAACACATCAGACACTTTTGACATAATTCTACTGTCCTTGCATTATTTAGCCTGAGGGTGGTCCTCTAATGATGACTGACAGAGTTTAGTACACACGAGTGAGGTTTACGGGAGGAAACGTCACATGAAAATAAGAGGGACAGCCAGAAATCTGCCCCAATGACTCTCTATGAGAGCGTGCTACAGTTCTTTTTATCACCAGTGATTTACATTGGAAAACCGTGCCGAACTGAATTGTGGGTTCCATTGCGTCCCATCACTGCCGTTGCTCGTGGCAGAAGTTGAAAAATTTCAACTTCAAGCACCAACGCCGGCAACAGCCAATCAGATTGCTTATGGAAATTCCCTAGCGCAGACGCTAGCCAAAAGTAATATGATTGGCTGTTGAGCTTCAGACACGCCCTCCGTCAAGCGCCCGGTGTGAATGCTGCGTTAGTATCATAAATACATGCCTGCCGAATCCATGCGCTACATTGTAATATATCCTGCTCACTTAAAAAAATCTAGAAAATCCAAAAAACATTTGTTACAGAATGCTGAACACATTTATAATTTATTCAGTGTATGTAGAGGTCTTTGTTTGGATTAATATTTTGGTGCCCATACAGACGAGCCATATGGTTACAGAGCAGAACATTCTCTGGGAAGCGTTTTCATGAAAATCGAATGTAAAGAGTTTTATCTCTTAAAACAGATTAGCTTATAATGCTAGTTTATGGGGCACAGAATACGTACAATTAAATCGCTAGTTAATACCACTAACAAGGCTCAAAATAGCATTCCTGGCTCGACTCTTCAAGACTGCAAGATGGCTTCTGTCTGTATACGTGTAATGTACTGTCTTTATAAAGTACCTTCTTATTAAACTGTTTGTACACTTACAACATTCTCAATGCTTTGGTTTGCATGTAGGGACCCTCATTATGCTACTGTGTTAGTGTGAGGCTATTTTGAGCCTTGTTAGTGGTATTATCTAGCAATTTAATTGTATGTAATCTGTGCCCCATAAACTAGCATTATAAGCTAATCTGTTTTAAGAGATAAAACTCTTTACATTCGATTTTCATGAAAACGCTTCCCAGAGAACAATCTGCTCGGTAACCATGTGTTAATTACCCCTAGGTTCATTTTTCACCGAAGTTGTCCTTTAATGTGTGGTCACATTTAACATTGCTTTGTGAAATCCACTTATTTCAAAAAGGAATATGCATAAACAGTTTTGCACGATTAAGTTGGCCATGCACATTTGCCGGATTGACCAACAGAAAGCTGGCTAATTTGAAAGTGACTTGCATGTGAGCAGTGCTTCATGCAACATTACACCACTGACAGTAGACAATGGAAACTTTTTGCCAGCAAAACTTTGTTGTGCTGCTAATGTGACCTTTAACCCAAGGGTGCTTCAGGAGGACTGTTGAAGTTCATTACACTAAGGCAAATGGTGGTAAAAGTTGTTGAATTAAAAATAAATGTAATTTAAACATATGTATTAAGATAGATTTAAATAAATAATCTAATCCGAGTGTGTCTGGCATCTTCACAGTTGTTGTTTTTTTTATGGTGCAACTAGCATTTGGGGTTGCATGTCACCCATAATATTGAGATTATTGGTCAGTCAATATGTGTATTACAATGGTTGCTTTCTAAATGATTATATTTGGCCTCCCACAATCCAGAACATGTGGTTATATCCTTGTCAGACTACAGATCAGCTCTTCCCCCAAAAAAGACGTCTTTCCTCTAGGGCCTCTCCGAATGAAATTTCTTGACAGACTGCATTTGTTTTTCCCAGTCGGGATGTAAGAAATGTACCAGAGAACATATGTTGAAGGGAATCAAGGTCATTTTTCTAAGGCATGGTTTGATTGAACATGAGAAACACATTGACATAAACACAGTTTACTTGACATAAATAGTCATGCATTACAGATTAATTAGCAAATCACTGACCCCTACCCTTCACCATATTTGTGACTCATTAATCAGAAGGTTTAGACTTCACCCTAATCTAGTTATTATGTGTAAAACTGATACATTCAACTAGTAACCAGCCCACAAATAACCTAATGAAAGGTGACGTCAAGATGAAAACAGCCTCAAAGCTTGGGTTTCTCCTCTCTGGGTCTCTTTCCAATCCGAGAGACAGTTAGCATTCAATCGAAAGATGTACCAAGTAAGAACGTTTTTTTCTTACTATATCTTTTAATTTACATAATCAACTGATTTAAACTGAAATCAACATTTCATTTCCTTATTTTATTTTTTGTTAAAGCAACAATATGTAATTTTTCGCCGCTAGAGGTTGCTTATTCAAAACAAAAGGTGTAGCTTGATGACTGATTTTGTGGAGCTTTTATTTTGCCACATACGACCGCTTCAGCTTTTTCCAGTCAGGCGTACGCAGCGCTGTTTTATCATATTAAATACACTATTTGAGTGTGTATAATGCAAACATGTTCGAAGCGTTCGTTCGGCGGATACTATGAGATACTTGTTGCACATGGCAGTAAGCTAGATCGATATTAGGCCGGCTACACACTGCAAGCGTGGCGTAAGCGTCTCAGCTGCGTGGCGTGTCCGTTTTTATTTTGGCTCCAATGTTAACAGGTTAGAGCATGCACACTGCCTGTGTGACACGCATGTGCGTCTCAGGCGTGGCCCGAGCAGAAAACGTGCATATGATGTCATTGAAAGGCAACGCCTATGGTTAAAATTGCTAATTTCTCTGGAATTAAGTCAACAAAATATATAACATTGTTCTAGTGGTTTTTGGATATTTTAATCTAAAAATCTTACATATTGTGCCTTTAAGTTACATACAGCGCCTTTGTGCCATCCAAACAAAGTTTGGGTTCAGTAAGAATTTTTGAAAGAAATTAATACTTTCATTAAGCAAGAAGCAATTAAATTGATCAAAAGTAATTCTACAAATGATTTCTATTTCAAATAAATGCTGCACAACAGTTTTCAACATTAATAATAATCAGAAAATGTTTCTTGAGCAGCCAATCATATCAGAATGATTTGTGAAGGATCATGTGACACTGACTGAAGACTGGAGTAACTGAAAATTCAGCAGAATAAATTATATTTTAAAATATATTCAAATATTTCATAATATTACTGCACATAAATACAACCTTGGTATATGAGCCTTCTTTCAAAAACATTAAAAAATATATAAATCTTACAGACCCTAAACTTTTGAACGGTAGCCTGACTATGCATCTTTTACTTACCACACACTATAAACTTGCACAACTTTTTCAATGGTGTGAAGAGGGACTTCAGTACTTGCATTTTTGAGAATAAAAAGAGGAAATGAGAAAACTCTGATGGTTAGGGGTGAGATACGTACTCATTATATTTTATTTCTGTCTCAGAAAACATGATAAGCTATATGAACATGAAACCTTACTTGATCTGGAAATCGGTATCGACTGACATGATTAATCCAATACTCGGACGGCAGTATGACTCCCAAGTATGATGGAATTCCAGGTCTAAAAAGTTAAAAACCTGAATGAACCAGAGACCATCAGACTGGGAATTGAGCAACATGGACGCCTGCCTCCAGCTCTGCTTGAAAACTCACACGTCAATGAACCCGGTGACTTCTCGCACTTCGAGCAAGTTACCCCCAAGTGTCCATGGTAAGTGTCCATGAGCAACATGACCCGGCACTTCCACGTCTGCTCAGTCTTACACCCCAGGATGAATTAGGCCTACACCTGGCAACCTCTACTGTTTCATTATGTATAAAAATAAAAAGGATGCTTCTCAAAGCTGCTTCGCAGTTATGTGGGAGGTGGAGTGGGACCGAGTGTCACATTCCCCAGGAACTCTGACTAATCCTACAAAAAATCACGACAACAAGTCCTTAATGTGGCGGACCAAGCAAAGAGACGCTGAGCTTATACTCTGAGGTGTTTACCACTTTACAACAGTCATATTGGCGTGAGTACAATGCTATGGGTGTAAATATAGACAATATTAGGTTACAAGTTACTATTAATAATGAGAAAGACGTAGTTATGCGCCCAAATAGTAATTTTAGATCATGTTTAAAAATAGAGGCAGAGAACATGCAGTTTTAAACCAGTGTTGATCTGATAGCTCATGGGTGTGCTTTCCAAATTAAACTAGAGGACATAATAACTGTTGGGTCATTTCTTCAAAGAAGGTCAGATTCATGTTCACGTCTACATGTGGTGGATACATTAAACTCACAATTTTGAAATATGAAAATCATATTGGTTCACTTATATGCTCACCAAGGCTGCATTTGATGAAAAAATACAGTAAAAAAATATTGAAATATTACAATTACAAATAACTGTTTTCTATTTCCTCAAATATCTTTTGACTATAGATTAAGCTTTTTTTCTTTTCTTTGGGATTATCATTTTAATTGCCAATCAATCTACAGGCTTTTCTGTGTCCTCAATATAACTGTCCAACATCTTTTGTAAAATCCCTTTAACTAAAAGCCAGTTCCTTAATAACATTATCTTCCAGGAAGTTACATAATTTTAGTGGGAAAACAACAGCACAAACATTAGTATGTGCCAGAAATGGATTTCATGATTTTTGTGTGTGTAACTTAAAAAAATAACTTAAAAAAATGTAATCCTGTTTGATAAAATGACAGAAAGTCATTATGATATTATAAAAAACTCAAAAGATGGTTAAAAATAGCCACATTAACTATTAAACATATCCAAATTAAATATTAACAGATGCCTTTATGCAAGCCAACTTTAAATCCCTCAATAATTTTACCATCCTCTCTCTCTCTCTCTCTATAAAGTTGTTCTAAACCTGTATGAGTTTCTTTCTTCTGAACACAAAAATTGATATTTTGAAGCATGTTGGATATCCAATCAGTTGATAGGTCACATTGACCTCCAGTATAAAAATAAAATACACTATGGAGGTCAATGTGACCTATCAACTGATTGGTTACGGACATCCTTCAAAATAAAAATACTTTTGTGAAATTCATACAACTTGAGGGTGAGTAAATGACAGAATTTAAATTTTTGGGTGCACTATCCCTTTAAATTACAACACAAGCGCATTTATTTTTGAATGTTACCGAGTTCAAAAGAATGCTGCATAACAGAAATGACCCAGTAAAATATGTGTATAGTAAAAAATATCAATCTGGTGTATTGTTTTCCTTAACGGAAATAATTCATGAAATGTTTTCAAGTATTTCTTGGAATCTCAGATGCAAATAAGCCAGCAGTCAAATGATGAAAACGCATAAAGGATGTTAACCGAAACCAGCCCATGGAAACCACAGGGTCATTCCCAGCCACAGAGGTGAAGAGCTGAGCTTGAATCTGTCAGACAAACATAAAGCTGCCCAGCCAAGGTTTTCCACTGCCAAGTCACCAAGTGCCTATCACTGTTGACCTTCTGTTGAATTCAATTCAGCCAGTCAAAAATGGTCTGGGAGTCTGAACACCTGACTAATCCAGGGCAACTGCGACAACTAAAACTTCTGTCCGGTGTGATCATATTTCAGACAGAGGGCATTAAAATATAGGACAAGAAGAGAAGATGGTATACGCACAACTGTGAACTAAAAACCTGCCCTTTGGGGATTGTGTTGAGCCACATGTCTCCTAAACACAACAATAATTGTATTTTTTTTTAATCATATCAGAGCCTCCTGGTTATGAGATCTGGATTGGCTTGTTTGCAGAAGTAAACAATAAAGATGCTGATTATGACATGCACAAAAATATCATACAACACGCAATATGGTAAAGAGCTCCTCTCACAGAATTGAGAAACTAAATAGTTATTATTTATTAGAATTAATTATTATTATAGATGCACCGATCAACCGACCAGGGATCGGCTATATGACAACATGAACAGATGAACTTCATCTCCAAAGATGCTCTGAGAGTCACGTCATGAGCATTTTACCGTTTAATTTGAGAATAAATGGAAGGGTTTATTTACTTTTCATTTAAATTAATGTTTTATGCCTTCATTTGATTACCAAAAACTAAAATACACAACACAGAATTTGTGTAATTTTTTTTTTTTTTTTAACATTTCAAAAGGCCCTATAAATGTAAACAAAAAAATAATTTGTGTAAGTTTATGGAGTAAGTTTATGGATTATGGATTGAAATCAGTTTATTTTTCTTCTTACTTTTTAAAGTAATTTTTTGTTTGTATAAACTGTCAATTATAGCTCTTTGAAAGAAAATCGGAATCGGCTGGTCACACTTACAAAAAAAAAAGAATAAATCAAAAATCAGCCAAGAAATTTGCAATTGGTGCATCTCTAATTATTATTTCATTAGATTAAAAATTATTATTCATTTTAGCTAAAGTGACTGTCAGTACACTTCTTATGGGAACAGTAACCCTGGAGTAACCTGATGTTAAAGTTCTGTCATCATTTACACACGTTCACATCGTTCCAAACCGATATTTTCTTTTTTTTCTGTGAAAAAAAAAGTAATATATTTTCCATAAAATAAATACAATGAAAGTGAATGAGGACTTGAGCTATCAAGCTCCAAAAATGACAAAAAGCACTGTAAAACGAATCCATAAACTTACGTTAATCCACGAACTGCATTAGATTTCCAAGTTTTCTGCAACCATATGATAGTTTTGTTTGGGAGCAGATCAAAATTATTACAGTTATTAACAACAAATTTCCCCTCTGGCTCCGAAATATCTTTTGCACTTGCGTACATTTAAATTAATTGAAGGGTGAAGGGATAGTTCACCCAAAAAAACATCTACTCACCCTTAAATTGTTCCAAATCTGTATAATTGTTTTCTTCTTCTGCTGAACACAAAAGAAGATTATTATTTTTTTATGGATAATCAATGGGTCAATGGTGGCCCACAACTGTTTGGTTACAAACATTCTTCAAATATCTTTTTTTTTTGTGTTCAGCAGAAGAAATTCACACAGGTTTGGAACAACTTGAGGATGAGTAATGATGACAGAATTTCCATTTGCGGGTGAAGTATCCTTTTAAAAAAATGACAGGCAAGAACCAGTTATTTTTTACTTCAATGACATCAAACCTAGCTCGAGTTGGTGTCATATGTATTAATTTAATGATATTTCAAGGTGTTTTATGCCATTTGGAGCTTGACAGCCCTCATGTCCATTCACTATCATTGTATGGAAAGGATCAGCGTTGATATTCTGCAAATAAAAATGTTTGCATTCCGCAAATGACAGAAAAACATTAAAATAGGGTGAGTAAATTGTGACAGTATTTAATTTTTTGGGGTGAACTGTCCCTTTAAATGCATTGCTCAAAGGAACAATGGTGGTAGTTCACGGGTCACCTGTTCTCTGCTGTAAAGACCAAATTGGACCAGTATGAATCTCCATGCTTGTCTGGCTGGTGGACCAGTATAACTAAAAAAAAGCAATGCTGGTCAACCAGTAGCCTACTGTCTTTCTAATGAGGCTGGTTAACAAATGGAGGCTTGCTTTGTTAAGCTCGTCAAATCCAGGTACCAGCATTCGGGCATCTAAAGCAACACATCCTGGTCCTTGTGGTATGAACCTACACTCTATAACCCCGACACCACATCACCCCGAAGAATCTGCTGTTTCTCAAGCATGGTGGACCAGAATGCATCAGTGGTCTGTCAAACAATGCACTCTGCACCTAAACACTGATCTTTGAAAAAACACAACACATAATGCAAAATGTGACCACAGTCAGATCAGTTACCACAGCAACATGCATTAACTGTCACTTGGACAAGACTTACATTGTTGCATCAGCTGGGACTAGTGATAGAAATACAAAAATAGCTGACATATGACGGGCTCAGCTGTTTAAAGAGCTAAACCACAGCTATTACAGACACAAAAACCCATTATCAGATACTGTCGAATGAAATATAAAAGACAGTATAAACAACGCTTACCAAACGATTCGAGCTTCTCTCTTCCTTATGTCATTCACGCCCAGCAGATCAACCTGCCCCAGCAAGGCTCTTTAAACCTACTGTCTACCAGAAAGGACGTGAATTCTCCGCTCTATTATGAACCATACCCTGTATTTACTTTCACAAATACACACTTTTGAATTAAATATAACTAAACGCCACCCGGCAAAGAGGAGTTACGCAATGCGAGGACGAAATGCCGGTTAATCTCGCGCTAGAGGGTGTTTATAGTAGAGTAGGTTGCCGCTCCGCAAGCTGTTGCCATGAAAAATAGCGGCGTTTGTTTTCGGGAATACACGTACAGCGGTGGATTTTACGCATATGGCGTATTGTCATGACGTCATGACGTTTATATCGTAAGGGTCCGTTGTGTAGCTTTTGTTTTTGCGATATTATTTACCATTACTGTATCAGGGTTATTATCGTTAACTAAAACTGTGTGTGTGTGTGTGTATATATATATATATATATATATATATATATATATATATATATATATATATATATATATATATATATATATATATATATATATATATATATATATATATATATATTTAAAATAATGGTTTCCTATTTAAATATATTGAAATGTATTTCTGTGATGCGATGCAGTGTCACGTGATCTATTATATTTTTAGGAGTTTTTCAATGAATAATAATAATATTAAAATGAACAGCTTTTATTTTTAATAGAAATCTTTTTACAATATACACTACCGTTCAAACGTTTGGGGTCAGTGATTTTTTTTCTTTCTTTTTTGAAAAAAAAAAAACTTTATTCACGAATTAAATTGAGATTTATATTTTTAGAAAAATTATCCATTTGGAATAAATGTTGTTCTTTTTAACTTTATATTCTTTAATGAATCCCCCCCAAAAAAGAATGGAAGGTTCCAAAAAAATACTAACGCTGAAATAAAAATTAATGACCATTTTTTTTACTAAAATTTGTAAAAAGTGTATAAAAAGTGAATTCAAAATTAATATAAACTACAATAGTATATAAATAACACTACAATAACACTATAATGTATTCATATTTTTCTTTTATTAGAAATATTCTATCATTTAAATTACATTTATTTATTATTAAAAAATATATATATATATCAATATCAAACTGGGTGGAAAGCAGAACAGCATCCATCACATGCCTCCTCTTTCAAGCCATGCAGTCCAAGGTTCTTCAAGTTTGAACAACTCAATCATCTCTTGGCTGTGCTTTCCACACTTTACCATTTTCACATTGTTGTACTTAATACACAATTTTAATCTATAATTTTATGTTCATGGAAAGTTGCTTGAGAAGACTCGGAACAATCAGTAGCACGAGTCATATGGATTTGATACTTTTACTCTGTCATTGCAACAAAACTGCAACAAAATCACACTGAAACCACAGTATGTTTTCAATAAGAGTTGTATTACTATTCAAAGCAAAATCAAAGTCTTCTCTCTTGTCTTAACTCTGAAACGGCAGAGGACAGTGAAGTCACTTTCTTCTTCAACCTTCGAATCCTGGCGCTCTGCAGTTTCAGCCGTTTCCTGTAGTCTGAAAGCTCGCCTTTGGCCAGGTTTAAATTGTTCTTCAGCATCTCTGGCGATTCGGCCATGTAGGTGTGATCCATGGAATGACAAACTGTGTCAGATGGCACAGAAGGACAGCAGGGTAAATGGCTATTATTATATAATATGTTACATCGTCCACTGGGATGGATCTCTGATGCCCCATTGCTTTCATTCACAATAACCCTCACAATCTCCTCCACAGCTTCAGCGTTTCTCAACTCATCATCCCCACGCCTCTGTCTTCGTCTGGTGTGTTGTGGCTTCTTCTGCAAGTGCTCAGGGAAGGAAAAAATGGTGGGAACAGCAGCTGTAGTAAGGCGCACTTGGCCCAAATTGTTTGTAAAGAAACAGCTATCTTCAAAGTGGACAGAGCATAGGCGAGAACAGGCAGCTGGCTTCCACTTGTCCCGTCTGAGATTCACCATCCACTGCCGCAGCCTGCTGTTATCACCTAAAGGGAAACTGAATGAGAGATAAAGATAAGTAGACAAGTGTGAAAAAAACACTACATATAGAGAGAGACAAAGGGGCTTATTCCGACTGGATCAACCAATTCACTAAATGATTCAAAGATTCGACCCAAAAGAAGTATCGTTGAATGTTCTAATACAGACTAACTAAGAAACTGCTCACAGCTCTTGAAGATGTGATTAGAAATAAGATGTACTGCTGGTAAAAATAAATAAATAAATAAAAAAGTTTACTGGTTGCTAATAAGAACGTCATCCATCGAATAGTGTGTTTTATGTAAATTGCAGCTTTTCGAATAAAACTCAACCAATGCATCATGAATGGTTTCTGACAAGGTTCTCCACTCATAACTTTACTATTTTTGTTGTTGTTATTAGTGTTACTATTACATATTGGCAAAGAGAAATCATAAAGAAAAGTCAAATATTCATAGTCAATTTAACTTACCCAAAAAATTGTAAACTAGATCCTTGTGAGTGGCGATTTTTACAATTTATAGCAGCGCACGACATCATATGAGGCTTCAAGTTCAAGGCAATGACTACAAATATAAAACTTATGAACAAATAAGAGAGTTGTGTCTGTTTTTAAGACCAATGCACAAGACAGCAGTACTTGCTCAGGCGTTTTACAAACCAGTGGTGCATTTCCGCCAACTACTGGACTGGAGTGTGGAATGTATGAGGATTGTTGGATGTGGTTGAATGCAAAAAGCACCATAAGTGTCATAAAACTCATCCATCCAATCCGACTGCGATCTATTACATCTCTTATGAAGCCACAAAATGCGTGAGGAACACACTGAAGTTGAATTTGTTATATCAAATTTTTCTTCCCTCTACTCTACCGCAGATCTCCTGCCATTATGTTATGCAACAGCGGCATCTAGTGGTGTGTTGCCTGCATTGCAGCGCTGCTGAGCATATGAGCTTCTTGTGTTCCTTTCCGATAGAAACAAAGACAAACTCAGACATAGATTGCAGAAAAGAGAATTCAAAGCCTTTCAAGATGGGTATATAAATTATTACTCAATAATAATCAACAGACAGCTTATTTTTAAGCTTAAAACGTAATAAACATTTTCTGTTTTTCTATCAACATTTTCTATCAAGTCAATAATATAATATAATAATATAATATAATATAATATAATATAATATAATATAATATAATATAATATAATATAATAATAGGCCTTATTCACGATTAATCACATCCAAAATAAAAGTGTTTACATAATGTGTACTTGGTATAATTATGTATTTATAAATACACACTCATTCAAGTATTTATGAAATATTTGCATGTATATTCTGTACATATATTTATATAATTTATATTATATATAAAAAAATCTTAAATATATATATGTGTGTGTGTATATTTATACATAATAATTATACACTACACACATAGCCTATATTATGTAAACACAAACTTTTATTTTGGATTTGACAGCACTAAATATAATAATATAATATAATATAATATTATATAATATAATATAATATAATATAATATAATTAATATAATATAATTAGGGCTCTACAATAAAAAAATAGCAGAGATTTGAAAAATAAACAGATTATTTTATGAAGAAAAATGTCAGCTAAGATTGTTCACTTTATGAAATGACTTTCAAAAAATATTTTGATGGTCCCATTTTTTTAATTGTTCGGATAATCGGCGAATACAACTTTGAAGTATTACATTTATATTGACTGTGAACACACAATCTCCACAAAGACACTCTTCATGTCATTTTTATAAAGGTTAAAAAGAAATAATTATAATAGGACGGGAGTTACAGTGGTTGTTTTGCTGGTTCGTTTACCTGAGCATATATATTTCATTTAATAAAAGTAATATGTATTATAATAATTGCATTAAATATTTAATAGGCTTGGGTTTAGGAGCTTTTGTATGACATACAATGACAGAAGAGACTTGATTTCCCTCTCAAAGGAACGGGCCGTTGTAATGCTCCTCTAACCAAAAACATCTCATCATGCACGTTCACGTCAGGAACGAGGGGCCACAGGGGTCATCTTTAAAAACCTTCAAACAAACAACTCCAGACTTCAGTGATGACATCAATTCCTGGATGGCAGCATGGCTCTAATTCCACTTCCACGCCGGATTTCTAAAACAGGGAAGGGGGGAGGCTGGCAAATAGACAACAACACCGGATTGAGGAAATTGACGAGGGCATACTATGTGCAAAACAAACTTGTTTAAAGCTGACAGCCATGCAGCCCGAGCTGTTTCATTCACTATCACATCTGAAGAGGACAGCTCCTCCCTGGTGCACTAGACCCGAGCACAGCATCCAGCGTGGTGTTCGCAATCACTTCAAGGCATGCATTTCTACGCGATCCCAGTCTTGTTGTTGATGGCGTTTGGAGCTGCTGACGCGTGGGGTCCCGGTGGTAAATACGCCGTGAACTGCCCGGACAAATGCAACCCCGCGCAGTGCGGCTCGACGCAGCGCTGCAGGCGCACGGTGCTGGATGACTGCGGATGCTGCCAGGTCTGTGCGGCGGGACGGGGAGAGCACTGCTACCGCACCGTGTCCGGGATGCACGGCGTCAAGTGCGGACCGGGACTCTTCTGCGACTTCTACAAGGATGAGGATGATTATGGAGATGAATATGGCATCTGTAAAGGTACAGTCTGCTGTGTGCACCTGTTTAGGCAGATTGGATTGTGCATGGGGGAAATATTATTCAAGTATGAAGTAGCCTATTCAATGGTTTTGTAATCAGTTATGGACACAACTGAAGTAAAAAATCAAATGCAACTTTCAGAACAAGAGAGCACTTCAAAAAATAACTTATATGAAGACAGAAAGAACATTAAATTATTACTTTTATTTTACCAAAAAAAAAAAAAAAAAAAAAAAATATATATATATATATATATATATATATATATATATATATATATATATATATATATATAAAATCTCAGAACATTTCATTATATATAAATACATTTATTGAATTTACATATACCAATTACTTGGTATGCACTTATTACTTAGTATCCATATTTTCTCATGTAGCCTAAATTGAAGTTATCTATGTACATTAGATATATAATTTTTTTAAAACATAGAAAAGTAATCATAAAAAATCTATTAGCTTTAGAGTTTAATACAGTTATATCTCAAACCTTTAATATTCTGTGCACAATACCATATATGCACTATATACATATATGCATGTGTATATATTTCAAAACAAGTTGTGTAGAAGAAAAACATGTAAAAGTTTCAGTGTCAAAATGAGTCAACAATGTGATCAGAATGTAAAAAAAAAAAAAATTACTATATATGAATAGTGTATGAATATATATATCATGCATACATATAGAGTTTGTAAACTGTCCTCACAATTTCAGAACTTTTACTCTCACCTGTTCAAGGCGGATTCTTTTTTTTATATTCTAATATTTACCAAAACCCTCATGGTTAGCTGAAGTTTTCGGGGTGGGTGCAGGTTAAAGAACAGTTCGGCATACTAAAGAAAACTAACCCCAGAGTGTCTTACTTAATGTATTATGTAAGAACAACGTGAGTTGGTGAATGAACACTTTGTATTAAGGGAACACTCTCTCTCCACACCAATTACTCACACTCAGCCCTTTAATTGAGCCTTGGTGTTAGATGTAAGTGAGCCTTTCTGATCCTTTTACACCTGACACAAACGCTGGATCAGCAATGAGCAAACATCTTCAGAAAGAGACTATTTGCCAATGACAATTATTTACTTCCAGATCCTGTAATGCTGAATTAACTGTAACGTGTTTGTTTCTCTTATCAGACTGCACGTATGGAACTTACGGGATGGAATGTCGGAAAGCATGCAACTGTAAAGCAGGTGGACTGTGTGACAGAGAAACGGGCGCTTGTCTGTCCTTTAAGTTCTTGGCTAAAATGGCCATGCTGAAATCTCATTCAAGTGAAGGTGAGTTTTTTGTTTATTAAAGTGCACAAAGTAATTTATTTTCTCACTTGAAATTTGAAGTGTCTATCACACTTTAGATTAGGGTCAAATTCTCACTATTAACTAACTAACAACTATGACTTTTGCCTCTATAAATTCCAAATTACAGCTTATTAATAGTTAGTAGGGTAGTTACATTTATGTATTTAGTAGCATTAAGGGATGTAGAATATGATCATGCAGAATAAGGCAATAATATGTGCTTTATAAGAGCTGATATTACTAATACGTGCTAATATAAGTAGCCAATATCCTATGCATGCTAATAAGCAAAACAGTGAGAATTTGACCCTAAACTGAAGTGTCCTTTGATATAAAGTGAAATGTGTCAAATTGTATTCATTTTTTTATCATATTACAGGTAATGAACTGGGCTCGGGTGACACCAACACTGAAACCAGCAGCAATCGGTCCTCGGCTCGCAACTTTCTCACCCCTCGCTGACAGCAACTCCCCCTCTTTAGTTTAAATAGTGTACATGTAGCATAATATATTCAAAGACCAAACGGATATATTTTAATATGTTTAAAAGGGTCAAAGACAACGATATGTTTTATTCTGTATATTTTACAGATGTATATGCCAGTAATGTATTTATTCCAAAGCATGTCACTTACACACACACACACACACACACACACACACACACACAAGAGTTATAACACAATAACAATATTCCCTCAGCAACTCATTATGCTGAAACACAAAAATGAGATGTCAAAATTGTGGTTGAACTGAAAGAACACACACAAACACTTTATGAATGTATTACAATTAAACATGCAGCAGTGTTTATATAATCACATTTAATGACATGCATACATTCTAAGATTATATACCAGACTCAGTTCCAAGGCTGATCAGCATTAGCATCAGTTATGACTTTAATATGCCATCATATATTTGACCTCATGGTCTCTGTAATGCTAAACAATGATGTTTTAAATGTGGTATATTCTAGCCAAGGAGATTATTATAATTTATGGACTGTATATCCTTATAAGCTGTGTGTAAATTATTCTCTGTGAATCTTTGCTTTAAAACCCTCTTGAAAGAGATAATATGAATTATTTTATGTATGAGATTTAAATTAAAACCATGCCATTCTGAGAAAAAAAGATATGCTCTTGGTGGTGTATCAATCTCTTTTTTGTCAAATTTTTAAAGTGGAATTTCTATATATTTATATTGCCAAAAGTGTTGGGACACCCCTCCAAATCATTGAATTCAGGGGTTCCAATCACATCCATGGCCAGAGGTGTATAACATCAAGCACCTATGCATGCAGACGCTTCTACAAGTGAAAGAATGGGTCGCTCTCAGGAGCTCAGTGAATTCAAGCGTGGTACCGTGATAGGTTGCCACCTTTGCAATAAGTCCATTTGTGAAATTTCCTCAATACTAAATATTCCATGGTCAACTTTTAGAGGTATTATAACAAAGTGGAAGCAATTGGGAACAACAGCAACTCAGTCACAAGGTGGTAGGCCACGTAAAATCACAGAGCGGGGTCAGCGCATGCTGAGGCGCACAGTGCGCAGAAGTCACCAACTTTCTGCAGAATTTGGTGGAGGGCGGGATTAAGCTGTGGGGTTGTTTTTCAGGGGTTGGACTTGGCCCCTTAGTTCCAGTTAAAGGAACTCAATGTTTCAGCATATCAAGACATTTTGGACAATTTCATGCTCTCAACTTTGTAGAAACAGTTTGGGGATGGCCCCTACCTGTTCCAACATGACTGCGCAAAGCAAGGTCCATAAAGACAGGGATGAGCAAATTTGGTGTGGAGGAACCTCAACCCGACAGAACACCTTTGGGATGAATTAGAGTGGAGACTGCGAGCCAGGCCTTCTCGTCCAACATCAGTGCCTGACCTCACCAATGCACTTCTACACACTCCAAAACCTTGTGGAAAGCCTTCCCAGAAGAGTTGAAGCTGTTATAGCTGCAAAGGGTGGACCAACTCCATATTAAACCCTATGGATTAAGAATGGGATGTCATTAAAGTTCATCTGCATGTAAAGGCGGGCATCCCAAAACTTTTGGCAGTATAGTGTGTTGACAACACTGATTCCAGAATATTCGAAATACTGTTTTTAAAAACGTATCTAAAACATATTTTAAAATATATTGTAGATTTTTTTAAACGGAAAAAGGTAAAACATTAACTTTTCTTTCCATTCTAGAATTGTCTATAAATGTCTTAAAACCAACATTCAAAATCACTGCTGAGGAAAATATTGTGTATTTAGATTTAGATTTGTGAATTAGACTACACACAAACCTTGTGACAACTAGCCCCGAATACAAATAAATAGGCCACCTTCTTCCAATTAGACATATTTCAAAGAATACAGATATTCTACACCCTTAAAAATAATAAACATATTTTTTCACCCAGATGCTCCTTTACAGAGGTTTCTGAATGAAAACTGCCTCATGACCCGTCCTCATCCTGAGCAGTACAGCAGATGCGCTTCAACACAAGCTCTGAAAATACCCACAGCTGACTATTAATAACCATCAGATCCCTCACCTCGCCGAGTTCTCATATGAGGCTGTTTCCCAGCATCCCACTTGTTTATTTCCTGTGTTTCCTGACACCTGTAAAAATGGCCTTACTTCCTGTTGTTGTTGTGTCTGCCTCTGGGACAGGATTCAAAAACGGCTGGAATTTGTCAACTGACACACGTCACCACAGGACAGGACGGGAAACGAGGAATGTCACGCTTCCGTCACCGCAGCAGGTTAAAAAAATATCTTCCGCGCGGCAAACTTCACGTCACTGAAACATAAACAGGTTTATTGACGTGTCTGAATGAAATCAGAACATAGAACTTAAAAGACTAAAAACATGACAAAAAGTGTCAGTGTAAATAGAATTCATAAACATGCATTGTATGAACACCCATATTTAAGACGGCCCTAAAATGTGTAGGCATTTCACTGTCATTTGGGTCATATAAGGATATAGAACAGCATCAAGTCATTTCCATCTAGGGATTTTAATGGTCAAAAAGCTCACCTTCCTGCCAAAGGTTATTTTTAGAGTCCCATTTGGGAGCATTTTTGAGGATTTTCCTTCTTTTCATGCATTGTTTCCTCAACAGGCGCAGCGATTCTTTCCTCTATAAGCCACAATGAGCTGTAGTATGAGACACCTTTGACTTCATGGTGCCTTTGACTCAAACACACACACACACTTGAATATGTGGTTTACGGTGACTCTCCATAGGTATTTTTATAGCCTACTCAACAAACTGTACATTCTATCCCCCTACATTTACCCTATCCCGAAAACCCATCACACAAAAGCATTTTTACATTTTCAAAACTCATTCTGTATGATTTTTAGGGCCCTATCATACACCTGGAGCAATGTGACACCAGGTGCGATGCAAGTGTTTTTTGCTAGTTTCAGCCCAACGCAGTTATCAATTTCACGTCCAGTGGCATGTTGTTTAAATAGCAAATGCACTCGTGCCCATCTGTTCACCCATGGGCATGCTGGTCTGAAAACGAGGTGTGTTCAGGCGCATTGTTGGCACTTTGCTATTTCGAACTGAAAGCGCAGTTTTTTTGTGTGTTATTTAAAGGGCCCGTTAGTAATGTGCTCCTATAGGCGGAGGCCGGGAGCACACCACGAGTACACTCTGCTATTACACACACAGGGACACGCAGCAGCACATAAACATTTTTAAATATTGAAAATAAAAGGAGAACCATTTTCTCTGGAGAAGCGTTCAGTCTTTCCGCTCAAATTCCGCCATGTACTCTATAGAGTAATAATCATGAAAATTTTGAATGGGACTCGAGTGGACTCGGAAATAAGTCAGAGTCCTAATATGTTCGAGTCCAAATGCACCCGAGTCCATGACAAGACCGAGACCATTAAAATATGATCTCGAGACCGAGTCCGAGTCTCGAGAACAAATCACTGGCCCTTAGTGCACCTGCGCTTCAGACCATGATCTCAGATCGTTAAAATAGGGCCTCATGAGGACCTCAATTTAGGTCCTCACCGTGACACAAGACATGAGTCAGTGTGCATTCAGGTTGAAGTCCCCACAGAGATAGAAAAACATGAACCCACACACAAAATATTGAAATAATATTTACATATCTATTTTCTATTTGAATATATAGTAAAGCTGCATTTTCAGCATCATTACTCCAGTCTTCAGAGTCACAAAATCCTTCAGAAATCATTCTAATATGATGATTGGCTGCTAAATTATTATTATTATTGTCAGTTTTTTCTGCTTGATATTTTTATGTATTTATATTATTGCTTGGTTATTTGTATTTATCATTTTTTACAGGATTATTTTGATTATTTTGAAAGTTCAATGAACAGCATTTGTATGAAATAGAAATATTTTGCAGCATTATAAATGTCTGACACTTTTGATTTTTGATTAAATGAATGCACGCTATTGTAGGCTACAAGTGAGAAGAAGGAGAACTGTTTTGCAGGATAAACGTAACTGACATCACTGACACTTAATAGTTATTTTTCATATTCTATTTTATATGTGTGGTGTGACCATGACCCGGTCAAGACACAAAACATGCCGACGGAGAGACAGACAACGAGAGAGAGAGAGTTGAAGAGGTCTCTGATAACACAGATCTGCTCCGTGCTTCACTCAGGCACGAATGTAGCGGTTCATCATTCCCCTGAGAACTGAGGAGCAGTCCCGCGGCCAAACAAAGGCCTCGTTCTGAAAAACAGGAAGGAGTTGGTGACAAATACCCTTTATCTGACTCCCCGAACACGTCAACATCGCCCTTCAGAAACAAAGGTGTACAAAGCACCTCGTAAATACAGCTGATTTACGGCAACAGACCGTGTTGATATTTCGACGGCAACAGGTTGTTTATTAGCCTGGGCGAAGTGCATAACGGTAACCTGAATGTGTGTTAGGTCACAACCTTCACAAAAATGAAGCTATGTCTGGGTCGTCCACTTCAACAACAATGAATCGGATGTCTAAATTTAGGAATAAATACGCAGACGAGAAATTGATTAGATGTTTGGAATTCCACAGGCCTACAGACAGAGTCGTGAAAAAGCTCCAATAATGTCTCGAAGTGGCTTTGAAGCCGACAGCCAAAAGGTCTGCACACAAACCGGTCACGACTTAACACAAGTTTACACTGTTTGAGGAGGTGTTTAGGTTGACAATAAACCATTTCCCACAATCCCTATAATCTGTTAGGACTGATGGGTCAAGGTTGGGCTCTGTTAGCCCCTGCTGGTAGTTTCTGTAACTACACCATCTGCATGCAAAATATTTATTAGGGCCCGAGCACCGATGGTGTGAGGACCCTATTGGATTTGCTCCGTTTATTAGGGCCCGAGCACCAATGGTGTGAGGACCCTATCCGTTTATTATTATTATTATTATTATTATTATTATTCTCCCGAATTAATTGCTTTTTGGGGGGCTACACACGCTCGAAAACTCACAAAACTTTGCACACGCGCCAGAAGTGGCGAAAATTTACGTCTGTTATGGGATTCAGAATTAGGCGTGGCAAAACGTAGTACCCCTCCTGCTATGAAATTCGGCAGACACATGTAACAGCCCAATACCTACAAAAAAGTGGTGGGCAAGTGATCCAGCCAGTAGCCGTGCCTAGAGTAGGAGGGCAGCGAAATGTATTCTAGGAATTGTTGTCTTTCATCCCCATGAGACAAAAATACATTTTCTGTGTTTTCTCAATCTAAAAGGCACCAAATTCAAAAATGATTTCACATTTGTTTAAATACAGATTCACCTTCGCAGCGCTGAAGTACCCCTTTAAGGTTTTGACGTGATCGGCTCGGGTTCGAATCCGCCTTTTTCCACGCTTGCTCCCTTTTCCCCCATCACATATCACATCGGAAAGAAAATGTTCTGAAAGTGGAAATAAATTGCCTAACAAAATGTTTAATAATAATAAAAGTATTTATTCGGTAGGGTTAGGGGTAGGTGTAGGGAGGGCTTTTATTGTCCCATTAAGGCGACATCCTCTTTAAATAATTTTAATAAATATAATCATTTACACTCTATGTTATTATTGCATCCTGTTAATGTAATAATTTGTTACATTTATATAGCACTTTTCTGGGTTATTAAAAGTGCATTTCATATAGAAGGGGGGAATCTTCTCAACCACCACCAATGTGCAACATGCACCTGGATGATGCGACAGCAGCCATATTGCGCCAGAACACCCAGCACACACCAGCTGATTGGTGGATAGCAGACAGAGTGATGAAGCCAATCGATATATGGGTATTATTAGGAGGCCATGATGGACAGAGGCCAATGGCCAAATTTGGCCAGGATGACCGGGGTTACACCCCTACTCTTTTCTAGAGATTTTTTATGACCACAGAGAGTCAGGACCTCCGTTTAACGTCTCATCCGAAGGACGGTGCTCTTTGACAGTGCAGTGTCGCCATCACTATACTGGGGAGTTAGGACCCACACAGACCACAGGGTGAGCACCCCCTGCTGGCCTCACTAACACCTCTACCAGGAGGTCTCCCATCCAGGTACTGACCAGGGTCAACCCAGCTTAGCTTCAGTGGGAAACCAGTCTTGGGTTACATGGTGATATGGCTGCTGGCAATGTACAACAATACTGAGGTGCAAATAGTATATATCTGTCAAAATAAAGAATAAATTGCATGTAATTACTATTTATACAGATTGCAAAGAACTGCTTTTACATGGTGTAAATAGAATATATCACTATTCTTAGTAAGCTATTTCACTTAGTAAATAGCATCTACAGCTATTTGCACTTAGTGTAAATACCATCTATCGCTAAGAAAAGTTGCTATCTTGTTGCTATTTACACTTGTTACCGCTGCATTACGTTTGGGGTAAGTTTTTAAAATATTTTATGCTTTCAAAGTAAGCATAAATGTATTTTTCTGATCAATACTAAAATTAAAAAAATACAAAATTAAATATCACAACTTAAAATTACAGTTTTTACTACACTGTAACACCAACAGTTGTTCTTACTAAGACGTTTTTTAGTAAACTTTACTTAATGTCCAATAATTTGTTGAACTTACTTAAAAAAAAATTGTAATCTGAACTATCTGCATGCTATGCCTTTGTTACTTAGAAAACCCAAGTTAACACTACTTGACTGGTTTGAGTACCATTTTGCCAAACCCCAAAAAATAAGTGGGCGGGCAAAGTGTTTTTGAGGCAGGGCAATTTTTAATAGACTTTTCACTAATAATTAAAAATAATTCCTCACCATAATTGTGATTAGTGTTCCCTTTGGTTGGGCACTTGGAACTTCATTCCTATTATTGTAATTTTCTTCCATTATTAATGCTGCATTGCAACAAGAAATCACAGTTACCTGATTTCAAAGGAAGGAACTCATCATAAAGTAATACATCATAAATAACTAATATTATATATTATTGTATATAATGCAAGTGTGCTTCATGTCAGATAAAGAAATTATAAAAATGTCTCGCTAATATTTATGGGATAACCTTTTAATTGGGTTGAAACAATCCCTCAATATTTGTGACAACAGCAATTGACCATGTTTGAGTCACACACACACTTCAACATTCAGCATGCAAAACACAACAATGGTAACAGGGATTTTTTTTATTTAATTTTTTTATTCATTTAATATTAATAAGACCTTTACAAGTTTATTTGCTGTCATTATTGGGGTTATACTGACAAAAGACATATGGTAAAATAAAGCCAAAAATAGTAAAAATGAAGCAGTTAATTTATTCATGCTGCAATGCACTCTGGGAGTACGCTTCCTCTGACCACAGATATAATTAACGGTTTAAGTAAGTTCAACTTAATAGAATTAAGTAATGCTTAATGAATTGAGGCAACAAGTTTGGAAAATTTATTAAGTAAACTGAACTAATTCGTTTTTACGGTGTAAAACATTAGTGTTGTGCGTCTTGAGACAAAACAATGGCAGTGACATATTTTATAATATATTTTAGTGCAAGTTGCTATCAGTTAAAACAGCTCAAACATGTCTGAGAGCAAGGGATGTGCGATATTGACAAAAAAAGATATCTCGATATTTTCTGGGATATTCTCGATAACAATAATTAGACAATATTTTGCTGTGTGTTACATTGTGCTGGTACTTTGGCAGGTTTAGGACAGCCATGGTCAGCTGACTCCTAAAGTTTATGATATTCTTCATAATCTGTGTGATGGTCACTTCACAGAAGTGAATGAAATCATCCTTTTTACCTTGATAATTTTTTTTTAATTTTTTTTTTACATCATTTGTGTCAATTTCATAAATGTAATACAAAAATAATTATAATAAGACACAATAGGGCTGTTACCAATCAAATTAAATAAGTATCAACAAAATTATTCTTTGCAGTGCAGAGGAAACACAGAAGCTGCACCTGAGATGGCATCTAGATCATTTACACAGCTCAACTGACAAATTAATAACCAGCAGTTATGCATAAATAATGTTTTGAAGTTTAAAAAATAAAATGTTGAATAATATTGATATTTGAAATTATTTAAAACATGAAAAGATATTTTACCTGTGAAAATCAAACCGCCAGTAGGTGGCAGCAAATCTCATGAAATAATGCAAAAACAGGCAACATGGAAGTCTAAACTGTCTGTGAGTCACTTAATTTTAACTTCTTTTTTAGTATACTTGCATACAATCAATATCACATTTGAAAAACTGCAATCTTTGTGTGATATGTTATTAACTATAGAATCATGCGGTGAAAGCGTGTACACCAGACCAGTGGCCTGTTGCACAAAGCTGGTTTCAGTTGCAACCCAGGTAAGTTTGAGATTAGTTTGAGCAAACTCTGGTTTTCCGGCTCAAGAAGGTGGATTGGTTTTTAGCGGTGTTCATCACCATGGTAACTTACACTACACAGCTAACCTGCTCTGGAGCAGGTTTTATTCTGGGTTAGAGATCACAAACTCAAACTGGACCAATCAGCTGGAAGTAAAACTCACACCACCTCTATCTCTCAAATTAAAGTAGTTTATAGTGAAAAAACTTTAGAGACAAAATCCTCATCTTTTGGTGCAAATTATTTATTATATTTATAATATATGAATTATAATTACTTTTAATTCACATATGTTCATATAATTATATTATATTGACAAGTAGCCAAATATTAATATAAATATAAAACATGCATTCATAATTCTTTTAAACAACGTGTATTTATTTGAGCTCTTTGTGAACCTATAATTATTAGGCATATTTCTTTGATTCACATCATGCATTGATATAGTCAGATATTCTTTCAGCTGCCTTCTTAAATTGATGCTGCAGCATAAGTGTTTATTCCTGCTTTAAACACATTTAATTTCATGATAATTTTCAGAACGATCTCTTAATCTTCAGAACAGAAGTGAATCGGACAGACACTGTGATTGGCTGTTTGCCGACGTGTCACGCTTTCAGGTGCACGCGCTTCAGTGTTAATTGCAAACTCTGGATTAAACCTGAGTTGACAGAGAAAGTTTATACCAAGCTTTGAGAAACAATTGAACTTGATCTAAACCAGGTTGGATTTATCTGGATTTGTTAACTCTAAACCTACTTTGAAACTCAAAGTTTGTTCAGCTAGCTTCATGCAACAGGCCTCAGGGGCCTATACCATGAAGCCGGTTTAGCTAGCTAGCCACATATGTTTAAGCTTAGTTTGTACCAATCCTGGGTTTTAAGTACCATTAAAGTGGTTTGGCTTTTAGCAGTGTTCATCTCCATAGTAACTTACGCTCCGCGGTTAACCTGCTCCGGTGCAGGTTATGTTCGGGATAAGAGATCGCAAACTGAATTTGAACCAATCAGCTGTGAGCAAAATGACTCATCTCTGATGCAATAAAGCCACTCCCCCTGTTTCTCTTGCTCCAAATTAAAGGTCACTACATGATTAAAAATTGTCTACTTAATATAATAATTGTATAAAATTTATAATTATATAATGATATTTTATAAATTACATAGTAAAATATGTTTATACATTTTAATAATATTTCACAATATTACAGTTTTTTTAAATAACATATACATATAACATATATATATATATATATATATATATATATATATATATATATATATATATATATATATATATATATATATATATATATATATATATATATATATATATATATATATATATATATATATGTATATGTTATTTAAAAACTGTAATATTGTGAAATATTATTAAAATGTATAAACATATTTTACTATGTAATTTATAAAATATCATTATATAATTATAAATTTTATACAATTATTATATTAAGTAGACAATTTTAAACTAATTTCACAACTTTCACTTGCACTAGTAGCAAGATATTTTCTTTATTTATCCTCTTACATGGAAAATTATTTTCTTCTTTGTAAATGCATTTCAATTCTTTATACTTCAATGTCTTTATCTTCAGCAAAAATCATTTTGAATCACATTGGCTCTCTCGCGAGAAATGAGTCACACTTTGTGTTGAAAGGCATGTGATTGGCTGCTCACTGCTGATGTCACACTTTCATGTGCACGCGCTCCACAAACTCAAGATCAAAGCCTGATTTGACAGAGAAAGTTGATGATCAGCATCATGGGACCAACAAAGCCTGAATTGATTGGTTTGGTTTTGTCAACTCAAAACTAATCCTATAACCCTGAGTTTGTTAATCTACCATCATGGTACAGGCCCCAGCACTACTCTCTAATCAACAAACCTACATCATGTAGTGTGTGCGTGCACTCTCTGGGTGTGTGTGGGGGATATACTCGATAATGTCGGATCGCACATCGTTAAAACAACAATTACGATATTATCGCAAACGATATATATCGCACACCCCTACTGAGAGCTTAAGCCTTGTCTGTGAAACCGGGGGCATATGATGGTTGTACCTTTCCTTTCTATTTTTTGAAGTACGTCACATAAAGATGCAAATATTGATGTTTTCATTGCAACTCTTTTCATCACGTAGCTCTTTGTTTTTTATAAACGATAAAGGCTTCTTATCACTGTTTGGCCAGATATCACATCACAGAATTATGTAGATGTCAGTGTTTTTTTATGTTCTTGTCTTAGCATGGGGTGTGTGAGGGAGGGAGGGCTGAGCGTGCGAACGGTGCTGATACCTACTGTTGTTCTCACCACTGACTGTTATCTGTTCGGAAACAAAACAATCATTTCACAAACATGATGAAACACAAACAGCTCATTATGTCTGAGGAAATTATCAATTATATGAGACACTTGCACATTGTATTTTAAAAGAAAATCACTGGTCATTGGAAGATCATATAAAAAGAATAAGGGCAAAAGGTGATTAAAAACAGTGAAAAACATATGAGAATGAGAACCATTTTAACAGTGTCTTTACTACCTCTCTGGGTCTTGAAAGTGGTAATTACATTGCTGTCTATGGAGGGGGTCAGAAAGCTATTGGATTTCATCAAAAATATCTTCATTTGTGTTCCGAAGATGAACGAAGGTCTCACGGGTTTGGAGCGACATGTGGGCGAGTAATTAATGACTCAATTAATTTTATACACAACCATTTTATGAAGTGTTCATACAAGGAACGAACACCATTCAAAAGTTCAGTGTCTACAAGTCTGTCTAAAAAAATTAGCATATTGTGATAAAAGTTTTTTATTTTCCATAATGTGATGATAAAATTAAACTTTCATATATTTTAGATTCATTGCACACCAACTGAAATATTTCAGGTCTTTTATTGTTTTAATAATGATGATTTTGGCATACAGCTCATGAAAACCCAAAATTCTCAAAAAATTAGCATATTTCATCCGACCAATAAAAGAAAAGTGTTTTTAATACAAAAAAAGTCAACCTTCAAATAATTATGTTCAGTTATACACTCAATACTTGGTGGGGAATCCTTTTGCAGAAATGACTGCTTCAATGCGGCGTGGCATGGAGGCAATCAGCCTGTGGCACTGCTGAGGTGTTATGGAGGCCCAGGATGCTTCGATAGCGGCCTTAAGCTCATCCAGAGTGTTGGGTCTTGCGTCTCTCAACTTTCTCTTCACAATATCCCACAGATTCTCTATGGGGTTCAGGTCAGGAGAGTTGGCAGGCCAATTGAGCACAGTAATACCATGGTCAGTAAACCATTTACCAGTGGTTTTGGCACTGTGAGCAGGTGCCAGGTCGTGATGAAAAACGAAATCTTCATCTCCATAAAGCTTTTCAGCAGATGGAAGCATGAAGTGCTCCAAAATCTCCTGATAGCTAGATGCATTGACCTTGCCCTTGCCTAAAACACAGTGGACCAACACCAACAGCTGACATGGCACCCCAGACCATCACTGACTGTGGGTACTTGACACTGGACTTCAGGCATTTTGGCATTTCCTTCTCCCCAGTCTTCCTCCAGACTCTGGCACCTTGATTTCGAATGACATGCAAAATTTGAGCGACAGTCCAGTGCTGCTTCTCTGTAGCCCAGGTCAGGCGCTTCTGCCGCTGTTTCTGGTTCAAAAGTGGCTTGACCTGGGGAATGCGGCACCTGTAGCCCATTTCCTGCCCACGCCTGTGCACGGTGGCTCTGGATGTTTCTACTCCAGACTCAGTCCACTGCTTCCGCAAGGTCTGGAATCGGTCCTTCTCCACAATCTTCCTCGGGTCCGGTCACCTCTTCTTTTTGCAGCGTTTTCTGCCACACTTTTTCCTTCCCACAGACTTCCCACTGAGGTGCCTTGATACAGCACTCTGGGAACAGCCTATTCGTTCAGAAATGTCTTTCTGTGTCTTACCCTCTCGCTTGAGGGTGTCAATGATGGCCTTCTGGACAGTCAGTCAGGGCAGTCTTACCCATGATTGCGGTTTTGAGTAATGAACCAGGCTGGGAGTTTTTAAAAGCCTCAGGAATCTTTTGCAGGTGTTTAGAGTTAATTAGTTGATTCAGATGATTAGGTTAATAGCTTGTTTAGAGAACCTTTTCATGATATGTTAAAATTTTTGAGAATTTTGGTTTTCATGCTGTATGCCAAAATCATCAGTATTAAAACAATAAAAGACTTGAAATATTTCAGTTGGTGTGCAATGAATCTAAAATATATGAAATTTACATTTTTTCATACCATTATGGAAAATAATGAACTTTTATCACAATATGCAATTTTTTTGAGAAGGACCTGTATAACGTTTTTAAATCATTTTGAAAATAGTCTCTTATGCTCACCTAGGCTGCATGTATTTGATCCAAAGAATGTAGTAAAAACTGTAATATTGTGAAACATTATTACAATTTAAATTAACTGTTTTCCATTTTCATATGTTTTAAAATATAATTGATTCCTTTGATGCAAAGCTGAATTTTCAGCATTACTCCAGTCTTCAGCCACGTCACATGATCCTTCAGAAATCATCCTATTATGCTGATTTGCTGCTCAATAAACATTTATTGTGCGGCATAATATTTAAATTAATATATTTGAAAAATAAATATTTTGTAACATTATTAATGTCTTTACTCTCACTTTTGATTAATTTAAATAGGCTACCTATACTGAATAGAGAGAAAAAACTGGCCCCAAATTTAGTTGACAGTATAATGTGCATTCAGACAGAGACATTCTGGCCACTGGGGGGCACTAATGTCTAAGAAATATGTTTTATAATCTCATTCTTTTCTCCTCTGGAGATCTGACAAATAGTAGGCAGAGCAACATAATTATTTGTTTAGCGTGCTGGAGAGAAAAGTAAATAAAATGGGGTAAAGTTAATTTAATAAATGACATATTTTTGGTTAAGTATAAGATCATATTGCAGCCCTGCTTTTGGTTGTGACATGCATGTAAAGTCATTGCACAATTTAGGATGTTACATATTAATTTTGAAATTGGCTTGTCACCTGTCCTTTTTTTTACCATTCCCAGATGGAAGATGCAGACTTTTTGCACGAAAAAAAAAAAAAACTAAAAACTAAAATGAGCTACTAAGCTACTAGAATGTAGAATTGAAACCCTCAAAATAAGGCAGTCATAAAACCAACAGAGAGTGATGACCCCTGACAGCGCGAGCGAACCCCTCGGCCTTGATACTCAAGGCTCATGCTTGTCCCAGCATGCCTATCCGTCAACGGATCGTTCCAACCTGACCCCCGATACAATTCCTGTAAATTTTGATCAATTGAATTATTCCTTGGAAATTAACTCTAAACTTTGATGTTAGAGCCTTTTATTCCAACTCAGGACTAATTTTCACACTTGTAGTGTCAGAAACTGGCCGCTGCAACTCAACTCAACACACACACAACATTTTTTTTTTAAATGTATATACTTTTTAAAGCAGCACTATAGGTAACTTTTCAACCTTCATAATATCTTTTCAAGACTCTTGTGATGATACATCGACTTAAAATATGTTGAATGACACGTCTGCCATAGATTCGACGGGTCTGTATCGTTTTTAATCATACTTTTAAACTTCGGGTTTCGGGTAGTAACCCGAGAAAAAAAAGAACTACAAATTCGACTGCTTTACGGCATATAAGTCACTTCCACCATCACCCCCACTTCCTTAAAATCGGACCGGTGCGAGCCCAGCTATCCTTTGTTTGCCGAATGCTATAGTCATGGCTGAGGCAGCACAAAAAAAGAAAAAAGCAAAGGTTTTGTCGGAGGAATGCAAAAAGAGGAAACTAGAAAGTGATCGTATTAAAGGCAGGACGAGGATCAACATTGGGCCAGCGTTTGCTCGTTGGCATGAGCTGAAGGAGGAGGAGGGGGTGCCCCGACCGATGCTGACTTGGCTGTCATGCGCACAAAATCATATTTTAGGATACCTAACATGTCTGTGATATTTGTTTATGACTCAAGCTATTATGGAAATAGATTTTTTCAAATTTGCAGAATCATCTATGGTAGCTTGATATTATAATATTGACGATACATGGTTATTACCTACCACTCAAACATAGAATTGAAGTAGCCTATCATATAGATTCTGTAAAACGGTAACCAATAGACTAGACTACTATAATGACGCAGGCTTGTAAACGTGAGCATCGCGATCATTTGGCGTTTGAAAAAAAAACAAACAAAAAAACCATGAAATTATATTCATATGATTCATGTGACGCGACGCAAGCAGAACACCAGCATGTGAACTCCTCCTGCAGTGTTTAGGGCTATCATGGTTGTCATGTCAACAAATGCACGTGCATCCCCTGATGTAGGATGACAGTTTAGGACAGTAGTAGACGACAATACTGTTTCCCAACTGTAGGGGGAGCCCGAGAGCAAAAGTTACCTAGTGCTGCTTTAACAACAGTTGACCGTCTTGTGCTGGTCTGGAACGAGCCAGGCATTACGTAACGTACGTTGAAAAGGACACGCCGAACGCGGGCGGAAGTACCGCCCTATGTTTAAAAGTGAAAGTTCGAAGACTAATACAAACGCGTTTTTAACAAAACAGGTAAAACAAAATACATTAAATAATAAATATGTAATTCAACATACAATCAAATTTGAATGATCTTCCTTCTCCACAATTTTAAACAATGGGGCGGTACTTCCGCCCACGTTCTGCGTGACCTTTTCAACGTAGGCAACGTTACATAATGCTAGACTTGTAGTCAAGACCGCCTAAACCGAGACCAAGACACTACCAAGACCAGAGGGTATCGAGACCAAGACAAGACCAAGACCAAGACCAAGACAGACCAACTCAAGACCAAGACCAAGTCGAGACCAAGACCAAGACCAAGACCAAGACCAAGACAGACCAACTCAAGACCAAGACCAAGTCGAGACCAAGACCAAGACCAAGACCAAGACAGACCAACTCAAGACCAAGACCAAGTCGAGACCAAGACCGAGACCAAGTCGAGACCGGAGGGGGAAAAAAACAGACTAGAATTTGCTGACATACTGACTGACTAGATGCTGGATCTGTGCTCTTACGCTGTACGCCACGTGGCCGGCTACACTCACTCACTGATGGATGAGAGCGCCAACAGCTGTGTCAGAAAATAATACATGCATGTGATTGGTTGCATTTGAAGGGCGAAATAATATTAATGGTGCATTGATAGCGTTATTTAATACGGCAAAAAAAAAAAAAAAAAAAAATATTGTCGTGGATATTGTATTGCTAAATCGTTCTGAGACAGCGAGACTTAGACAAGACCGAGAGTCCGAGACCAAGACAAGACCAAGACCAAGACCGTCAAGGCCGTGACAAGACCGAGACCACGTAAAGTGGTCTCGAGACCGTCTCGAGACATACATCACTACATAATGCCTGACTAAAAAGAAGCCTATATACTTAAAAAAATAAAAATAAAAAAATAAAATATATATATATATATATACTACTTCAATTACAACCATTATGTTGAGCGTCCACATCGATGCAGTTTCAAAGGGCTTTGAAGTGCTTCAATTTTCAAAAAAAAATATATATATATATATATATATATTTTTTTAGAAAATTGAAGCACTTCAAAGCCCTTTGAAACTGCATCGATGTGGACGTTCAACATAATGGTTGCAATTGAAGTCCATTGTGTGGAGAAAAACCTGAAATGTTTTCCTCAAAAACGTAATTTATTTTCCACTGAAGAAAGAAAGATATGGACAATTTGGATGGCATTTGGGTGAGTAACTTATCAGGAAATTTTCATTTTGAGATGAACTAATCCTTTAAAATACAGTGTATTTCCTGAAGATCAAGTGGTTCTCAACCTTTTTGCCCTCCTATAAGGAAATATTCCAGAGCACCTACATGAGATTTATTATCCTCAGAAAAGCATAAAAGGGATTCAATACAGCTTTTGCTAATGTGGTAAATTCCCATTCATAGCAAACATATGAGAGTGAAGTAACAGGTCTAAAATCTAAGGAGGAGAATAGGGCGCTGGTGGGATGCAAGGATGGAACAAGACAATTTGGATACTGTCAGTTGCAGTTTAAATTATACGGAAGGATAAATACATGAGAAAGCTAAGACATGGTGATTGGCTCCCTCAAGGTTTTATATTTGGACCTATATCTTGACCTTGAAATGCTCACTTCATGTTAAATGAATAAAACACATCTATTTAGCCTTTTATGAAACTTTACTATTCGAAAACCTAGCAGAGATGGAGTCAGTCTATTTCATGTGTCAGGACATAGCTCAGGAACTGTGGAATGTGTCAACAAAGAAACTATCACCACACAAGCAGATTCCTCTCTACTCCCAGCTTGGGTAAACATGGAGGTTCATCTCGCAGGGACAAACATCTCTCACGAGTTCCATTCTCAGCAGTCTTTTCCCTACTGTTCCCCTGAACAATTTATAAGGGTCTGCTGTGACCTCTGACCTGACCTGACTTCAACACTGCGTCCCATCACAAATACAGTAAGGTTACTGCCCTGGGGCTCAGAGTTTGTGAGAAATGGAGGACGAATCTTCGGACAGACACGCACACACAGGAAAACATTTACACATGGGAATAGCGACACGATTTGTGATGTTTACAGCTGGTGGAACAGATGCTTATGTTTATGTTTATGTACATAAAAAGGTCAACATGGTCTCATGTTTGTCATTCTAAAATACATTTATCAAGATACGTCCAGGGAAACATCCACATCGTGACCTCTGACCTGGGGCTTTTCTCTGTAAAATGATGTGCATGTCTGGGTGAACAAAAATTCATAATTTAAGAAATCTATTAATAAATGATTAAATGTTAAATGAGAAGCTGAAGGAGAAGAGCTTTCACAAGAGAGGGATTTCATTACTCACACAAATATTTACCAAGACAAGTTTTACAGCAAAACATAATTCTTTTTTAATTTAGTGTAATTATACCTATTTATTTGCTGATATGTTGAATACTGTTAAATACTGGCACAATATATTTTCATTTATAATATATTATTAATATTAAATATTTTTTTATTTAGCTTAACACCATCACAAATTGTTAACCATATTGTTGTCAGTTAAAAAATATGAAAAAAATATTCCCAATGTGAATATATAGGCCTAGTAATAATTATAAAATAAGTGTTATTATTATTGTTGTAGTTGTTACAGGTCCTTCTCAAAAATTAGCATATTGTGATAAAAGTTCATTATTTTCCATAATGTAATGATAAAAATTAAACTTTCTTTTTTTTTTTAGATTCATTGCACACCAACTGAAATATTTCAGGTCTTTTATTGTTTTAATACTGATGATTTTGGCATACAGCTCATGAAAACCCAAAATTCCTATCTCAAAAAATTAGCATATTTCATCCGACCAATTATGTTCAGTTATGCACTCAATACTTGGTCGGGAATCCTTTTGCAGAAATGACTGCTTCAATGTGGCGTGGCATGGAGGCAATCAGCCTGTGGCACTGCTGAGGTGTTATGGAGGCCCAGGATGCTTCGATAGCGGCCTTAAGCTCATCCAGAGTGTTGGGTCTTGCGTCTCTCAACTTTCTCTTCACAATATCCCACAGATTCTCTATGGGGTTCAGGTCAGGAGAGTTGGCAGGCCAATTGAGCACAGTAATACCATGGTCAGTAAACCATTTACCAGTGGTTTTGGTACTCTGAGCAGGTGCCAGGTCGTGCTGAAAAACCAAATCTTCATCTCCATAAAGCTTTTCAGCAGATGGAAGCATGAAGTGCTCCAAAAATCTCCTGATAGCTAGCTGCATTGACCTTGCCCTTGATAAAACACAGTGGACCAACACCAGCAGCTGACATGGCACCCCAGACCATCACTGACTGTGGGTACTTGACACTGGACTTCAGGCATTTTGGCATTTCCTTCTCCCCAGTCTTCCTCCAGACTCTGGCACCTTGATTTCCGAATGACATGCAAAATTTGAGCGACAGTCCAGTGCTGCTTCTCTGTAGCCCAGGTCAGGCGCTTCTGCCGCTGTTTCTGGTTCAAAAGTGGCTTGACCTGGGGAATGCGGCACCTGTAGCCCATTTCCTGCCCACGCCTGTGCACGGTGGCTCTGGATGTTTCTACTCCAGACTCAGTCCACTGCTTCCGCAGGTCCCCCAAGGTCTGGAATCGGTCCTTCTCCACAATCTTCCTCAGGGTCCGTTCACCTCTTCTTTTTGTCCAGCGTTTTCTGCCACACTTTTTCCTTCCCACAGACTTCCCACTGAGGTGCCTTGATACAGCACTCTGGGAACAGCCTATTCGTTCAGAAATGTCTTTCTGTGTCTTACCCTCTCGCTTGAGGGTGTCAATGATGGCCTTCTGGACAGCAGTCAGGTCAGCAGTCTTACCCATGATTGCGGTTTTGAGTAATGAACCAGGCTGGGAGTTTTAAAAAGCCTCAGGAATCTTTTGCAGGTGTTTAGAGTTAATTAGTTGATTCAGATGATTAGGTTAATAGCTCGTTTAGAGAACTTTTTCATGATATGCTAATTTTTTGGAATTTCGGGTTTTCATGAGCTGTATGCCAAAATCATCAGTATTAAAACAATAAAAGACCTGAAATATTTCAGTTGGTGTGCAATGAATATATATGAAAGTTTAATTTTTATCATTAACTTTTATCACAATATGCTAATTTTGACCTGTATTATATTTCAATAATATAATATATTATTACATAATACTACTATATACATTTGATATATAAATATAAATGTTATGTATTAATAAAATCTTAAAGAATTTCTTGCTTAAATTCACATTCAAATTCTGCATGTTTGCTGCCTCAATTCAAATTCAGCAACTGAACTGGAATTGAAAAGCGCTTTTTAATTTATTTCCGAATGGCGCACAACTCTGTTACAGGTCTTACGCCAGCCCAGCTGTTGGTCTTTTATGCCTGACTGGTAGCAGGAAAGCATCTATTATTTTAGCGTCCAATTACAAAGACACATGCCCTGAACAAACATGCCATGTGTTTGCCTGCCCTCCCCCATCCGTCCACAAACACCGGTGGAGATTGAATCTGACCAACTGTTCTGGACACAACACTCACCTCAATGAAATGAGCCTGGTGAAGCCTCCCTGAACCACTTGGTTGCATTTATAGTGCTGATGTGCTGAATAAAGCGGGCAGTGGGCAGGAGACCTATTGGGTATCTTTATGAGCACAAAGGACGAACAAATGGCTTGATAATGTAGTTGAATTAAAAATTATTTTAGTCCACTTATTTGCTATTAAGAGGCCATTTTTTGGCTTCCATAACATGGAAAGAAGACTAGTGAATGAAAATAATTTTTTAGTTCACTTTATCTATTTGCGTCCGTAGATTTCAGTTACAATACATATCTTTCAAGGAGTCAGAAATACTCACTTTAGTGTTAATTACATTTATCCAATGTTCAGATTTCTGTTTTGGAAACAGATTGGTTGTTAATTAGCTAATGCCTCATTTGCATATTTAAACATAACATTTCATGAATACATAATTCAATGTCTTAAATACCGTGATCAACGCAAGATCCCATTGATCCAGATTAATTTATTAGAATTCAGATTCAATTCAAGTATATTCAAATGCCTTTAGGGTCATACAGATCCAGATCCAAATTCAGATGCAAATCCACGTTTAAATCTAGAAAAAATATCCAAAACTTTGTTCAGATCCATATTCAGATTCAAATCTAGACTCGGATCCAAAACTACGTTCACATCCAGGATTAGATCCGAATTCAGATTCAAATCCACATTTAAATATAGACCCAGATCCAAAATTATATTCAGATCCAAATTCAGATCAGGATCAAAGATTGAGATCCAGATTCTGACGCCAAAAGAGATCTCATTGGATCCAGATTCTATTATTAGAATTCAGATTCAATTAAAGTATATTTAAATACCTAGTATGAGTCAGATTCAGATCCAAATTCAGATCAAGATCAAGCTTGAGATACAGATTCAGATCCCAAAAGAGATCCCTGATTAATGTATTAGAATTCAGATTAAATTAAAATATATTCAAATGCCTATAGTCAGATTTCCTTCAGATCTAGATCCAAATTCAGATGCAAATACCCATTTAAATCTAGACCCAGATCCAAACCTAAAACCAGATGCAAAATTAACAAAACAAAACAAAACATAATATTTCATTAATACAAAATTGAATGTATTGTGATCAATTAACTGGGTAAGTATAGAGATATCTATCAGATAAACATGTACCCTTTTCACCTGTAAGATGCTCTGTGTGGTCTCTATGTAAATCTGTTTTTCCCCCTTCAGTTTTATCATTCACCAGGCGTAAATTCCAAACAGTGTAAGAAAGTTCAATTTATTGTTTGTATATTATAGAAGCATGTTCGGCATAACACTAAACTAGAGGGCATCCCAAAGACTCAATGTCAAAGATGAGTTGATCTTAATATAGCCACGGGTCTAATGAGTACAAATGGTGTTCAATAAATAATGAATCTTTGTGCCTCAAAAGTTCAAAAATTCAAACCTTCCATCATGAATCAGACTTTCCAGTGTTCAGTCACCACGGCAACAGTTTGATGATCCCAGTAAGCGCTGTGACCTCTGTCTCTCCTTGTGCATTGTGGGAAATAGAATATCAGCAGCTGTTGCACAGTGGGTGACTTATGCACTCCATCCAGCACGGTTGCCCAACGTAACCACGATGATTAATTATGACACAGAGATCTGAAACCTCTTAAGTGGATGACACACTGCGCCAATGAAACGGGCGGATTTCCATCTGGATACAGAAAAAGGTTCATATTTTTTAAATGTTCTAATCATGATAAAGATATTTATGCTTTTTATGTTAAAGTCAGTGTAGCTTAAACTGACCTGATCAGTGGTGTGAGTTTGCACAGTATCATTCAAATTTGAGGCATCTTCCCAAAATAAACAGCTCCAAAATATTTTAAGTTGTTCATACCCAATGGGCCATAAAAGCAGGTCAGAGTTATAATTGCAACCAAATGTTTGAGTAGACACAAAAGCTCAAATTTAACAAACCCACAAGTTAAAGTTGTTATTTTTACTTGTTACTTTTTACTGACTGAATAGATATGGTTTTCCAGATGCCTAAATCTTTAATATGCTGAGGTTTTTTTCAGTTAAAACTCTGCAGACTAATCTATAGTCTTATGTAAAAAACACTTATACAAATGCAAAATAATGGGAACTGTGCATTATACACTTATAGATTGTGCCAGGTTTCATTTATTTTCAAATGCCTAGTATGAGTCAGATTTCATTCAGATCCAGATTCAAATTTAGATACAAATCCACATTCCATTCTAGACCCTGATCCAAACCCAAAACCAGATTCAAGAATATGTTCAGATCCATATTCAGATCAAGATTGAGATTCAGATCTTAAACAAGATCTAAATAGATCCAAATTAATTGATTAGAATTCAGATTCAATTAAAGTGAATCTGAATTTAATGCCTAGTATGAGTAAGATTTCATTCAGATCCAGAAACAAATTCATCTACAAATCCACATTCAAATCTAGACCCAGATCCATATTCAGATCCAAATTTATGTTCAAATCACATTTACATTTAAATCGTATCCCGGATTCAAAACTACGTTCAGATCCAAATCCACATTTAATCTAGATCCGGATCAAAATCCACATTTATTTGTAGATTCGGATACAAAACTATGTTCAGATCCAAATTCAGATTCAAATCCACATTTAAATCTAGACCCGGATACAAAACTATGTTCAGATCCAGATTCAGATCCAAATTTAGGTCAAGATTGATATCCAGATTCAGATCCCGAAAGAAATTCAATTAGACCCAGAATTTAAATTAATTTAAAAACTGTTAATTCATTTAAGCACACTTTAAATTCTTTCAGATTCAAATCCACATTTAAATCTAGACCCAGATCCAAAACTTTATTCACATCCTGATTCAAATTCAGATTTTAGATTCAATTAAAGTATTTAAAGGACTGGCATGAGTCAGATTCTGAATTTTCTATGTATATTCCTATTATACAGCAGTGATGGGCTAAGAGAGTCTTATACACTTCTACAGAGCCAGCCATAGTCTTAAAGCTGTAAAAGAAAACTCAATATCTCACACCAGCAGCAATAAAGTCTGCAACAGCCGTCAATCCTCCTCTCTCTCCTCCTGCCAGACTCTATCCACTTGAAATTGTGCAGCAATCTTGTCGAAAGGACCACAGTGAAAACACCATGATTGAAGCAACCATCTCAAACAATAGAAAAGCATCCTATCCTGATAAACAGAAGCAGCCTTTAGGAGATTTTTATTTTTTATAGGATCAAAGTATTTTCACTTTTTTTATGCCTGTATAATACATCAAATTGATCAAAAGAACCATACGAGAGAATAAACCAACATTCAATTTCCGGTTGACCACATCATATAATTTCAGTCTGATGTGACCTCCAATCTTACATGCACAGTCTGTTTAGCACATTTAAATTTAAGATAATCCTCTTTCTGACATGACACTTGATTTAACCTCGCTTTGACAGTTTCTCATTTCCAGCACCAACATTGTTTTCCTTATTTGGATTACAGCGACACTTCCTCTTGCATATATATATATATATATATTTGTTTAAATGGTTGTGGAACCCCACCCCGTTGCCACATTGTGTTTGATGGTTTGATAAGACAGTCATGAAAAAGCGCCGCTCAGGAATGTAGTCGGGTGTCTGATGTTAGACGTCTGTTTGAAGTGTCACTATGACACAAAGAACAAGCCACAGTTCAGCTGGAATACTAAAGGGTCTCACTTAGTCATAATACTGTATAGATTTTGCGGACAAATTTCTATAGTTTAATTGAACCAAAGCAATTTAGAGTCAGGTTTGATCAGATTCAGTCAGAATAAAAGTCTGAATGAGCAAGACAGTTCTTTAAAAGAATCAAAGAACTGCTTGCTTCTTAAATGTGGAAAAAACATGCCCAAGCCAAATTTAAGAAAAATTGCTTTTAATTAACCATGATATTATTTTCATGCCAATAAAGCACATTTTAAAAGCAAATATTCATGATCATAATGGGCTTTCATTATCCCAGACACAGAGCTGGACAGTAACGGAGTACATTTACTTACAGTACTTAAGTACAATTTTGAGGGATCTGTACTTTGCTCAAGTATCATTTTTGGGGAGTACTCATGACTTTACTCAAGTACATTTGAGAGGCAAATATTGTACTCTTTACTCCGCTACATTTATATCCATAACCATAAGTACCCGTTACTTCTTCTATAAAAAATAAGGAAAAAACACCAATCAGTCGTAGATTTGGATATCACCAATTCGGGAGCGGTTTGTTTGAATTGTGGGTTCATTAGCCTATTATTCTTAATGAAAAACACAACAACAACAAGTACAATGACAAACTTGCGTAATTAGGCGCCTTTACATTTCGCTTTGAAACCAAATCTTCCGCGACCATCTGGTCTTTCAGCTCTTGTAAGTAAGTAAGCTTTATCTCTATAGCACTTTTCACAGACAAAAAGGTCACAAAGTGCTTCACAAAATGAAAATATACACATAAAAGATATACACATACACATAACATACAAATATACGTATATACACAAAAACATACAAAACCATAATTGCAAATGAAATGCTTGTCTAAAAAGATGCGTCTTAAGGTGTTTTTTTAAAGCTTCCACAGAGTCCAAAGCTCTCAAGGCTAACGGAAGAGAGTTCCAGAGCCTTGGTGCCACTACACAGAAGGCTCGGTCACCTCTTGTTTTAAAACGTGTTCTAGGAACAGTTAAAAGGTCTTGGCCTGAAGACCTCAAAGAGCGACCAGAATTGTATACATGCTGTATATCCTGGATATAAGAGGGAGCTTGATCATGCAAGGCTCTGTAAGTAATGGTTAAAATTTTAAACTGTATTCTAAAACTAATTGGAAGCCAATGTAGAGTCTTAAGTAAAGGTGTAATATGTGTTGGCCTGTTGGTCTTATTCAAAAGTCTTGCAGCTGCATTCTGTACCACTTGCAATTTGTCCATGAGGATTTGTTTAAACAAGTGTACAGTACATTACAAAAGTCAAGACGAGAAGAAATAAAAGCGTGAATAAGCATCTCCATCTCTTTTTTCGAAACCACAGATCTAATCTTAGCGATGTTCCTGAGATGGAAAAAACAGGAACGAACCACAGATTTAACATGACTGCTAAAAGACATAGATTTATCAAAAATGACACCCAAATTTCGCACAACATTACAGACCGAGGATGATATAGCCCCAATTGCCTGCCTAATCCTATGAATAATGTTGCCTGGTGCAAAAATCAGCACCTCAGTTTTGGTGATTTAGTTGCAGAAAGTTGTCTGCCATCCAATTTTTAATGGAGGCTAAGCAATTGTGCAACAAGGACAGTTTGTCCAACCTATCAACCTATTACTTACTTACTTACTTACTTACTTAAAACTCAGAGTTTGTCAGAGCGTTGACTTGATTTTACATTCAATTCCTTTTATATTCTCCAAGGTCACATGACTCCATGTAGGGCGTTTCTGTACATAAATGTAAGCACTGTTGCAATAGTAATGCAATATTTAGAAAATGTACTCTTGTACACTTGATACTCAAGTACTTTTATAAACAAGTACTTCAGTACTTTTACTTAAGTAGACATCTGGCTGTAGTACATTTACTTGTACTTGAGTAAAATTTTGCAGGGGGTATCTGTACTTTTACTCAAGTAATGAAGCTGTACTCGCCTCTGCCCAGACATTATAATATAGAATGTTTTTAAAGTATAAAATAAAATGTAAGAGAAAAAAAAAACTACCATACTTTTAACTTCACCTTATACTCTTAGCCTTATGTAAAGTATATATATTTTTTGCATCAAACAATAAAAGTTTTGCATCAAACAATAAAAGCATTTTTTTTTATTGTCCTGAAAATGTCAGTTGTCATTGTGCGAGGTGATTGACAGCTATGTGGACTATTATGCCACTCCTTCAGATATTTAACCTCTATTCTTCTGAAACACACTTTTTGGACTGCAAATAACAAACAAATAAACAAAAGAACTATGTTAAAACCCCACAAATAAAGCCATAAACCCCAGTAAAATTGTACAGAAAAAAACATTTGTGGGATGAGAGAGATTACACTCACATGAGAAACATGTTCCCTGCCTGATGATATTTGATAAATCATGTTGTGTGTCCCATATATCAGACACACTCCAGAAGTTTCTAAGGGGTCCTCATAAAATTTCAGACTAAAAGACATGGATAAAGTCTCCTGAACATTCTAACTGTTTCATTTCTAAATATTTCTCTCCTTCTCTTACCGCATATCTTCCAGAATTGTATGTTTGCTTTGTATCTTGCTCACTGTTATGCAGTATTCTTAATGCAGAATTTAAGCTGCTTGCATAGATTTATTGTAAAAGTTGCTTATACCAATAATTTTTAATTTAAAAATGCTATTTTTCAGGTTTATACATCCAACATTACATTTGTAAACAATTTGTTGTATGTATGTCACACTTAGGCCTACTAGGCTATTTATCTAACAGTTTAAATGTTTTTTAATACTTAAAAAAGGTCCCTTATAAAAGGTTCATAATATTTGGGGGTCCTTGACATCATCATAAAGTTTGAAAACCCCTGCCATATATAGAATCAGAACTTGGCGAATGAATCGGTCGTTTGAGTCGGTTCTTTTCAATGAATTGGTCAAACGGTTCAACGAAGCGGTCTCTGAAACAATTAAGTTTGAATCATTTGGAAACTCACGCACTGAATCATTTGAGGGGGTGTCTGTCAAAATAGCTAAATTCAGATCACAGAGAACAAAAAGATCACTGGAATAAGGGGGTATATTTACATACATCCATTACAACTAAGCCTGCAAATCCATCCCATCGTTTGCCAGCGATGTAGAAAGTCACCTGCTTGAGCCGCTCGTGAACGACTCAGTTCTGCAAGTGCGGAAATGTTTAGACCAAAAGCGTATGAAAACACTAACAATATAGTATAAAAAAAGATATTGTCATCTCGCTTTTAGGGAAGGTGAGGAGGACTGTCACTGTGAGTCTGTATGCGAGGTGTTCGAATCTCTCCTCCTCTCACACTTCCTCAAACAAGCTCACGCTCTCTCGCGCTCCCTCCCCTCTGAGGTCGCAGTCCTCCTGTCTGTGTATCGGCAAGGCTCATGTAGTGTATGTGACTGCATGTTGAGGGGCTGAACTCAAAGCCCCCCCGTGGCCGTCCTGACTGACTGAGAGCAAAGGGAGGCTGTCGATTTCCCCCAGAGACCTCATTGCAGATGGTGTGAGCAGTGAGGGGAAAAGTTTATGACAGCTCTTCTGTTTTCGGTTCACGGCTGCCCCATGGAGCTTTTTGATTTTACGGGTGCAGCTACAGACTTATTACCTGGCTGTTTGACTCAGTAATGCACTTCTATCGGACAGAGTCACGTTCGGGACTGAATCTTGGATCACGGTGAAACCACGTACTGGATTTGTTTTGAATTTTTTCCCACTTCATTTCTGAGGACGTTTTCTGGATAGCAGTTTTTAAGGTAATACTAGTCTGTTTACAGTCAATTTGGATGCTACTAATGACAAGTTGGCTCTGTGAATGTGGTTATTTTGCTGTGTGTGTGTGTGTATGTTTTGCAAAGCTGTATAACGTTAGAGGTCATCCAGCACCCAGAGTATGGTATATATTTATTTCTGTCATAGCCACAGAAACACAGAATGAACTATAATCAGGGAAGGTATATTTTTATTTTTAAGAAATATATATAGGCTATTTAAAACTTGTTTGAAACTTGAAAGCAAGATTTAAGATTAATATATGTGTATATTTTTATTTTATTTTTAAGGAATACTAAGGTTTTATAAGCATGTAGGCTATATAATATATTAAAATTAAATCTTGAAATAGAACAAAAAATAAGGCGTGTTAACTACCCACATCTATTAAAAAAAAACCTTAATTAGTTCCATATCTCATTGTGGCTAGATTCAAATTTCTACAGCTGTTGTCTACATGTTTTGACAATTTGAGGAAGGATGAGTGTTAAAATAGCTCAGATGTTCTCCTTTTCCTGCATTTAGATTTTTTTTTTCTGAAACACTTGTGTTGGGCATCCAGAGGTTGGAGTTCTCAGTTTTTCATATGTTGTCTCGGATGTTTCTCCTAACATTCTTAAGGAGAAATAAATAGACTCAAATGATGGTTGACAGTAACAGTAGAGGTATGAATAAATGTGAACAGATTTGAATGCAGACTTCGGCAAATATTGTAAAGATCTTTTCTAAAACTCTAGAGGAGACACATGAGATTAGTGTTTTTCTCAGGAGAAAAATCAGGGCATTTGAGCTATTTGCTCTTTTTTATTCAAATTGATTCTTTGCTATCTAACAATTGAGATATTAAAGAGCTCTCATTTGTAGTATTTAATTTCTACGGACAGAGAAGCATCTCTCATTTTGTGTACTTATAAACTCTGCTCACACTGAATGAAGACATCTTTCTGGAGTCAGTTTGGGGTTCATATTGAGTTAGAGGAAGTGAGGGGGAGAGGTAGATGGAGATGCAGATAGAAACTAATGAAAGGAAGAGGCAGGAATGAACAACAATCTGTCAGCTCACTGACATTGTAGGAGATGATGATGATATCTGGAAGAGAAGGAACATACACTGTAACGGATTTTTGTAATTTGAACAGTATTTTACTGTAATATGTACAGTATAATACTGTAAAATGTACCAACAGTATAATACTGTTAATAGCAAAGGATTATGGGAAAATATATGTTTACTACTGTAATTATTCTCTACTGTAAATCGATTTACAGTAGCGACAATGCCCTGAAAAACTGACCAATGACAATGAAGACTTCAAGGTTGTTGTTTTTTTCGGTTGGTGGGGGCTACTGAGGAAAGACTCAACAAAAGGTTAGTATTATTTCTGTCATTATTTTATGTAAAACTGAGATATTTTCAAATGCATTCACTTATTAACAACGACCTAACATGAACCAGTGCTGCAAATTGAGTGAGTTAAGCAAATTCCTGTCAAGAGCCTTTTTTCTGCCTGTTTGTCAAGGCGGATGGTTAACGTTACGTGACTGCCGTCATCCTTGGGATTTACTTCAACAGGGTGAATAAAGTTTACATTGACTAATAGTTAGTGAAACAGGGGGAAAAAGCTATTTTAATGTTCCTATACCTCTTTAATGTAAATTAGCTAAGCAGGAGGACTTTACGTGAACAGCAAACTATCTTAAAATACCGAAAGAAAAGTGAGGCAACACTAAAGACAGAGGTTGTAATAACAGTAACGTTATTTTTAAGTGAATCTTTTGTTTTTGTTTAAAGTTTGCTGTTAAAACCGCCATTTGGAAGGTCGGAGGTGTCTTGTAGCTATTTTCTGGCGTTACCGTCATCTGAGGAAACTGGTAAGCAGAAGCTGGTGATTATATGACTCTTATATTCAAACGATAACCTTATCGTTAACAGACGGTTTTAAAAAGCAACAGTCAAGATGGTTGCGCAGTTTGTGTGTAAACTAGAGGTCTACGGGTCAAAAATTCATATCCGAACCTGAAGAGACCCGTAATGTGCTACACAGAACTGACCCGGACCCGTCTATTATTTCAAAAGCTGGACCGGACTCGCGCAGATCCGAGAAATGCCTAAACGCATAATAACTTTGACTGTTTGTCCTTTTGAACTAATAACGATTGCTCGTATGGTGCCATGGCGCTGGCGTTAACTTTATTTATTTGCTATAATCTCTGTGAGCCGAGTCCGACCACCAAAACTTTAAGATTAAACAAGACAGTTCATTCATATTATTTTTAAAGTCATTACAGTCACTGCGGAAGCTCGGGTTGCCATAGAAACATGCCACGCTCGAGACTGCACTTGTGCGTTAGCTGGAGCAACCTGAAATATGAGCCTTTTACACAAATTGAGTGTTAAGAAAACATTTATGTGACAGTTCACCTGAGAATTTGTTGCTGATTTGAAATATATTTGTATATATTTACATTATTACCGTCGCTTGCATTAAATCTGCCCACTTCTTAAATTGCTGAGAGAGCGCGGCGAGAGAGGAGCTCATGTTTTTATCTTTTTTTCTAAACCTTATTTCCCTTCTTATCCTAATTTTACAATTTGCAAGTTACACAAAACACACAAGCCATGCTGACTGACTCTAATCACGGTCAGGTGTTCTCTTGGTGTAAAGTGTATTGATTGACCCGTTAAAAGGTATTTCAATAAGTAAAAGGACTGAATGAGCTTATAACCATCATGAATGAAATCAAGTAATATTTAGGCAGAAAGAACAGTTCAATCAATAAGTGGAGGCTTTAAGTCACTTTTTGGTAAGTGTTTAACTATGTTACTGGTCTAACTTGCCATTTAAAGGCATTTCAATAGGTAAAATGAGTGGATAAGATATAATCTGTCAAATATAATAACCATGATTGAAATCACGTCATTTACCACGGACAAAATGTTATGTCTATTTGCAGGTTATGGCCAGTTGTTCCTGATAAAAGGAGCTAGACTTGTAGAAACTGGGGCGATAGCTTTAACACGCTGCATGCGCTCCTTTTATGGCTTTTGGTTCATTCAAGTCAACAAATTTCCGAAAAAGCCCATTCAACTTAAGAATGCGCTTCAGTGTCTTTCACTTAATAACATAACCATGTCTTAATGCCAGAGATTGCACTATATATGCCATTCCTAATTCAAAGTAAAATGATGTTTCATTAGTCATCTCCATCTCCGACTGCTGTTACAGTAGGCTATACTGACGGTGTGGTTCCTAAACATAACTTGTGGCCACGAGAAATAGATATCTTTCTCTCAAAATATGAAGTAGAGGCAAGGGCATAATGATGTCGTTAACTCAACAAAATGATCTTGTGACCACGATTAATTAACGCATTCCCACTGAAAGGGATAGTTCACCCAAAAATGAAAATTTGATGTTTATCTGCTTGCCCCAGTGCATCCAACATGTAGGTGTCTTTATTTCTTCAGTAGAACACAAATGAAGATTTTTAACTCCAACCGTTGCTGTGTGCCAGTCATATAATCATGTGGATGGGTAACAATTCTATGAGAGAGAAAAAAAACTTTAAGGATTAATTCACTTTTAAATAAACTTTTGCTGATAATTTACTCACCCCATGTCATCCAAGATGTCCATGTCTTTCTTTCTTCAGTTGAAAATAAATTAAGGTTTTGATGCAAACATTCCAGGATATTTCTCCTTATAATAGACTCAATGGACCCCAAGCGGTTAAAGGTCGAATGACAGTTTCAGTGCAGCTTCAAAGGGCTTTAAACCATACCAGGCGATGAATAAGGGTCTTATCTAACGAAACGATCGGTCATTTAAAAAAATCAAAAGTTTACGTTTTATAAGCACAAATGTTCACCTTGCTCTGTTCTGTGTTCGTGACGTCATGTAATACGCAATTATCGTCAGTGTTTACAAATGTGCGGAAGGAGGATTCAAAATCGTCCGGCGTTGTTTTACCTTCTAACTCCCTTTTTTGTAAACGGCGTTTGACTGAGTATGTGCACGTTCAACAACGATTCGGTACTTCCGCCTACGACAAGCGTGACCTTTTCAACGTAACTGCGTATTACGTGATGTCACGTACACATATCACAGACCAGAGCAAGGTGAACATTTGTGCTTATAAACGTAAACTTATGATTTTTTTAAATGACCGATCGTTTCGTTAGATAAGACCCGTATTCATCGTCTGGTATGGTTTAAAGCCCTTTGAAGCTGCACTGAAACTGTCATTCGGACCTTTAACCGTTTGGGGTCCATTGAGTCTATTATAAGGAGAAATCCTGGAATGTTTTCATCAAAAACCTTAATTTATTTTCGACTGAAGAAAGAAAGACATGGACATCTTGGATGACATGGGGGTGAGTAAATTATCAGCAAAAGTTTATTTAAAAGTGAAGTAATCCTTTAAAGGGTAACTAAACCTCTGTTCACAGCCTAACTCCACCCACTGGCAATATTTGAAAAATGCTGGAAAAGTGGGCAGAGCCCAGTGGAGACAGAGGGGGGGAACCGAGGGCGGGGCTGAGCAGGGGGCGTGCAACTGAGACCCAGCAGTGACGGATTGATTGATTGCTGTCAGACTCGCAAAGATGGAGAATGACTGGAGTGACACCAGTAGTTTTGCAACGGAGCGGTCATTTGAAGTAGAGGACTTTTCTCCGCCGTCTTCACCTGAAGTGGAGGAGGGTGAATTGTCTGTAAACACAGGGCCAGAGCCTTATCGATTCGAGCCGCTGGCTCTAACTGCGTCAACTCCCGATGCCGACGATACTAGCGAAACAGCAGCGCAAGAGAGCAGTGTCTGAGTGGTAAAACATTAGCATTATGGACAGTATACTTGCGGTCATCCAGGCCAAGTGCACGCAACCACTGACGCCTAATTTCCCCGAAAGCTATGCAGTCCAGCACTGCTGTTGCAACCAGTAACACTACACCTAACGTTACGTACCATCCTAACTAACCACTGTACTAAATACAGATAAAACTAATGCTAAAAATATACTCTAACTTGAAGCTATCTTAACTGATGCAATACTATGCTAACTAACTATGCTTATAACAATAATACACTAACGACTATGCTAATAAATTAACTAAATTAATAATTTTTTACCTCAAATACAACGCTATATCGAACAGCCTGGAACACGCTTCACTTCTGGTAAGGTCAATATCCGCTCTGGCTCGTATAACCAGTGCGTGTATTATTGACCTTACCGGAAGTGAAGCGCGTTCCAGGCTGTTGGATATAGCGTTGGTATTTGAGGTAAAAAATGATATAAATACGGCTTGATTTCTCACACAAACAGTTTTGTGTCTTAAGATATCAATGTGGTCATGAGCCACAGGGCTCTTTTTGCATGTTGTCTAAGCTTGTTTTTTTCTCTCTCATAGAATTGTTACCCATCCACATGATTATATGACTGGCAACGGTTGGAGTTAAAAATCTTAATTTGTGTTCTACTGAAGAAGTAAAGACACCTACATGTTGGATGCACTGGGGGTTAGCAAATAAACATCAAATTTTCATTTTTGGGTGAACTATCCCTTTAATATGACTTTCCCACAAATTATTATCTTGTGGCAACAACATATCACGTTCCCACGAGTTTATATGTTGTGGCCACAACAAAACTAAGTGAACCAAGATGTCCCCTCCCGGTCACCGTACTGAATCACATAAGTGTTTCCTGATAAATTATCTTCATTCACAAACCACTGTTCATTTTAACAGAAAATCAAGCTTAGGCTACTGGATGTTTGAGTTGGCATGGCAGAAAGCACGCAAAGAGCTGTCCCTTTATAATCACTAAAAATGTGTCCTCGTTTTAATTGCAATCTCACAAAGTTCCATTATAATCTGTCTACAATGTACAATTAATTATTTATTTATATAGCACATATTGCTTTTATTAACATCAAAGTGCATAGAGCACCATGTTATGACTGTTTGGAAAGCAGTGGTTTGATAAATGTGTTTTTTCTTGTGCTTGCAGGTTCATTCTGAGAATAAACCCTGATGGCACCAAATGCCAATCAAAATCACAGATCAGCCGGACATCTGGAAAAAGTATGAAGGTATTTTTGGTGCAAAACAACTGAACACGTGTGCAAGTGGAATTTGTAGTTGTAGAGCATATCCACACATGTATCAATAAATTTGAAGTCACAGAAAAATCTTTTAGGAGTTGTAAACTTGTAGATTTCTACAAACACAACACAACAGTTACACCTTCACACATTCTTCACTGCAGGTGCACAAATCCTATTCTACGAGTCACACATCAAGAAACTCATACACACACATTTCTGCTCCAGTTGCTGCAGTGTATATGGTGCAAAACGCATTCACACACCCGTATCAAAAATGTGAAGTCACGGACAGATTTTGCACATCCGCAAATTAATACATGAATCCATGCAAAGAGAGTTGCACACTTGTAGAATATTTGATCACAAATACATTACTTTTCTTGGATATTTTCCCAACACAATCACAAGTCCAATTTCTACAAGTTCTTGAATCTGCTGGGTTGTAGCTCGTTACATTCTGAGGTTTGTGTTTTAACAACGTTTAGCTCTCGAGTTTGAATCTATGAATATATTGGCAATTTTATTAAGTCTAAGTTCAAAATAAAACTCTAATTCCTCCCTTCCTACTTACGTCCCGTGCGGGACTCTGTGCAACCGAGCTCTTCTGATTGGCTCTCTGCTCTCTGAACAGTCACAGGGCCTGCCGCTGCCTCACAGATGCACAAATCACTTTTGCTCCACATTTCGCGTAGTATTTGGTGCAAAAGTGAGAGCGCGCGGAACCTGTCATATGAAGGCGGAAAAACTGCTCTGAGACTCGTAGCAGCAGATTCAAGCACTTGTAGAAATTGGACTTGTGATTGTGTTGGGAAAATATCCAAGAAAAGTAATGTATTTGTGATCAAATATTCTACAAGTGTGCAGCTCTCATTGCATGGATTCATGTATTAATTTGCGGATGTGCAAAATCTGTCCGTGACTTCACATTTTTGATACGGGTGTGTGAATGGATTTTGCACCATATACACTGCAGCAACTGGAGCAGAAATGTGTGTGTATGAGTTTCTTGATGTGTGACTCATGGAATAGGATTTGTGCACCTGCAGTGAAGAATGTGTGAAGGTGTAACTGTTGTGTTGTGTTTGTAGAAATCTACAAGTTTACAACTCCTAAAAGATTTTCTCTGTGACTTCAAATTTATTGATACATGTGTGGATATGCTCTACAACTACAAATTCCACTCGCACCGTGTTCAGTTGTTTTGCACCAAAAATACCTTCATAAAAAGGGTCAAGAGAAAATCGCCAGCCTAAATCCCCTTGTGGCATCTTTCATCAGAGAGCTTGTTGACTTGATTGGCACAATTATTGAAGGCTTGTTCTGCTTTTCAGCATGTTTACATTTTTAGCCATGTTAAATACACCGGATGAATTCAAACACATTTGTAAAATGTACTTTTAAAGTAAATGTTAAACAGTTAAACAATCAAACAGCATATTTTAATGACAACTTTTTTGGGGGGGTAAAAAACTTTTTACAGTGCTGTAGTGGTTTTTCATTATTTAAATATCAGTTGCACCTGTTGTTAATTTCATTAATTGGTTTGTCTTTTAAACTCTGTGTTTGGTTTGGTTGTTTTGTTCCTTTGTTTTCTGAGTATTTTGAGTTCTGTGTTAAATAAAACTGACTGCTGTGATTAGATCCGTTTCATCAACTTTATTGCAACTTTACCTGTGACATTTAGATTAAAATTAAATTAATTTTGTTTAAAGTAAATTAAGCTAAACTCAAATTGTAAAAAAATATAATTCTGTAATATAAAATCAATTCTAATACTGTAAATAAAAATACAGTACTTGTACTGTAAATGAAAATACACTACTCATACTGTAAATGAAAATACAGTATTATTACTGTAAATAAAATACAGTACTCATACTGTAAATGAAAATACAGTACTCATACTGTAAATAACAATACAGTATACATTATTAATACTGTAAATTAAATTACAGTAATGATACTGTAAACACTTTTACAGTAACTTACTGGCATCCAGCTGCCAGTAAGTTACTGTAAAATTTACAGCAACCTTTTACAGTGTAGAGTTCGATAATTCAGAAACAGAATGGGTAATGCTGAATGTATCTGTGCGTTTAATTATTTAATTTCGTTATCTAGGATAAACTATTGAGATTTTAATGACGTCTCATTTGTGTATTTTCTTTTCTATGGGTAACATCACATTCAAAACATACTGCACTGGAGGTCCTAACCCTCTTCCAATCTCCTAACCTTATTACGACTTTACGATTATGGTGCTTTAGTGTTGATGGAAGAACGTTATTTGCCAGTAAGAAGAGAGCGACATAACTGTGGCTATTTAGAGGACTGATCTCCTTTCATTTTCCCCATCAAACCCTGCATGACCCAACGCTGTGATTGTGTTTGTGATGCAGGGTTGTCTGTCTCTGTCTCGTTCAGGCATTGCGTGCAGCTCGCTGACTGCAAACCATCTCATCTGGTGTTTGGAAGCATCCAAAGTCAGAGAGGCAAATTTGTACAAACAGTTGTGTCACTTTGGCAGCTATATTTCCAGTCTTGTTCACTAACAATATTTATTTTTGCTAGCAATCCTAGCAGCAGTAGTTCATCGATTAATGATGAAATGATGGAGAAGAGTGTTGTAGCCAAGTGCGCGTTTGACATTTTTAAAGGGTTTGTTAACCCAAAAATGAAAATTCTGTCATAATTTACTCACCCTCATGTCGTTCCAAATCCATAAGACTTTCGTTTATCTATGGAACTCAAATGAAGATATTTTTTAATGAAATCTGAAAGATTTCTGTCCCTCCATTGAAACTCTGTTCAACTTTTACAGTTAAAAAACATTCATAGAGATTGTAAAATATATGAATAGGGCAGTTTAACACCAGTTCGTGCTCCCACAAGAACCAATGGGGTTTGTTTTTGCACATTAAGCAAGTAAAGTTTAGCGTCTGTTTACCATATTTAAGTGCTTTAAGTATGTTAGCCGAACAATGTTTATAAAATTAATTTATCTTAAATTCAATCTTTTCATTATTTAAAGCGATAATGTCTCTTCAGAAGACTTCATATGGATCTATTTTACAATCTCTTTATGAACTATTTGGATTAATAGACTTTCAGAGGGACAGAAATCTCTCAGGCCCTGTTTAGATCGGATCTCAAGTCGATGAAGGAGACACAATTTGACCACTTCTGTCCTGATTTCTTCTAGAAGAGGGCCTGGGAGCGCATAAATGTATGGGCTTTTTTAGATCTTTCGATCTAATGGACAAAATAAGTTAGCACAATTAACATATGAACTCGCCCGGAGACGACGTAAAACAGATATGGAGGAGCATCTTTTGTTTTTAAAGGGTACATAACACACAGTTTCTGTTAATCTTAAGTATAGAGTAGTATTGCATCCTTCATATCTCTGAAGAGTCTTATGTTTGTATCATATTTATAAGCGAGAGATACCCTGTACCGATTCTTTCCGAAAACAGCCAAGCTCGTGCATGCGTGCAGAGTGGGCGGAGCTAAAGTCACAAACACACACACACACACACACACACACACACACACACACACACACACACACACACACACACACACACACACACACACACACACACACACACACACACACACACACACACACATCATAGCATTATCCCTGGAGAACTTTCTATATGCACTTACGCGCGCCGATTGCCAACAAAACACAGACATTTGATGCAGTTTTACTCCTCGCCTGCGGTTTGTGCGACTTGTGACCAGGAGCAAACTAACACACTTGCAGAACTCTGTTGTTGATCCTGAAAAACAAACTGTGTCCACTGTTTCCTTAACGCTGGGTTATTTAGGGAGGTGAACAAGGTTAACTTTCCCTTACAACTAAAAACACACTTCTTTAGTGACATTGTTTTGTCTGACTATCACCAGACCAAGCTCAATTTAAGATTGAACATTGTTCTGGGGAGTCTGCTATGTATTTTCTACTGCACAAGAAGCGTGATAAACGAGCATAATTCAAATGACTATGCAATTGGATAGTCCTTCAACCAATCAGACCACAAGAGGTGTGATAAACGAGCATAATTCAAATGACTATGCAATTGGATAGTCCTTCAACCAATCAGACCACAAGAGGCGTGATCAACGGGAAAGATCTTTATCGGGACGGGAAAGATTTCTCTATCCATCATCGTGTTAAAGCAACCAATAGCGCGCCAGTGGATAAGCTAGTCTGTGATTGGTTCCCGCAAAAGTGTAACAGAAGCAGTAGAAATGAATGTACAGGTTTCCAGCCTGAGTTGCAGGGAGAAATCAAATCGCCGGCAGATCAGGCTGGGTTTACCCAGTCTAGACATTGTTGATTTTGTGGTCTAAAAACAAATTGACAGTGCTGCCGATGGCTTCCCAAATCGAGCTCGTTGATGGCTCGCTCTTGCTCTCGCTCTGGTTGATGTGCACATGCGCTCATCTGGGAGAAGTGTCCATAGAAGGAATTCCACCCTTTATGATGTCATACAGGGCTATACTCGAAAAAAAAACTTTCAGAAATACTCCGTCATATGTCCAACTTGTTTTTTGAAATTTTGGCCATGTTTAGCAATCCAACTCTTAAACAGTGTAAATAAGTCAGAATACATTAAATATTATAGACCCCCCCTTTAAGAATATCTTCATTTGGGTTACAAAGATGAACTAATGGGTTTGGAACGACATAATTGATGACAGACTTTTCACTTTTGTGTGAACTCTTTAAAAAGCCAATGGTGTGCATTTGTTTTGCTATAATTTCTTGAATCAGGTGCTAAAACAACTTGTGCATATATTTCTTCCAGAACAAGTTGAATGATACCTTTAAATACTTTGCAAGAAGACACTATACAGAAGGCAACGGTCTTTAGTTAGTTCTAGGTTTGGCAAACATTTCTCACCTAGTTGTGAAATCATTAATGGTCTAAAGACTAAGAATATGGTCTAACTATTAAATAGTCTAAACCTCAAACAAAGATGCAGTCAGGCGACCCATTGAACCGCTAAATCCATCCCATTCTGAAGGTGGCTGCAGTATTATCATTAAAATCCTTAAATTAACAACATAATTTCTTTTTTTAGCAACTCTTTTTTCCCCTTTTTTGTATAAAAAAGCCAGTAAGATGCTTCAGAGGCCAACACCCTTCGACTTACCAACCACTTCTGCTATAATTTCCCCAAATGACTCAGACAGTCATATGCCTTGATGTGTGGTTTTGCACAGATGTAAGGATTCCTCAAGGGGAGTTTATTTTAATTACCATGTGGCATTATGCTATTTAGAACCTGACTTGTTGTGACAGATATTTATATATGATAAGAATATATATTCTTTCATCATGTACTCAATCTAATGTTTAAAACATTTATCTACTCTGTGGAACACAAAAGTTATGCAGAACGAAATTACTCTTTCTATTACAATGAAAATGGATGGGGACGGGGGCTGTCAAGTTCCTACTTGTATATCAATACTTGGCAAATAAAATACTGATGATTAAATGGGTGTAACAATATATTGTGTCACAATATATAGCAATACAATGCAGAAATATGTATCGTGGATAGTAACAATCTGTATTGTGTATAGTTCACCCAAAATGAAAATTACTTTGAGAAAAAAATTCAAGTTTACAGAGTTTTAGTGTCCATACTACACAATGTTAATAATGCAATGGGGTAAAATCTGTGGGTCCTGATAATGCCACAATGTTTTATGTTACAAGTAAAAAGTGGCTCATTATAATTTTGTTTCTGGTGTCACCATTGTCTTGTGCATTGGGTCACCAGCACCATGCCTATTCATTTCCATTCCCAATGTAATACCAAATTAAGCATTTTAATCAATAGTATGTTTTTTGTTAAACTTTAACCATGTCTTGGAGTATCGCAATAATATGGTACCGTGAAGTTAAGTATCGTGATATGTATCGAATCGTGACATGAGGGTATCGTTACACCCCTACTGTTGGTACTTTCATGGTATGGTAGGTTTTTTTTTTTTCAGTCCCATCCACTTTCATTGTATAATAAAACAGCAGCCTATAGTAAAGTATCAGTAAATTATGATAAAACTTTCATTTTGGGGTGAAATATTCCTTTCAATTTAATACACTTAAATTTGGGGTTGATAAGATTTGTTATGTTTTCGAAAGGTCTCAAAAGACGGTAAAATTGTGAAAAATAATTGTTAAAATAACTTGTTTTAAATGTATCTAGTCAGTGACAGTGCAAGCATTTTACTTTAATATATTTTAAACGTCATTTATTCCTGTGATTCAAAGCTGAATTTTCAGCATCATCACTCCAGTCTTCAGTGTCAAATGATGCTTCAAAATCATTCTAATATTCTAATATTGGTACTCAAGAAATAATTTTTATTATTAACCATGTTGAAACACTGTTTTGCATAATAGTTTTGTGAAAACTGATATTTTTTCAGGATTGTTTGGGTGAAAAGGAAGTTAAGAACACCATTTATTTGAAATAGAAATCTTTTGTAATATTATATAAAGAATTACTGTCACTTTTGATCCCTGCTGAATAAAACTAGTCTTCTAGTAGTAGAGTAGTAACTCCTGACACAAGGCGAATAGATTGGAAACAGGAAGTAGAGCCAGCCATTTTTGCTAAATCTTCTAAAAGAGGTGAAAGGAAACAGCGTGCCCTTATGACATCATATACTCACTTGAATCATACGTCACATGTGTCAGTTAAACAGCAGTGACAGACAGTCGAACCCTGACCGTGGACGTGCACACTGGCAGAAAGACGTATCTCACAGCCCTCTGTGGTTTTGGCAGGTTCTCTCCACATCAACACACTTATCCATCAGTGCTGCAAACCCTCGGAATATGAGGATTCTTCAGCAGACACATATTTATATTATGATATTCTTATGCCAGTTTATATTGATATAAAATGGGTAACACTTTACAATAAGGTTCATTAGTTAACATTAGTTAACTACATTAGTTAACATGAACTAATAATGAACTGCACTTATAAAGCATTTATTAATCTTTGTTAATGTTTATGTCAACATTTACTCACACTTTATTAAAATCTTGTCAACGTTAATGAAATGTGAACTAACATGAACAAACCATGTTAGTTGATATTATGATATTAACTATCGTTAACAAAGATTAACAAATACAGTAACAAATGTATTGCTCATGATTAGTTCATGTTAGTGAATACATTAACTAATGTTAAATAATGAAACCTTATCGTAAAGTTTTACCATAAAATGGAATTGTTTTTCAATGTCTTTTAGTACTGAATTAACATGCTTTCCCCCCCACTGAGCTCATTGCAGTGCATTCTGGGATTGCTCAATCCATACAGAAGGATACATGCATGGAATTTCTTTCCTTTTATTTGCTAAAATCTTGTTATGCAACCTTACACGCAAGGTCATAACGTGGCTAAAATGCGTAATTCATTCTCCTCTCTTTTTTCTGTAAGCCTTTTCAGACATCAATATCTCTAATGCTTTCTGGTCTGGTACCAGGGCTTTGTGTTTCACGGTCAGTTGGGCTGAATGTGGCCGTCAGCATTAGCAGACAGCATTAGCTGTCAGGAGCCGTAGACAGAAGTGACCAGCAGCTGTCAGACTGAAACACAGACAGGCCGACAGACAGACAGATGGCTGTTATAAAGCCTACGACGTGCCTGTTTTAGACCACTCACTTATAGAACCACAAAGAACTGGCTGATATAAAGAATGCATGACCACTCAAGGGATTTACTGCCCTTTGGGGCAACTGAAAATGCCAGATTAATGGCTTCTTTTCTATCTTAACGCCTCTTTAATAAGAAATGTTTTGTGGGTTTTCTCAGTGGTTCAAAGCACTAGTTGATGAATGCAGATGCACATAACTTTTAGCTAAGACCAAAGCAGAGATCTAGGAGATTGCTAGTCAAAACATTTAGGGTTTCTATATTTTTTTGTGTTTTTGAAAGAAGTCTCCAGACAGTGCTCAAGATTGCATTTATGTGATCAGAAATATAGTAAAAGTAATATTGTAAAATAACATTTTGTATTTAAATAATTTTTAAATGTATTTTTTTGTTCATGTGCTGAAAAAGCCAAATTTGACCAATTATCAGTGTTGAAAACATTTCTGTTATTTTTGTGGAAACTAGTGGTCGAACGATATATCACCAAGGCCGATATATCGGCTGACATTTTTAAATGAACACCATCGGCCAATATGTGTCAGACTAAAGGATCTAAGGATCAAAGCTTACTTCAGATTTCAGATTTTCAAAATTATTTATTTTAAATTTAGTAAATATTTAGTAAAAACAATATGACTTTTGTTTCAGTAATTGTGTTTTTACAATATTTAAATTAGTTTGAGACCACAAGTTTTTTTTCACGATTCTCAGATTTGAAAAGAACTGCATTTATATTAAGTTCTATATGTAAAATTGTTAATTTTATGCAGCCTATATGACAGACTTTCACTGCACATGTTGCACTTAACTGTATTTTCCTTTTCGAGTGTTTCATAGACGCATTTAGGCCACGCCCACACTGAGGGGGAAGGGGAGGGGCAATCCAACGCTCTCAATTGACTTTGTATTGCGTGAAGCGGTCGCCTTGTCATTTCTTACTAATAAAAATAAAACAGAACAATGTCTAAAAGCTGATATGTGACAAGATGTACAGCAAATAAGCTAAAACTAAGTTTTAGCACAGAACTAAGTTTTTATAAGCTGTCTACCCCCCAAAAAAAAACAAAAAACAAAACAAAAAACAAGCGTTTAAGGATACAGTGGATACAGTTAAGTGGATACAGACAATAAGACGTGAAGCTTCAGCAGGAAGAATGGGTCAGTTTTGGGATCCTAATTACACAAATACTTTGCATATTGATTGCCATTTGAACTAGCTCTGATCTTTCACTTTTTAGTACTAAATAACATTTTCATATTGCATCCATTCACCTTGGCTAAATATTTTTATTGATCCCATTGCAGTACATCCTGAAATCTTCAAAAGATGCATGAGATTCTGCCTTACAATTTAGCCAAATTCAGAATGTATTTGTTAGGAACAGAGATCCAGCATATGCTTGTAATGTCTAAAATTATTGTCTAGGTGGCCAGATCTCTCTCTCTCTCTCTCTTTCTTTGAACAGAGCTCATGAGCTAGAGAAAGTGGTTCCTAGTAATAAAAGGACCTAACAAAGCCATGTCAAACACTGAGTCCTGCTCTGTGTGCTCAGCCCTATCACATTCCCATGTGCAGAGTAAACATGCTTGGCAAGCAAAGTGTTCTAAGCGTGAGCAGATGCTACACTCAGGAGAGAGATCTCAGATTAGTCCAGAATCACAATTCATAAGCATACATTGTATAGTATACATCAGGATAAACTTTTCTTCTACAGGTAGTTTTCGCTGTCATGTTGATGTTTTTAAGAGGATCTTACTTAACAAGTTCATTAAAGGGGTACTTCAGTGCTGGGAAGATGAATCTGTATTTAAACTGGGTCATTTATGTAGTAGAAATGTGAAATTAATTTTGAATTTGGTGCCTTCTAGACTGAGAAAAGACAGAAAATGTATTTTTGTCTCATGGGGATAAAAGACAACATCTCCCAGAATGCACTTGCTTCGCTGCCCACCGTGTTCATTTTCATAAAATTAATTAAAAACTGAACATGTATCTCCACAGCTCACCGAGCCGAGTGCTGTGAGTGCAATGAAACATGAAAACATGTGGAAATAGCGCCCACTGCTGGCTGTAGTCTTTAGCCTCTGGACAAAAAAAATCCTCCAATGATGCAAAATGACGATATTTGCATCATCTGAGGATTTTTTCCAGAAATAAAAGTGGAGAAGAGGAAGTGTTGCATTTGAAGAGTGTGTTGTTTGTCGCCATGTCTACAATAACATTATGTTATTGTACCCCGTTATGGTAAGAGGCGTGACCTTTTCGGGCAACGTGCACTAAGCTGCTGTCGAATCACAACACGGGAACCACTGGCACAATCAGAACTCGTTACGCATTTCTGAAGGAGTGACTTCATAGAACAAGGAAATCATCAGGCCGTTTTTAGGACAGTGAAAACAGCGGTATACAGATAAGTAAATTGTGTGAAAAATACTGTTTTTTTACACGCAAAACATGAACATTTTATGTTGCTCACTGTAAACACAATCAAAGCTTCAAAAACACATGAAAAACGGGACCTTTAAGGTTGAAATATTTATAGCTAGACAAATAATTTACAACAGGGTGGCCTTAATATCTAGAACATCAAACTGTTTTTTACTCAGCATGTTGTCAAAGATATCAGTGAACATGTAAGATTCTCTCTCTCTCTCACACACACACACACACACACACACACACACACACACACACACACACACACACACACACACACACACACACACACGTTGTGTTTCCATGTTTTATGGGGACATTCCATAGGCGTAATGGTTTTTATACTGAACAAACCATATTTTCCATCCCCTACACTGCCCCTGCCCCTAAACCTACCCATCACAGGAGACATGCTGCATTTTTACATTTTCAAAAACATCTCTTAGTGTGATTTATAAGATGTTTTCCTCATAGGGACAAAAATGTCCCCACAAGGACAAGGATTTTGGATATTGCCATCTTTGTGGGGACATTTTGTCCCCATACCGTAGGATTACCAGTCCACACACACACACACACACACACACACACACACACACACACACACACACACACACACACACACACACACACACACACACACACACACACACACACACACACACACACACACACACACACACACACAAAACATTTTAGTTTCAAAGGAGGTCAAAATAAATGAAGAGAGTCAAAGAGATTTTTAACCATGCGGGATTGTATTTGTGCCTGCAAGCTAATCTTAAAGCAATAGGTAATTGGCTCTATCAGTTTTTCTTGTGAGGAAAAACAATATGTTAAATTTCAGATGGGTTTGAAATCACAAACTATGTTTGCGAGACACAAATGTACCTGACATCCTCAGGGGAAACTAGTCCTCTCTGCTTTAGTTTCCAAGTTCTTACAGGAAAAGTCTTGTCAAGTAATCCATAATATCTGATTGAGATGTTTGTTACAGAAAACTGCACAGGATGTTTTTTTTTCTTCATCCATGTGCCAGGGAACACTAGCCAAGACTAGCACAAGCCTCTATTAGACATAATTACACAGATCAGAATATAATGCTGGGATCTTTGTGTTCTTTATTGATTGATGTTGGCAGACATACACACAGGAACTTTTCTGTCCATTGTAATGAAATCCAGTGGTCTTTGCTGTGAGTAAATGTCCATTGTTTACTTGTTCCAAATGGATGGCTTAAAATGTTTATTTGCTCTTTGAGATTGATCAGAAGCATTTAATAAAGTGTGTGCAGTCACTGGCTGAAGATTCACCGCAGTGAATGGCTGGATCTGCATGTTAATGTAACACTTTCACAGTCACGCTGCAGATTCTGCAGAGAACAGTGAGGAGGTTTTATTTGTTATAGCAAAAATACAGAAGTTCTGGTCACAGAACGTCATTGTGAATGCAAATCATGTTTTAGCAGGTGGTTTTATTTGAAGGTTTTCTTCATTGGTTGTTGTTTAACTGCAATGTCTCCTTGAAAAAAATAAGTCCATAACTTTTTTTTGGTTAAAATGATCCAAAAATACATTTTTGAGCAAGTACATAACCAGCCAGTGTTCGAAACGATCTTCTTACCGTAGCCCAATTCACAATGGTAAGCTTGTAATAATGTGTTATAATTTGAGTGGTACTGGTAGCCTGGCTCTGCCTTACGACGTACTTACGCTCTAATTTAATTTTCCTTCAGTACATTGTCTGGGTTTGCGGTATATTTGCTGGTTTTCTCTGGCCAAATTTTAACCGGTCCAATCAGCAAACAGAGGGAGTGGCTGAGAACGATGACGTTGATGTTGTGCGCTAGTTTGAGTTGTAGTTCAGTATTGTTGCGGAGAAAGATGCGAGCGAAGCCATTCGGACCGTTGTGGCCGAATATATAGAAGCTAAAGGCAGAGCAAGAACAATCTTTGCTGAGTTTTGTTGGTGGCCATGATGTTGTGGCCCTCCTCCCCACGGGGTTCAGGAAAAGTTTGATTTTCCAGCTCGCTCCGCTATTGGTGAAGGATTTGGCTAAGGCGAACGCTAGCGATGACATACGTCATGAGTCCAAACGTTAACGATTGGTTATGGCAAATCCAGAGTGGCTGTAGGCAGGCTATGGTACTGTTGGATTTTCATGGGAAATTTCATGGGAAATTTTGAGCATGCCGGCATTCGTCTTTGCGTCATTACGTCATGTCTGTATACATTAAGAATCCTGCTAGTAGTAGTATCGCATGTGAGGATGCTGGCGGGTCATTTATAGCCTCAGCTGGAATAATTAAATGTACCATTTTGATGGCGGATTGTAATCCAGAAAGGACCAAATGACATCATCACTGACAACTGGAGATTCACCCGTGGTCAAAAGCAAAAGATTAGACTGTACGGAAATTGAAATCTACAGGTAACACTAATACACACTAAAAACGCAATGCTGATGTTGTTAAAATGAACAATTTAAGAACAAAGTGTAACAATAATAATTTGCACTGTTGGTAGCACGATTTATTGTAAAGCTTTTTTCTCTCAGTTGGTCTGAACAAAAGTGGTAGACATGTTACTAACTTGTCCAGATGACATTTTGCAGGGAAAATTCTTATGTTGGTCATACTTCCAAGACGTAGTACTGTATCCACACCGGTGCGGTGACTAACAGCCACACAAACTCCTCAAAACATTAGATTCATCCACACGATGCACGTAAAGATGATAATTCAACAAATAGCTCAAATTGCAGGTTTCAAACAGAGATGGCGACAAAGAGGCAAAATTTACAGACTGCAGCTTTACATTTTTGATTGTTGAAAATGAGAAAAGATTTGTGGGTTTTCAAAAGTGTGCTCTTACAATTTTCTGGAAGTGTTTTGGAGGATGTACATGATAATTTTGGACCTTGAAGATGTTTAGCAGACTGTGAGAAAACCAAAGCCAGCAACAAAAAAGACCTGAAAATGAATTTCAGAATATTTACATGTTAGGCTTTTGCATTTTGCATGCAAATCACTAACAATATGCTATTTTGGTGAAAGTGTTGTAGATTCCTGCTAAATAATTATAATACTTTAGGGAAGTGAGGGACTTTGTATTTGAACTGCAATACAGTTTTCATAAAAAAATGATCAGTTTGTTGTAAAGTAACCATATTTATAAATATAATCGTGTTAATGATGAGCCACTGTTTTTTACCTATTGTTTGATTACTATATGTTCCTAACTTTAAATAACACTGTTAAACGAATGACATTTTCAGTAGGTTGGGGATCAGTGTGTTTTGCTCAGAGCCGCAGTCTTGTGAGAGATTGTCTAACCATCTTCTCCTTTCCATAAACATGGGATTTTGTTTTTTTTTCTTGAATGCATGTTCCTGTTAATGCACATTGTTCTCATATTCCCACAGCAGACACAGACAAACACACGTGCACAGTCCCAAGGTCAAAGAGTGTGAGATATTCAGCGTAGGATTCCAGGATTGTGAATAATTAAAGAAATAAATAAACAAACAGACATAGACTGTTGTAGCAGAGTCAGTGTAAGTGAAAAAATGATACATGTATTATTATTATTATTATAAATAAAAAACATTTATTTTTACAACATTTTGCAAGCAAGGAAACTGCAGAATTACAAAAATTTTGATTTTAACAAAATAAAAGAGATCATACAAAAGGCATGTTCATTTTTATTTAGTACTGTCCTGAATAACATATTTTACATACAAGATGTTTACATATAGTCCACAAGTCAAAATAATAGCTGAATTTATAAAAATGAACCATGAATGGTTTATGAACCATTGATTCTTAATACTGTGTGTCGTCACCTGCTGATCCACGGCTGTTTGAATGACCTCACCTGAATTTGAAGGTCAAGGTAAATTGTACTTAATTTGTTTTTCGGGAAACATTCCTTATTAATTCATATCTATTCCTCATTGATTTGCTTATTTTGAAAAACTAGAACTAATAAAAAATTGTATTAATAATGCACTTGTATTCAGCAGACTGCAGGGGATATTTAATTCATGAAGCTCATCAATAAACTTCTTTATGCCAGACAGAGAGGCTTTGCGGGAGGACACGTCTGTCTCCGTCATCAGAGACCAGTCGTCCACCCACATAAGTACACACTTACACACACACACACATTCACACATAGACACGCGCCCCACTCAATGCCTCGATCTTGTCACCTCTCCTATTATCTTGTTATCCCATTAGCCTCATCAGTTGTTTGGCATGATAACAGGAAAAGAGCAGGGCTTTACTAAATTGCACAAAAGGAAATTATGCAAGAGGCTAAATTGAATTCCGCTCGACTAGCAGAGACATTAGATTTCATTCACCTCTCTAATGTGTATGTTTCCATGATTATACACATGAGTATGTTATGTAGCCTTTTCATTATGTTGCTTACAAAGCAAACAGAAAACTATATTTTACATTTTCTGTGGAAAATATGAGTGGTACTTACTCGCTGCAAAGTGGCTAGTGTGCTGTGAGTGGTTGCTGGGATGTTGTTTTGCAAGGGTGTTGCAAACTGAGTAGTTACTACGTGGTTACACACCAAGCACCACTAATAAGAATAACAATCAAAATTTTTTTTTATTATATTTGGCATCTCCAGCACATCCGGGCCATTATTTTTGATTTGAGAGAGAGAGAGAGAGAGAGAGAGAGAGGGGGAGAGAGAGAGTTGTTTCTGTAATATAGAGTTTTTTGTCTCTGATTATTGTGGTAAGAGTCTGTGTTTGATGTTTTGAGCATTCCCAGCGTCCCTGTCGCAGCTGTTGGGTCTACAGAGTTTATAGATGGGAAACTTCAGTGACGCCCCACACAGACAGCAGACAGCTCTAATATATCTCAGAGCCATAGACTTGGCATAGTGACAGAGTTCTACTCTTCTGTGCTGCATGCTGCGCTGATAGACTCATTCAAACCAGGTGCATTAGAATAGTCAAATCAGAATAACAATCTTGTAGAAAGTCTTCAGAGCCACCAATAAATGCCATCTATGTAGACGTGTATATATAAACACTAACCTAAAGGATTATTAGGAACACCATACTAATACTGTGTTTGACCCCCTTTCGCCTTCAGAACTGCCTTAATTTTACGTGGCATTGATTCAAAAAGGTGCTGAAAGCATTCTTTAGAAATGTTGGCCCATATTGATAGGATAGCATCTTGCAGTTGATGGAGATTTGTGGGATGCACATCCAGGGCACGAAGCCCCCTTTCCACCACATCCCAAAGATGCTCTATTGGGTTGAGATCTGGTGACTGTGGGGGCCATTTTAGTACAGTGAACTCATTGTCATGTTCAAGAAACCAATTTGAAATGATTCGAGCTTTGTGACATGGTGCATTATCCTGCTGGAAGTAGCCATCAGAGGATGGGTACATGGTGGTCATAAAGGGATGGACATGGTCAGAAACAATGCTCAGGTAGGCCGTGGCATTTAAACGATGCCCAATTGGCACTAAGGGGCCTAAAGTGTGCCAAGAAAACACCCCCCACACCATTACACCACCACCACCAGCCTGCACAGTGGTAACAAGGCATGATGGATCCATGTTCTCATTCTGTTTACACCAAATTCTGAGTCTACCATCTGAATGTCTCAACAGAAATTCAGACTCATCAGACCAGGCAACATTTTTCCACTCTTCAACTGTCCAATTTTGGTGAGCTCCTGCAAATTGTAGCCTCTTTTTCCTATTTGTAGTGGAGATGAGTGGTACCCGGTGGGGTCTTCTGCTGTTGTAGCCCATCCGCCTCAAGGTTGTGCGTTTTGTGGCTTCACAAATGCTTTGCTGCATACCTCGGTTGTAACGAGTGGTTATGTCAGTCAAAGTTACTCTTCTATCAGCTTGAATCAGTCGGCCCATTCTCCTCTGACCTCTAGCATCAACAAGGCATTTTCGCCCACAGGACTGCCGCATACTGGATGTTTTTCCCCTTTTCACACCATTCTTTGTAAACCCTAGAAATGGTTGTGCGTGAAAATCCCAGTAACTGAGCAGATTGTGAAATACTCAGACCGGCCCGTCTGGCACCAACAACCATGCCACGCTTAAAATTGCTTAAATCACTTTTCTTTCCCATTCTGACATTCAGTTTGGAGTTCAGAAGATTGTCTTGACCAGGACCACACCCCTAAATGCATTGAAGCAACTGCCATGTGATTGGTTGATTATATAATTGCATTAATGAGAAATTGAACAGGTGTTCCTAATAATCCTTTAGGTGAGTGTGTATATATATATATATATATATATATATATATATAATAGTATGTGATATTTTTGCACAATTTAGTTTAATCAATATGAATTCCAATATGAATTCCTGCTTGCAACCATTTTACATAGTGTTGTATTAATGTATTTTTTTTCCCATCGGAATTGATTGGATTGTGAAGTGAGAGTTTGCGAATTCAGTGCGTAAATACACTGATATAAATTATTACTTATATCTGCCTGAAAAACTTTTTTTTAATTCTGCAGTGTATTAGGATAGCGTATTAGGAAATTATAGCTTAAAAATATATTTTTTACTAAATTAAGTAAAACCTACTCAACTTTCTTATACTGGTGTTGCTATCATGCACTGGGCATGATTAATTAATAAGGTTGCATTTTTCAAAATTTTTCAGCTGTATTTACGTTTTATTTTCATTGCTTTTGATGTTTAGTAACTTGCTGTTTTGTGACATCTGAGTTAATTTTCTACTCAAAATGACACATACTAAAAAATGATCTGTATCTGTGTTTGTGTGGGTACCGTCTTCTATTATATTGATATGGTGTCTACACCACATCTACTTATTTACTAGGATTTTCTAAGTAAAGCATATACTTTTAAAAGCATAGCTTAATTCAGTGTTATAGTGTTTGAGTAAAATGCACTTGAAAGTATTGCAAAGTAAACTTTAAATAAGTAGAAATTACTCAAACTTTAATTGTTAAAGTTACTTATTTTCTTTGTTAATTTAGCTTAACTTACTTTAGTAGATTTTACTTAAGTCCATATGTGAAATTTACTCAAATCTGCTTGCTAAATAATTAAGATATTTAAAATGTAGTACTTTTTTTTCAGTGTTGCTATTTGCCTGCTGATATTTGGTAGACAGTATCATTTTGATTAATTATCACAAAAAACTTTTGTTGGACAACCTGTGCTCATTACAAATACGTTCATTTACCTACATTTAGCTTACTTATACATACAAATCACTGCACTGCAATTCTAATACATTTTGACCTCTGCATCACACAACCAGCTTCATAAGTTCAGTTTTTCTGATGTATAAACTTGCTCAATAGCTCAGCTGGTGCACTTGCAATCTGAAGTGCCAGGGTAAGAGTTCCATGAAACTGCTCAAAGCCTGGAAAAAAGCAAGCTAAAATGGGATGATTGATTCAGAAAATGTGTTTTTACCTCATGTTTGCTTTGCTATATTTAGGATACGATTTAGTGCAGCAGGTACATAAAAGTTGATATATTTGTGTTCTTTTTTGTTGTTGATAAAACTGACATTTCACCTCGAAAGTGTCACAAAACATGCAAGAGACAGCATAATATAATTTCGCCACAGGCCCATTTTCCCAATGTTCATGTGTTATAATGCACACAAATGAAAATGACTCATTATGAAAGTAAATAGGGTCATGTTTGAGTACATGTTGACCTAAACTCTTGGCAGTCAGATCAGATTAAAAATTGTGGCTTATATTTGGAAATGTAAAGTAAATTGTCAGTTGTACATTAGACTCTGGCTGGCATACAGTATTCCATGCAATGTGTGCTCAAGTTGTATGCTGTGTACTTTGGCAAATGGATATTCCATGCATATAGAAAATTTGCATACTGCACACCGTTTACTTACTGAATTCTGCAGAAATAATAAGAGTTGTGTGACAGTTACGATTCCTAGCTTTAGTGTGTGTGTGTGATGGCAGTACATCAAAACCATCAGCAGGGTCTCTCTCCGCTCTGCAGCCCTGCACTTGCTCAGCAGATGACGGTAGTCGAGCAGACTGCTAAGGCAGCACATCTGGAGTTCATTGTAACCCACACACTTACACACACCGCCACCTCTGTGCATATGATAACGTGGCAGTGCTGCTTTTCTCACTCTGAAATTACTTTTACTGCAGGACACAACACTAAATAGTTTTATAACTTTATAGTCCAGCTACTTTCTTAAGTTAAATTTACACAAAGTACAACTAAAAACTAGAAATCATGCTAATACATTTTATCCGCATTTAACGAAATAGTCCTAAAATTCTGTGTACTTGAATCATTCTTTGAATAAGTTCATGCACATGTTATGCTAATTTAATGTTTTCTAATTTTGTTTTGGAGGTTTCCTACAATAGGTTTACATGCATCCAAGGTGAAAAAATATACATTGCAAATCACCTCATTTCTCAAGGAGTTTGAAGGTTCAGTCTCTCTAAACCCCTCCTTTCCGAAAGCCTACTATGCTCTGATTGGTCAGATTGGCCCGGTCTGTTGTGATTAGTCTACCGCTTAGAAACATGGAAATAAAACCCCCATTACTTGACTGGGTAAACCCAGCCCGATCTGCCGCCGATTTGATTTCGCCCTGCAGCTCAGGTTGAAACCTGTACATATTTATATCCTTTGCAGGGACCAATCACAAACCGGCTTATCCACCTGGCACGCTATTTGTTGGTTTAACACAATTATGGATAGAGATGCGATGGATTATCGGTCTTATTGGTTGAAGGGCTATCCAATTGCGTACAGAGTCATTTGAACTATGCCCGTTGATCACGCCTCTTGTGCTGTAAAAATACAAAGCAGACTCCCCAGACCAATGTTCAATCTTAAAAGTTTGAGCTTGGTCTGGTGATAGCCAGAAAACCCCATTATCATATCTGAATTTGAATTAGACGTTGTTCGCAGGGAAGCCAATGAAGACCTTAGGCTGGCATTATGCAAATTTGTTACATTAGGTAGGTTACGTAGGTTTGTAACAGGAAGTGAGACTGGAATTGCCGACTACTCGTTTCGGCAGTTCAGAATCGATTCTTTCTTTTTGGAGACAATAACTTTATTTGTCTTTGATCTTTAAAGACCTTTTATATTCACAAACAGCTATGGTTCCATGAAGAATCTTTAACAACGGTCCTTTCCACTGGACAAAAGGTTCTTTAGGTTATTAATAAGTTCTTCACACTAAGAAAATAATATTTTATTCAATCTTTTCAATGAACAGTTCTTTGGTCAAGCCAAAGTCATTCTTCTATGGCCTTGCTGCAAAAAAACCTTTTGTAACCTTTAGCTTTAAGAGTGCACAAACAGAGCAATGATTTCTGGGATATAAACCTATGAGTTGCTTACTTATAGTTGTTAAGTATTGATACTTACACCATTTCAGCTTCCTACTGAAGATAAACAGTGTGTGCATGTCCCTATTTGAACCGTTTTTGGGTCTCCGGTGCTGTCAGCATTGAGAAACACCATCATCTGAGTTCATTTCCGAAGCTGTTTGAGGAAATTAGATGCAGGCGCGGTATTTCAAAATCCTGTCTAGGGCTCAACATGTTCTGGCTCTGCCACTGTCTGAATCATTAATGAGGGAGAGAGCAAGAGAAAATAAGCCTTGACCTCTAAATATGACACGAACAAGAGGATTACTTCTTTACACTTTTTTTCCTCTGCATGTGTTATCTATTTTTCTCTGTATGAAGCGTAGCGGTTCTTCAGCAGATGCGGCATGTTCACCTCAAAATCAGATAATAAGTTCTGAAGTAATTTTCTCAGGGTTACAAAGGATAATGTCGAGATTATAGGCTTAGAAATGTGAAGATTCATAGTGAAATTGATGATTCCGGTAGTTAGCATCTTGATTGTGAATCTGATATTAGCATGTCGCTAAGCTTAACCATGCTACTGTTTAAATGTTCAGTAAGATAAAAAAAAATTATTAAGGATGCATTCAATTGATCAAATGTAACAGTAAAGACATTTTATAATATTACAAATAAATACTATTTCAAATATAATGCTGACATTAGCATGTCGCTAAGCTTAACTATGCTACCGTTCAAATGTTTGGGATCAGTAAGATTTAAAAAAAAAAGAAATGAATGCTACCTCACGTGCTCTCAGAATTACCGTAATTACGAGTTTCCTGGGTAAAAATTGCACATGAACACCCTCCCATTTCGAAATTTGAATGCGATGAGCTCGTAATCACAACTTTGGAAGTGGGAATTATCAAATTTCCGATAGCACGTGAAGGCACCATAATACTTTTATTTAACAAGAGTGCATTAAATTGATCAAAAATGACTGTAAAGATATTTTATAATGTTACAAATAATTTTTATTTCAAATAAATGTTAACATTAGCATGTCCTTAAGCTTAAGACTTGATTCTAATAGTTGGGATTCTAATGTTAGCATGTTGCTAAGCTAATGTTTTGATACTCTAAAACCACAAAACTTACATGTAAATACTGGGTGAAATTGCTGGTTTTCAATCAAATTAGTAATTCATGAGTAAAAATAGTTTGTACGCCAGTTTTTTCTTTTACACATTTGATCAGGTTTACTGTAGAAAACAACAACACAGAGTGATTTGGAAGCTGCAGACTGACTCTGAGTCTGGTCTGCTCAAAAAGTTCTGAGGAAAAAGACCAAATGTGATGAATGTTTCTCAGTTTGAAGTCCAGTGCCACTTTTTGATTTGAATGGGAGAAAAAACGAACTCAAAGGGAATGGTTTCCCACACACACTAGCACACACACAAAGAGCAAACATCACACATGTGCTGAGGCAGCGAGTAACAAATCTACACTGACGGGCATGCCATGATCTTGATATCTCGATGGGCACAAGCATGAAGATTCTAGCTTGGCAGCTCCTCATCATTCTCTCAAAGATTTCATCTAAAATCATAAACACTGACATAAAACACCCTTTTATAATTTCATGCCTTCATGTCTGGCTGTCACCTAAATGAACGTCAGGTGTTGGCCGACTGCCTCATTTTGCAGATATGTGATTCCCAGTCTTGTCTCTCTTTGCTGAAGCACTTGTGGCGGACAGATACACACTTATAATTCCAGCTCCCAGCAAAAGCAGCAACTGTTTAGATGTTGAATTTTTAATGGTTTGCTCCTGGACGGCGTCTCCTGGCTCTGTGTGAGGCAGAATGTTGTTGTGGGAAGGTCTGGTGATCTCGTAGACTCATGAAAAGACAGTCTTATTCCAACTGTTAACAGCATATGAGTTTTCTTTTGGGAAGGTGAGAGAGAAAATGGAAAAGGAGTGCGTGGTGGGGGAGACTGGCGGTCACTTCCTCCCTGGTGTCCACAGATTTGCTGAGCTTTTGATTATTTCCTTTGCTACCTGAACTCATAAAGCACAGACTTGAAAAGAACTTGTGGTTATTGTGAATGTCGGTAGGTCATAACATAAAGCCAGTGGGGTCAGAGGTCAGACTGGGACATAATAACTTTATTATTATAACATTTGTTTTTATTTAAAACAATCTCATTTTAAAAATACTATAATTTGTTTGTATTTTTTCTTTTGCACATGCGTTGACACAATCTGGAGTCAGTAAGATTTTTTATTTTACTTTTATTCAGCAATGATGCATTAAATTGGTCAGGTGACAGTAAAGACATTTATAATTTTACAAAAAATTCTGTTTCAAATAAATGCTGTTCTTTTGAACTTTCTATTCATCAAAGAATCCTGAAAACAATCTAACATGGTAATGACTGGTAAAGAAACAGCTTTACAGCAATAGGTTACGTTTTAAAATATATTAAAATAGAAAGCAGTTGTGATAATATTTTCACAAATTAATTGTTTTACTGGTTTTTTTTTTAATCAAATAAATGGAGTCGTGGTGAGCGTAATATAATATTCACTTTCATTTTCTAATAATATTTACTATGTATAATGTTGTAATTTTCTTTGAATAAAAGCATCTGCCAAATGAATAAATGCAGGAGTAAATATAATAAATAAATCTCAATTATTTATTATTAGTAGTATAATATTTTCTATAATTATAATATTTACTTTATAATATTATTTTTCTGTAATATATATATATATATATATATATATATATATATATATATATATATATATATATATATATATATATATATATATATATATATACCTAATATCTACATGCATGTTTACAAAAAATCTTATTTATACATAAAATATTTATATTTATATGTAATATAAATGATATAAATATATATACAGTATATACATGCAAATATTTCTTAAATATATAATGCATATGTGTGTATTCAAATATACATAATAATTTTACACAGTACACACATATATTATGTAAACACAAACTTTTATTTTGGTTGCAATTAATCACGAATGATTGTTTGACACCTATACATTACCGGTCAAAAGTTTGGAAACATGAAGGTTTTTTAATGTTTTTGAAATTAGTCTTTTAATCTCATCACGGCTGCATTTATTTATATACAGCAAAAACAGTAATACTGTGAAATATTATAACAATTTAAATGAACTGGTTTCTGTTGTAATATATTTTAAAATTATATTTTTATTCCTGTGACGCAAAGCTCAATTTTCAGCAGTCGTTATTTCAGTCTGCAGTGTCACGTTCTAATATGTTGTTTTTTCTTTATACATATCTAGATCTATCTATCTTTTTAATTTCTATGTCTGTATTTTTTTATATGTATCTGAATGAATGTTTTAGACTGGAGTAAATGAGCATGACCTTAGACATAGTGTTTTGTGAGCATTTGCGTATCTTGACAAATGCAAATCCCGCATGGATGGAGTGAGCAGTGTGGTGACATAGCAGGGCAATGACACCGCCCTTCCCTTGTATTAATACCAGAACACCTGCCTGAGAGGTTAGTGACTTTTGTCATGCTTTCATTTGTATCCTATGCTAAAACAAACACCGTCTCGCCTTCTGTCTCGGGTACAGGGAGGTCTGTCGGATCCGTAATGGAAGAGCAGGCTGGCAGCGCAGGCAACAGCCCCCAGCACGGCCGGGGATCGGCCAGGCAGGACGTCCTCCGATGCGGTTGGCTCCGGAAGCAAGGAGGTTTCGTGAAGACCTGGCACACTCGTTGGTTCGTCCTCCGGGGAGACCAACTGCACTACTACAAGGATGAGGACGAGGCCAAGGCTTTGGTGAGACATATCTTTCTCGTGAACTCCTTGTTTTCCATTTATAAAATTGATAAATCGTGTCTTTACATGCATACGCACGCAGATGTGCACATCTCATTGTTTACACGCGCAAATATCACGACATTCTCCAAGTTCAAATCTCATGCCAAGACCCAAACAAGAGAGGTGAGGAAAGAGTGACCTGCTTTTTACCTCTCATCGACCTCTCCTGAATGATGACATGTCACGGTTCCTCGTCCAACAATGGAGATTTTTATCCTCGAGGTCATGCAGCTGGTCTTGAGTAGGTGGACAAAAGTGTTTACTGTGGAATCAGGCAGGAATTTGAGAAGGTTCCATAAATCTCCCTAAAACCACCCCGTCTTGTGCCTCCGCTGAGAGGAAGACAGGCTCTTTGCCTACAGGAATATTAAAGATTTATACCTTCACGTCTGCATTTTAAGGTTCGTCTCCTCTGTATCTTTGAAGTTCCATGTTCAGCTTTAATTTTCATGTTTAATACTCTGGTAGAGCTTGTCACAGGTTTCGTCAGCAGTCAGATATTGGATTTCATCTTCATTCGGGGTTTCGTTGACAAAGCTATCAAAGGACACAGAATACGCCTTTTAAAGGAAACGAGAGTCTTTGAAGTCCTTCAGACGAGCATATTTGAGGTTGTTAAAATACTTAAGAAAGGATAGATCCTGTGAAGCTCCACTGGAAAATGTTTACACAAATATGAGAAAGTCTTTTATCAAAATACTAAAGTTGAAAATAAACTTGAAATGACATTTTGGCAACACTTTACAATAAGGTCTCATTCGTTAGCATTCGTTAATGCATTAGCTGACAATGAGCAACACGTTTGTTACAGTATTTATTCATCTTTGTTCATTTTAGTTCATAAAATCATATTATATAAAACTATATAAAATATAGTTCATCCAGCTGTTCATGTTAGTTCACAGCGCATTAACTAATGTTATCAACATTTGATTTGAATAATGTATTAGTATATTTAAAAAAAACATGAACTAAGATTAATAAAAGCTGTAATTTATTCATTGAATTAATAGTAATTTGTCAAAGTTATTGTAAAGGGTTACCGACATTTTTTGCCCATGTTTTTATACAAATAATGCAGCAAGTATTATAAGTAAATATTATTTACTTATATATAAATATATATATTTATCATAATATTTTTTTACTGTAATGTTTTAATAATATTATTATATATAATGTTATACTATTATGAAGCAAATATAATAACTGTAACTCAATGATTATTATTATTAGTGTCTATTATGTAGTCATATATGCTTTATAATAATAATATATGCATTATAATATTTACTTTAATTTATTTTGCTATTATTCTTATTTTAGGGTGGTATAAAAATGTTGTCAATGGATTTATCATAATATTTAGATTTATCATAATTTACACTTTACAATTGTATAAAGTAAACATTTTATAATATTTATTGTCTGATAATACTATATGTTTCACAAAATAAATAAATCCCAATAATTAATTATTATATATTCTATCTTCGTTACAACCATCATAAATGATTTATAATTAAACAAATATGCATTATAATATACTTTAATATACTTTGGTATTATTAATATTTGTCTGTGGTATAACGTTTTTTCCAATGGATTTATCATAATATTTAGATTTAAATTGATCATAATTTACACCTAACAATTGAATAAAGTAAATATTTTATAATATTTAAATTTAATTTCTAATAATATTTACTATATGTTTAACTAAATAAATAAATCCTAATAATAATTATTACAGTATCTTTTTAATATTCATAAATACTTAATTATAAAATATGCATCATATTTATAATAATACTCTACTTTTCGTATAAAGATTTTAAGGAAGGGTTTATTTATAAGAATATTTACTTTTACATCATATTTATGTTATACGTTCAAAAAGTAAACATTTTATAATATTTTCTTTCATTTTCTAATAATATTTAATGTATAAGTATATTATGAAATATATTATAATTTAAATGTATAATAATATTATGAAGTAAATATAATAAATAAATGATGCATTTCCTTTGTTATTATAATATTTGTATTATGATATTTATTTGTATAATATTATATATTAAATATTATAATACATACAAATCCCTCTGTAATATCTTTTAGAACCGTTTATGTGATGCGTTTGGTTTATTTATGTTTAGTGGTAGTTTTGTGTGCATGGTCCTGTTTGTCTGTAATCTACTTGTACGACATTTAATTGTAAACAAGCCGCCATTCAAAGTTCCTAAAGCGGTTTGTGGGTCAAGTGTACAAATATTCTGTCAAGCAAGTTGAATTAGTGATTGATTCTCATTCATGGGTTTTCTGTGGGTTAATCCCACACTAAGTCTGGACTAGTGCCGTTCGTGCGTGCATTGCCATTGTGTGCCTTTGCACGTGTGTATGAGCCACAAAGCCATAAGAGGACAGGTGAGCTCAGGCATGCTTTGCCATGACAAAGCAAGTGCATTGATGCGAATCATCACAATATAAATCAAACCCATGTGCCTGTGTGTGCAAAAATGATTCTTAAGACCTCTGATGACCTGGTAACATCAAAACTCAGGATATACTCATGCTTTTGGTCCCAAAGCCACTTCTGAGTATTTGAAGAGCGAATGGAAAGGCAGACATGAGTCAGTGACTGTTATGACAGGCTGTTGTTGACACAATAACCAGACATTCAACCATGAAAGGACAGCTTTTGTTTTTTTCTTTGCATATTGTTTAATCATTGCCATAAACTCCTCCATATGTGCAGAAATAGTCAAAATAGTTCCATGTATGTGTGCTGGTGTCAGAGGTCTCTATGGCAACGGCTTGCTGCGCTACAGGGAAAACCACTGACTCCACATCAGACAGAAGATTCAAATCATGTTTTGACTGTCTTTGTGCTGAGAGAGAGATCTGCTATGAATTCTGCACCCGTCTAATGAGAAACAGACTATCTATCTATCTGTCTATCTGTCTATCTGTCTATCTATCTATCTATCTGTCTATCTGTCTATCTGTCTGTCTGTCTGTCTGACTGTCTGTCTGTCTATCTATCTATCTATCTATCTATCTATCTATCTATCTATCTATCTATCTATCTATCTATCTATCTATCTATCTATCTATCTATCTATCTATCTATCCATCTATCCATGTATCCATCTATCCATCTATCTATCTATCTATCTATCTATCTATCTATCTATCTATCTATCTATCTATCTATCTATCTATCTGTCTATCTATCGATCTTTCTGTCTGTCTGTCTGCCTTCCAGTCTTCCTTCCATCCATCCATCCATCCATCCATCCATCCATCAGTTTATCTATCTGTCTGTCAGTCTGTCTGTCTGTCTTCCATCCATCCATCCATCCATCCATCTATCTATCTATCTATCTATCTATCTATCTATCTATCTATCTATCTATCTATCTATCTATCTATCTATCTATCTATCTATCTATCTATCTGTCTGTCTGTCTGTCTGTCTGTCTGTCTGTCTGTCTGTCTGTCTGTCTGTCTGTCTGTCTGTCTATCTATCTATCTATCTGTCTGTCTGTCTGTCTATCAACCGTCCATCCATCCATCCATCCATTTGTCTGTCTGTCTATCTATCTGTCCTCCAGTCTTGCAGTCTTCCATCATCCATCCATCCATCCATCCATCCATCCATCCATCCATCCATCCATCCATCCATCCATCCATCCATCTGTTTATATATCTATCTATCTGTCTGTCTATCTAATCAATACACCCCATTGTATGGGTTTTGTTTTATAATGCATTTTACTCTTTAAAGGTGTTTTCAGTTATTTCTGAAAAGACATGAATTGGAGTTTGTATAATATTGCTTTGAAAATACTTATAATGCAAAAAGTCTTTCCCAAGAAAGCTCTTTAAAATGTAAGAAAAAAAACACAATAGCCTATATTTCTGAAACAGTGTAGTCATCTAACTTCTGCATTAAGATACACAGGGCAACTTTTTTGTTGCCCCGTGTCTCACCTGGTTGCCTGTTGACGGCAACATTGCTCAAAATGTTATGTATCATCGCCTTTAGACTATTTTTAAACTGTTATGTTTAATGTTTTTGTGGCTTTCACAAGAACCAGCTGTACTTCAGTGGAGCTTTTTGACAAAATCAAACAGTAAGGAAAATGATCCTGTTTAATACTGGCTTCAAAGCCTATGAATAATCTGAGAATGTGCATACTTTTAAAGTCAGGGCTTTTGATCGTATAAATGCAGTCATTTTGTGAAAGTCTGCACAAGGTGTTTATGTAAGAAAAGTTTGTAAAAACAGCTTCGCCTTATAAAACCTTACTCGTTCTTTGCTTCTCCGGGCATGTCTTTCTAAGATAGCAAGAAAAATGACACTAAAAGTTTGAAAGCTTCTAAAAAAAATCTGTCTTTCTTCCCATTGTGAACCTCTTTTTGAAATGCAAGCATACAAAGAGTACAAAAAATTTATGTTGGCATATTCCAGCATATTTCTAGTCTAAAAAACACAAACAGCTGAAGTTATGCATCACAAACAGGGTTTGAATACCATTTAAACACATTTAAATATTCATAAGCATTACAGCATGTGATTTTCTTTGGCCAAGATGTAGCCTAACCCTTCCAAGTATGTTCTGTCTCTGTTCATCTCTCCTGCCTACACACCAAAGGTTAGGCTTTCAGAAAAAGGGAGCTAGACGGCAAACGGAAAGAACAACCGTCGGCCCACAATGCATCTGTTGTTCTGCTCTCTGTTTTATGAATGAGAGCCCTTATGCACTTCAAAACTTGGAATATTTTAGAGCCTGCCAGGAAAGACAATACAAGACCTCTCACTGAAGTGAACACAGATGTATATTTTTAAGGACTTGTGTCCACCTATAATGTGTGAGAAGTGAAGAACAATTTTTTCCCCTTGAGTCTACTTATAATGTATAATGAAAACTGCCATAATTTACCTTCCTAATATTATGTTGGTCACCCTTTTGCTGCCAAAACAGCCCTGACCCGTCTAGGCATGGACTCCACTAGACCCCTGAAGGTGTGCTATGATATCTGGCACCAAGATGTTAGCAGCAGATCCTTTAAGTCCTGTATGTCCTTTAAGATCTATATGGTTCAGGCTTGTTTGTTCAGCACATCCCACAGATGCTCGATTGGATTCAGATCTAGGGAATTTGGAAGTCAGTACCTCGAACTCGATGTTGTGCTCCTCAAACCATTCCTGAACCATTTTTGCTCTGTGGCAGGTTGAATTATCCTGCTGAAAGAGGCCACAGCCACCAGGGAATACCGTTTCCATGAAAGGGTGTACATAGCAACAATGCTTAGTTAGGTGGTACATGTCAAAGTAACATCCACATGGATGACAGGACCCAAGGTTTCCTAGCAGAACATTGCCCCAAGCATCACACTGACTCCGCCGGCTTGCCTTCTTCCCTTCTTCCCATAGTGCATCCTGGTGCCATGTGTTCCCCAGGTAAATGACGCACACGCATCTGGCCATCAACGTTATGTAAAAGAAAACGTGATTCATCAGACCAGGCCATTGCTCTGTGGTCCAGTTTTGATGCTCACGTGCCCACTGCTGGTGCTTTCAGCGGTGGACAGGGGTCAGCATGGGCACCTTGACTGGTCAGCGGCTATGCAGCCCTATATGCAACAAACTGCGATGCTCTGTGTATTCGGACACCTTTCTATCAGAACCAGCATTAACTTCTCAAACAATTTGAGCTACAGTAGCTCGTCTGTTTGATTGGACCACACGGGCCAGCCTTCACTCCCCACGTGTATCACACCACTGTTTCTTCCTTGGTCCACTTTTGATAGATACTGACCACTGCAGACCGGGAATTTTGTTTTTGTTTTGGTTGGATTGTTTAGAAGATGTTTGGTGGCTAAAATTATTTGTGTTGTGCATTGTGCAACTCAACTCAAAGTCATAATTCGTACACCAACTAGGGAGGGAGTGTTATGAATGTTACAGTATACCTACATATTTTTATTTTCAAAGAGCTGTTTCTCTTGGTGTGGCCCCTTTAAGGAAAACACAAATGGTAAATTTAGATCCTGTGTGTGTCTCTCTTTTCCACAAATAAAGGTGACCAGCGAACCAAAGACAAGTGCATTAATCCCAACTATCTCACCTACAACATGCTCCGTTGCTTTTGTTTTCTCTACAGCACAAACAACCAGCTGAGTTTGTTTTAGTGATGGAAAACTTGTCTGTAAGTAGGGCACACAGAGACAGTTTGTGCTATTTGCACGGAGCCCATAATCTCCCCGAACTGTCATGCAGCAAACAGAACGATGCACCGGCAACACCTTTGGAACCAAAAAAAGAATAAGAGAGAGAAAAAACATCATGATACCAAAGTTATATCATACATCCAAGACCAGAGATACTGTCAGAAAAAATCCCAAAATTCATCTGTTTGTAGTTGAGGAGGGTAGTGAAGTGTAATTAAGACGTCCCACAATGCAACAGAGCCACTAGAGGTGATGAAGCACTATCATTAAAGTGGCTATTAATTAGAATCTTCATTCAAAGCGATGGCTCCATTAGTTACCTGCCTCATTAGCTTAATTGCTGTCTCTCGTCCCGGTGCATGAACATCTGCCCCCTAATGTTGCCCAAGGAGACGTGGCCTTCTGACACACACACACACACACACACACTGACAGGATCATATCCTTGGAGTATGTGCCTGTTTCTGGCCATAGTTATTTAAGTTGAAATAGAGAAGGTCTTTGTACACTTGCGTCAACAGCCTGAAGTTAGGCACGTGTGGTTCATCGCAACAGTCTGGGGTCGTGTGCGTCTGTCACGTTCGGAATGCACAGAGCAGTTACTGGAAGGGTCAGAGGTCATCTCCTGGCATGCAGAGAGGGGCACTAGTGGGCAGGGAACCAACGCATGTGGGTTCATTTTACGCAATCAAGTGTAGATAGATGTTCATAAAGGGGGTTTTGTACAGCTGTATGGATTGCATAGTCATTGTAATTCAGCTGGAAGTAGAATAATTGGACATGTTGTGATGACACTGAGGTCGGAATGCTGTTTTAGGATCAGTGAAACTCTGGCAAAATGTAATACATTTTTATTTTATTTTTAAATCCAATTTGATTTATTTTCGGGATTATGTTCGATATAAAACACATTAAATTGGTAGGAATTCATAATAACGGAAATTATTTTTTATTTTTTAACGTAGTCAAGAAAATTTTGTGGAAAATGTGGAAAAAGATATTTGGTTAATTTTAATATTTAATATTTGATATTTCATTTGATTTCAGTAATCTTCACTCATTATGTTTATTTATATAACCTGGAAAAACATGTACTTTTTATTTATTTTTTTATCAATATCTTTCAATATATTTCTAGAAAAGTTGAATTGTAATTATAATTGTATCATTATAATTGTATGAATTATAATGTTTAATATTTTTTTATTTACTTTTTATTAGAAAAAGTTTTCTTAAAAAATAAAATTTCTATTTTTATTTTTGGGATTTTTGTCTGATAAAACATAAATTTATAAAAAGGAATAATTCATGTTAAATGTCAAAATTAAATAATCGTTCATGATTCTTTTGCCTTACTCATGGTGGCAAATGTAATATATTTGAATAATGTTTATTTATGTCTGTCAAAATATGTATTTTTTATTTATTTTATTTTTATCATTTTCTTGCAAAAAATATATTTCTTAAAACCTTTTGACATTTGTTTTTATTTTATATTTATTGCAAATAATATATATATATTATTATACATATATATATATATATATATATATATATATATATATATATATATATATATATATATATATATATATATATATATATATATATATATATATATATTTTTTTTTCCATTTGTCCTTCAAAATTATTAACTCAAGTATTTTGTGATATTTCTACCCCAATGTAAAAGTTTTTGCATTAGCTATATCCTATATCCTACAGTACTAAACATGTCTTGAACACACAAGTACGCAATGTGCAATCAGACCTGATTATATGCACAGCAGCGTCTGTCTTCATGAGCTTATTTGCTGACGTGTCCTAAATGACCTGCTGAGCCACTGTTTCCTCTTGTACTTCTGGTTCCACTGTACTTAGACATCAGAGGTTGTCTGGGAAGCGCAGCATCTTTCAGTGCTCACTAAATTAAGTCAGGGCTATTGGTTACAAAGCAGGATGAAAAACAATGGAGACCATAATCTGTTCACAAGGGATGTTTAAAGAGAACAGGCAGTGTCAGCTAAAATGAATCACAGGTAAGGAGAGTATAGACACCTGAAATATTAATTTCTACAGGATACGAGCCATTAACTTTGAGCATAATCAGAAGAGAATTTGCTTAGAAAAATAGTGCTGATGTACTTGTAGCAGTTTTTCTGATGTTAATTTGGGTAAGGCTATGGATCATTATTTTTGCTAATCGATATTGTGGCTCAGAATGCTTCACCTTTAAATATAACAGTTGATCAGCACTTTTACTCTAAGGGTGTGTTCACACTTATTGTTCAGTTCTCTTGGTTCTTTTGGTCCAAACAAAAAAAAAAAGAGAAAATTATACATTTAGTTGTAGTTTGCGTAGGACCCTATTTTAACGATCTGAGCGCATGGTCTGAAGCGCATGGCGCAGGTGCGCTTTGGTGTGTCTGAATCCACTTTTGCTAGTTTAACGACGGAAAAAGTGGTGTGCGCTCCAGGCGCATGGTTCAAAAGGGTTGTACCAAGTCTCTTAATGACTCATCGGTGTGTTTTAGGAGTAACATGCAATAAACCAATCAGGGTAACACTTTATTTTGATGGTCCCTTTTGAACATTCTGTTGACTATAAGTAACGTTGCACCTACATGTCAACTAACTCTCATTAGAGTATTAGTAGACTGTCTGCCTAATATCTTCTAACATTTTATTCTAATGGTCTTTCAACAGACATCCTACTGACTTTAAGTAACGTTGCACCTACATATCAACTTATTCTAACCCTAACCCTACCAGTCTACTGAAACTCTACTAACACTATAATGATATTTAGTGGACATGTAGGTGCAACGCTACTTATAGTCAACAAAATATGTTAAAGGGACCATCAAAATAAAGTGAAACCCCAATCAGAGTCTCATCTCCCATTCCCTTTAAAAGCCAGTTGGCTTGTACCATGGCAAATTCACTATTTACATGGCAGAATTTGCGAGAATTGTAATATTTATAAATGTTTGTATGTTGCTGTGCGTCCCTGTGTGTAATAAGCAGAATGTACACGAACTGTGCACATGTCTCTGAAACACTTTAATCTTGTCCTGTGTCCTTGAATACGTGTCAGACCAGGACTTTGGCAAATCTAGGAGACATCCAGACAGGTTGAAGGTTTCTGCATCTCTCTCAGTCTTTCCTTTTATTCTCCTCTGAAATGTGCTGTGGAATTGTGACAGGTGATCTCTCATTATCCGGTATATCGGCTGTAGTTAAGAACAGAATCCTGCATTTGAGTCTAGTCTGAATATCTTCTCTCCCTCACGCAGGCATTAGATATAACGGTAATTAGTATTCTGAGCAGACTGGGGTTCTGGCTATAACTTTTATGTCTTATTTCTGTAATCTTCTTTATGTCCTCTGTGCTCACTCTCCCTAAATCTTTTGTCGCCATCCATCCTCCAGCAAACAAAATGTGTGGCAATAAACTTTACAGCATGGTGTATTCACCATGAAAAATATTCCTTTTTAATGAGTCTCATATGATTAGACCGTAAAACAATAAATGCAAAAGTTAAAAAGCAATATTTCAGCTGCAGAAAAATGCACCCATATTGTGTTATATGATAATTCATGTAAACATGATCTGACGTGGTGTGATGTGAACTGAAATCTGAAAATATTGTTGATGTTGTTCTTTTTAAGAAACTGAAATGTAGTTTTGCATGATAAATGAGAGGAACTCTGTTGCACGTTTTAGAGATAATTATTGTGCACAGCCATCAGAAAAAAAGACGTGAACTAAAGGTCATGACAGCTGCAAAGTTTTAGGTGATGATTTTGTTTATGATGCTTGTTTAATGATTACTTGTGATCATTTGATCACAATGGTAACTTGATTTAAAGTCACCATGAAATTCAAAATGGACCATTTTTATTTTTTATGGAAAATTTTATACTGCACTACATTGTAAACCTGAATAAGAATATGTTGGCAAAACTCAAAAAATTGAGGCATCCAGGTTTTATTTTGTAATCATGAATTGTATTTGCTTTTAAGCTAATTCATACATTTATCTTTAAACATAAGCATAGCACTTGCTGAATGAGGACAGCATTATAATACATTTAATATGTCTGTTCTCAAACTAAGCTCATGCTCCACTCGTCACCATGATGGTAACCCTACAAAAACAAAAACTAAAATAAAAAACAACATAACATAAACTTGTCTTACCTAGCATAACAAAACATTACTAAACATATTATACTACTAAATCTCCCACTTCACTAAATCTTCCACACACACACTTGCAAAAAAACATAATATAACACTTAATTTTGGCATTTACTATCCCAGCAAAGCATGCTGGGAAATAGAAATACCAGCCCAGTTTCGGTTAAATTTAAGTTGATAAAACTCAAAACAATAAAATAAATCAGATTTCTTAAAATGTGTCAGTTTCGAAAACTCAAAAGAAAAAAACGTAATCAAGTAAAAACTCATAAAAGTTTGAACTAATTTGTTTAATTTGAGTTGGCTTTATTATTTTATTTAATTATTTTAAGAGTTAGGTTTTACAGTGTGTTTCATAAAAAATATACAATAACTCCCCCCTCCTACTTAAGGCAGGAGGTTGTGAGATATTGCACATGCTGTGAGTCAGTTAACTTGATAATCGCATCAAAGCAGTTGGTACATGGCACAACTGTATTGCACGGCGAGCCGGCGGCAATCACACAAGCTTTCGCACTAAACATAGAGACTGGAGCTTTCATTGTTGCTGCTATAGCTTCAGATAGAAAAAAATTAAGAAAAATTATTTGTGTGCAAATGATTTTTTGAAAAGCAGAGAACAGCAGCCGTTCCTTTCAACAGAAAAAAAAACTGAGAGGGAGAGAGAGCGAGGGCGTGCGTGCGTGAGTAAGTGTGTGTGCGAGTGTATGCATGTAAGGCTGTATGGTTGTAGCCACTGAGCTATAGCCTGATAATACTCGTAAATCTAGCCTATGTGACTGTTACAAACAGAGATGACACGGGCGGTTGGGAACGGGCAGAGGATGGAGTTTCCCAGATGGTAGGTGGCGTGGACTCTTGGCCATGGCACATTCCCTACATCCCTGCACGTACCTTCTGACATCTGATGACATCCGGGGCCACCAGAAGTGTTGGCGTAGCAGTGAAAGGGTTTCATTGAGCCAGAGGTGACCAGTGCCCAGATAAGTGTGTGTGGAGTGGATTAACGGATGAACTGTCGGTCTGGAGGACAACCCGGAGGATCTTACCTTTGGGCACTGGTTCACCGGGCAGCAGATCAATGGCCGATGGTCCCTTGGCCGATGGGGAGGCAGCTTGGAAGCCCGTTGGGGACAGAAGACGTCACTGAAGGGGGCGTAACAGGAAGGGACATCCACCGAACGTTGCTCTACTGGACTCTCGATGGACGTGGCACAGACATGGAGATCTTGGGAACAAGGAGAGGGACGTACCGGTTGAGATGGGAAGCAGTCCGGGAAACCGGTGTGGCCCCACTTCAGGACTTCTCCTGTCTTTCGGGAGATGACTGGGCTATGCTGCTCTAACCATGGGCGCCCTAAGATAATGTCAGCAGTGGATTACCTCAGAACCAGCAGATGTAATCTTTCCATGTGGAGGAGTCCAACTTGAATGCTGAGTGGGCCCATGAAGTGACTGACCTGCCTCAAACTGAGGGGTTTTCCGGTTATCGACAGGATCTGGTAAATAGTTGGAGTGGTGGTCGTGCGGAGTTTGAGCTGGCGGCAGAGGGTCCCGAGATGAAATTGCCGGCTGAGTCGAGGAGGGCAGTAACCTGAAGGGAAATACCAGCAGCAGTAAGGCTTACAGTAGTGGTGAGCTGTTTCATTTTCTGTAGGGAAGGAATTATAGCACTCACCACAGGATGTGGAGGACGGACAGGGTATTCGGAGATGTAATGCCCAGGGAGACCACAGTACAGACAAAGACCCTGGGTCAGCCGCCTCTGCCGCTCAGCCCGCTCAGCCCGCTGTCAGCCTTGAATTGTCCAATTGCATGATATCATTGGCTGGTTCTGGAGGGCTGACACCATCTGGTCAGCGAAGGAATGGAGAAAATGACGGCTGGTGTTCTTCGATACACGATTGCATACGAGTGGGGAAGCGGATGGAGAGTTGAATGAACCGTTCTAGCCCGATGGTATCCTCGTTTGCAGCGAGATGCAGAGCAGAGCATACTCATTGACAGACTGAGAACCTTGTTTTAGGTGATAAAGTTGCTCACCGATCGACAAATCCCAGGACGGTTTCCCAAATACCTCCTTGAAATTTGTGATGGAACCGGATAGGGTCTGGATCACAGGACTGTCGTTGGACCACAAGGATTCCGCCCATCGGAGCCCTCTACCAGCTAGCTGGGAAGTGATGAACGCCACCTTGGCGGGATCATGTGGGTACAACTGGGGCTGCATCTCCAGGACCAGCGTGCATTGAAACATAAACCCGTTGCAATCCTCCGCCGAACCAGAGTAGGGCGCTGGCCTGGCCATGGGACTGGCACACTCCGTTGGCGAAGAAGAAGCCGTGTTGTTTCCGGAAGTGCTCACTGGTGAAGGTGCAGGTGCGCTAGTGGGATGAGCTCACCGAACAGCGTCGACAAGCTCTTGGAAGGGATCCGGGCTGCTCATCCTGGTGTGTGCTTCTGTTACAAACAGAGATTACACGGATAACGGGAGACAGTGAAACACAGAGTTTATTAACACAACCAGGATATTGAGCAGAAGAGGTGATTGATGGCAAGGCGAATCCAAGGAGATAGACACGAGGATGATACTGTACGTCTTTGTTGTAGGAGTTTGGCTGATCGGAGTACTGGAGCAATGGAGCGATGGAGACAGGGAACCAGAAGACAAGACGAGGAGACACAGGTAAGTAGTCAGGTGAGTCCGTAGAAGCAAGCATAAGCTTGAGTGTGTGCAAACGAGACCGGACAGTGACTGAGTGAATGCGTGGGGCTTAAGTGCAGGAGGTGATTGCTGTGATGATGATGTGCAGGTGCGTGCAATCAGTTTTCTGGTGACCGTGATCGTTGTGGCTGGGAGAGGGTGGAGCCTGGCGTGCTTGTAACAGTGACATGGTTGTGTATGATTTTGCAAAAGGGGACAGCCATAAGCTGGTGAATATCAGGCTGACTCCCCAGATTTTTTAAACATATTTAAAAATGATTGTGAGGTCGGGAGGTGCTCATAAAGTGCTCGGCTCGTAATTCCTCTCACACGCTGCAAGCCGCGACCATATGAGCATCCACAATGTCCACGCGATTTCTCCCGAATCGTCTGCGAGCTCGTGCAACAGCAAAAATCGCACTGTGTACGCCGGGCTTTACAGGGTGGGGCAAACTGTCTTTCGTACGATATCACAGCAATAGCAAAACACAACCAGTCCTGAAAATAGTCCTGCCCTATTTTCTTATTTGAGAATCAGATAAGGAAATAAATATGGACAATAAGGAAATAAAAGACTATCACAACTTCAGTTTCATGCCGACTTTAAGAGACCACATGCGACTTTGCAGTTCACTTCTTTTTAGCTTTGAAAAACTTTGAGAGAGTTTACTTTCCTAATTGAGGTTCTTAGATCCTATTAGAGGTAGCAAACATTGGTGGAACACTAATATTAGAAGCAATTAGCATCCGGTGCTCCGGGATAAAGCTCTGGACAAAGGAATTATCTCCACTGAATTTGTTGTCCTTCTTAGATCATTTGCATTTTATCTGTGAGCTAAGCTGGGTAATTGGCCTTAGAAAGCACTTAGTAACTGATGTGATTAGAAACTACTCTACATCACAATCCAATGATCTCCAATGAGTTTGATTTCCCAGGACAAATCATATCAGAATGTCTAGAGTGCAAATGCACAGCTTCCTATAGCTGCTCAGTGGTTAGCAATTGAAGGACAACACTGCACAATCACTGCAGGAAATTGACTTGTTTCCTCTTTTTCAGGTGTATTGGAAGCTGAAAAACGTTTAGGGTTATTATAGTTAACTAAAACTAAAACCATAAGCAAAAAATGTTTTGTTACTTTAATCAAAATAAATGTTAAAGGAGCTATATGTAGAATACAAAAAACATTGTTATTAGCGACACTGGTAGCCATTAAGTGAACTGCAGCCAGCAACTTACTGCTCACAATCGCACTCTTTCAAACGTAACATACAAAAGAATGTGATTTAGTGTTCTGATATACTTACGGCAGTTCTTTTTTCCTTCTTTGCTTAGATATAATGTTCTTGCACTGATATACTGTTAACGAACATCCCGACACCGTCCATGCAGCTGGGAGTGACGTTTAGATGAATATGTGAATATGGTCTGCACGCTTTCCTCTGAAAAAAACAAAATAAACCACAGATCAAAAATGACAGCGGTGACAGAACAATAGTTAACGAAGCAGATCTAATAGACTATATAGACCCGGGACCTGAGTCTACGCAGTATTGAATTTGGGACTCGAGTCTGTGCGCAGTAGTGAATTTGGGACCCGAGTCTGCGCAGTAGTGAATTTGGGACTCAAGTCTGCACAGTAGTGAATTTGGGACTCAAGTCTGCACAGTAGTGAATTTGGGACCCGAGTCTGCAGTTGTGAATTTGGGACTCGAGTCTGCAGTAGTGAATTTGGGACTCGAGTCTGCGCAGTAGTGAATTTGGGACTCGAGTCTGCGCAGTAGTGAATTTGGGACTCGAGTCTGCGCAGTAGTGAATTTGGGACTCGAGTCTGCGCAGTAGTGAATTTGGGACTCGAGCCTGCGAGTAGTGAATTTGGGACTCGAGTCTGCGCAGTAGTGAATTTGGGACTCGAGTCTGCGCAGTGGTGAATTTGGGACTCGAGTCTGAGTAGTGAATTTGGGACTCGAGTCTGCAGTAGTGAATTTGGGACCCGAGTCTGCGCAGTAGTGAATTTGGGACTCGAGTCTACGCAGTAGTGAATTTGGGACTCGAGTCTGTGCAGTGGTGAATTTGGGACCCGAGTCTGCGCAGTAGTGAATTTGGGACTCGAGTCTGCGCAGTAGTGAATTTGGGACTCGAGTCTGCGCAGTAGTGAATTTGGGACTCGAGTCTGTGCAGTGGTGAATTTGGGACCCGAGTCTGCGCAGTAGTGAATTTGGGACTCGAGTCTGTGCAGTGGTGAATTTGGGACCCGAGTCTGCGCAGTAGTGAATTTGGGACTCGAGTCTGCGCAGTAGTGAATTTGGGACCAGTCTGCAGTAGTGAATTTGGGACTCGAGTCTGCAGTAGTGAATTTGGGACTCGAGTCTGTGCAGTGGTGAATTTGGGACCCGAGTCTGCGAGTAGTGAATTTGGGACTCGAGTCTGTGCAGTGGTGAATTTGGGACCCGAGTCTGCGCAGTAGTGAATTTGGGACTCGAGTCTGCGCAGTAGTGAATTTGGGACTCGAGTCTGCGCAGTAGTGAATTTGGGACTCGAGTCTGTGCAGTGGTGAATTTGGGACCCGAGTCTGCGCAGTAGTGAATTTGGGACTCGAGCCTGCGCAGTAGTGAACGTGAAGCCATGACGTCACGCCCCTGTTTTTATAGCATGAAATAAAATAAAAACAAACATATTTAAAAACAAAAGAACACTTAAACTTACATCAACGTGATAAAATCTACCTAAAATGACAAACCATCTTTGAATTTTTTGTTTAATTAAAGTGTAATTTGATTGTTTAGTTTGCATTAGATTGCATACAGAGGGCAGGGTTTATGACCTATACTGGTCCAGCAACCTGGGGTCGATCAAAAGTTTTGGCTTTACTTTTCAGGACACACTTGGCTTTCATGCACAACCTAGGAAGTCGGGGAAGGTCTTTTTGTTACAAGCTGTTCTCACATTGCCAATAAAAAAGTAATGTACATGACAAATCTTACATATAATCCCTTTAGCTGAAATAAAATAGAGAAATCTCTCAGATTTCATTAAAATATCTTAATTTTGTTTCGAAGATGAACAAAACTTTTATGGTTTTGAATGACATGAGAGTGTGTAATTGATGACAGAAGGTCATGGTGAGCGTTAATTTCTTGTGAGGAGCTCTGTTATATGTGGTTTTTTTTCAGGCATGTTGTTTTGACATGAGACAGCACACTAAGTTTGGAACAGAGATCTTTTTTAGAAGAAAGGGAAAAGTGAAGTTAGCCAATCTATTTAACCCTAGGGTTACTGTTGAAAAAACTGCAGTTTTTGACTCTAACCTATGAAAAGATAGAGCGGATTTGTGCTCAGAGTCAATTTGTACCTCCTCACTGAACACAACAAAACAACGAACATGAAGATGAAAGACCTTTGAGCTCTGAGATGGTGTGCAGCATGATTCACTCAGACTTATACAGGTCCAGGTGGTGAACGCAGGTTTTTCTTACCAAAGCTCAAACCTCCAGCAAAATTGAATATAAAGCGAACCATGTGGCCTCTTATGACTCTCGTATTATTCATGATTGGTCATTGGTATGCTAGGCTAGCAGGCAATTTGACATTTTGCCTCAATGCAATTACTGTTTGAAATTAGAGTTCTGAAATATATATATATAGAAAAATGAGGTAGATGAGTCATTTTGTTTTCGCAGCCTAAATGAACATTGCTTTTTGAAAGTCTCTTTTGTTCTAGATGGTAGTACCCTGGTTTCTGTTTATTTAAAGACAATATGCAGTAAATGCTACGTGTTTATTAAACTGGGATAGAATTAAATATTTTTTTTTCTATGTATTGTAATATGAAACCTCTGCCATCAGAGCTTTTTTAGCAAACTACAGGAAAATGATTATACTTCATTTAAACCACTCAGAAGTGTATGGTTTATACAGTACACAGTTTACAGAGTGTACATTTAGCATAGTGCTCTAATAAAACCAGTTTATTGGCTACATTTACATTTATTTTATGGTGTTTACTAAGTGAATAAATGTAGATGTAGAAAGGAAGGTTTTATTAGTGGACTAGACTAATGTACACTATAAACTGATGCAGAAAATGATAAATACATTTGCACTTCAAAACAAAAGTGTGTCATTTTAATGCACCATAACATTTCTTTTTTTATTTCCCAAATAAAACTCAAAATCAGGCATTAATTGCTGCCTATTAAACGCAGGTTTTAGATTAAGGTAGCAAATTATGCCTCAGCTGAGTGACATATAAATATATACACCACACTAGTAAGAAATGTACACTTTTATTCAACAAGGATGCATTAAATGAATCAAAAGTGACAGTAAAGACATGTATTATTTACAATGTTACAAAATATTTCTATTTCAAATAAATGCTGTTCTTTTTAACTTTCTATTGATCGACAAATCATGGCTGCAACTGTTTTCAACATAATAATAAGCAGCAAATCAGAATATTGGAATGATTTCTGAAGGATCACGTGACACTGAAGACTGGAGTAATGATGCTGAAAAAATTCAGCTTTGCATCACAGGAATAAGTTACATTTGAAAACATATTAAAATAAAAAAAGCAGTTCTTTTAAATTGTAATACTTCATTGCATGTTTGATTAAATAAATGCAGCCTTCGTGAGCATAAGAGACCTCTTTCAAAAACATACATTTTATTTTCAGCTTGAACACAGGAAGAAACCTTTTCTCTTAGGAACAAACACATTCACAGACTATGTGGCTTATACATCTCTGTTTACAGATACTGCATATAGAGCATCTCACAAAATAGTACAAAATGTAGGTGTATGTAGATTTAGGTAGTAGGAAGTTGAGGTTAATCAAATTTCTGAACTTCAGCAGTCTGGTTGAAGGCAGACCTCCCCCAAGCCCCCCACCCAATCTACAGGTACACCAGACGCCAAACCTGATTTTATCAGGTCTGTCATTGTGGGCATTTATAATATTACTGCCAGTAATTAGGTTTAGTCTCCTCAGCTCTCCTCAGTGGCACAGAACAAATTTCTGCAAACAGAGAAACACATTTGGCAACTCAGTTATGACCAATTAAAATGGGTAGATGGATGATTTAAACTCCTGGCAAACTAACATTTCACACCTGTTTCCTGTTAGACAACCACAAACTGCAGTGAGGGTAATGATGTTTACCTGCGGCTACTCTGTGGTAGATTTTAGTTTGTTAAGTAGCAGTTATCTGAATTGAAAGTTTTCAGGATGGTAATGGTTTTGTAAATTGACTAGTCATGCATAGGCTACAACACTGGTCGCTCTGAATGTTTTTTAAAACTGGTTCATGAGAGTCATTCGTTCAGAATCATTAGTTCAGAATCATACTACACTGTTGCGCTGTATGTTTTTGATTCACTAAAAAAAAGAACTGCAGGTATAATGATGAAAAAAGTCAGGATCTAGGTGCAGCAATTCTTTAAAGGGGTATTTCAGCGCTGGGAAGATGAATCTGTGTTTAAACTGGGCCATTTAAATGTTGGTGCCTTCTAGACTGAGAAAACACAGAAAATGTATTTTTGTCTCATGGGGATGAAAGACAACAATTCCCAGAATGCACTTCGCTGCCCTACGCTGGATTACTTGCCCACCGCATTCATTTTCATAAAATCAGTTCAGTTAGACACTACAATTAAAAACTGAACGTGTCTGTTCAATATATTGTGAGTGAGCCGATTGAGTGGCCGTCACCGCACAAACGCAGCAGGAGTCGGATTACATTCATCACATGAGCTGACCTGAGGTAATCGCGGGATTCACATCACATGAGCTGAGGTAATCGCGGAATTTGTGGCTTTTCCTGCATTCACAGCACGTAAACAGTCTGGTGCATTTTCAGTTCATGTCTTTGGAAGCTTAACTTTCATAGGAATGCATTTGAAAAGTTGAAACACTCACTTTGCTCTCCACCGCGAAACTTATTTTTTGCCTCTTACTCAATCACAGGCAGCTGAAGTCGTACAGTTTTCTAGCCATTGACTAATTAACTCCATTTTTAGTCACCTAGTGTGAAAATTGATCGCATATGCGAGTGATTTACATGCATTATAAATGGTTGGATTCACTTAAATCGACATTTGTCATAGGGATAAAAAAAAATATCTGTATATGAATTTGTTGGTATTGGATTTTTGTTTTCCGTAATAATGTTATGTTTTTTTCCCCCAATAGTTTTATTTTCCATAAATAGGTACAAACATTAGCTGCTCTTTTTACGAATAGAATATTAATTTACAGTATTTTAAAAATAACCCCAAGCCCCCCGCCCCCAATGCTAGCAACATTACATCTGTGATCTAAATGTTTTTCCACAGTAAAAATGGCTGTTTATTTCATTTTACTGCTGCAGTCCATGGACATTTTCTGTGAGCAAAAGAGAAAAGGACTTGCATTGTAAACAGCTGATTTCACCTGGACACATTTGTTGCACTCGTACTCGCTGCAGGCAAAAGGCTGCATATTAAAAAGCAGAGAGAAAGAAAGGTGAGCTTCTAAGTGTGAAAAGTGCTGCAGGACAAACAGGGGCCACTAATGAACAAGACGTGAGGGCACCCCTCTGAGGAAAAGTCAAGGTTAAATGTTCAAATGTGCAGCTAATGGGACCATTCCGCAGCAAATGGCTTTCCCTTAATTAATTCCATGGGACCGTTTAGGACTTCGGGCCGAAGTATTGGTCTGTAGCTTGTTTTATATCCTCCTGTTCCCTTTGGTCCTCCACCATCAATCTCCGCTGGTTGATAAACAAACGGAGCAGCTCTTCTGATCCGATCTGGGACTGGATTTTTGCTTCTCTATGGGGGATTCCCAAGTACCCGCTGGCTCTGTGTATGCAAGTTTCTGAGAAGCTAACTTCGTTTTGGCACCGTGGGGAATGAAATCTAATTAAAGATAAACACTAGTGACATAACAACATTTTTTTTTTTTTGCTTTGTTCTGCTTCTTTATTTTATTGTTTCTCAAGCAGGGAGGGAAATTCCTGAGATGATATTAAGCTAACCTCTGCCCCTGCTCGACGTAGCACAGCATTCTGGGCCGATGGACCCGATATCTCATTTCCTCTTCCCACAGTTTCCATTCCTATCCTGTCCAGATCATCCAGAAGGCCCATGGTAGTCTCTTTGATCCATCTTTGCAGTATATTTCTGGTTGGTTGTGTCAAAGTATAAAGTGTTGTGGTCTGGCTTGAGGTTTTAATGAGGACGCAATTAAACAGCCAGGACTCCAGAGGTCAGCGAGGTGCAACACCATGCTGGGAGATGAACTGCTGCACCAAAGCAATGAATATGAGAACCCAAAGGGTCAAGGTTTGATTGGTTAGAATTTATTAAAATCTGTAGCTACACCATTCTGTGGGCCCAAAAAAGTCTTCAAAAGTAGCGATGTATTCTGATTTCTGATTAATTTAATGTATTAGATGGTGCTCTCAGCCAAGTAAAGCTCAAATAAAATGATATCTGCGCTAAACTTATTTTTTGCCTCTTACTCAATCACAGGCAACAGATGTCGTAAAGTTTACTAGCCATTGACTAATTAAATCCATTTTTAGTCACCTAGTGTGAAAATTGATCGCATATGCGAGTGATTTACATTCATTATAAATTGGATTCACTTAAATCGACATTTGTAATAGGGATAAAAAAAAAAAATCTGTATATGATTAGGTTGGTATTGGATATCTGACCTGAAGTTCACTTTTAATAATTTAACACTGGTTAAAAATGATCCAAAAATATTTTTTTGAGCAAGTACATAACCAGCCAGTGTTCAAAACAACTTATCCCGATTCATAATGGTAAGCTTGTAATAATGTGCTATAATTTGAGTGGTACTGGTAGCTTACCGCGAGCATGCAGCCATTAGTCTTTGCGTCATTACGTCATGTCTGTAAACATGAGGAAGGAGTCCGGCTGGTAGGCTATTGCATGTGAGGATGCTGCAGGTGGCGGATCATTTATAAGCTTTTCTCACAGCAGCTGGAATAATTACATGTATCATTTTAATGGCGGATTGTAATCCAGAAAGGCCCGAATGACATCATCACTGACAACTGGAACTGGAGATTCATCCGTAGTCAAAAGCATTAGACTGTACATAAATTGAAATCTACAGGCTAATACAATGCTAATACAGACTAAATACATATAGTCACACAATGCTAATGTTATTAATATGAATAATTTGAGAACAAATTTAGTTTGATGTGATATGAGCTAAGCGATTGTTAGATTCCATCACCGCTGGAAGTGCTATTTATTGTAATGCTTTTTTTTCTCAGTTGGTCATAACAAAAGTGGCAGACATGTTACTTACTTGTTCATATGAACAACAAGACGGCGCTCATTCAGTGACCTGAGCTGGCGGGAGGGACCATACGTTTGTAGAAGTGGGTTGAGGTAGTGTGAGCTGTTCCAGTGGTAGTCCTGAAAGCCAGCGTTAGAATTTAAAACTTGATTCAGGCCTCAACTGGGAGCCAATGGAGTGAGATCAGGAGGGGTGTGACGTGTTTTCTCTTACGCTGGATTCACACGGGGCATCTGCGTTAACGCTTCTCATTCACTTTGAATGGGTGATGTCATGCGTTGCCGAACTGAATTATGGGTTCCGTTGCGTCGCTTCACTCGCGTTGCGAGTAGCAGAAGTTGAAGATTTCTCAACTTTTTATGCACCAACGCAGGCGTCATCCAATCAGATCGCTCTATGCAAATACCCAAGAGCAGACGCTAACCAATTGTGTTCATGCAACCCCAGAGCAGACATGTGATTGGCTGCGGTCGCATTAGTGCCAAGCTTCAGCCACGCCCTCCGTCAAGCTCTAACGCCGAAGCCCCGTGTGAATGCAACGTTAGGCTGATTGAAGACTAGACAAGCTGCCACATTCTGGATCACCTGCAGAGGCTTAGTTGTGCCGGCTGGAAGTCCCCCTAGTAGGGCATTGCAGTTGTCCAGTCTTGAAAGTTTGGACGAGTAGCTGTGTAGCATATTCTGACAGGAATTCGGACATTTTCCTACTATTGTAGAACGTAAATCTCCATGACCGGGCCTTGTAGAGATATGGGTGGAAAATCTCAGCAGGCCGTCTAACACTACCCCCAGGTTCCTTGTCCTGGATAGTGTTAATGTTGTGGTCCCCAGTCGCAATAGTCATGTTGTGGTCAACTGATCTGAGCTCTGTCTTTGCAAGATTTAGCTGCAGATGATGCTCCTTCATCCAAGCAGAGATGTCTAGATGTCTTTAGAACGTTGCGTCATGCACCAGACGCTGCAAAAGACATGAGATGCGAACGCAATGGTTAAAGACGTCATTCTAGTGCAGGTTTACTTAGAAAAAATAGAAAAGTAGCAGAGTGGAATGGAAAAATGTTACAGTGTAAAGTTCTTACTGTGGTAAGCAAAAATATGTAGGTCACTGCTTGTTTTTGGCCAAATGTAGATCAGAATAGTACAGTGAAAATCTAGGTTCTATATGAGATTTGGCATGCTTGAGTAATTCCAGCATGCTTTGAGCTATACTCCACTATATGTATCATGATCATTGTTGTTGTTCACCAAAGCAAATACTAATTCTTTCACATCTCTTAGTGTAGAGTAAGCAAGAAGTGTGGCAAAGACACGCATGGTTCCTCTGCTCTAAAATGGGCCAGGGTTTTGTTCCCTGCCTTTTCATGATGTGTCTTCCCATGTCTTTCCACATGGAAGGGCTCTGGGGGCAACACAAATTGCCTTTAATTGAAAGGCCCATGTCTTTAGGAATCCACCTTCAAGCCTCCGGTTCTAAAACAGGAACCACTGCACACATCAAACTGGTGACCTGCCTCATTGTGGGTTGAAATTTGTGCTATCTTCATGAGCCCCACCAATGTTTCAGCAGGTAGAGTTTCCGCCGCTTAAGAAGTTCGAGTTCAACTTGAGCGTACTGTCAGCAGGATCCCGCTTTTAGATCTCGTAAAAGGTTTATGATGTTTTAACAGAGGCAAGTCACTGCACCACATGCAGAGAGACTTTAAAACCCAGAGGGGAAGAGGTCATTGTGTAATGATCGTCATATGTGGCTGCTTTTTACTTATTTCACTCAGATTACCATTACAGGCTCCAACTTACATTCAGGAACCCTGCAATCTAGACCAAGTATTTTTATAAGGACTTGTTTACTGATTCTTATATCTTAGTAAAACTATCCTAATGGTCTAAAGACTCCATGAAGTCTAAAAAATGACAACTGGATTGTGACATTTATGGACACTCACTACTGCATGTTTATGATTTCTTTATGAAAACCCAAAGACTTGTTATTAAGGCAGACCTCAATATATTGCTTATATTTACAGTCAGGAAGCTGATATTATACTATTTACACAACCATTCAAAATATATATATATATATATTTTTTAAATAAGTTTCTTATGCTCACCAAGGCTGCATGTATTTAATTAAAAAAAAAAAAACAGTAACATTTTGAAATCTTATTACAATTTAAAATAACAGTTTTCTTTTTGAAAATGTATTTTATTCCTGTGATCACAAAGATGAATATTTAGCATCATTATGCCAGTTTTCAGTGTCAAATGATCCTTTAGAAATCATTCTAGTATGCTGATTTGTTGCTTGAGAAACAATTCTTATTATTATAATGTTGAAAACAGTTAATCATTTCCGGAAACTGATAATTTTTTCACAATTCTTTGAATGGAAAAGTCAAAAGAACAGAATTTATTGGAAATACAAATCTTTTGTAACATTATAAATGTCTTTACTGTCACTTTTGATAAATTTAAAGAAACTTGCTGACTTTTTGGGACTTTAGCTTATTCACTGTATCCCCCAGAGTTAGATAAGTCCATACCGTTCTCATCTCCGTGTGTGAGTCCCAGTCTGACGCACCCACCGCTAGCCTAGCTTAGCACAAAGACTGGAGATAAATGGCTCCATCTAGCCTACTGCTCAATAAGTGACAAAATAATGCCATCATTTTCCTATTTACATGTTGTGATGTGTATAGTTACGTTATGTACTAAGAAAAGAAAATGTTGCGATATGGCTAGGAACTACACTCTCATTCCTGTGTAATAATCAAGGAACTTTTCTGCCAGACCATGGATGCAGCAGACGCAATGATATTATGCGCCTGAAAATAGTCCCCAGCACGCTCCCTGTGCAAGCAGGTTGTCACGTTGGTTATGTTGACAGAAGTTGGCACTATTTTCAGGCACTGCGTGACATCATTGCGCCACTGCACCCATGGTACGGCAGCTAAGTTCCTTGATTATTACGCAGGAATGAGAGTATAGTTCCTAGCCGTATTGGTCTAGAAAATTGCAACTTTTCATTTTCTGTCGGTCTTAGTACACGAATGTTGGCGTTATTTTGTCACTTATTGAGCAGTAGGCTATATGGAGCCATTTACCTCCAGTCTTTGTGTTAAGCTAGGCTAGCGATGGTTACACACAGCCTACGACGTAGCTACGGCTTACACTCGACGCAGAAGTAAAAATTGGGCTTTATGGCACACACAGAGATGAAAATGGTATGTATGGACTTATCTAACTCTGGGGGATACGGTGAAAAGTCCCAAAAAAACAGCGTGTTCCTTTAATATAACCTTACTGAATAAAGTATTTTTATTTTTATATGATGACATGGATAAAGTCATGTAACCGAAGCTCTAGTGCAGAGATTTGAATAATGTATCAGCCACTATGTTAAGTATCCTTCTTAAATCTCTGCATTCTAAATATTCTCTGTTTCCAGGCATGTCAAGATACTGGATACTGAACATATGCACTGATATTTGATAAGGATGTAACTGAGCTACGTTTTCTCTCTCTCTCCCAATGAAAACATGCCTTTTTAAGCCCCACTGTAGCACAGATATGAAATACTCTCCCTCAAAGGTGACTACTTTAGACCTCTGCAGTTGTTACCCTACATACCGTAAATAACCCCAGTGTGCTAGTGCGTACTGTAATGCTTCTATTAAGATCTAAATGAAAACATTGCTCAACACATGTTGCTTTCGTTGTGCCGTCTGACCATGTGTGACTGTCAGTCATTTGTATCTTGATTCAGTAATTTAATAGAAGGATGAAGTAACACCTGGTGGTAAAATGATGGGAAATTCCCTTCAAGTGTTATTTTAGGGAACAATATAATGATCATGTCCATTTTTTGATATACTACCCCTTTCTTAAAATGTAGACAGCAATTTATTTTAATCTGTTAAGACTTTACAGAAATTTATGCTACAAAAAATAAAAATTAAAACCTGTGTAAATATTACCTGGAAAATTACCTAAACATATTTATAAAATAGTATAAAAATACCTATATCGGCAGTGGACAGGGGTCAGCATGGGCACCCTGACTAGTCTGCGGCTATGAAGCCCCATATACAACAAACTGCGATGCACTGTGTATTCTGACACCTTTCTATCAGAATCAGCATTAACTTCTTGAGCAATTTGAGCTACAGTAGCTCGTCTGTTTGATCGGACCACACGGGCCAGCCTTTGCTCCCCACGTGTATCAATGAGCCTTGGCCGCCCATGACTCTGTCACCGGATCACCACTGTTCCTTCCTTGGAGCACTTTTGATAGATACTGACCACTGCAGACCGGGAACGCCCCACAAGAGCTTCAGTTTTGGAGATGCTCTGACCCAGTGGTCTAGCCATCACAATCTGGCCCTTGTCAAACTCGTTCAAATCTTTATGCTTGCCCATTTTTCCTGCTTCTAACACATCAACTTTGACAATGTTCACTTGCTGCCTAATATATCCAACCCACTTGCAGGTGCCGTGATGAAGAGATAATCAGTGTTATTCACTTCACCGGTCATAAAGTTATGCCTGATCAGTGTATAATGTAAGTGAACTTACAATCTTCACTAGAGGTACACAATTAATCGTTAAAAGATTGCGATCTCGATTCAAACACCCATTCAATCTTATTCCTAAGTCTGTGTGACTGTTAAACATTATACTACTACACATGTTGAAATATAGTATCGTAGATGATCAAAGTACAATATACAGAAAATTAGCATTCTTTGCACACTACACATAATGCATGGTAGTATGGTAATAAGAAAGAAAATGACAGAGAAATATAAACCAATAGAGAAGACAACATTGCTCGAGGAGGGCGAGATGCCAGGAGGATAAAGAGACAGACAGATTAGAGCAATGGGGAAAATCAGGCTGCTTTACTAGAGCTCTGGTGGTGATAACATGGTCCGTGTGGTGCACTGATGTTGGGTCTATTTAAAGCACCAGTTCATCCGGCGTGTCAAACACTGATCTATAATGCCACAGCAGTCGCATTGCTGCTTAGGATCCGATTTCTACATAATAACAAGAGCTTTGTCGACTCTAATGCCGCCTGCGCTCTGTCATACAGACCCCCAAGGGATCCATCTGTGACCTCTGAACTGGCAGCGCTGCTGATTTCTGGCTTTTTTAATGCCCAACTAATGCCCAGATGATGATGTAGGTTTCCACTTCTCATTCCTTTGCCTTTTACTCTGGGCAAAGGAATGAAACACTGGAAACTCTTCACTGCTGTAGCTTTTAACAAAATATGTATATGTGTGTATATAAATATATTTAGACACACACACACACACACACACACACACACACACACACACACACACACACACACACACACACACACACACACATATGTATTTATACATATACAGTATCGTATATTTATTTATTATATGTATATGTAAAATATGTTTATAATTTTTAGTTTTAATAATATTCGCTTTTAGTCTGTTTATTAAATCAAACTAAATCAAAATATATAACTGAAAATTAAGTCTCAATAAAGGGATTTTTCACATTTAATTTTTTGCTGAAAAAAGCTTTTCTCCAAAGCATCTGAGCTTTTTCCTTACTGTGATTTATTTTTTCTTGTATGTCTTGTTTTCCTCAGCAGTTTGTGTCTGACTTTTTTTCTTCTATTTTTTCTTTCTTTTCTTTTTGGTTCCTCTAGGGCACCATTTTCCTACCTGGCAACAGAGTCACCGAACATCCCAGCAATGGGGAGGAAAGTGGAAAGTTCCTATTTGAAGTCATCCCAGGTAAGGAGAAACTGTTTTTTTTTGTACTATGTCTGGTTTTGCAATAGATTCTTTCTTTAGCTTTTATAATGGGACCCCAATGACCTCACTCACTGAGAAGAGGTCTTCAAAGACATTCATCAGAGATAATGAGAACAGATCAGCACTGGGCACCTCGCTGACAAACACAGCTGAATCCTGCTCTAGACTCATGCAACATAGCCTCTGCAGGAAGTCTCTGTCATTTAAACAGTCTCTTGCATTTGTTAACAATTTTATAAATCTTCCAGGCAACTTGTCATGTAAACCAACCGGTGTGTTCTCAAATAGATCCGTCTTTTTTAAATGTGGGGGTGATTCGTTTTTCTCCCAATTTCAGTTCAGTGATGAATGATGCTGGATCTGCCACCTGCTGTAATTAGTTTACAGATCTCACTCTTCTTTCTCTCTTCGGGCTCTGGTTGTGTTTGGAAAGGGTTCAGATAAAACACAGATGTCCCTCTTGTGCGGTGGATGATGAATCACTGAGGACAGATGAGTGCCTGAGGAGCACTACTTCCTGTTGAGTTCTGGGGAACGCTCTGATAACATACACACCTGAGATTCAAAGTAAATATATTACTTAAACAGAAATCTGCTTTGTAATAGCTGTAAATGTGATAACACACACATTCAACAACACTGCTTTGAATCAGTTTGCAGAAGCTTGCATTGCATATATATATATATACAGTGGGTACAGAAAGTATCAGACCCCCTTACATTTTTTAATTCTTTGTTATATTATAGCCATTTGCTAAAATCATTTAAGTTATTTTTTTTCTCATTAATGTACACACAGCACCCCACATTGACAGAAAAACACAGAATTGTTTTGACATTTTTGCTGATTTATTTAAAAAGAAAAACTGAAATATCACATGGTCCTAAGTATTCAGACCCTTTGCTCAGTATTTAGTAGAAGCACCCTTTTGATCTAATACAGCCATGAGTCTTTTGGGGAAAGATGCAACAAGTTTTTCACACCTGGATTTGGGGATCCTCTGCCATTCCTCCTTGCAGATCCTCTCCAGTTCTGTCAGGTTGGATGGTAAACATTGGTGGACAGCCATTTTCAGGTCTCTCCAGAGATGCTCAATTGGGTTTAAGTCAGGGCTCTGGTTGGGCCATTCAAGAACAGTCACAGAGCTGTTGTGAAGCCACTCCTTCATTATTTTAGCTGTGTGCTTAGGGTCATTGTCTTGTTGGAAGATGAACCTTCGTCCCAGTCTGAGGTCTTGAGCACTCTGGAGAAGGTTTTCGTCCAGGATATCCCTGTACTTGGCCGCATTCATCTTTTCCTCGATTGCAACCAGTCGGCCTGTCCCTGCTGCTGAAAAACACCCCCACAGCATGATGCTGCCACCACCATGCTTCACTGTTGGGACTGTATTGGACAGCTGATGAGCAGTGCCTGGTTTTCTCCACACATACTGCTTAGAATTAAGGCCAAAAAGTTCTATCTTGGTCTCATCAGACCAGAGAATCTTATTTCTCACCATCTTAGCAAACTTTCAGGCTTTCATGTGTCTTCCACTGAGGAGAGGCTTCCGTCGGGCCACTCTGCCATAAAGTCCCGACTGGTGGAGGGTTGCAATGATGGTTGACTTTCTACAACTTTCACCCATCTCCCGACTGCATCTCTAGAGCTCAGCCACAGTGATCTTTGGGTTCTTCTTTACCTCTCTCACCAAGGCTCTTCTCCCCCGATAGCTCAGTTTGGCCGGATGGCCAGCTCTAGGAAGGGTTCTGGTCGTCCCAAACGTCTTCCATTTAAGGATTATGGAGGCCACTGGGCTCTTAGGAACCTTAAGTGCAGCAGAATTTTTTTTGTAACCTTGACCAGATCTGTGCCGTGCCACAATTCTGTCTCTGAGCTCTTCAGGCAGTTTCTTTGACCTAATGATTCTCATTTGCTCTGACATGCATTGTGAGCTGTAAGGTCTTATATAGACAGATGTGTGGCTTAATCAAGTCCTAATCAAGTCCAATCAGTATAATCAAACACAGCTGGACTCAAATTAAAGTGTAGAACCATCTCAAGGATGATCAGAAGAAATGGACAGCACCTGAGTTAAATATATGAGGGTCATAGCAAATGGTCTGAATACTTAGGACCATGTGATATTTCAGTATTTCTTTTTTAATAAATCTGAAAAAATGTCAACAAGTCTGTGTTTTTATGTCAATATGGGCTGCTGTGTGTACATTAATGAGAAAAAAATTTACTTCAATGATTTTAGCAAATGGCTGCAGTATAACAAAGATTGAAAAATTGAAAGGGGTCTGAATACTTTCCGTACCCACTGTATAAATATATAAATATGCTGTCTATATATATATATTTCTTATATATATAGACAGCAATTTAATTAACACTTTCAAACCCCAAAGGTAGTAAAAATTCTAATTGTCCATTTGACTCCAGTGGTTCACATTACCTTCTGCACTGGAATGAATCGTGTCTTGTTGTCATCTGTGTTTGGTGAAGTACGTGAGCACACTGTGTCTTTGTTTTTCACAGAGACCTTGATACTTGTGACCTTGTAGAAGGCAAAAAGTTAGTTTTAGGTCTTTTGTAATTTACCTTGAGAAGCATTGCAGAGCTTTAGACCTTTATCTGCGATGACACTGTGGCATTTTTCATGAATAAGGCCTTTTTGGGGAGTAGATTAATGACACATCACTTGATACTGACCCTGTCATCACGTTCTTCTTATTAGTGAAGGAGGTAAATGCTACGTTGTATCTATCACCGATATCATCACAATCCCACATGCTAGACGGGCAACTGCAGTTGATACATGGGAATGCTAACGGATAGCTCCAGGTATTAGTGGCTTCTTTGGCCTGTGTGTGTGTAGAAATCCATCCTGTCCTGTGTATCCCCAGCAGAGAGTCGTGAGAGTGTGTGCACTGTGCCAGAAAACAGCAGAAACAGAGATTTATAGCGTGTTTTCAGCTCTTTGGAAACGCAGCATGGCTCCAACTGTCCTGCCAGCGGACTGTGAAAAACCTGAGCCATTGTTCAGCTTTTCAGTCTTAGATGAAGGCGTTTAGGAGTGATTCCATGCTTACGTGCACTTTTCCATACATTAGTGTTTTATCATTTTCATACCGTTTATCCCATTGTTCATCTCAGCAGTATTTTGGAATATTTTAAGCATCGTTTTTTTTTTTTGCTGCATAGGCCATGAAATCACTTGTCCTTGAAAAAGGCTTTTTGGAAGTAATGTTGTAAAGCTAAGTTCATAAAAGAGGGTTGTTAAAAGTGCATTTAATTTCCTCTCGTCTTTCATAAATTCTGATGGAAGTGTTTTGTGTAGGAATAACATGGACTGCATATCAATTTAGTTCTCTTGCCGTCTATTAAATTGGTTCTTTATTATGTAATTTTGACTCAAAACCTTCCTCAGAGCTGGAAAAATTAGCATTTTTTTTGTTAGGAACACAAATGAAGATATTTTTAATTAAATTTGAACAATTTTTGTCCCTCCATTGAGAACTATGCAACTACCACTTTACACTTCAAAAAGTTCTTAAAGAGATCGTAAAAAAAAGTCGTCACCTTTACCTATGTAACGTTTTTTTACAGTACAGATTGTTTCAAAGTAGCTTTACAGTGACAATAGGAAAATAATGCAACAAAATTTGATTCAGCGAGAAAAATAATCTCTTTTGCTGAATCTCAAACGTGCTGCGTAACACGAGAATGAACCTCATAGGTTCTTGTGGAAGCTCAAACGTGCTGCGTAACATGAAAATTAACCTCGATGATTCTTGAGGAAGCTCAAACGTGCTGCGTATCACAAGAATGAACCTCAATGGTTCTTGTGGAAGCTCAAACGTGATGCGTAACAAAATATTGTCTTTGTACTGCACTAACAGATCTCTGACACTCTTTTCATTCTTGAATAAATCAGTGTTTTGAACAAATTGGTTAAATGATTCAATGACTCAATCATGAAAATAGTCAGTTGTTCTGTTCCTGAATTAATTACACTGCGTCCGAAATTGACACTACCAAATGCTTGCAGTATGCTATTTCAGATGCAGTGTTCATGTTTTTGAAGGATAGAAAATGATTCAGTGACTCACTCATAAATTAGCTTTTTGAATGAATCGGTTGAATGAAATGATGAAGGCCACCTGATAACTATGTAACTCAAAGAGATAGAGATATGTTTGTACCGTTGTGTAGTACCATGGCTTTTGTGATATGCAAAATAATTTCACCTGAGCTAGAGACTCACTGATTCACATACAGATTTAGCACACATTCTTGGATTCATTTGACCGATGCATAGCAACGCAACCGATGCATATCAACATAAATGACGTTATCTGTCAGTCAGGCCGAAATGTTCATTTCGTAGGTTCCATGGTGTAGTATTAGAATTCCTTTCCAATTTCACAGGCCTGTTGCCTCGGATTTCAGACCAGCGAGAGAAAATTGAGTACCTCATGAAGGCAAAATTGGATTTTAATTAAAACCTTTTTTCTTGAAAGTTTTAATATGTGGGGTTGAAATTTGCTCCATCTGTTGCTGCTGTCCAACCGCTCATAATACGTTTCTCTATCATGCAGACAAATCTACTGTCATAATAATGTGAATAATTACCTCACCGCCCGGCCCAGTGAACACCAGAAGGAAACATCAGGCATGGTTTCGCAGAGCACGATGATCGTACCACAGCATGACAAATTTTACTCAGAGTTTTATGAACAAGCAAATGAGAACAAACACTAAACTGACAGCATTGTTTCATAGCTCCAAACCAGACAGAAAATGTATCCTGCCTCATAATCTTTAATCATTTCCCCATCTGGAGCACTGTTTACTCACTGATCCTTTATTTATCAGCTTCTAATTTATTTATAACTCGCTGATAATAATGGGGAACCGAGAAAAAGCTGAGAATCAAGCTAATGCAGAAAAACCTTCGCTTCACTTTCTGCAGGAATAGCTCTGGAATAGTCAAAGCTAAAGTGAGTTTGTATGGAGTGGCTGGTGTTCTGTCATGAAGGTCATGAAGGAGAGAGTTTTAGAGTGGAAGTCAGTCAGAGTTCAGTGGCAGAAACCTGCGGATGGGGAACTGAATCTGTGGTTTCACTGAACACCTGCAGAGTCATCAACTGAGACTGAGAAAAATACCACTTCTTTCTTTCTTTCTTTCTTTCCTTTGTTTGTTCATTTGCTGGTTCATTCAGTGCTCCATTTTGGTCAGTTCCTTCATTCTTTCCATATGTGCACTTCTCCCGCAAGAGCGCGTGCGCAACCAGAGCGAGAGAGCAAATGCACGCCCATAAACGCGCTTTGCTCGGAAAGGCCGGCTGCACTGCAGTCACAGGACTTCACAAAATCAACAATGTCACCAAAGAAGTGTGTTTTTGATGAAAGCATTCCAAACGATAAAGGTTCACCGTCGTGCATTGGAAGCAGGCGATGAGTAAAACTGCTTCAAATGTCTGTTTGTTGTTGGCTATCGTCACGTACACATCAGTACACAGCATGATCGTGTATAGTTAATTTATCAATGGAGCATGTGATGTATGGTGTGTGTTTAAATACATTTGTTTAGCTGACCACTATAGGTGTTGAACTAAATTAATTATTTCATATTAAACCTAGGCACTGTTCACACAAAGTGCTTCTTCTTTCAAATGCGCTATTATTCCATCGTTTTTCTATGTAAACTCTAGTCTGACATGCAAAACCGTTCCGCTTGCTACTGCTAACGTTTAGTCGCATACAATAGTCCATAAACCAACTCATGTCCTCATAAACCATGAGTAAACACACACAAATGTTGACAAGCCGCTAAGCAAACACAGTTACAGTACATACCACATAGAGACGTCCTGCTGTAGTCGCTGCTGCTCCTGCTCAGTTTCAGCCTCCGGATCCGATTCTGGATCATATATGTATGGTTGAATCTGATTGATAGCCATGGTTTATTTATGATAACGTTTCCTTTTCCATGTTTAAGGATGTCACAGCTTTCAGACGCTCTCAACGCAATAGCCACGCGCGCTCGTGGCTCTTTAGCTCCGCCCACACGATACGCCTCCAGCCGCTCGTTTTTTCTGGAAAGACTCAGAACAGCTTATCTTTCTTTTATAAATATAATAAAACTAAAGACTTTTCAGAGATATGAATGATGCAATACTACTCTATAGGTACTCAAGATTGACATGAGATTAACTGAAACTGAGTTCACTTCTTCATTTGCTGGTTTGTTCAGGCTTCCATTTTTTTGTCAGTTTCAGCCATTTGTCAGCCATTCTTTCTGTCTGTCTGTCTGTCCATCTGTCTGTCTGTTTGAATTTCAATTGTTTGTTTGCTTGTTCATTAGCTTGTTCATTTGGCTCTTTTTGTCATTTCTTTCTTTCTTCTTTCAATTGTTAGTTTGCTTATTCATGCGTTCATTCGCTTGTTCATTTGCTGCTTCAGTTCTCCATTTTATGTCAGTTCCTTCATTCTTTGTCTGTCTGTCTTTCTTTCAATTGTTTGTTTGATTGTTCAATTGTTTATTTGCTTGTTTGTTCAGTCCTCCATTTTTGTCAGTTTCTTTTTTAATTGTTTGTTTGCTTGTTCATTTCTTTGTTCATTTGGTTCATTGATTCTTTAATTTTTGTAACTTTCTTTTTTTCTTTCATTCAATTGTGTTTCATCTCCATTTGTTGGTTTGTTTAGTCCTCCACTCCATTTCTTTCTTTCTTTCAATCAATTCAATCTCTTTCTTTCTCATTTATTTGTTTGTTTTTTATCAGTTCATGCCTTTCTTTGTTCCTCCATTCATTCATTTACTTGTTCATTGTTCAGTTAGTTCATTCATTTGTTACTTTGTTCATGTATTCTGTTCTTTCTTTCTTTCTTTATTTCCTTCTGACCTATGATCATAATGGGGTGATTGTTGAATCTCCTGCGGCGAACTATTATTCTCACCTTTAGAAAGACTTAATTACAGCACATAACAACTCCATCCCGTGCACTGGCAAGACAGGTGACTTCTAGAAAACAGTGTGCAGTTTAAAACATGGAGGTTGTGAACCCGTGAGATTTACGAGGTCTGTAATCTCGTTCTGAAGATGAATGTCACAGTCAGGGTCAGAAAGCTACTGCAACCGCAGGACTCTGGGCCGTTACTGTACAGCCACAGTGGCTCCGGCAGGCAAATGGATCAAAGAGGAAGTTAATCAAGTTGCAGATTTATTTTTATTTTTATTTTTTGCAGCATGCAAATTCATATATATCAGATAACACATTTAATTTTTAAGACACTGTCTATTTTAGAGCTGCTTTACGGCAGAACGGAATTCTGTTGGTATCATTGATCATGATTTTTCTGTTTATCATAAAACTGCTTTGAAACAATCCTGTATTGAGCTCTATATCAATAAAGGTGACTTGACTTTAAATAAAAATGTAATAAAAAAACAAAATGCTTAGTAACTAATTTAGCAATGTTTACTGAGAAAATATTGTTTATGGTTCATGAACGTTATTATTGAATATTAACAAAACATGATTTATCTTTGAAGTTCCTCTGTTTTTCCACAAAGGGTCTGATTCTCTCAGGCTGTCTGATGACATGAATCCGTGTAGAATTACAGCAGCAGGTAAATCAGTGTTTTAACTGGCCGGCTCTCATCAGGGTGTCCGAGGATGACTGAGAGGAATCCAGGGGCTTTTGTCTAAAGGTCGTGGCTGCTCCGCTCTGCTGTTTATGTACACTCTTGCCGCTGTCTGTGTGTCTTTGCAGTGGAGAACGAGTTGTGTCCTCTCGTTTACCGCCAACTGTTCAGACGTTATTCTTTGGCTTGATCGCTGGTAATTTGCATGGCAATTTATTTCACATTTAGTTTCGACTCCCTGCCAGGACGGTCCTAATGTAGCGAGAATCACTAACAAGCCCAGTTAGACTAATGCATGTGTGCGTGAGACTCAGATTTCAGTCGCCAGCGTTTAAATCCAGGTACATTGTTTTATTGGAGCTGCTAATTATTATTAATAAAGTGTTTGCAGTTGGTTGATGCTATCTGTGCTAAGCTCATTTGCTATAGTCTGGTTTAAGAGGGTTCCCTTTTCAGCTGGCCAGGGAGGGAAACGTCTAGATTACTTATGTAACATCCGTTCCCTAAAGGTAGGCAACGGAGACGTTATGTCAGAACAACTGATAAATTGGGTCGAACGTGACTGACTGATAGGGAAGTTCTTTAAACCAGCTAAGACCTTCCCTTTTAAGATGTGTGTTTGCTTTTTAAACATTTCTAAGATTCAATTTAAAATCTCTCATTGACTGACATACATAGAATATTCAGATTCTGCCAATGATTTTTGTGTGCTGAATTGCGATTGGTTTTCAACATCGTCCAGGTTGTTAATTGAGGGTATTTGCTTCAGTTGAAGATGTCAGCCAGCATTTTTTCAACGCAGTTTTAAATTAATTTTGCGGTGAAATACTACATTACCCATGATGCGTTACAGAAAACTCCACCAATCAGAGAGTTGCCGAAACATCTCATTAGCTCCACCCACTCATAAAGCACTGCAAATTATGTAATCAAGTTTAATTTTAGAGTAGTTTTTTAATATGATCATGCTGTTGCTTCATGGGATTGTAGTTCTTTATTTCACTGAAGCCGTTAATTACACAGTCTTGTACCATTGTATTTTAGTTTGATTTGTCAAATTGTTTGCTTGAAATCAAAGTTTCCATGGCTTATAGCACTTTAACAGCGACTTCTTTGAAATCCATATGGGAGAAATGTATGGATGAAATACCTCCAGAACCACTCTCTAATTGCACTCTGTAATTATTTAGGGAGTTGTTCTGTATATAAATTCTGTATATTCTATAATAAATCAATTTTTCTTAGTTTATATATATATATATATATATATATATATATATATATATATATATATATATATATATATATATCAGGGTTATTACATTTTGACACATTAGGATCAAATATAAGTTAATATAATGAATTATACTGATACGTGTGAATTTTGCCTCAGAGTATTATGGATTAAAATTGTATAATATTATCATATGTGTTTTTTTCGCCCCCACTCACAATGTTCATCCTTAATCCGTCATGCCTCTTAGCAGTAATTCTTAATTCTTTGGCGTGGGCAGGTGAGAAAGAAAGTACTATAGATGTACGATTACTGTGTTATCCAATGTCACTTGGACCCCTCCTTGCATATCTTTAAGAAACGTGATAGTCATAGGCACGTCACCACAGGCTGTACATATATTATCATAGACAAGGTGAAAGGTCACCCTGCAGACAGAGGGGGCAGGACACAGTTGACATATTTCTGTCGTTTTTAAGATTCTGAAGAAAAAAACCTGTAATCTACAGAATATTTAGAAAATCTTCCCAATTTTGTCAAATTTCCAGGTTTTTCCATAATAGATTTAACATTCACACTGTAAAAAAAAACATGTTTTCATAATATCACAACTTTTTATCTTTTGTCAAATGAAATTAGATAATTAATGTGGTTCAGATAACATAATATTTTACGTTTCTATTTATTAAACCAATCTCCTTCATTGTATTAACTTAAATTTAAGGGCGATCAGGTAACTTACTTTTTTAAGTTAAACCAACAATATTTTGAACATCCTTGAACCATTTAAAGAAAAAGAAGATCTCTGGCTGAAAACGCACCTGTGCTATATTTTCATTATTTTTCGGATTAATTATTTTTCAGATGTGTGCCGTATTTTCTTAGTGCAGCTGTCACACTGTACACAGGCCTCACACAGCGAGGTTTTCACTTTCCTTTCACAAGGGCAGGAAGAGCATGTCCTGACAGTTTAGGGTCACTGCCTTTGACCTACAGTTGGAGCATCTCCAAGGCAACAGCTGATGACATGCAGCTCAATTAACAAACCTTCAGCTGTTGCTGTTAACACAACATAGGGACATAATAGTTTAATAGAATTAACAAAATTATTATTTTATTTTAGCTATCATCTTATATTGACATCATTCCGGATTTTTTTTTGTTTGTTTAAAGAAAACTTTAGTTGTACCCTCTAACCTGGCATGACTAGACAGAAGGTTAATTTTCCATCTGTTCTGCCACTGTAAAACCATAATATAAAATCGGTAATTCACAGATGGCATAATGGAAAAACAATCAGAGCCCCATATAGAGGATTCTATAGCCAAGCCTCTCGCTCTACAGTCACATATTTTCAGAAGTGAGATTGCAATATACAGACATAATCCAAAAATGTACTTTATATCTTCCTTTATGGTGGACGACCTGAACATTTTTACAAAACTATATATATATATATATATATATACTTTTTCTGCCACAAACTGTATTTAGGGTTTGTGAAGTGAAGGATTTCCACAGATTTGTGGCCGTTTTAATAAAGTTTAATAAAGTCCTAGATAATAGCTTTTATTCCCAAATAAACATTGATCAGCGAACATAACCGAACCTGCTTGACACGCGATAACAAGTCAAGTCAAATAAAGTCAACGCTCAAAAGTACTGCGTAACACAAGAATGAACCTCATTGGCTCTTGAGGAAGCTCAAACGTGATGCGTAACATGAGAATGAATCTCATTGGTTCTTGCTGAAGCTCAAACGTGATGCGTAACATGAGAATGAATCTCATTGGCTCCTGCGGAAGCTCAAACGTGATGCGTAACATGAGAATGAATCTCATTGGCTCCTGCGGAAGCTCAAACGTGATGCGTAACATGAGAATGAATCTCATTGGTTCTTGCTGAAGCTCAAACGTGCTGCTTAACATGAGAATGAACCTCATTGGTTCTTGCTGAAGCTCAAATGTGCTGCATAACACATGAGAATGAACCTCATTGGTTCTCACATGTCAAGCAAGCACGCTAGAGCATCCCTTTACCATAACCGATGTGTGTGTTGATGAATGTTTATATGTGCCTACATTTTACCTGTTCATCATACAAAGCGATCGTGTCTCTTCAGAAAATTTGGGCTAAACCGCTTGATTCATATAGACGTTAGTTTTACGATCTCTTTATGAACCTTTTGTAGCATCAAAGTGGTAGTTGCGTAGGTGTTAATGGAGGGACAGAAATCTCACAGATTTCATCAAAAAGATCTTCATTTGTGTTCCGAAGATGAACGAAAGTCTTATGGGTTTGGAACGACATGAGGGTGAATAAATAATGACAGAATTGTAATTAGTGGGTGAAATATCCCTTTAATAGGGTGTGACGAACATTTTAATAATCTAAAGAACTTATTTCCAGTATTAAGAACCTTTTGTGTGTTGAAAATGTTCCATGGATGTTAAATGTTTTTGATGGAACCATAGGTGCCAATAAAGAACCTTTAAAATAAAAGTGTAAGCATCAGTCTATGGTTTATTCAGGAACAATAACAGCATTTACTTTTGTCTGTGGCATTGTGTTCTTTTCTTAACCTTGATGATTTGCCGTCTGAGGTTTCATCTTTTAACCCTCCGTTTTTCTTTTTCAAACGCATAACTTGTACGTCTATGTTTCATCTCCGTTATCACAAAATCCACGACACACAACAAAAACAGCTACGATCCCGGCGTCATCCGTCCTTCAGTTGTGGACGTTGTTGAATGCCGTGATTTAAATGACGTGGCTGTCGGCGAGCTTAGCACTTCAGTGTTACTGGTGGTGCGAATGCAACCAGGAATATGTCCCTAGGGGAAAATTTAGTTATCGGGGGACCACCCTCTCGGCTAGTTCCTATAACTACCCGGTGCGTCTAGTCTAGTCGGTTCAAATATCCAAAGCATGTTTACAGCCTTGGAAACAATTGAACAATCCAAATTTAATGATTCAGTCGAGTGCTATGCAGAAGCGATGAGTATGCTGATTCACCCTTGATATTTTCAACAACTTTATTTGATGAGAAAAAGATGACCTTCTAAATATTTCACAGCTGTCCCAGAGAATGTTTCTGGTCTTTTGTGGCATTCCCGCCCGTTCCAAACAGATGGAAAGAAGAAGCACTGCAATGGTCAAAGCTATGAAGGACCCCAAAGAGAACCGGCATGAACATCAGACAAACAAATTCCCGAAAGCTAAATCTGTCCTACAAGAAGAAAAACGGCGAGGGAGCTTTCGATATGGAAGAAGACGGAACAAAGATGTCTATTGTCCGTACTGTGCAGGCTGGCCTGTGTCCAGGTGTGTGTGGCCCGCTAAAGATTGCGTGAAGGAGCTCATTATGGGCGTGAAACAATCTGACCTTTCCTCCTGTCAGCTTTGTGAAGAGATACTTGTTACTGGGCTTCACACTAAAAATTACTTAGGAATCATTAGTTCCTAAAATTCAGGAGCAAGTGACTTAAGATGACAAATTACAGAACAGTTTGAAGCGTTTTAGTTCCCATTTTTTCATTGTCTACTCTCTATGTACAACACCAAATATTGATTTGACTTAATGTTAATATAAGTTTATTGATAAATAAAATCTATTTATGGCACATTTTGAAAGCATCTTCACTTTACAGAAGTTTTACACAATTGGCTAAAACTTTTCATAGTGCTTTTCAGGAAGGTTTCTTCAAGCGTATGTCAACAAGTGAGATTAGATCTCCATGTGGAGCATAACAGCTGTTGCCCAATTATTAAAATTAATGGCAAAAGAAATGTTTGGAAATGTAAAATGTATGATATTTCCTACCAACATACTATAACAAAATATATAAATAACAGGCTTAAAAAATTGGGGTGAAAATACGCCTCTAGACTCTAGAAAATGATATTGTATGTTTATATGTTGTTGTCAGCTGATGATTCAGGATCATGATGTGTTGTGAGAGCCAAACTGACTCTATGTGGGTTGAACTTTGTGGAGTGGTTGTGTAGGTTTGACATGTGGCGTGACTGTTTAGACTTTCTAGACTTACCGGTGAGACTGTGTAGCAGAGGTTTCTGGGAAATGCATCATATGATCATTCTGTTTTGTAAATATAGCAGATGGCATGGTGGTTAAAGACCTGTGCTGGTACCTGAAAGGTGGCAGATTGCAACCAAACATTTGATGAAATAAAAAAATTCTGTCATTACTTAATCAAGTTCTTACTTTTGTTCAAAAATAAAAAAGCATCCTTGCAAATTCATTAATCAGCTTTTGAAAACCTGAGAATAATACCGCAGTAAATACATGAAATTAAGCTGTTCCATCCAACACAAAAGCATGAAGCTGTTATTGGAGCCGACAGAGGAATGGATAAATCAGATCCCCTCTAGCGTGTTCTGAAAGGATTGTTGTTTGCTGCAAGCCTGTTTGAGTAGTTGTTCAGTCGGAGAGTGTCCTATTCATATGGATGGCATCATTATCTGCCTCTCCAGATGGGGCGAGTGCACCATGACGTAGATGTTTTGGTTTGCTGTGATGGTTTTGTATGTGGGCCTCATGCTGAAACATGTGCAGAGGATGTGGAATCAGAGTCGTGCATGTGGTTTCCCCTCTAGGCAAACATTCTTTTTTTCTTTCAGGATATTTGGAGGGTTTATATACACACGCAAAAGGGCGTTAAATCAGATTAGATTTTAATTATAGGTTGGTTTTAACTGATTGAATGGTATTTAATTAAAAAAAAATGTACAGATACACTATATTGTCAAAAGTATTGGGACTCCCCAACAAATCATTGAATTCAGGTTGCCACCTGTGCAATAAGTCCATTAATGAAATTTCCTCTAAATATAAAACTAAATATTCCACGGTCAACTGTTAGTGGTATTATAACAAAGTGGAAGCCATTGTGGAAAACAGCAACTGAGCCATGAAGTGGTAGGCCACATAAAAATCACAGAGCGGGGTCAGCACATGCTGAGGCGCACAGTTTGCAGAAGTCGCCAACTTTCTGCAGAGTCAATAGCTACAGAACTTCAAACTTTGTGTGGCCTTCAGATGAGCTCAAAAACAGAACAGAGCTTCATGGATTAGTTTCCATGGCCGAGCAGCTGCATCCAAGCCTTATATCACCAAGTGCAATGCAAAGCGTCAGATGCAGTGGTGTAAAGCATGGCGCCACTGGACTCTAGAGCAGTGCAGATGTGTTCTCTGGCGTGACCAATCACACTTCTCTGTCTGGCAATCCAATTGATGAGTCGGGGTTTGGCGGTTGCCAGGAGAACGGTACTTGCCTAACTGCATTGTGCCAAGTGTAAAGTTTGGTGGAGGGGGGGTTATGGTGTGGGTTTGTTTTTCAGGGGTTGTTCTTGGCACCTTATAGTTCCAGTGAAAGGAACTCTTAATGCTTCAGCATACCAAGACATTTTGGACAATTACATGCTCCCAACATTGTGGGAACCCTTCCTGTTCCAACATGACACCAGTGCACAATGCAAGGTCCATAAAGACATGGATGAGCGAGTTTGGTGTGGAGGAACTTGACTGGCCTCAACCCGATAAAGAACACTTTTGGGATGAATATGTGCATTTAAAGACAGGCGTCCCAAAACTTTTGGCAATATAGTATAAGTTAAATCCACCACTCTCAAGGCAGTTTGTAACTATTTTATGTTTTGGTGAATTGATACAATCTCATTCATACATTTTTGTACAATCTGCTTATTGAGTGTTATGTTTAGTTGTGGAACTTCATGCTTTTCTTTTTTTTTCTTCTAAAAATCATATATTTTTCATACAAACCTTCATTATGGGGACAAAATGTCCACACAAATGGCAATATCCAAAATCCTTGTCCTTGTGGGGACATCCTTTGGTCTCCATGAGGAAAACTTATAAATTGTTCTAAGTGATGCTTTTTGAAAATGTAAAAATGCTGAAAATGTTCTGTAATGGGTAGGTTTAGGGGGTATGGTTATATAAAGGGATAGAATATACAGTGTGTACAGTATAAAAACCATTATGACTATGGAAAGTCCCCATAAAACATAAAAACAGAATGGGTGTGTGTTTTCTTTCTCTCATGTCTAATAAGCCCTTGCAGATCTTTTGAACAGTGTGAGTTTTTGAATAATGAACAGTTTGCATTTTATTTTTAAAGCCTGCTGCTGTTCGAACTTCGAAGTATTCCAGGGTTTTTCTCTCACAAAAGACTCCCAGTTTCTCACAACTTTCTTGCAGGCTATAAAACTACATCTGACAGCTGCATTATCATTTAGTCTGTCCTAAAATATTTTTAGACCTTTTTATTATCTGATTTGAGGGCTGTTTTCAAAAGGATGACACTGATGCCCCCAAGTGGTCGCTCAGCAACTTACAGCAATAATATCACAGATGATATATCACTGCAGACATCACGCTGGCTTTTAAATATTCATTGAGCCGTTATTGTGCTTGTCATACATTCATTAAACTCTATTCATTTCCATTGTTCCAGTTATCTTGTCAAATCAATAATTATGCATATCTATAATGAACTGTGGGGAAATTAGTTTTAATGGCCTGAAGGAATCAATACGACTGTGATCTTTGACCTGCTGCATCTCATATATTCTGCAATAATCTGAATTGTGGTTTTGTTTTACTCTTTATCTTCAACGGTTATCCCTTTGTTCATCCTAACAGGAGTTTTTTTTCATGTCATGTCGTCTGAAAACTTGTCAAGACTTTACCGCATGTTTTCTCATGGGTCCTAGAAATGATTACAGTGTAATTGACAGACCGTTGTTGGACACATTTTATAGTTATTTCTCTGAGAACCGAGGCAATAAAATCCCAAAATATGATCCACAATTTGACAGTATACCCAAGGCACCTGGTGAATGAACAACAATTTAACAATACCACCTTATTTTCTTCAGTTGTATTCATGTTATTTGGCGGATTGGTGAAGCTTGTCAGGCAACTCTTGTTAAAACTTGATTGAAAAATTATGACAAAATTGTCATTTTCTGATGATTCATTTGGTTGGATTATACTATATAGTCCATTTCAAAAGGGTTTATTAATCCCACACTCTTCCGCTTCCTATATAAAATGAATGCATGTCATTGAATTGTAGATATCTCTCTGATCTCCGATACCGATTCGCTTTTTATTATATGTTTTTTTGATTACATTTAATCATTAATAACATTATCAAGCATGTTTGGCTCAACAGGATCCAAAACAAAAGTAATTTTGGTTAGAGCACCAGATGGGCACCAATCTGGCTTGTTGCAAAAAAACAATCTGTGTTTTACTGGACACTGCGTGAGACTTTCTTGCCTGAATTTGGAATAACAAGCCTGATTGACTCCCTATCAACATCCCTGCCAATATTTGTGTTTTTGGTTGTGTATGTTTATGCAATGTACATTAAAAAGTTTGTCAGGCTAAATTTAGACTTTCCAGTGACATGTATCGGTACATTTTTAACAAGCATGGAACAAGCATTCACTCACTGTGTGTTAATTAACCTAGCAGGACAGGAAACCATGGCAACAACATAAGTCCAAAACCCAGTTAATGGAACGACACAGCCTCACCGCGGCCGTTTTATCTGAAAAATAGCTTTACGTTGCAGCCTACAGTATATTGAATCTTCAATCACTGAGTGAGTCACACCTCGTTTTTCATTCTCCGCCCCAAAAGGTCAGAATAAAACGACTCAAACTCCAGAAAATGAGACACATCCATCATTATAATATCTGTGAGTTCTATCAACTTAAAAATGAATGCTGATGTTTTTTTGCTATGCTTTTCCGCCCTTTTCTGTTTGAAATGTTTGGTTTGTTCTATTCTATTCTATTCTATTCTATTCTATTCTATTCTATATTTGGTTTGTTTTATGCTATTCTATTCTACTTTACTTTGGTCTACTCTGTTGTTTGCCAAAAATCCCGTAGACTTACATTAACAGAATGTCAGAATGGACCAAGACTCTTCAAAGTCCAACTGTCAAAAATTTGAATTTAAAATTCAATGGCCTTAGAACCAACACAACCAACACGTAGCACGTTACGCTATTAAAACTTCCTTGCTTTATTGTTTTGTTTAAGTTTGTTTGTTTAGAATTGTTTTTTCTTTTGTTTTGTTTTGTGAGGTTGTTTAAGTCTGTTATGTTTTGTTTAGAATAGTTTTGTTTAGGAGGTTTGTTTAGTTTTAGTATGTTTGTTTGGGTTCTTTATGTTTTGTTTAGAATTGTTTTGTTCTATTGTTTTGTTTTAGGAGGTTTGTTTCTGTTTATTTTGTTTTGTTTTAGTATTTTAGTTTAGGTTTGTGATGTTTTGTTTAGAATTGTTTTGTTCTGTTTGGTTTTAGGAGGTTTGTTTATTTTGTTTCATTTTTTGTTCGTTTTGGTTATACTATGCTTGTTTATGTTTGTTATGTTTTATTTAGAATAGAATTTGTTCATGTTTTTTCAGTTTAGGTTTTATTTTGTTTTAGTATGTTTGATTAGGTCTGTTATGTTTTGTTTAGAATTGTTTTGTTCTATTGCTCTGTTTTAATACGTTTCTTTGGGTTTGTCATGTTTTGTTGTTTTTCCAATTCTGTTCTGTTGTGTAGAGAAACCAAAATTCCATCTTTTCCTATATAGAGGGTAATCTAGTTTTGAAGAGAGAGATTATGTGAGTATTCTGCAGTGCAGCGTTAATCAGTCCTCAGTTAGATGAGATTGAGTTAATTATCATTCCAGTGACAGTGATGTCAGAAAAACCCCAGAGACAGTGACATCATAGAAGATACGGCCTTCCCATGTCCTCTCAGTAATTAGAGACTTTTTATAGCTGTGGATTTTTCAAGAGAAAACTGATGACTCTCCACATTAGCCTGTCAAGCCTGGCTGCCTCCACTGTATGCATTCTGAACGCAGCACTCCAAACTACATCTCTGCTAAGAGATAATGCTCTGGGACACAAAATAAAATAACTTTTTGGAATCATAATACAATGTTACATTGACCTTCACAGACAACTCCGCACAGCTATGTGTGTGTAAATGGTATACCTGGTTTTATCATGGAACTAAAAGCTCTGTGTTTTATTTAATCTCACAGAAGCACAGTACAAAATGAATCACTGTGCACTTTGTGGTTCGATTTCTTTCACTCTGCTCCTGAACCCCTCTGGCTCTAGGCAATTTGCTCAATCGAACCATTATAAATTACGGTTTAGCACAGAATACGTATCAGTGCCCTCTCATGCACCGCTGCTGCTAGTGTTAGAAGTTTTCCTGTAATGCAGTTCTAGGTTCTTGTTTAGCGTTTACTATTATTAGTAAAAGACAACTGGTGTCTGATCAGATCAGTGTTTCTTTAATGTCACGTTGTTGTCTGTTCGCAGACATTGACCATTTTGTTTGTCCTGTCTAATTTGATGGGTTCCCACTGTTCTTCAGGCTTTATTTATGGGCTCTTCATGTCAACATGGTTCAAATGTATCTGTGCTTCTGTCCAATATAAATAAAGCTCTTTTAAGATGAGTTATAACCTGGCATGTTTGTATGAAGTGAAGCAGTTAGTAAATATATTGGTATATATTATTATATTCTGTCATCATTCACTCACCCTTTTGTTAGCACAGAAAGAGAAACTTTAATGAAGGTCACTGTTTTCCATGCAGTGCAAATAAATTGGTAATAGCTGTCAAGCTTGAAAAATATGAATCTTGAAAATATCCTTAAAGTTGTCCATATGACTTAGCAGTATATCCCAAGCGAATTGGAAAGATCTAATTCAAATGAACAATCCTTTACAAAATCAGATAAAGCAACTTTTTTCACTAACTCTCAATAAGCAGAGCTAAATGTCAAGATATTCTGTGAATTTGAGTTCGTTCCTCTTTCAGAGTAAAGCTATTGTGTGACTTCAGAAGACCTGGAATTTAGTTTAGTTTGTGCACCACTTTTATGGTGCTTTTACATCTCTTTGCAGTTTGAAAGCCTTTGGACAACACGAGTAAATAAAGGCATAACTTCCATTTTTTTGGTGATCTAGCCCTTTAAAAACTAGAGCAATCCTATAATCATATTTTCTTCAGAATTAAAGTGCCCCTATTATGCTTCCTAATTTAGTTTTGGAGGTATCCTACAACAAGTTTACATGCATCAACGCTCAAAAAAAAAAACTGTTTAATTTTCTCATAATATACATTGCACATCACTACATTTTTCAATACTTCTGAAACGACTTGAAGGATGAATCAGTCTCTCTAAATCCCTCCTGATTGGCCAGATGGCCCAGTCTGTTTTTTTTCTACCACGTACAACGTGTCCGATGATGGAAAAATTGGAAGAACTAGTTATTCAAACTGAACCTCCATTGCAAGGATGACTTGAGCAGGATGTTTCACAGTGATGCTACTCATTTTGAGGTACATTATGAGATGTTGCAGCTGTAATTCTTCACTATCAGCATGTTCATCAACAAACCCATGTGTATATTTCTCATTTATTACGGTGCACAATCTGCACATGCGGAACTGTATCAATAACTGCGCTTACATTAGCCGAGCAAGACCGTGAATGACTGATTTTTTGTAAATCTTTACTCAAAGTAGTGAGAACAACAGACAATCTGTATTAATAGACACAGTTTTAGGTAATAGTGGCCCACAGCTGCTTAGCAAAAGTATTTCAGTAAGACAGTAATAAAGGGAGCTACCTCGGAAACAGACAAAATATTAAGCACACTAATTCATAATTATAGGTTGTGATCCTGAGGAGCAAGCTGGTCCAAATAAACTGGGTTCTGACCCATCTTTCAAGAGCAAACGTTTTGCAAATCCAGCGTTGAACTCTGGGATTTGAGAAGCAGTCGTCAGTAAAATGACGTTTGAGGGCTTGTACATAGTGATGTAGGACCTTGACGCAGTGGGTTTCGAAATGCAAGCGACTCGTAGTTCAGAGTCAATTCTTTTGGGAGACAAAAACTTTATTTATCATTCACTTTCGACAATACAACTTTGCAGAATGTGAACGCTGACAAACAGCTATTACACACTGCATGAAAGGGTATATTCGAAAGACCATAATAGGGGCACTTTAAATGAAGCGTGGTTCCACATGGCCGAGCCTGATATTTTTCATAAAGAGGGATTCAGTTTTGTCTTTCATGGTTTTCTCAACCGACTTAATTATGATAAGTCTTCAGCAGCAGTATGGCAGTCTGCTATGATTTGTAGGTGGAGGTGCTTATAAAATTCATCCTTTTCACTTAATACATTGAATCCGCTTTGATAAAGTAATTGAACGGCACAATCTATCATCTTTATGTCTCTTTTGGCCTCTCCACATAAATCTGTTAGTGTCTTAAAGTGGTATTGTGTTGTGTTTGAAATGAAAATATCCCATTAGTAGCATCTCCATTACCATCCAGCTTAAAACATTGCTTTTCTTCTATTAAAATAATGAACTAAAAGTAAACTACTGTACATGATAAGAAACGGAACAGAACTTTGTCAGTAGGATTTGTCAGTTGCTGTTGGGATGAATGGGATTTTTTAAGTATTATGGCTTCCTTGTGTTTTAAATGTGAAATTGCTTAATTGTTGCATATTGTATCACTGTAAAAAAATATATATATATATATATATATATGTATAAAACTGTCTTTTGGAGTGTTTTACAAGAAACCCACCCACCCATCCACCCATCCATCCATCCATCCATCCATCCATCCATCCATCCATCCATCCATCCATCCATCCATCCATCCATCCATCCATCCATCCATCCATCCATGCATCCATCCATCCATCCATCCATCCATCCATCCATCCATCCATCCATCCATCCATCCATCCATCCATCCATCCATCCATCCATCCATCCATCCATCCATCCATCCATCCATCCATCCATCCATCCATCCATCCATCCATCCATCCATCCATCCATCCATCCATCCATCCATCCATCCATCCATCCATCCATCCATCCATCCATCCATCCATCCATCCATCTTCTGCTTATCGGATCACGGGGGCAACAGTCTAAGCAGAGACGCCCAGACTTCCCTCTCCTTAGCCACTTCCTCCAGCTCTTCCGGGGGAACCCTGAGGCGTTTCCAGGCTAGCCGGGAGACATAATCCCTCCAGCGTGTCCTAGGTCTTCCCCGCGGCCTCCTCCCGGTGGGACGTGCCCGGAACACATCCATGGGAAGGCGTCCAGAAGGCATCCGAAATAGATGCCCGAGCCACCTCTGCTGGCTCCTCTCGATGTTGAGGAGCAACGGCTCTACTCTGAGCTCCTCTGAGTGACCGACCTTCTCACCCTATCTCTAAGGGAGCGTCCAGGCACCCTATGGAGAAAGCTCATTTCGGAGGAGGAGGCCAACACGACAACATCTTCCGCAAAAAAGCAGCGACGAAATCGTATAGTCCCCAAACCCGACACTCTCCGGCCCTTATCTGTGCCTAGAAACAAAAGGCAGCCCTGCCGGAGTCCAACATGCACTGGGAACAGGTCTGACTTTCTGCCGGCAATGTGGACCAAGCTCCTGCTCCGGTCGTACAGGGACCGAACAGCCCTAAGCAGGGGGCACCGGACCCCATACTCCACAGAATGCCGTGAGGAACACAGTCGAATGCCTTCTACAAATCCACAAAATACATGTGGACTGGTTGGGCTGGCTGGTTATTTCCATTCAACGTGTTATTACCATTTCTTTTTAATTCTTTGTGAAATTTACTAGCAATTCCTGAGAGAAAATTGCTTCAAAGTAAATCTTACACCAGTTTTTATTAGTGTACTAATTCACATACTACACATACTGGATATGCGACTGTTCAGAATGTGCTTATATTCCAGTTTAAACACCACTGTGCATTTGATAAAGCAGGTCCATTCAGAACATCATGCATTGAAGATGAAACTTCCATCAATGGATTCACCCTAATTAAGAAACTGATTCGGAAAAAAAAACAGGTTCGGGTCCAGCTGTGAGTGCCGGCGTCTGTCTGTCTCTGTGTGTGTGTGTTTATTTCTCTGAGCTCTCCTGCTGTTTTCATTCTTGCGTTCCGTCTGTTTTCCCCGCTGTTCCTTCATCCTCTGAAGTGTGTGATTGATGGCGGTCATTCATTGAATCATGTTGTCACACGGCGTGTTTTCCCCGTCCCCTCATTTGTCACGCCTTGGCCTGGGGGACCGAAGGAAGAGTTTGTACTCAATTTGTTTCATCGTTCACTTCATTCAAGTCTGATTAATCCCCCGTCTCTCTCCTCTCTCAGTCCTGGTCTTTCATAACCCTCTGGTCTCGTGTGAGAACTGATATTTCTAAGTCAAAAGTGTCTGCAGGGGTGCTGATAGCGCAATCTCGGACCTGATTGAGAACAGTGGCTCTCAGGGACAAACGGAGGGATTTCTATCAAAGCTAGACCTCTTTCTCAGTGTGCTCTGTGTGGGTATAAGTAGCTCTCATTCTGATCTGAGACCTGTTTGCTGATTGGAAATGTACAGGTATGCTCTCAGGTTTAGAAATATGCTTGAGTTTTGAATATTTTCATGGAATGAGCTTACATTTTATGGCTCTAGAAGTAATGCACGCATGGACCAATGTTTGTCTGGTTAACTATAGAAAATGCAAAATAGATAGTAGCATTGGAAAGTCTGATTTATTCTAGTGAATTGCTTCATCCTAAATGGTTCTTTTTCTTATATGTAACATTTGAAGGTCTTTGTGAATCGATTTGTGATAATCGACGGTCCGCTCTCAATAGTATTGATATATGTCCAAGTCAATCAGTTCTTTTGTAAATTAACAGATTAAATAAAAAATGTACCTGTTTTTTTTAGCAGAATATTTAGTTAGTTAACCACTGTCTTTGAGCCATAAATTATACAGTATTCTATTTTTTTAGTTGAATCGATTCAACAGTTCTTTTTAGCATATTTAGGCCACCAACGCGTTTTTTCACATGGCTGGCTGGCGTATTCAATTGTTTTCAATGGGAGCGCCACATTTTTAGAACACGCTGAGCGTAAAGAGGCGCTGAGCGTTCAACGTTTTTCGCCAAGTGTTGAAGAATGTTCAACTTTGAGTAAAACTCATTGTCAGTTTTCACCCAGCCGTCCAATCACAGTGAAGGAGAGGCGGGACAAATACAACACAGACCAACTCCCACATTCTGCTTGTACTGTACAACATCAACAGATGAAAACAAGCAGCAAAATAACGGAACAAAATAATTTAAAACAAGAGCCAGAGCAAATACTTTACATTGTATCGGCAATTTTATATAGAATCAATACAGAAACAAGCTATCTGTGAAAGGAGATACTAGTAACACATATGCGGATATTCCGGATCATAACAAGCAAAGAGTCTGAACTGAAAAAAACGCTGCCCTGCCGAACCACTCTCAAGCGCCCGCAGCAAGGCGTTTTCAGTAGAGCGTCGAACGTTTTCAGCTGGTTAAAATCGCTTTGGTGGACACACGGCCTCAGTATTAAAAAAGTCTGATTCATTCTTGTGAACTGATTCGCCATAAATGGTTCTTTTTCACCCACGAGCCTTGGAAAACCTGATTCATTCTAGTGAACTGGTTCATTTGAATTTCTGTAAATTGCCATTTTTATAGCAGATTACTTAGATAAACAATATAAAACGTATAAATTATGCTTGCAGTATTCTAGTTACTTAGTTGTACTGTGTACATTTCTCAGCTGAGGTTTAATGTTGTCACCCTAATTGAGAAATTCATTCAACTATATGTTATATATAATTGGATAGTCATACATTTAAAAAGTTAAGTAATTTCAGTATAGTTAGCTATTTTAGTAAGTAGCTTGTAGTAGCTTGACTGCGGTGAAATACAGTATAAAGAAAAAATAATTAAATTATCACAAGCAAAAAAAAAGAAGAAGCCAGCCAGCCATTATTTAAGTGCTTTAAAAATGCCCTTGCATGTTTTCTAATACAAAAGTATACAAATGAGATCATACTAATGTGCCACCAATTCGCCAAATTGCAAAATAGTTACGAATTGCCATAAGAGTGTGTTGAAAATGCTAAAAAAAAGTGTTTGAGTTTCCTTTTTGCAAACCTGAATGAACCCTTTTATTACTCAGCTTAGGATTTAGGTCAAGGAAGCTCGTCTGGGGTGAGGAGAACCTATGGAGGCAGGTTCTCCTGTTCTTTCCAGTTTTTATCCTGAGCTGAGGGGAAACTCAAACGCTTTCTGTCATCACCGAGCTCTCGCACGCCATAAATACTCCTCTGATGTGTATATAAGTTCACAGGACTCGTCTTGGCAGAGGAAGTGGCGATATGAGCTTTATTTTTCCTCACATCTACATGTCAGCCATTTTTACTGAGTGTTTTATGATTTCCAGATGTCAGAACCGCCCTATGTGGGCTGGACTTGACCTTAGGAATATTGTGTTTATGTCCCATTTTGAAAGCTATATCGTTTGAACCTCAGTACGGAGCTTCTTTTGTAAATCGGAGGAAGGGTGTAAAAATCATTTGCTTTGCTACTGATATACTAAGTATACTCTAGAGATGACAGGAATGTTTTTAATAACAGTACTTACAAAGGCATTGCGATCAGCAAATTCAAATTGATTTACTGATGAATATTCATGAATACACATCCCTCTCAGTGTTTGTGTTCTTATACAAAAATAAGAACATAAAAGCATAAAAGGCATAAAAGCTCTTTTTTAACCCTTACATGCGCATACCTTGGGTCTTTGGTGACCTGAGCATCAATCAATTCGTTATAAACAATATAACAAGAAAAATAATAAAAGAATGCCTGTTTTCATTTGTGTATAGGGTCGCTAACGACCCGAGGTGTGTAATAGTGTAAGTATATTTTTTATGCACAACAATAATTAAATCTTTGATGACTGAATAAGTGCATTTCGCCTTTATTCCACAAGGTGGCAATGTCAGATACACAATTTTGAAGTCACCGCAGGCAGAAAACAAAAGAATAGGAAGTATCATTAGCAACACTTGAAATGGCTCAGAGATTTAAAGCAGGGCAAGAGCTGAACGCAATCAAACATTAGTGTCACTGTCACCTGATGGTGGGTCTGGTGAAGAAACTGTCAGTGATCAAAATATTGAATTGAAGATGCTGAAAATGATAGTTTTGAGAATATGTTTGAGATGGTGAATATGAGGCAGATACTGAATGTACTGGGAAATGAGCTCTGACGATTCGTTAGCGACCCTATACACAAATGATGATGACAGTGATGATGATGATATAAAACAGTGATGATGATGGTATAAAACATCTGCTCAAACTGAACCCTTACAACTCCAAAAGGTAACAAAATATGCTTTATTTCTTTATTCTTCTGGAAATGTTACTCTAATATCAGGAGAGTTTAATATTATTGCGACAGGTAGAGATCCATCCGTGTTAGATATTATAGATCCGGGTCGCTAAAGACCCAAAATGTAATAATGAATGGGTGAAACATCCATGCATTTAAGAGATAAATTATAAATGATTTATCCATGCTGAGTTAGATACAGGCATTTTCACTCTAAAATCACAAAACAACTTGTTGAATCTAAGATACTGAGGGTTATAAAGTGAAACTTGATTGATTCTTCAGGCCTTTATCTAACATAGCTAGAGTTGTGTCTGGGCTCTTCGTCAAAGGAAATGATGGATGCCACCCGATATTGAAAACAGCAGCCGCAATAACACGAGGGAACGACATATATCCCAGAGTGCTCTTGGTGTGGGATATGTCTTGTGTGCTCAGCGTGATTGAAAAGACAGAGCAAAGGAAAATGAGTTCGTAATTGTTCTGCCTTTCTCAAGGTCTAGTTCTTTCTGCCATTCTCTCTCGGCTTCCTTCAAATCTTCAGATATGACGTGTGGCCAGGAACAGACAAAAAAAAAGTTTCTGCCTTAAATTTTTTAGTACAATCAACTTGGATGTTTAAGTCATTTTAGCTTGGAAATCTTGTTTAAAAAAAGTTATAGCAATGCAAGTTAGTTAAAGCAATGTTGTCATACGTTGAAACTACTTATTGATCATATACTTTTTTTTTACAGGTAATTATACTACTGTAAGATCTCCACCCCCTTGGTTGCTGTAGTTTATAAGAACAAACTTGAGATTTCAAACAGGTTTTCAGTAAAATGTGTTAAAAACGGTAAACATTATTTGTATTATTCATATATTTGATTAAACGAATTTGTCACATTTGAGACGTTAGGCAGAATGTTGGTGCTGCTTTTTTAATGTAGAATTAGAATGAATGGGGAGAAATACTTCTAAACTCCAAAAATGACAAAAAAAATTATGTTTTATTTATGAACAATTTTTTGCTTGAATTTTCTTTAATGCAAATTGCTCCTTCGTGAAGCTCCACCTTTTCGTTACTGTTGCTAATTCCATAGGAATGAACTGGAGATTTCTATAAACGATCCTCTCTAAAATATTATATATATAGTTTTTCATTTTTAGTTTTTGTTATTTTAGCACTTAAAGGTGCACTGTGTAAATTTTAGCGACATCTAGTGGTGAGGTTGTGAATTGCAACCGGCCACTGCTCATCCCTCCCTTTTGAAGCACGTAGAGAAGCTACGGTGGCCGACACAGGACAAAGATGTCGCCTGAGACAGCAAAGAGTAGCTAGCGCTCTGTAGAGAAGTTTGTCCGTTTAGGGCTACTGTAGAAACATGGTGGCGCAAAATTGCGATTTTACTGTAAGGGGACCCGCGGTGTATGTAGATAGAAATGACTCTTTTAAGTAATAAAAACATAACCGTTCATTTTCTAAGGATTTTATACTACACTGAAAACATAGTTATGAATATTATATTGCATTTCTGTCAATAGATCCTCCTAAATATTACACACTGCACCTTTAAGCTTAAACTGTTAATGGTAGTCTGTTGAAGTTACAATAAACAGTCTTTAGATTCATTTTACATACAGAATAATGGTCAAATATAATCAAATTTAGTATAATTCACTTTTATTTTAATTTAAAGGGTTAGGGTTATTTTCTTAGCTGTTTTATGTTTAGTTTACATTGTATCACCCTTAATTTCTCATCGTAGAACAGTCTGATGCCTGAATTTGGCTTCCGAACCTATTAATCCTTCTGCAGGATGAAATGTGTGTTTGTGTTTCCCGTCGCACATTTCTGGCATTTGTCCACTGATGGAGGGTTCTGACATTGCAGTTGGAGCTAAACAGGGCTCGGGCGTCACTGCATGACACTGAAGCTCTAATTATATTTGAGAGATGCAGGCCAGGCTCTCAGAAAGAGACTTTAGTAGTTCTCAAGGGGTATAATTGATGAGTGAATTTCACATTAGGCGAAAGGTCAAGAAGTGTGTATATTCATGAGTGAATTACTCTGTGTGTGTTTGTATGTGTCTGAGCTGGCATATAGATGCCAGAGACAAAACGGGAAACACAGACGCTTATATAACCTGGTAACAGAGGGGATGTTTGGCTGTCAGAGCAAACTTCTAGCCCCGTCTCACAGACACACACACCAAAACAGATCAGGTTAAGCCTTTACATTCAACATATCTCCAACATCTATAGTTCATGTGTAAGTGAACACTGTGTTGACACTCTAGGGGACATTCTAGACCTGTTTTGCACTCCTGACATATCCAGCATAGCAGATACAGTATTACCGGAATACACACAGGACGCTTTGCACACAGTGTCAGCAGCCTAAAGCTGTCAGACTGTCATTGACTGCTAGGTCAGTGGACGCTAAAGCTATATGGGTAACATTTACGTAAGCAATAGTCACCCGCATGTCATTCAACAAACATGTAACTATAATTAAAATTAAAAAATGCATTACGTAGAATGAGCATAAATGGTTTAAATTTATAAATGCATAAATATTCATTAATGTTAATTATTATTACTTATGCTTAAAACATGCATTTATTATTATTATTATTATTATTATTATTAAATTATACATTAAATGTTTATTTCTATTATTAATTATTCATAAAATATCAATGTATTAATAAATATATACTCGTCAAATATTTATTTAGCAATAAATACTTGCATGTTAAGTGCATGCATTTATTTATATAAAGGCGCTATATAAAAATAAAGTTATTGTTATTATAATAATTATTTATTTATTTATTTTTTTTATTGATGTATAAATGCGTGTTCAAAATGTTTTTTATTTTATCCATTTTATTCATTTGATCACAAATCTTTATTTATTAACCTATACATATTAAATATATATGTAAATAATTATTGATTGATTGATTGATTGATTGATTGATTGATTGATTGATTGATTGATTGAATTTATAAATCGTTATTCTCTAAAATCCTGGCCTCCCCAAATGAAGACGTGTCACACCAAACAATAAGCTCAAACAAAATATATAAACTACTTTTACAGCGCTTTTCTGTCATTTCTGGAGCTGTATTTCACTTTCCACCAAAGAAATTCAATCATTACACAACACTTCCTTTAGGCAGATTAGAGCGAAATGCGTGGATTATACGATCTTTACGGATCAAAGTGCAACAGGAAAAGAGAACTAAAGGAATCGGTTTCCTCACCGTAGCGACCGGTAGCAGCTCTGTCTGTATTTATAGAATCACGGTAAGGGGCCGAGCTGTTTGGCCGAGTGCTTGCTTTTCGATCATCAAATTTACAGGCCAGGCCGAGACCCCCAAGAGCCTCAGCGGTCGTGATTTATGAGCCAAGCTCCCCTGCTCGCCTTCCGCTAGCTTGTCACAGTGCATCACTGAACACCATCCTAGCCAAGACACTGCGCTCGACTCAGGCAAAGCATCACAGGAACTGCCCCGACTCTGCACATGCAGCCGTTGAAAGGAAGGGAACCTGTTGACCAGTGATGGTCTGACTCCGTTATTGAGATTGCAGGTCAAATCAGATCAGACGCAGTGAATATCATACTGGAGGGAGATAAAAACAGGATGATGAGAGGAGAGAAACCGTGAGAAATGCACAGATGAGAAGAGCAGGACGGATCTTTGTGTTCTTGTTGAATCACGAAAGCTGGATAGATAGAGCTCCCGTCCCGTCATGGACTTGAACTACAACCCAGGTGGGTGACATGGAAACCGAACCTGTTTGTCTGGAAGTGCAATTGTCAGGAAGCTTTTTATTGGACAAAGCCAAAAGGGGAGGGGAATAAATCAGGTTATTTGTGATGCTTGCTCTTTTGCGCTTACTATTACTACTTTTACTATTAGTGTTTAATATGAGTTTTTTCTAAAACAACTTCACAAAATGTGTACGATCGTGCATAGTTTTGCAATAAAGGATAATCCCAAGCTAACATATCTCACATAGCATCACCCTAGCATTTTTACAAAACATGTTGTTTTGGATTTTGAATGTTCTCATTTTTGACAGTTTTTTTCAAACTGCATATCTGTTAGCTGTGTATTTTATGAGGCATGATTATTTGCTTGCATGAATAAGAAAGATGAAAGCCAGAGCTTTAGGGAGATTTCTTCCTCTCTCTGGCTCTGTGGTTAAGTGCTTCATTCTTGGACTGATTTCGAGCCACTTCAGATGCCTTTTGGCTCGGTCTGCTTATCTTTGTGCGTTTCATTCTTTAAGGCTATCTGAAGAGCTGAGCTGACGTGGCATTTTGGGGTGTCAATGCTCTCTGATGGTTCCTCTTACACTGCTGTAGATCTGGAAGATTAAAAAGGCCGTACATGGAAAATAGGATTTACTTGCCATTTTGAAATAATAATTAGATCACTATGTTGAAATACTCCAATATCCACCCAGACTATTTATGAAAACTAAAATGTACAAATTGCTCATCTTAAAGGGATAGTTCACCCATAAATGAAAATAATTTACTCACCGTCCTGTCGTTCCGAACTCATAAAACTTCAGCTCATCTTTGAAACACATAATTTTAATGAAATCTGTGAGATTTCTGTCCCTCCATTTGCAGTCCACACATCTACCATTTTGACGTTTGAAAAAGTTCATCCTACATAACACGAGAATGAACCTCATTGGTTCTTGCAGAAGCTCAAACGTGATGTCTAACACGAGAATGAACCTCATTGGTTCTTGAGGAAGCTCAAACGTGCTGCGTAACACGAGAATGAATCTAATTGGTTCTTGAGGAAGCTCAAACGTGATGTGTAACACGAGAATTAACCTCCTCGGTTCTTCCAGAAGCTCAAACGTGCTGCGTAACACGAGAATGAACCTCATTGGTTCTTCCAGAAGCTCAAACGTGCTGCGTAACATGAGAATTAACCTCCTCGGTTCTTCCAGAAGCTCAAACGTGCTGCGTAACATGAGAATTAACCTCATCGGTTCTTCCAGAAGCTCAAGCGTGATGTGTAACACGAGAATTAACCTCCTCGTTTCTTGAGGAAGCTCAAACGTGATGTGTAACACGAGAATTAACCTCATCGGTTCTTCCAGAAGCTCAAACGTGCTGCTTGACATGAGAATTAACATCATCGGTTCTTGAGGAAGCTCAAGCGTGATGTGTAACATGAGAATTAACCTCATCGGTTCTTCCAGAAGCTCAAACGTGATGTGTAACACGAGAATTAACCTCATCGGTTCTTGAGGAAGCTCAAACGTGATGTGTAACAAGAGAATTAACCTCCTCAGTTCTTCCAGAAGCTCAAACGTGATGTATAACACGAGAATTAACCTCCTCGGTTCTTGAGGAAGCTCAAACGTGATGTGTAACACGAGAATTAACCTCCTCGGTTCTTCCAGAAGCTCAAACGTGCTGCGTAACATGAGAATTAACCTCCTCGGTTCTTCCAGAAGCTCAAACGTGCTGCGTAACATGAGAATTAACCTCATCGGTTCTTCCAGAAGCTCAAGCGTGATGTGTAACACGAGAATTAACCTCCTCGTTTCTTGAGGAAGCTCAAACGTGATGTGTAACACGAGAATTAACCTCATCGGTTCTTCCAGAAGCTCAAACGTGCTGCTTGACATGAGAATTAACATCATCGGTTCTTGAGGAAGCTCAAGCGTGATGTGTAACATGAGAATTAACCTCATCGGTTCTTCCAGAAGCTCAAACGTGATGTGTAACACGAGAATTAACCTCATCGGTTCTTGAGGAAGCTCAAACGTGATGTGTAACAAGAGAATTAACCTCCTCAGTTCTTCCAGAAGCTCAAACGTGATGTATAACACGAGAATTAACCTCCTCGGTTCTTGAGGAAGCTCAAACGTGATGTGTAACACGAGAATTAACCTCATCGGTTCTTCCAGAAGCTCAAACGTGCTGCTTGACATGAGAATTAACATCATCGGTTCTTGAGGAAGCTCAAGCGTGATGTGTAACACAAGAATTAACCTCATTGGTTCTTGAGGAAGCTCAAACGTGCTGTGTAACACGAGAATTAACCTCATCGGTTCTTGCAGAAGCTCAAACGTGATGCGTAACATGAGAATGAACCTCATTGGTTCTTGAGGAAGCTCAAACGTGCTGCATAACATGAGAATGAACCTCATTGGTTCTTGAGAAAGTTCAAACATGCTTGATAACATGAGAATTAACTTAATTGGTTCCTGCACATCAAGCAAGCATGTTTTAGCATCGACTGTCAGTGGAGGGGTCAGAAATCTCCCAAATTTCATTTTAAATATCTTAATTTGTGTTCCGAAGATGAAATGAAAGTCTTACATGTTTGGTATGACATGAGGGTGAGTAAATGATGGCAGAATTTTCATTTTTGGGTAAACTATCCCTTTAACAGTTATGTTATGTTATGTCACAACCATGTGACTACTCACATTTAGATATAACCACCAGTATACTGCAACTTGGCCAGGCATTATTACTCATTTCCAATGCATAGATGGTAGCCAATCATAAGAAAGGTAATTCATGTAAATAAATCAGAAAAGCAACATTACAGCAACAAAAACAGCTTGTTTTTTCATGGGAAATGAGTCATGCATCTGGATAATTGTGCATTTTCAGCCCACATAGATCCTCCTGAAATCTCTGAAGTTAAATCAACGGTAATGCAGGTCCAGCAATGTCATTATTCACCTCATTTTATTACACAAGGATGTTAAATCCTCTGGCTCCTGATAGCTCAAATGATTATTATGATTATTATGTCCAGAGCACAAGTAGTCGAGAATGTAAGATGATTTTTCACTGTTGTGAATATAGGTGAGACACAACCGAATGTCTGCTGCATTTACCATGGGCGTTTTTGAAGACAGACAGTCCCCAAGAGACTGCACAGTCTATATTAGATTAGCAGATGTCATGATTCTCATCCCCTAGCGAAAGCTGTCAACACTTTTTGAGGCTTTGCGTTGTCCTGCAGAGTTTACTTTACATTTCGAACTGTCAAAGTTGGAGATGGAGAGACAGAAAGAGAGAAAGTAATTGAATAGGACTGAATGGGATTTGTCATAATGTCAGAGCAGAGGCTGTGATTGGTTTAGATAAGGTTCAACTACTTCCCCTGTCAACGACCCTTGTGAGGCCTTCAACAAAAACATCCAGTTACAGGGATGTGTAGCGGTTGCAGTGACATGCGATGTTGAAATTGCAGCGGTCATCCATCAGCTGCAGAACTCGGCAGAAACAATGACATTTACTTAAGCAGTCTCAGCGTGGGATTATAAGACGAGGAGGGGGCAGCACTGTTAAAGAAATTACATTTCTGTTTCTCACGGACAGCCTGCAGGAGAGAACAATCTCAAATGAAATCTTTAATAACTCAGTTGTGTCAATGTGAGCAAACGGACAGGCATCTGCCTTTCTAATTGTTTAAAAAACATTTTAGACATTTACTCACCCTCGTGTCATTCTAAGCCTTGTGAAACAAATTCATATAATTCATATAAAATGTATATAATGAATATGTGTACATAATATGCAAATATAATTCATATATAATCTAGAAATATTGTATTACAATTTTAATTATAAAATACATCATTTATATAAAAACACATATGTATATATATATATATATATATATATATATATATATATATATATATATATATATATATATATATATATATATATATATATATATATATACATGTATATATATATATATATATATATATATATATATATATATATATATATATATATATATACATGTATATATATATATATATATATATATATATATATATATATATATACATGTATATGTATATATTATAGTAAATAAATTATAAGTAATTATTATGTTACTATACTATATAGTATACTATACTATAATTACTATATATATATATATATATATCAAAATATATTATACAGTATTTAAAATTTTGATTTGTAATTTTAATATATATATATATATATATATATATATATATATATATATATATATATATATATTATACCTTATATATATATATATATATATATATATATATATATATATATATATATTATGCCTTATATATATATATATATATATATATATATATATATATATATATTAAATAATTTACTATACATTTTAATTTTTTTTGTTTTAGATTTATATTAAATAAAAATGTTGATTGGACCTGTCAGTAGATACAGTAGGTGGGTGGAGAGGATATGGTGAATGTCAGACTGATCTGAGGAAGATATCCAGCATTGTAAGGTGGAGATGTCCCCTTGTCTTCTCTTTCTTACCTTGCCTCTCTTTTATATCCCTTTCTTTTATCTCTTGTCAGGTTTGTGATGTGAAGAGATCTTAAGGTTCAAAGTCTCTAACCTCACACCTCTAATGTCTCATTCTGAATCAGAGCCAAGAGTCACAAGGTCACGTGGAGCCCTTGGCTGCTTCTAAAGACGGTGTCATTTCACCTTAGCATCTGCACAGATGGTTGGCCTGGGGCCCAGAATGATGAATGATGTCATAAGTCTTAAATTCTATGGTGTTTCACTTTTAATTATTTTTTTGTGAGGTTTACAGAATTTCATTAAATGTCACTTTTTAAATCTCCAATTCTCCTTCCACAACGCCCTTACAACAACATTGCAATGTTCTGAAAATCATTCAAAACTGCATAGCAACCCCCTATAAACCACCCATTACACTCAACATTCTAAAACACTTAACCTGTAGCAACCACATTACATTGATGTGAAAAACACTCAGAATGTCTTAGCAACTACTTAGTAAAGTTTTAGCAACCATTCACAATATCCCAAATGCATTGCAACTACACAAAACACTTCAGCAACTGCATAGCAACCCACTAGTGACCACCCAAAACACCCTAAAAGAAGAATTGGAACATTCTATATTTAGAACACCTCAGTAGCCACCTACCAATATTCTAGCAACCACATTATATTGTTTTAAAACACTAAAAAAAACCTTAGCAACCACATAGCAACACCCTAGCTACCACAGCAGAATTGCTACATTATTAAAAACTCTCAACACCTTAAAGGGTAACTAAACCCTAGAACAACTTACTTTTTTAGTAAATTATCTTCAAGACTGGGGCTTTATTAGTGCTGTTCATTGATTTGAGTAAATGTTTTGACATTTGTGTATAAAGTATTTTAATTCTACAATATATGGTGTAAAAACGTCAGAGTGCTGCCCTCTTAAGGTTGAACGGTAGCTATTGTAGTTGAATTTTCCTGTTGAACGTTGTTGGCCTTGGTGACGTATGTTGGCTCTTCCAATGGCTCACTACCATGCCCTTGGTGTGAGCTCACCACACTCTTGGCATCGGGAGTTAATGCAGTTTGAGCCAGCGGCTCGAATTGATAAGGCTCTGGCCCTGTGTTTACAGACAATTCACCCTCCACTTCAGGTGAAGGTGGGGGAGAAAAGTCCTCTACTTCAAAAGACCGATCTGTTGCAAAACTACTGGCGTCACTCCAGTCATTCTCCATCTTTGCGAGTCTGACAGCTGTCAATCAATCCCTCACTGCGTGTCTCAGGTGCACGCCCCCCGCTTAGCTCCGCCCTCGGCTCGTCCCCTCTGTCTCCGCTGGGCTCTGGCCACTTTTCCAGCATTTTTCAAATATTGCTAGAGGGTGGAGTTAGGCTGTGAACAAGGGTTTAGTTACCTTTTAACAGCGTTGTTGTACAAACCACGAAAACACCTAGCAACCCCATAGCAAAGATTTAGCAACTTACCACAATACACTAATGCACTGCAATTACAGACACTCAAAAACCTTTAACTGTGCCGTGATTACCATAACAACTTAGCAGCTGCATTGTAATGCTCTAAAAACACTCAGAACATCTTAACAGCCACCTAGCAACATCCTAGCAACCACATTACATATAAAAAAAAACTTTAAGAAAAACTTAGCAACTGCTTATCAGCCACCCACAACACCCTAGCAACTGCATAGCAATGCCCTTGCAACCACATAGCAACATCCTAGAATCTGCATTGTAATGCTCAGAACACATTAGCATCACACATTTCTACAGAAAAGTGAAAAACTGGTTTCCCTGGAAATTTGTTGACCCCTTCAGCTGGTACACTGATTTTTTTATCTGCAAAACTGTATAATAATGCAATAATACAATGTGGAACGCAAAGTGTACTGTATGTTTGTGTATGGGTGCTTGTTATTTACCCGGATCTTGGTGGGAGATAATGAGGTAATAGCATTACAGGGTGTTTCCTAAAGTCCTAAAGCTCAAATCTATGTCAGTCAGCATTTTCTCATCAGCTCTATCTAAGCCCTATCTTACTGGAGTTCTCAATCCCACAATCCCCCCTGTTCTCTACAGGCTCTCCATTCTGGCAGCTTGCATTGGCCAGCAGCTTTACCAGAGCAAACAAGCTCGATCTGGGCTGGTAAAGCAGACGGGAGCACTCAGGGCTTACAATGCAAACATTCTTATCAGCTTTCTGAACGCTGTTGGGCCGGACGCTGCGTCATAATCAGATCAGGGCCAGCCGCCTGCCAGTGTGCGTATAGGTATCAGGTATGTTTTGGGGACATATTTCCCCCTGGAAGTGAATTAAATCTGAAACTAATCTTTCTTTGACGATGCTCTCATTTGAAAAATCTATTAATTTAATGTTGCTTGAGGTTACCTTATAATGTTATAATAAAACAACAAAAAAAATCCCATAGTGCACAGCCTTCTTCCCATAGTGCATCCTGGTGCCATGTGTTCCCCAGGTAAGCGACACACACGCACCCGGCCATCCACGTGATGTAAAAGAAAACGTGATTCATCAGACCAGGCCACCTTCTTCCATTGCTCCGTGGTCCAGTTCTGATGCTCACGTGCCCACTGTTGGCGCTTTCGGCGGTGGACAGGGGTCAGCATGGGCATCCTGACTGGTCTGCGGTTATGCAGCCCCATACGCAATAAACAGCGATGCACTGTGTATTCTGACACCTTTCTATCAGAACCAGCATTAACTTCTTGAGCAATTTGAGCTACAGTAGCTCGTCTGTTTGATCGGACCACACGGGCCAGCCTTCGCTCCCCACGTGCATCAATGAGCCTTGGCCACTCATGACCCTGTCGCCGGTTCACCACTGTTCCTTCCTTGGACCACTTTTGATAGATACTGACCACTGCAGACCGGTAGGGGTATACCATCGGGAACACCCCACAAGAGCTGCAGTTTTGGAGATGTTCTTACCCAGTCGTCTAGCCATCACAATTTGACCCATGTCAAACTCGCTCAAATCCTCTTCTAACACATCAAATTTGAAGGCAAAATGTTCACTTGCTGCCTAATATATCCCACCCACTAACAGGTGCCGTAATGAAGAGATAATCAGTGTTATTCACTTCACCTAGTCATAATGTTATGCCTGATCAGTGTGTGTGTGTGTATATATCTATATGTATGTATCTCACAGAGGCTTATAGGATTGCATTATATAAAACAAAAATACTGGTGCTAACCAAATATTACAGAAATGTTATCTATGGCTTGAAAAATAATAACGTTTTGCTGCTTTGCCCTGGAGATATTGCTCAGTTTCATATTTCAGTGGTTGATGTTGAAAAGATACAGTTGGCATTGATTGATATTGAGATTCGCCTTAATCTGTGTCTGTTCTCTGACAGCTGGAGATATTGAGCTCTATGTTTTGTCTCCAGAGGCCTATTGATTCGATCAGGTTGTTAGCTAAAGGGATTCACACCAACATGTACATTTAACATTCAGTTCTGCCTTCAAGTGTCATGTTGACATTGATAAATCATAAATTACAGATGCTATAGGTGATATCCACATGCACAATGCATACACAGCTGTCTTGCAGGTTATATCTGAGATATTCGTCTCTCATATTGATTTGACGTTGTATTTCAGGGCAGGGACGCAGTGGGAACTGTCTGATAGATTGATGCGTGCGGTGTCAGATTGTTGCTCGAGGCTCTATGAAAGAATTTGATCTTGGAAATGTAAATGTTCGAGCTCAGTGCAGAAATGAAATGTTTATGATTGTGTGAATAATGATCTCTGGAGCTGCGCATAGGGGTTTAGGACAGCCTGTACTTTATTTGTCTCTGCCGATGGCAAATAACAAACGATAACTGGGACATGCAGACAGTTCCTACACACTTAAACTTGCGCTATCGTGTGTGTTTTTACATTTTGATTAGGTAAGCATCACTATTTATACTTCAGGGATTCAAAAAGAGAAGAAGAAGAAATATTAAACTTTTCCAAAGTGAGTTGGACCTTAGCATTAGCTCTCTGGTTGTGCCTTGTGAATGCCATCAGGGGATGCATCGGTAACTGACACAACATGTGCTGTAACAGGTGTTTAGTGCGTTAGCCTGTAGAACTCAGCTCTGGGTTTCCTGTAGAAAGTCCCGTCTGTTAAACAGGGATTATGTTCAGTCTTCCTGTCAGTGGGAAACGGGAGTCTCTTCCGATAGCCTAAAACAGGATAACGCAAGCGAAGCTAGCAATGTTTGTGTGCTGATGCTGATGAAAAGTATACCAGTCAAACGTCGACTAAAAATGTTGACAGACACACATGACTAAAAATGTTCAGGTTTATGCTTAAATGCTTGAAATTGGTTTTGTAGATAAAAACTAATTGTTCCAGCCAGCGTAGTTACTCTAAAATGTAATGAATTACTAGTTACTTATTACATCTCCAACAGTGTAATTAGATTACTTTACAAATTACTGATAAATTACTCATAATAATTACTGCATTAGTTATTACTAATTACTTTCTAAATCAACCTTGACCAGTTGAACAATACAAAGAATAGAGAGGAAACTGCTTTTTTAATAATTTCACATAAATAATATAAAATAGCATAAATTATTATTGGTTACATTTAAAAATTTGATGTTATTTTATATAGAATTGTTCTATGGTCCATTTTAAATTAAAGTAATTAATTACTTTGTAAATAATGCATTCCACCCAACATTGGTGGCAGGCGGCAGGTTATGATTTCGTTACAAACTATTATTTTATTTTATTTGATTAAAATATTAATGTTATTTGAATTAATATAGAACTCTGTAACCTATGTTGTTTTTAAATATCTACAATATTATTGTATTATTTATTAATATACCTTTATATTTTGTCTTCAAAACTAGTTTAATTTTCATTTTATTAATTTATTTATTCTACATGGATGTGTGATAGTGAAGTTTTTTTCTCTACATATTATCCATATTTCCATGTGTGTTAAATCACAGTTTAAAAGATTCGTTTTTACTATTATTATAAAAAGTGGGAAAATGTCATCATAAAGAAATAAAAATAAAAATAATTTCTGCCAATTTATGAATTTCTTAATAAACTATTCTATTTTATTTATTATTTTCTATTTTATTTTATTCTTTTTTTTTTTAATTCATTAGATGGCACAATTTATTTTTGTCCTCAAAACTAATAATTATTATTTTATTCCTTTTTAGTGAAGGAAGGTTGTTTGGTCTTTACACATTTGCCATATTGATGTTATTTCATGGTTTTACTATTATTTAAAAAAGTGTAAAATAGTCATAATAAAGAAGGAGTAGTTGTGTTCATATTTTTTAATGGTAGTGTAGACGAGGTGGACAGAAGGTGTCAGTGAAGTTAATGCTGACAAATTAGCCCAATGTTTTAGTAGTAAGTAAAAATTCGGCTTTTATTCATTTGTAAATTGATTTTATAGTGTTTTTATATTGGTAGCACCAATTTCATGAGTCAAGATCCCCAATTATCTGATTCCCCATCAGCAACTATTGTACCGTATAAATCTCTCCCACAGGTGTGTCAGACTTCAAATAACATTAAACTTTGTCAACTCCTTCAGGCAATAAAAAAGGGACATATAGTGTGGAAGAATTCACTGATATTAAAGTCGGACCTGTGGGCGTCTGACAGAGAGACCTGAGGGGAGGAGATCTTGTAATTTAATACATCATGGTTAGAAGTGCCTAATGGAGTAGATTTATTATTTGGTCCAATTACCTGTTCTCTGTAACTTATGTGATTTACTACGACACTTGAGGCTGTGACGATAAATCATTCCTGTGAGCAGACCTCCACTGCAACCTTGCGTCCTGCTATTCCAACCAGTGCAGGTGCTGTCTGTGTACCAGCCTGGAAATAAACCAGTGTCTGACCGAGATTCTAGATCAGTGGTGTCCAAACTCTGTCCTGGAGGGCGACTGTCCTGCAGAGTTTAGCTCTAACTTTCTTCAACACGTCTGCCTGGAAGTTTCTAGTATGCCTACTAAGACCGTAGCCCTTTCTCAATATGCAAATTGTGTTCTTGCGGACAGATTATATTGAAAGTTAACATCTAGCCAAGTACAGTTCAAATCCCTGGATGTGTTGTTGCTCTAGCCCTTTTATCGAGGATACATCAAGAGGTGATTTGCGCAAACTTGAGACAGGTATCCCAGAATGCATCTCGCACCAACTAGCAAGCGTCAATGGCGGAGAAGAAAGCCACATAATTTAAAAACACTACAGCCATTAAGTCACAAAATGCAGTTTTAAGAGTTTTTCAGTTGAGAATGCAGTTGTTTAAAGCTCAAATCTGTGATTTATTTATAAAGATAGTGCCTATTTGAACATTTGTGAGATATCCAGGCGATCACCGGGTGTCAGCGCTCATGAACCCCGGCGAGAACAGACATTTGCCCCTGACTATGATGTCTCTATAAATGTTAAATATATTGATATAATTCATCTTTTGTATATGTAACAGGCAATCTTTTGGTCTTCCTGGGCCATTTCGATTGAGTATCATTTTTGAGTAAAATAACATTTCCTAACAGAATATGCACACACTCTAAAAAATGCTGGGTTGTTTTAACCCTGCGGTTGGGTTATATGTTTGCAAAATACAACCCAATTGCTGGGTTAAAACAACCCAGTGCTGGGTTAATCCATATTTGACCCCACTTTGTTGTTTTTTACTCAGCATTTTTTAGAGTGCATATTGCCTTAACCACATTAATGTTTCTTATTTTCAAAATGAAAATGAAAAGAGTTAGGATCGTGTTTTTGTTATAAATTCACATGCAGTGAAGATGCACGCGTTGCTTGAACCAGATTAATGTGGATATTAAAGGGTTAGTTCATCCAAAAAGGAAAATTCTGTCATTAATGACTCACCCTAATGTCGTTCCAAACCCATAAGACCTCCGTTCATCTCCGGAACACAGTTTGAGATGGTTTAGATTTAGTCCGAGAGCCTTCTGTCCTTCCATTGAAAGTGTATGCCCACTCTACAGTCCGTGTCCAGAAAGGAAGGAAAACCATCATCAAAGTAGTCCATGTGACATCAGTGGGTTAGTTAGACTCTTTTGAAGCATCGACAATACATTTTGGTCCAAAAATAACAAAAACTACGACTTTATTCAGCATTGTCTTCTCTTCCGCGTTTGTTTGAATCCCGCTGCTGATGTAAGACGCTGCTGCTGCGTTATCTGGCTTCCATGTAGTCTGAGGGAAACGCACGCTTTGCGTCTTACGTCAGCAGCGTCACTGTGGACTCGTGAATGCGGAATGCAGAAGGCTCTCGGACTAAATCTAAAATATCTCAAACTGTGTTCCGGAGATGAACAGAGATTAGGGTGAGTCATTAATGACAGAATTTTCATTTTTGGGTGAACTAACCCTTTAATATGTTTTTGAATATGTTCCCGAGGATAACCGGAGTAGCCAAAGCAAGGTGAGTGAAGTTATCAAGTGGGCTGCTGTTCCATTTGCAGAATAGCTGAACTTTCATCCTCCCATCCTGAGTTGAACTTGCCAAGTATGAACTACAAGAATGCAAGTCTGAACTTTACATACTTCCCTGGCCCTAACGCCTCTTGATTAACTGGTTCAGGTGTGTTTAATTGGGGTTGGAGGAGCTGAACTCAGGACAAGGGCCCTCCAGGAGCACTATTGGACTCCTTTGCTCTAGAGAGACCATTTAAATGATAACACTAAGACTTTATTAAGCACCCAGGATGAGTTGATAGAGTGGACTGTTGCTTTGGTTGTTTGTCCCCCCTGTTAGCTTTTAACTGGTTTATTAGCATTTCATTAATGGCAAATAGCTTTAGTCAGAGATTTTTCTCAAATTTATCCTCACATTAATTATTGCTCTGGCATGCGTCTATATGACTATTGATCAAAAAATGTATATCTTAAGCCTTTGTAGTGTTCACCACTTTTGTTGTTTTCCCAAGCTAAGCAATGTGATTAATTTACTTCCTCGTTATGTATTTCCAAGTCTGTAACTGACAGATCAGCAGACTCATTCATCATTACTTATGTGCTACTGACCCTCGTAATATTGATACTACTCGGTGTACTGTGTAATAGCCATAAAACATTTTATACAGTGTAATGGGACCCACATCACAGACAGACTAATGCTCACATTGTCCTGACCCGAACTGAGATACAGAGGCCGTTTGGCCATTTGTCAAGATGACCTAAATTTGAGATGCATGATTGAACATATTTCTGATAAAGCTTGGAAAGAGTAGCACTGAGAATTCTGAAGAATAGTGAGTCGATTCATTTGCATTGATTCATTTATTTGTTTGAATCGATTCAATAACTCACTACACAGAAGAATTCCCAGATTACTTTTTATGTTTATATTTAATGAAATACTGATGTTTAAATGAACATTTTTAGTACAGTACTTACAGTCCAGTGATTTATTGTTATTATCGTAAATAATATCATATTTATAATCAGATTAAATCATTTGATTCAAAGAACCAGTTCGAAAGAATCAGTATATTGAATGTATTAAATGGATTTCCAATTTGCTAACCTTTCTAGCTTTGATAAAGTAATTCAACTGCACTGTTTGAGTGTGTGTGCATTTGGCAGAATGGGAGAGAATTATTGCGTCTTAGAGTGTTTCTTTGCCTAAACAGTTAAAGACCAAATCAAATTTGCCTCTATACTGTCAGAGAGTCAGACATTCTCCAGCAATTCTTTCAGCTGCCCTGAGCCAAGGTCTCATTCCATTTTGCCAAAAGCCACAAAATAAGATAGAGGAGTTTTTCTGTCTATTCAAAATCGTACTGTATGTGACAAGGTTTTTCAACCTGGCAATAATGGAACAAAACTGCAGGATTCGAGTCAATCCCTTAACTAGGAGATGAATTCTGATCAGAAACCCAGAATTCAGACCAATCAATTCAAGTGTTTTCCACCACCATCAGCAGCAACTAACCGAATTGTTGTTCACTGAACCCTTTTCACAGATTGTTATGGAACCATTTTTATTACAATAGGTTACAATTCTGACTTTACAACTTGCAATTTATTATGCGAGTTATAAAGTCAGAATTGTGAGATATAAACTTGCAATGGCGAGTTATAAAATCCAATTCTGAAGAAAAAAAGACCTGACTTTATAATACGCAATTTCAACTTAATATCACGCAATTGACTTTATAACTCGCATAATAAATTGCAAGATGTGAACTCGCAATTGCGAGAAATAGAATTGTGAGATAAAAAGTCGCAACATGACTTTTATTTTATTTTATATTCTGTGGTGGAAACAATCTTCCGAAGATTGTGATGACGTGTTTCTGTGTATCTTGCAAAGTGTTTATAATTTCAGTTTTAAAACATATGTAAATGAATTACACTATACTTTCTCCTATATTACCTTGAATGACCTTCTCTTTTGGAAAGTCATTGAAATGCTATAATGGATTTTTTTTTCATGGAGCAAATAGGAATGATTAGGACAAATAGGGAAATTATATTTGTTCTTTATTCGTTTCCATTCTCCAGTATAGAAGTTTACCAAACTACGCTGTTAAAAATAAAGCATCCAAAAGTTTTTTTTGCAGTGATGGCATAGAAGAACCATTTTGGGTTCCCAAAATAAGCTTTCAGTGAACAAATCTTAAAATAACAATTATTTTTCTTAATATAAAGAACTTTTTAATAATCTAATGAACCTTTTTCCACCACGAAGAGCCTTTTGTACACCGTAAAATTTCCATGGATGTTAAAGGTTCTTCATGGAGCAATCGATGCCAGTATGAACCTTTATTTTTAAGAGACTTCCACTTCTGAGAAAATCACACTATTGCCAGTCGCTGCACTCAAATAAAAGTATTTCAAGATAACAAAAATGACCTACTTCACCTTTAAATAACATTTTAAAGTACTTTAGCTATCAAATTTCATCTAAATGAGCAGTACGTCTACTGCAGCTCCTTTACAATAGAGATTGCCGTCTGTCCTCACAGGTAAGTGTGTATGTCTGGTCTCCTGTGCACTTTAGTGTGGTACGTATGCAAGCCGAGATTACTTTCACATACGTACTGAGTTACAGTCATGAACCTAGCGACCACGTAACCATACACTGCAAAGCATACTCCCCCTGTCATTAAGACACATTGAAGTGCACAAAGTGGTGTCATGTTGTAATGTCAGTGCTAGTTCATTGTGGTTGCATTTTAGGCTGGTCACTATACTGGTAGATATGTATAGAGTCGAACAACTAGAGTAACCTTTCACCTTTGCCCTGACCTGATCTTTTCAATGTCAGTCTCAATGGATTACGAATATGCTAGATGAGGCTCTTCCGACCTCTCATAATGGCTGACGGGAGCTTGTGGAAGCAAGATGTGGAGGGAGCCTGTTGATATGAGTCTGTGAGCTGATGGTGGATCAGATAAACCCAATCTCCCACTTTCCCCTTCTGGGGGGCACTGAAACTAGACCCCCGGACATGCACCGGAGGAGCTGGAGGTATGAGGCTCATTGTTCAAAGAGAGTCAAAGCATTTATCTGCAGTTGGAATGGCGACCAGTCAGTCAGTTCAAACCCAAGAGTCTGCTTGAGTAGTTAATCAGGTTGTGTGAAGATAGGTCTTCATCACCCTCATCAGTGCCCCCGGTTTTAACCTCATGCTATCTTAAACAAACTATAAGATTAAAAAGTACTCCATTGATGTACTGGTTGATGATAATGGTTAAGATTGTGTAGTACGCTCCTGACCTCCTGACTTCTGGGGAAAACACTAGTTCAGCATTCCCTGATAATTTGCAGATGTTTCCAAACAGTGTGCGATGACCAGGAACATTGGGTCCTCAAAAGGCCTGTGGAAAAAAAGACAAATGCAATCAGTGGGTCATTATTGCAAAATAAACTGACCGGGATCCTGACAGACAGTGGAGGGCTCTTGTATCATCCTTATATTTTTCTTTTTAGCAATAATCACTCACTGACTGTACATCATCCCACATATAACACATGGATACTTACTGTTTAAAATAGTCTTTTCATTTGTTTTAATTTCTTATTATCAATGTAATATTTTTTGGGAAACCACGGTAAAAAAATTACGATTCCTTGATGAATAGAAAGGTCAAAAGAAAAGCACTTATTTGAAATATATATGAATGAACAAAAGCATTCCTGATATTTGTTGTCTTTATGTAATGTTGTGTTTACCGTATTTATCTGAGCCAGTTTAAAAGATATGCTATAAATAGCCACCCCAAACAGCCTTCATAAAAATAAACAAAACCCCCTGAAACAATTTATTCAAAGGTTTGACTGACAGACTCTCTGGAGAAGGGGCCGTTTTTTCTTCTTCTCTTTAAAGAGATTGTGGGACTGTTGAAACTCTTTATTGTTCACTGAGTAGAGCCACAGAGAGAGAAGTGGGTGTACCCATCCCAACCCCCTCCCCTTCAGGTCTTTCTTCCCTCCTCCTCCCCGGTCCTCACTATGGCCCATGTCAGCGCTCCTCAAGTCTGCAGGCCCATAGTCTCCTGACAGACCCACTCTCCTTCCAACTCTTCTCCAATTCTGAGGCCTCGTTTCTTGGATAGGTAGAGCAGGAGTGCTGCTTCATAATGGAGGTGGTCCAACAGGTTGGACATCGGCTATCTCCATTTGGGCTATCCGAGTGTCTGTCTGCATCTGCAGGTAATTCTGCTCTTAAACGTTCAGTACTGCAGCTGAGAAGCTTTTTAGATGACAGAATTATCTCTGTTTGTGGCTAGATATAGATTTTTTTCCCCCCAGATTTTTTCCTATTAGTTTATGTGCTTATTTGTAGTTTTAAGTCACATTCAGCTTCTATTGTAATTTATATGATTCATAATTATCGGATATAGGAAACAAATTAGGCCAGTCATTTTCTACCGATCATTTGGGTTAACTGAAGATTTGTAGTAATAATCATGTTTGGGCCCTTGTGTCTGTCTGAGTCAGACATTATTTATGAGTTTAGACTATTTCATGAACAACAAACTGTCTCTGCTTTCTTTCCCGCTCTCACTTTTTCCTCCAAACAGTCCTAGTTTCTGTGTTTCTTCATCATGATGTTCTCAGATGTGTTGATGGGTCTCGGCTGGCTCTGAGTACCTCAGATGCTCTCTGTACAGCATGTGTTTCGCAACTCATCTAAGTCCCTGTTAAAATCATGCAAAGCCATTAATATTTACATGATATCCCTATGAATATTTCTCTGCGGCTCCCATAAGGCTTTTAAAAACAGTCTTCACGGTAGCTGAGAGGAGTTCAAGCTCAACCAGGATGTATGAAATATGTTATGTCTATCCTGGGCAAACAATGCTATACTGCAATTGTCCTTTTTCCTGCCAAATCCTGGTGCTTCCTTAGTGTACAGTGAGCATCTAAATCAAATATTTGTGGTGTTTCACAACGTTGTTTTGAGAGGAACATAAGAAAAAATCATTATCTGTATCTCTGCATTGTTGGTGCGACCACAAAATGATTCCTACGTAACAATGGGCTTATTTATGTGGCTGTTTTGTTAATAAAATGGCTGTTGATCTTTGGGATTAGCGAAGTCAATGATGGGAACACACATAATGGAGCGTTTAAGGGTGAGGGGGCGTTTCTGGAGAAGGTATGTGACAGTAATTGCTGCTCACTATGACCCTTTTGTTTGGTTCCACCTGGTTTGAGCCGTCTTATAGCTCAGGTCACTCATTAAAGAGCAGCCGAGCTCATATTTGACGAGACACATGCACAGGAAGAGACATACAGCACAAAAAAATCATGCTAACCCCAAATGATTGAACTGTAATGCACAGTATATTCCAAATTATTAAAATATAAATAGTGAGTCTATGTTTATAATCAACATTTTCTGCCATCTTGGATAGATTTCGTCCACTTGTTGTAATACATTATGGGTTCAAAAACAGATATCAAAAAGAAAGCTTCTTTTTTTAGAGAAGTATTTGCACCATCCTAGGAGTGTGCCTAGGATGCATTTTCTAGATTTGTGGAGTCTAAAGCCTCAGGGGCCCATACCATGATGGTAGATTAACAAACTCAGGGTTATAGGATTAGTTTTGAGTTGACAAAACCAAACCAATCAATTCAGGCTTTGTTGGCCCCATGATGCTGATCATCAACTCTCTCTGTCAACTCAGGCTTTGATCCTGAGTTTGTGGAGCGCGTGCACGTGAAAGTGTGACATCAGCAGTGAGCAGCCAATCACATGCCTTTCAACACAAAGTGTGACTCATTTCTCGCGAGAGAGCTAACGTGTTTCAAAACTCTTTTGCTGAAGATAAAGACATTGAAGTATATATAAAGAGTTTAAAAGCATTTACAAAGAAGAAAATACTTTTCCATGTAAGAGGATAAATAAAGAAAATTGTGAAAGTAGTTTATATATATATATTTTTTTTTCTTGTGCTCACCAAGTCTGCATTTATGTTATATATATATATATATATATATATATATATATATATATATATATATATATATACTTTAATATTGTGAAATATTATTAACATGTAAAATTGATTTCTATTTGAACATATTTTACTATGTAATTTATAATTGTACAATTATTATATTAGGTAATCAACATTAGACTATATATATATATATATATATATATATATATATATATATATATATATATATATATATGTATCATGTAGTGACCTTTAATTATGAGCAAGAGAAACAGGGGGAGTGGCTTTATTGCACCAGAGATGAGTCACTTTGCTCACAGCTGATTGGTTCAAATTCAGTTTGCGATCTCTTATCCCGAACATAACCTGCACCGGAGCAGGTTAGCTGCGGAGCGTAAGTTACTATGGAGATGAACACTGCTAAAAGCCAAACCACTTTAATGGTGCTTAAAACCCAGGATTGGTACAAACTAAGCTTAAACATATCAGGCTAGCTAGCTAAACCGGCTTCATGGTATAGGCCCCTGGTCTCATTGGTTTTGTTGTTCCCATGACAGTTCACTCTGCTTCCTTTCAGAGTCCTGTGGTGTGACAGGTTGTCTAGTCGGTTCAGAAGAGCTGTCTGCCCATCAGTGGCAGATGGTGTGGGTTTTGAGTTGTTAAAGTCTCAGGGTACCTCAAACACAGACACTGACCCAGAGACTGGAAGCCTTAACAGACAGTGTCTGGCTGCAACTGTTACCCTTTTATTTTACTACAGTCAGACACAGACAATTTAAGGCTTTAATTAGAGGACTGTCATGGAAGAGTCCCCTTTTCCTTTGATCCTATAATAACATAAAACATCTATTATCTCTTTTTCTTAATATTGCATAGAAACTGATGCTGCCCATATACAGTCAAACCAAGAATTCTTTAGACACTAGATATCATTTTTTACTAGTGGGTGCAGGATACTATAGTTCTATGTAAGTGAGGATAGCAAAATAAAGTAAACTGTGACATATTATACCCAAAAATGATTTTATATACAGTGGACTACCAGTTAAATGTATAAAAATGTGGGACCAAAATGATTCAGACACTTTGACCTGAGCATGTTTTGCTGAAGTGTTTTTCTTTAATTGCTAATGTGACCTTTCACACCACAGACTGAACAACAAGAAGCATTGCTTGGTCATTGGTTGAACTAAATGGTGTTTAGTTATTGGTTGAACTAAATTGGTTGAATCTAATTGTGTACTTAAATTAAACTTAAGATTGGTCGATTATAATCCATTACATACCTTTCTATCAAAGTTATCTAACATTATGAAGATGAATTTTGTCATATTTTTAAAAAGTGCAACCATCCATTATAAAAATAATCCTTACAGCTCCGGTGGGGTAATGAAGTCCTTCTGAAGTGAAGCCATGAGTTTGTGTAAGAAAATTGTCCATATTTAACCACCTTCCGTATTCAACTTATGAAGAAAGTGTAACGCCTACCACAGTTCAAAACGCTTACAGTCTGATGTCATAGTCGTGCCAGTTACGTTTTATTTGTAAGTTGAATACGGATGGAGGTCTGGCGGAAACTAGATCTTTCACTTTATAACGTGTTAAATATGGATATTTTTCTTTCACAAACACCTCCCTTTGCTTCCGAAGGCCTAACACTATCCCTAAACCCCTGAGCCGTGTGGAGTACGTTTATGATGGATGGATGCACTTTTTTGAGCTTCAAATGAGCCCTGTTCACTGCCATTATAAAGCTTGGAAACATCAGGCTATTTATTAATATAACTCTGATTGTGTTCATCAGAAAGAAGAAAGTCATGTACACCTATAGCTTGAGAGTAAATTATGGGATCATTTTATTTTAAAGTGAACTAATCTTTTAAGGCAATATAGAAAATGTAATCTCATGCTCCACTCGACACCATGATGGTAACCCCCCAAAAACCCAACATGACAGACACTCTTCTAAATTAGCATAGCTAAATATTTATCACTACTAAATCTCCCACTTAACATTAATCTTGCACAAAAAAACTAAACAAACAAACAAACAAACAATATAACACTTAATTTTAGCATTTACTCTTCCTTTCAAATATCACCGCAAAGAATGCTGGGAAATAGAAATCCCAGCCGAGTTTCAGTTCAATTTAAGTTTGTCTAAATTAAAATAAATTATTTCTGTAGTTTGGGAATGTCACAATAGAAGATTCCACTGGCTTTTGCCAAATCACAAATTGTATTTGTCACGAAGGTCAATAGATGGAGCAACAGAGAATAGCACCATTGAATTGGGATTGAGGAAAACGGCCACCTTTGGAGATATAATCCTGTTTATTGGTCAAATCTCCTGACAAGCATGAAGTCTCCCTGCTATCTTTCACTTTCCCCAGTAGTACTTGGTTTATCTCATATTATGTTTTTCCAGACAGCAGTGTGAGATTGATATAATGCCTTTGATTGGGATTTACTGACAGAAACAATGGCCTGCGTTATCTGATTAGTAGAGAGCAGGGACTGTGATTAGCCAGTGATTTGCCTTATCTGTATACGTACCTTCAGATTAGTTCACTCACCTTTGCCAGTAGTGAAAAGGCCATTGGATTTAGGCTAATCATTTTTATTTCATTTGTCAAATAAATCTCAATTCAAGAAGTGTTAAGGTGCAGTCACTGTAGTATTTGAGCATGCACAGTTACTTTAAACCTGCAGTGAATTTGGGCAGCAGAATAAGTTGAATAAATGATAAATATACAGTACCGGGTGCAATGTCTATCCTTTTATACTGTTCATCTGGTCAAGGATGATATGGGCTTTATAAGTATAGGCTATTGCTAAACTTTTTAGAGAGTAATTAGTACATTGTTGAGGATGTAATAATTAATTACATTTTTAGAGTAACTTACCCAACACTATAAATATATCATTATTTAATATTTTATTTTATAGTATTGTTTATTAGTTATTTGATATAATTGAATTTATTATATATTAATATTTATAATAATTTATCAACCATTGATGTGTTAACGATTATAGTTATTTAATGATATTAATATTCATTTATTCACAATTGAGCATGCCATGAAAAGTTATTTAGTACAACAAACGGCAACAGGATGCAATGTCACACTGTACCGCTTTAGTTTTTAATAAATACTAAGTATAAATAATTGTATTTAAATAATTATTTTCTTTTTGTATTATTCAATTATTTAATTTAATTAATAAAATACATTTTATATTTAATGATTATCAGATTAATGTTGTTATTTATTGATATTGATATTAAATATGATTATATAATTCATTATCTAAATAATGGTAATGTTTAATCATTGTAAAATATAGAAATATCCATATTAATAAAAGTCTAGTGTGACCGACACTTTTAGAAATGCAGTTTCCTCATTCGACAACTATGATTAAGTTTACGTAAACTGATTATGTTTATGCCATATCTGTTCAATTTGGTCTCTCGATAATCCGTAATAATAAGCACCGAGTCAAATGGAGTGTGTTAATCAAGTGCTGGATTTATTCCATGACTTTGTAAGATCTAGTTTCTAAATGGAAGCATCTTCTGACAGCTGCTTGCGCTGTCGGACACGCAATCCATCAAATTCTCATCAATTATGTTTCATATTTATCATGGCGGCGAGTCCAAATCTCGACAGTATTCGTTTTCGTCAGCTATCGCAGGAAGGCGGTGTCTCTGTGCGCAAACGATAAGCTTTTGAGATCACTACCTGGTTTATTTACATAATTGAATGTGGTTATTATTAGACGTACTACACTCAGAACATAATGTACTTTGACTAATGGAGTCATGTTTACTGCGTAAGCCTGCCATGGGTTCTTGGGTTGTAAATCCAAGTTAAGATTATTAGTCCCAAACACAACAGACTGTGAGTTTGTCTAATCCCACACTCCTTAAAACCGCTTTACGAAGGTCACGATATGCAATTGCCAGCTGTAATCTAAATGACGTAATGCTGAATAATCTATTGCGATGTGCAGTAGAGCGATATGATAGCGCTATGACAGCTACAAGAATTGATTCAGTATGTCACTGGACTCAGAGTGCAGGGTGAAACGGGCAGCTTTCCGTGCAACAACATCAATCATTCATGCCACATTAGCGCTAGGAGACAGAGTTCGTCCCTTAGAGCTCATAAGCGTTGCTGTATGACTGAGACTTGGAATGAAAGCGCAGAATAGAGAAGGTGAAATATGTTTTGTTTGCTGGAGTCATGGAACTGCGGCTTGCTAGTTTAATAACGGAACATACTAGCTGGAGATTACTGTAAACATTCCGCCTCATTCATTTGCTACGGCAACAGAGGTGCAACACCATGGTGATTCCCTGACAACAGACAACAGTAAACAGCTATCAGGCAACCCCCGGCAGAACTATAATCACTGTGCGCATCCTAAATGGATAGTTCACTCACCCTCAAGCTGTTCCAAACCAGTATGAGTTTCTTTCTTCTTTTGAACACAAATTATATTTTAAAGAATGTTAGTAACCAGATGGCACCCTTTGACTTCCATAGTATTTTTTTCGGCCCCACTTTATATTAGGTGGCCTTAACTACTATGTACTTACATAAAAAAATAAGTACAATGTACTTACTGTGTTCATATTGTGTTGCAAAACACCTTTGCTGATATTGAGGTGGGATACGGGTAGGGTTAGGGACAGGTGTGGTGGGATGGGTCAGTTTAAGGGTAGGGTTAGGTGTAAGGGAAGTGTCAACAGTGTAATTACAAATGTAACTACAGAAATTAATTACATATGTAATTACATGCAGGTATTTTTTAAAATGTAAGTACAATGTAAAATCATGTATGTACACAATAAGTGCAATTGTATCAAATTATTAATTAAAATGTTAGTACATAGTAGTTAAGGACACCTAATATAAAGTGGGTCCTTTTTCTACTATGGAACTGGTGCCATTAAAGGGATAGTTCACCCAAAAATGACAATGCTGTCATCATTTACTCTACCTCAAGTTGTTCCAAACCTGTATGAGCTTCTTTGTTCTGCTGAACACAAAAGAAGATATCTTGAAGAATGTTTATAACGAAGCAGATAGAGCAACCATTGACAACCATAGTAGGGAAACAATACTGTGGAAGTCAATGGTTGCTCTATCTGCTTTGTGATGACAGAATTTTCATTTTTGGGTGAACTAAGGCACTTCCGTATTGGCTTCAAGAGAAACTGGGGGAGGTTGCCGTTCGGTAAACGCACGTACGACAGTTAGCGGAAGTTAGAGATTACAGTTTGTAAAGTTGTAAAGCATCGCTTTGCTTCAGAAGGTCTTTATTAACCCGCTGGAGCTGTGAGGAGCACTTTTATGATGGATAGATGCACTCACTGCCATTATAAAGCTGGGAAGAGCCAGGACATTTTGTAATATAACTCTGATTGTATTCGTCTGAAAGAAGAATGTCACATACACCTAGTATGACTTGTGAGCGAGTAAATCATGGGCTAATTTTCATTTTAGGGTGAACTATCCCTTTTATTTTATTTTTTTTGAAGTTTATTACTTAATCATTTAAGTAATGATTGTGTCCTCACCTTTTTTAAGTTAACTGATCACTGTTTACAGTGTGGACAAGAGATGCAACAACTAAAGTTTTTTGTAGTTGTGCAAAGCTCATGAATATTTAATGACTTAAGCATTGAAGTAGATTATGATTGGTCGTCTGTCGCAAATTACTCACTGTTGGACTCCTGCAGGTCTTGGTGATTTCACATGCTAAATATTTACACAGTAGAAGAGGTTAGTTAGTGATGTTATAGGCTGTTAACCTCTTAGTCAATTTCAGTCGTGTAGAAAGTATCAACATGGTGGGATACATTAAAGATAAATGGTTTGTACGTGATTGTGATTCCTGTGCGTTTATGTGCTGAGACATAGACTAACCTATAGAGTTTAAGGGGCCATTCATACAGAACTCAATTTTGCATTGAAAAGTGGAATTTTAAAAAGGCACGTTTTTTAAACATTTAATTTATTTAAACTGAAGTTCCACATTTTTTACAATGTCATGTCATGCGCAAAGCGCTGCAAAATATATGCTCAATAAAAGACATCCATTTAGTGGATGTAAATGTAAAAGTAGTAGTTGGAATGCAAGGGTTAAACATAGTGTGAAAAGTGCTTTGAATTTTCATTGTATTCTTTTCCTCTCCATTGTGGCTATCTTAGACGATATAATGGGTTATATAAGACAAGGGTCATTAGATCAGAGGAGGATAACACCATGTTCCAAACAGGAAGCAATAAATCACTTCTCTTTCATGATAATAAGTTTTTGTCCTAAGAAGCCATGACTGTGACAATTTAGATTTGAACTTTAGCAGCATTGCTCTAGGTAGCCCCGACCACATGGAATCCCGTTAGTTGAAAGTCTTGATCTTATAGCAGTATATTAAACATCAAATGTGTTCTGATTGGCTGTGAATGTGTGGACAAGTTAAAGTCGGCATGAAACGGAAGTTGCAGTAGGGTGTTTCTCAAACGGAAGGCTGCATCGAAGGCTGCAAATCTCACCTGCCACGACATCAAATGTCGCTGAAAGCCTTCTCAATTTGAAGGATCCTTGGAAGGCAGCCTTCGTTTCCCGTCCTTCATTCGGCCTGTTTTGTAGGACGCATCGGATGTATCCTTCCCGGCCTTAAATCACCCACAATCCTTTGCGCACATTACAATTCATGAAAATAAACTGACGGAAGATGAGTTGGTACTGAGCTACAAAACAGGCCGAATGAAGGACGCGAAACGAAGGCTGAAGGATCCTTAAAGATTAAAGATTATGAGGGCACATTAAATAAAAAAAGAGATGTGCATGGATAAATCATTTACAATAAACACTGCAATATTCCATTAAAAATAAATAAATAAGACCTCTCTATCTCGCTTTTTGAGTTTAAGTGTATTTTGCTTATTAATTATTTGCATTCTGGCATATTCCGCCATAAAATATCGCATAGCAGGTCGAGTCCGTCCTGGATGTTATGGAGGAATAAACAGGAAGAAGCAAGAAAAATGAGGTCACTGGGTTTGTTGCATTAAAGGAAGGCAAATCACTTCTTCCTGTTACTCATGTCTACAAAGGTTACATGGGCTCTTTCGTGTCCTGCTCTGAGGAAAGGAACAGAAAGAGTCAAAGTCAAACTCTTTCAGGAGTCAAAGTGTGTTTGCATAACAATCCGTTCACACAGCGCAGCCTGCGAATGCCTCCAGACAGCTGCGTGGAAAATGCTTCCTAAACACCAGTGACTTCTGAATAAAGACCTTCAGTTGATTATGTCAGTGCAGTTGGTGTTAAACCCACAAGCATGCGTGACAGACGTTAGCTCTAAGATTTACTATCGAACCCCCATCTTGAAGATCTCATTTAGTTTAATGAGATGAATAAGAGTTTGTCTGGGTCACCTGTTACTAACTGACTTACGGCACGGACACATGGTACACACAGACACACTGTTCAAGGGGGGAAGATATTGGTAATCGGTTTACTCATGGTGAATGCAAAGATGAGTAAGTTCAGAAACACTGGAGCGGTTGTTCAGGACATCCTGAGGAAGGAGGGTGTGCATTTCTAAATCAGGGAAACAGGAAAAATGTATAGATGTATTCTGTATAGATGACTGAACAGGGAGTCAGACAGATAATGCTTGGGTGTGTGTGTGTGTGTGTGTGTGTGTGTGTGTGTGTGTGTGTGTGTGTGTGTGTGTGTGTGTGTGTGTGTGTGTGTGTGTGTGTGTGTGTGTGTGGACTGGTAATCCCTACGGTATGGGGACAAAATGTCCCCACAAAGATGGCAATATCCAAAATTCTTGTCCTTGTGGGGACATTTTTTGGTCCCCATGAGGAAAACAGGTCATAAATCACACTAAGTGATGTTTTTTGAAAAAGTAGAAATGCAGCATGTCTCCTGTGATGGGTAGGTTTAGAGGCAGGGGCAGTGTAGGGGGATGGAAAATATGCCTATGGAATGTCCCCATAAAACATGAAAGCCCAACGTGTGTGTGTGTGTGTGTGTGTGTGTGTGTGTGTGTGTGTGTGTGTGTGTGTGTGTGTGTGTGTGTGTGTGTGTGTGTGTGTGTGTGTGTGTGTGTGATAGAGAGAGAGAGAGAGAGAGAGAGAGAGAGAGAGAGAGAGAGAGAGAGAGAGAGTGTCAGGATGACTAGACTAGACAATTTGATATGCTTTGCATCATGAAAAGAAATGTATGCTCCATTTAACTAATTTATAGTGTGCAATAAGTTAGTCTTTTTACCCTTTTAAAAAAAAAATACTATGGTAACCACAGTATTGTGGTAAGCTTTTATAATATAATAATAAATAACCCAGTAAAACCCAATAAAATCATATAGCTAGCTATGAATAGGAATTATTTTATTTTTTAAAGTCCGTTTCTTCATACCTTATAAGCTTGGCTTTACATAAAAAGTTATTGAACATTTTCACCATTATTTCTCAGGTAAAAAAAAAAAAAATTACTGACTAATCAATGACATATGTTGAATGTGCCATTAGACAACATGTCAGCTTTTCAGCAAAGTGGAAACTATAACAATTGTAAAAGAAAAGTGTAATATTCTGAAAATTATGTTATAAATCAAGTAGCTCAACTCAAATGGTTCTCCATTCAGTGTCATCAGTCTGTCTGACGTCACGCAGCTCTAAAAGCCAAACAAACAGCGTAGTGGCACCGAGCGCGTGAGGGGAGGGACTGACAGCGCTGGTAATCCTATTGTGTCTCGCGCAGCCGGTGCGCGAGGTGCTGGTGTGTGGAGCAGTGCGCGCGGCCGTTTGGAGCATAAGTGGGATTTATTTCTGCAGTACTTTGAGTCCATACGTATGTAACAACTACCCGCAACTGGAAGCCAACGGGTTAGTATGCACACTGACACGTTCTTTAATAGTTTTGGCTTGTGTGGTGGTTTCATTTTTTAGACTGTAAATGTTGCGTGTGTGTGTAAACACGACTGGATTTATGTACTGAAGTCGCAAGTGTGGGCATTTGCATGTTAAATATATCCCTAAGGGGGATTCATAAAGAACGCGCTTGTTCTTGCGTTTAAAATATAGACGTAATGCTCTCGAGAAGCGTTTTAAAAGTTGAACTATTTTTAACCCTCTACCGCATGTTGCATGCATTACGAAAGTAATGTTAAAGAAATATTTTGTTTTAAGAATATTGACCTAAAATAAAACGTTTGTCAGTTTAATATTTTACTGTGAAATGTATGAATTGCCTCATTGTTTATGACATTGAAATTGCCATTTCAATAATTACATTTGTTTAGGTTTGAATTAAAAAGTTAGTTCCTTTTTGTTATTCGTTTGTGTTGAATGTTTCATTATGTCAATTTATATGACACTTTTTTTCATATGTATTGCAGTAAAGCAGTGGCATGTGGTGATGGTGTTTTTGTGGGAAACACTGCTCTATATTTATAGTATTATTGACCACAGTTGCTGAAAGCACCAATTTTGATGAACTTGAAGTCATCACTTGGCTTTCCATTGTGCCATATGAGTTATTATCAGCACAATTTACAGTAAGAAGCTGATTTTAATAGCTAATAGGCTGCTACATTAACATTACATGATGCAATGGCATATACAGATAGAATATAATGAAATGGTTGGTCATTAATAATGAGTACTCATTGCATCCACTGTGCAATATAGGGTTAAACTGTGAAACTATCTTAAAAATGCAACACTTGTCTTCTTGTCTGATGCATTTATACATAGATCAACCTAATCATCACAGATGCGATGCAAGAATGCATCCTGGGTCTTTAGATTATAAGAGTGCTGTTATGCGTCTAGATGTATTATGACATTATCTTGACAGATGTTGAAACTGAAACATTTTTGTTTGTCTTTCTGGGATTTTTAAGGGTTTGCGCATTGTGATGGATTGTTCCATATGTAAGAATTCAATAGGACCAGCGCATGCAGATAAACACACAGAGCACAAGGAATGCGTCTACAGCTCATTCTTATGTTGTTTATTACACACATACAGACAGACACACACACACACACACCATGCACTGATGGTTCATGCCTGGGCTATACATTACACCATGTAAACCTTCTCTCTAGTACTTAAACACACTGTCAAATATCTCTCTATAAAGAAATATACTGCTTTATGTGGTGTATGTTTACTCAAGTGTTATGTCTGTGTATGAATTCCCACTTAATGATGCCAATAACCTTGGCATTTGCATATTAGTTGGTAGCATTATATCTAAAAAGAACTTGTATCCTCAAAATGATGTGCTTTGCAAGTATAACTCACATTATAATTAATTTCTCAACTGCATAAGTGCTTTTCGATGTGTAAGCAATGCGTCTGGAAGAACAGGCACACCAAAAAGCATGCAATGATGCAATTCAGCAGCAAAATGATGTTATTTTAAATGTAATTAGTTCACCCATTTGCATATTAGCCGTATGTATTGAAGATCGTTGGAGTAGATCTGTCAGCGGTAACATCGTGCTTGGCACATTAGGCTTTGCTAACTGGCTCAGCCGTGCCCTGCTCATGAAGATGGGTGATTGTTGAATGCTCAGCGGGCACAAAGGGCTCTCGTTAGCCTCCTGAGTGTGTGAACTGGCACCGGGATCAATGGCAGCGGGCTTGTGAAAAGCTGGTTCATTATGAACCCTTGAGAGCTTGTCACTGACCTGCTGCGAGGTAGAGAGGAGCTGAAAGATGGACGGTGATCTCAGATCTTTAAAGCTTCTGTTTACAAAGGGATGCTGATCCTAGAACAGCATAATTGGGTCACCTCTATGGATCTGTACTCATGGTAAAGTCTAGTTTAAAGAGCCATATCGAGGTTAATGTACAGCCAGGTGATGGAGGGGAGGGGTGAGAGCGTATGGGTCATAGATTGTTAAGTTCATTTGGAGAGGAAGGTAATCTATTAGAGTATCTGTAGGTAGTAAGAGCGGGGTCACAGGTCTCTGGAGTGAACTAAAGTGCTGGTTAGTGCTGGGTAAAATGATTGAAGAAAGAATCATGGCGTAGTTGAAGCAATGCTGATGTTGTTTATAAGGAAATGCAGTATATAGGCTAGCGGTATTTGTTTTCATGCCATTGTGTGGTACTTTGGTTTCATAAGACGCTTTTCCGGATTAGAGAGTCACATTTTTTGAATGGCTTCCAGCTCTTTGAACCAAACCAAATGTTTTTGCGGTAATGTACCTGTAAAAAAAAAAAAATTAAATTCATTTTAATCCATGCAGTGAAAGTGAATGGGGATGAAACCTGTTGATTTCCAAAAATATCAACAAAAGCACTATAAAAATAGTTTAAACTACCTTGACTACATTTAAAGGGATAGTTCAAAATTAACCCATAATTTACTCACCCTCAAGGGAGTGTATTGCAACCCAAAATTTGAAGCCCAAAAAAGTGCATCGATCCATTATACAAGTAATCCATATGGCTCGGGGGGGATAATTAAGGCCTTCTGAAGCAAAGCCATGCATTTGTGTAAGAAAAATTTCCATATTTAACCACCTTCCGTATTCAACTTACGAAGAAAGTGTAACGCCTCTCGCAGTTCAAAGCGCTACATCTGATGCCATCGTCGCGCCAGTTGCACCTTTTCCGTAAGTTGAATATGGAAGGCGGTCTGCCGGAAGCTAGATATTTGAATTTATAATGTGTTAAATATGGATATTTTTCTTACACAAACCCATCAATTCGCTTTAGAAGGCCTTTATTATATTTTTATAATGGATGGGTACACTTTTTTGGTTTTCAAATTTTGGGCTGCCATACACTCCCATTATAAAGCTTGGAAGAGCTAGGACATTTTGTCTGAAAGAAGAATGTCCTATACACCTGGGATGGCTTGAGTAAATTATGGGGTAATTTTCATTTTTGGGTGAACTATCCCTTTAACAACTGCCAAATGCGAGTGGATTTCAACAGTGGCGTGTAACACAGTCACTTCTACTAGTCACTTTGGCGGGTTGAAAATGATATAGTACAGTGTTGTCAAAAATATAGATTTTTCAATACATATTGATAGAGAAATATCTGAAATGCTTCCAATACTCAATTTCCGCACACTGTACCAGCTGCGCTTTCTTGTTCTCTCATGATCTTTCCGATAGTGAGTTGATACACAAACCCGCCTCCCCTCACTCGCTCGTTTCATTTGCTCCGGATGAATATTGTTGGTGTTACAGGGCTTGAATTTTGGCGTGGGGTTGTGCATATTGCACATCATTTTACTCATCCTTACCCATCCTTGTGGCCAGTGAAAATGCTGAGTGTCTAGTAAGATTGTAACATTAAAACTAGCCACAGTGGCTGGTGAGCAAAAAAGTTAATGTCAAGCCCTGAAGTCTTCAGAAGCCATATAATTATGAACTACAGTATACTGTACAAAGGTTTTGGGTCAGTAAGATCATTTTTTTAAGAAATGGATATTACGTGACAATAAAGACATGTATAAGATCTTATTTCTATTTTAAATACATTCTGTTCTTTTGAACTTTCTATTAATTGATAATAGTAAGAAATGTTTCTTGTTTCCCAAATCAGCATATCAGAATAATTTGTGAAGGATAATGTGATACTGGAGACTGGAGTAATGATGCTGAAAATTCAGCTTTGCATCACATGACATTTCAAAATATAACAAACCAATTATTTTCAATTGCAATATTATTTCAGCAGCCTTGCTGAGCATAAGTGTCTTCCTTCAAAAACATATCTTGGCCCGAAATATTGAATGGTAGTATATGTATTTTAACCTGTAATACCAATTGGAGCTAAAATTCAGGTCTTTAGGGTTTATAATCATGCTCTCTAACCATTGAATTGGAGAAAATGACCTATTTTAAAATGTCTGATGGATTTACTGAAGTGTGAAATGTCATTTCAGACCCTTTCCATACTGTGACTGCTCACCAGTGTCTCTCCTTTCTAGATCCTTTGCTCCACTGATAAAGCAGCCGTGCATTGCAGCTGAGAGGAATTAGCTGGCTAGCCCTTCTATACATTCTTTCTCTCTTGATAAAACAGGTGCTTTGTTAATTGGTGAAGAGGACTTGTATACTTGTAGATAGACTCATTTATGATTCATTTAGCCTCTTCTTAGTCCTCAGATGGTCTGTTCAGGCCTCTTGTGTGAGTATGCATGTGTTATATGTGCTCAAGTGGTAGGAAGATGAGACCGCAGCAGATGGTCTGTAAACAGTGTTCTAGCCGGACCCCTGTCGAGTCTGCCCTTTGTTGCAGGCATGCATTCCTATGTGAGCGGGTCGGTGCATATGCCATGACTCTTTAGTCTTGGCTTAGGTTGCCGTTATCTTACTCTCCATTCATCTCCAGCTTCAGGCGGTGGGCTGCTGCTCGCCATTCCAGCTTTTGTCTCCTTCATTTCCATTTGTAAAACAGGTGTGGATGCTGAAACACTACTAGAGCAAGTTTACGAAATGTAAATGAGATGGGGTTGTGCTAACTTTTAAGACTTTTCTTTGAATGGTTTTATGTGCTGTTTTAATAAACAAAAATGTATCTTAATGGGTGACATGATAGGTAAAACTACTATATCATATTGAAAGTTATATATATGTCAAATCGATTTTTAAGGATAGTGACAAAAGGTCCAAAATGGTGCGGCAAATGTTGGTGCATGAAAACAAAAATAACAGAATATGGTCTCACCATGCTTGCTCGGTTTTCTTCTGCTTGAATGTTTTTTGGTCAAACATTTAACTAAGTCAATTCAGTAGGCAAATCTTTAAGAACATAAAATACAGGCAGAGTTTGTAAATCTAACACCCTGTTTGCTTACCCAGATGAATTAAGGCAGTCGTTTTACATAAATGAAACGAATGCAAATCTGACAAGTAAAAACTAATCTGACAAAAATAGGCCGTATCACTCTCGGTTGTGCATGAAAGCTATTTCCGAATCAATTGCTCCGTTTCGAGGGGTGCCGTGGAGAAGTCAATGGAATCACCGCTGTCGTTGTTCCTTCAATAATTTCCATCTGCTTTGCTTCTCGACAGTCTATAAATACATTTTTAATGGTCGCCGAACTGATCTTGTTGCAGACGAAAATCAATGATCAAGACAGCGGCGAGTCTCCAGAGAACTACACGAATGAACGCAATGAATAATTTAGTCTTTCACTCCAATCATATCTCCATTAACTCTTAAAACTCTCCCTCTGCACATGGATCTGACATGTCGGACATGCTTTTAAAGACTTGTAATCGTCTCTCTCCATATGGCTGAGGGGCAAATCAAGATGTATCCGGTTTTGATCTGTTTTTTGTTTTTTTTAATGTGTGTGTCCTATAAATTTTCTTAAGCCATTTGAGTGGGAAAAGATCTGCACTATTATAATAAAGATTTCAATTAGAACGCAAAAGGGTTTTGCTATCTGATGCCATAAAAACTTAAGTTCCCTGAATTACATTTTATTCTCTGATAGATAGATAGATAGATAGACAGACAGACATACAGATAGATAGACAGACAGACAGACAGATAGATAGATAGATAGATAGATAGATAGATAGATAGATAGATAGATAGATAGATAGATAGATAGATAGATAGATAGATAGATAGATAGATAGACATACAGATATATAGACAGAGAGATAGACAGATAGACAGAAAGACAGACAGACAGAGAGACAGAAAGGCAGACAGATAGACAGACAGATAGATAGATAGATAGATAGATAGATAGATAGATAGATAGATAGATAGATAGATAGATAGATAGATAGATAGATAGATAGATAGATAGATAGATAGATAGATAGATAGATAGATAGATAGATAGACAGACATACAGATATATAGATATATAGACAGATAGATAGATAGATAGATAGATATATAGATAGATAGATAGATAGATAGATAGATAGACAGACAGACAGACAGATATATAGACAGACAGATAGATAGATAGACAGACATATATACAGATATATAGACAGACAGACAGACAGACAGATAGATAGATAGATAGACAGACAGACAGACAGACAGATAGATAGACAGACAGACAGACAGACAAACAGATAGAGAGACAAACAGACATACATACAGATAGATAGATAGATAGACAGACAGACAGACAGATAGATAGATAGATAGATAGATAGATAGATAGATAGATAGATAGATAGATAGATAGATAGATAGATAGATAGATAGATAGATAGATAGATAGATAGGTAGATAGATAGATAGATAGATAGATAGATAGATAGATAGACAGACAGACAGATATATAGACAGACAGACAGATAGATAGACAGACATACAGATAGAGAGACAGAAAGGCAGACAGATAGACAGACAGATAGATAGATAGATAGATAGATAGATAGATAGATAGATAGATAGATAGATAGATAGATAGATAGATAGATAGATAGATAGATAGATAGATAGATAGATAGATAGAGAGATAGATAGATTGATAGAAAGATAGACAGACATACAGATATATAGACAGATAGATAGATAGATAGATAGATAGATAGATAGATAGATAGATAGATAGATAGATAGATAGATAGATAGATAGATAGATAGATAGACAGACAGACAGATATATAGACAGACAGACATACAGATATATAGACAGACAGATAGATAGATAGACAGACATATATACAGATAGATAGACAGACAGACATACATACATACATTCAGAAAGATAGACAGACATACAGATATATAGACCGGCAGACAGACAGACAGATAGATAGACAGACAGACAGACAGACAGACAGATATATTGACAGACAGACTGACAGACAGACAGACAGACAGACAGATAGATAGATAGACAGACAGACAGACATAAATACATACAGATATATAGGCAGACAGGCAGACAGACAGTTATAACCTAGTGAAAAGTCTTTATTTTCAACACTCTTTCTATCAAAGTGGTCATTTTATTTCCGTGGGCTGACTCAAAGGGCCCATGCCCTTTGAGTCAGACATCTCATTCCTAGCAGACTAAACATGACATCAGCTCATTTCCGCTGAGACAAACCCATGGTCGAACTTCTCAGCTCCCTTCCACACATCAACACACCTGTACACTTGTAAATAATGGCTGTGAGTCAAGGGTTAATGACAGATCACAGATCACAGAGGTTTAGTACACAAAGGCATGTTCTGCCAGTCATCTTTAATGACGGAGACCTAATTGGTTGTTGTCATGGTTTGTTGAAAGGAACGTTTTGGGGGCTGAAATTGAAGGAAGCGAATGAGATTTACCTGGCTCTTGCCATTTAAACTGTGTATATGAATGATTTTTCGATATATTTTAAAATTTCATGAACATTTTTATTTTGGGGTGTTTTTAAAAATGTTAACATCTCAAACCAACAAACATCTGACCAATATTTCAATTTTCTCTCTGTAGGGGGCGACAGGGAGCGAATGACATCCAACCATGAGACGTACCTGCTTATGGCCAGCACACAGAATGACATGGAGGATTGGGTGAAGACCATCCGCAGGGTGATATGGGCTCCGTTTGGAGGAGGTGAGCTTCTGCAACCAGTTTGTCAGAATAAGTCAGCGTTGGTTAATGGTTATAAACAGTCTGTTCACAGTTTAGCTTTGCTTTACTTGCACAGCCTCAGCTTTGCTGTAAATTATACTACTGCATAAGTATCAAACGCTAACCAGTTAAAGGTCTCTCAATAATATTTGAACAACAGCTATATACCAGCCATTACATCTTTAAAATATTAGGGCTGTTAAAAGATTACATTATAATAAATAAAGCCCCAGTAGAATCATCATTCGAGCAACATGCAGTAGATTGAATAAGTGTTTATGAATTAATCGTTGAGTGTATGAATCAATGAGTTTCTCATAAAGAGTGTCAGTTGTTTGTTCATTTGCTTGTTTATTTAACCTGATTATATTTTACATTAAATTAAGACCTTACAATTACATCCATTATTGCATTGCATTTCTTGCTATTTTCATGACAACGTTCATTATTGTAAGAAAAAAAATTATAAAAAATATAAAATTATTTTTAATGATAAAGTATTAGACATAATTTGTCGATATAATACATAAATGTAGCAGTATTTTAAAGAACCTAAATTAAAATGTCTACATTCATTCATACATTTAGACTTTTATTCTATTTTAATTATTTCAATGGCTAAAAAAATTTTAATTATTAAATTTTAGCAGTGGTTTCGAGTAGAAACAATTTCATCATTAGAAGCTTTCTGATTGTCTGTAGTTTTTACTCAAGTTGTATCTCTGGGTCAAAGTTGGGGCAGGTTGCATATATTTAAAGACTCAGTATAGATTTCATTTATACAAAAAAAAAAAGAAAAATATGCCATTAGGCCTTTGAGATACTTGTCAGTTTAATTGCCTCTGAATGTGAGTGGTGTGATTGCTGTTGGTTGTCAATGTCTCTCTCTATGAGCGTGGTAATGAGTGATCTTGTTCGTTCTGTGTGGGTGTGTTTGAATTTGCTGGGTGTGTTGATTTGTTCAGTCTCACATACAGCACAAAAATCATTAGACTGCCCACTTTCCAAGGTCGGTATAAAAGGTTTGTTCACCAGCCCGCAAGAATGGCTCATCGTTGCATGGCCGTCTGAATGATCCCACTCTTTGTGGGCAGAAATCAACTATTCAGAGTAATAAGCACATGTGACCCGGCCTCAGTGTTGAGGGTACCAAGCCATGTGATGCAGAACTTGGAGAGGCATGTTGTGAATTTTACAACTCATCCTATAGGATGTTGCATCAACTCTCACCTGCTGGGTTTGGCTTTTCATTAAATATTAGTTTTTTCTTTCATAAATCAATTGTTTAATTATTTAAAAATTCAGTTGTAATACCTGGAGCCAGCACAGTGCTTTTGTGTTTTTGAGACCGGTTTGTAATCTCTCTAATCTCCCGTTTTGTCTTAACCTATATTTCTATGTGAACTCAATTGGTTCACTGGATTTCGACAAATGGAGACTTTGTTGCGTTTTTTGTGATGACTTCTGCAAGCCATTCGTATCTGTGCGTTTATTTATATATGTTTAGCCAAAAAAGATTCCTTAGGAATGCGTTTAATGTTCACATTCGTGAAAGTGACATTCCCTCCCAGCGTCAGCTGATTTACCTGATAGGTCAAAGGTCACGGAGTCAAACAGTGTACAATATCCCACTGTAGGGGTTCTGTGGGGTTTGACGACCACCCAGTTGCAGTGTATGTGTGTTCTTGTCTCTTCGCCTTGACCTTTGACATCTCCGCCTCAGATTTGATTTGAGCATGTGTGTGCAGCTGCAACAAGTTGATAATTCATTAGATGCAGTTGTTGTTTATAAAATTCTTATCAGATGTAATTAGTTTTGACTTGTTATATGGCTTTTGCAGTGTGATTACACTTCTGACAAAGACTTTCAGAAGTTACATTTCATTGTCTTTGTAGTTAATGGAGTATTAACTCTCTGAGGGTGACACATCCAGTGCCATCCATAAGAGATCACATATTAGTTAAAAGTTTACTTTGACTAAACAAGGAACTTTGCCAACCTACTTGTGACCTATTGGACCCATAATGCAAGATATATACATTACAAATATGCCAAAATATCACCTTAAAAGAACATACAGTGTCAAGTAATAATTCTATATATTTCATAATAAATGTTAATTTGGTATGTAAAGCAGAACTTTAAGCCAATGAGATTTTGTTGTGGGCGGAGCTACCCAGCATGATGTGATGAAAATACAAAGCATCACTGGTAAATGTTGCGACTAGTTAGAACTAAAACGAATTGCGTCATCACTGGATGTGTCCTGTCCTGGTTAAGATTCTCTTAGTCTTACGCAATGTTAGTGTTAACTAAAACAAAAAATATGAATAATTCTTGGTATCTGAAATGAAGCTGAAACGAGTTTTGGGAAGTTTTTTTTTCAAGTATGGCCCATTATGAAATCATAAAAGGCAAAATTACTTGTATGGGCACTTCTCCCGGATGAATGCATGCACACAAAATCAACAAATGTCACTAAAGAAGTGTGTTTTTGAGTGAAAGATAACCATGTTAAGCTTCCCAAATAACCCAGCGTTAAACAGTCTATGCCGTTTGTTTTCCCGGAGCAGCAACAGAGTTCTGCAACTGTGTTTGTTTGTTCCCAGTCATGAGTCGAAACCGCAGGCGGTGTTTTGTTGGCAATCGGTGCGCAAGTGCATATAATGTAAACACGAACGTATAGGGAATAGAAAGTTATTCAGGAAGGGATAATGCCATGATGTATTGTCTGTGTCATAGGTGTGTGTGTGTGTGTGTGTGTGTGTGTGTGTGTGTGTGTGTGTGTGTGTGTGTGTGTGTGTGTGTGTGTGTGTGTGTGTGTGTGTGTGCTCTCTTTAGCTCCGCCCACTGCACTCCTCCACGAGTTTGGCTGTTTTCGTAAAAAATCGGTACAGCATATTTGTCTTTTATAAATATTATAAAACTTTGTAGATATGCAATAGAAGGATTGCAATACATCTCTATGAGTTCTCAATATTAGCATGAGATTGGCTGAAAGTGTGTGTTACCCCCTTTTATAGTAAGTATATGTAGTTATGTACTTAAATGTATAATTACAGTGTAACAAAGACACCTTAAAATAAAGTGTAACCAAATAACCTTATAAAAATGGCAAAAGCACATACAAATACTAAAAGTTAAAATAAAATGAAAAGGAAACCTGAAAATATCAAAATAAATACTATAAATAGTATTATAAATTAATTAATAAATTAATATAAATGAATAAATACTATAATAGTAGAATACACTAAAATAACACTGGTCTCTGGACTCTGTAAGCTTATTCTGGCCAAGAACTGCAGATTTTAGACAGAAAAAGTCTGTCTGAGAATGTAAAGCAAACAACCACAATTTTTCTAATGTGACATTTATGAGCGGGTTCATCTAAAAGTCATAGCACAGTAATAGACCACTGGGATCTATTTGTGTCGGTTTATGATTGGCTTTACAGAAAACTCAAGAAATGTACACATATCTTGTAATGACTATTCTCTTATCCAAACCAAAGTAGGCTATAAAGTGCTGATTATAAACAACGTAGAAGAACCAGTTCACGGTTACTCTCACAAGTTGTGTACACCCAATCAGATTAGAGTTTCTCAGGTGAGAAAGTGACTGCCATTTTTGTATGCAATATATATATATTAAATTGTTTGCGTTTTGACCTTAAGAACTTAATACATCCCCTTTAATGAAAAGGATAATTTTCTCATCTTCTCCTACCTGTGGCGGTTAAGTGTTCACACTTGTAAAACAGTTTGCTTGTTTCATTTGTTCCAGACAAAAAAAGCTTAGCCTTCACATTGGCATTTTAACACCGAACCTAAAGGCATAGGGATTTGTTCCCAAGCTGAATGGTCGGCTTTTATTACTTGTATTTCACAACTGAACTGAGCATCCAAAAAATGCTGTGCTCTGGGCTATATGCAATTGTTGTATGTGTGCATAGCCTACATATGATGATATTTTGACCAGCTGAGAACTTGTGAAGAGCTTATAAAATGTGTAAAGGAGTCAAAACAGTGGCAGGAATGAAGACACACAAATGAAGATCTGTTGTAAGGAGACGCAGTTCTGCCTGTATACCGAACTGTGATGGGCAACATCACATCTATGATTAGAAAAGAAAACAGGTATGCTTAAGCATTCTGTCCTTTTTAGGGTCGCATTTTGTGACATCATGTCCTGTTTTTGGTTCGCTTACATGTCAGGTCCGTGTTGCGTTAATATTTCACTCAAACCGCACCAGAGTTCGTTTGGAAGTGGACCGAGACCCATATTTCAGTGGTTTTGGTCCGCTTGTTTGGTGCCGCACCAGGGTTCGGATGGCATGGTTCACTCTTATTCAAGTGAACCGCACTAACAGAGCAATCGCACCAGGGTTTGTTTTTACTGTAAAGACGAATTTCTTCAATTAAAAACATTTAGAGCTCATTTAAATATATGTGTACTGTACTCATTACAGTGTTTGAGATGTTAATCCTGGCCTGAAGGCTTAGACAGAGAATATTCATGCAAAAAGCATGTTTTTATTCTTCATTCAGGAAGATCAAAGCAACTATCTTTCTGTGTTTAATCTTTTCCGCCAATGAACCGGAAGACCTTCTAGGCTGAGAGTGATTTGCCCACAGCTATTGTAGAGCTTTGTGCAGAGCACCGTTGTTCAAACGTCTACCAAAAAACACGGCGGTGTGAACAGCAGGAATGAGGGCAGAAGGCTGGGAACAGCCACAACAGACGATTACACAGCTAAGAGCTTAGCAGATTTTTTTTTAACACTAACCTATGGGGGACGGAGTGGAGGGGGGTTGTTTTGGCCCTGTCGTACACTCTCGAGTATAGGTCAGGTCTGTGCTTTGGATGGATGGAGCGGTTCGTCTCCTCCCCTTTAAATCCAAACCTCCTTAAAGGAGGGAAAACACTCTACTTTCAGACATACTGGAGAAGGGAACCGTAAAAAGTACAAGGAATGGCTTTAAGGCAACCTGACCAAACTGTGGACGAAAAGGAGACAAGATGAGACAAAGAGAGGGGATCAGAGGAGAGGAAGGGAGCCCAAAGAAACTGCAAAAAAAAAGAGCTCAAATGGTGCAAAACCGTAACGAGGAATAAAAAGAGATGAGAAAAGACCATCAGAGACCATCAAAAAAGAAGAGACATCCTCAAAGGTATGAGATGAGACAGGAAGACCTAAAAGGTGCAAGACCGTAATGAGAGGAGAAGATAGTTTGCAGGAATCTGCCAGCTGCTCATATTTAATCTTCTGTAGGATAAGAGCCACAGAGCAGCACAAAGAGCACTGTGTGTGAATACATGAGGTCAGCAGAAAAGCCCTGGACAGCTTGAAGATTGCGTGAAGTCCAGTGCTGTTAATTGTGAAATAAAAGTCAGAGGAACAACTTAACCCAAATGTGATATTAAAAAGCCCTGAGCCGAGGATTCACAAACAGAGTACTTACAGGAGATCCAGTCATGAGAAACCACGCTGTAAGCCAGGAGAACTCACCGAAGGGAGAGAAAATCCATCTGGAGATTACCTTTGGCTGGAAGCACAAGTCTGACTCTTTTCATGGGAAGCAAGAAACTCATGCAAGAGCTTCTGCATAAATCATTAAGAGTTGAAGCCAAGTGAATGTCTACATTCAGCTTATTTACTTTTGTTCCTACTGTGCTTTAGGCAGATCACCATCTCACACCTGTGTTTATTCATCCAGAAAGGATCTATGTAGAAAAGTAAAAGTAACTACAAATCAAGTCTTTTTTCTTTTGGCATTTCGAAGTCCAGTTGTGATCCAACTGGGATCTTCTATGTTACGCACTGTACGTTCCCAAGACTTTGTCTGGACGAAACTCTAAAATTACTAGCCAGGACTTAACGTTTTGGATGAGATTCTCGTGCCAATTTGTTTTTGTTCGGCCATAGTGTGACTGCAGGCTACGTCGGACTAAATGTTGAAGATGCTCGGAGGCAGACAGTTCGGATGCACCTTCTTGCATCCTTTATTTTACTATAGTTTCATGCACAGAAGTGTCTTCCGTAAAATTAAAAGTTGCATCAGCTTCAAACATGGTGAGTCAGACATTCTTTTGAATGTGGAAAGTCTAAGAAATATTGTTTCTCTCATCTACCCAACCACTTTTTCATCGGCTCAGACAGGAAAGGGCGGTAATCCCTTCCTGTCTTGTAGGTTTCGTTGAATTTGTACCATCTTGTACCCCATGTCTGTGTCCGGAGACCCGGAAAGCGCCACCGATCCAAAGCTTCCAGGAAGTCTGACCTAATCCCCGGTCATATGCATGCCACATGTGAATCACGCTTGTTTTCAGCCTGACTGATGCAGACAAAAGAACAGGACAGGAGAGGAAGTGTGCAATTTTCTTCTCAGAGAGCATGGCTTGAAAGAAAAGCTTAAACCAGGCTTCTTTAGCAGCTCTCTCCTCACTTTCATGGGGCTTTTTTTGGTCTTTGATACAGGAGTAGAGGGCTCAATCTATGTTTCCACTTGAGTTAAAACTAATTTTTAAGGCTCTAATAGATATGCCAGATAGCTTAAGACTCATTTTCCATAACAATATTACAATAGCACACCAACTGAAAATAGTCACATATATTTTGGCCTGTAAATTCAATACATTAAAGCGAAAAAACAAAACAAAACCAAAGGTACAAAATAATGAAATATTAAATTTAAAACTGCAGAGCAAAAATGTCTTTCAACTGATACTTTGCGATGTCTTTTAATAATGCTCATTTTGGCGTCTAAATATGGATTCATGAGATTTATTTGATTAATGGGCATACATAAATAATTTGATTACAGTTTTGAATCTATGTATACATTATATATACCTATGTATGTATATACTTGGATTAGCTGACTAACTTTGACCAATTAGAAACCATTTTCAGCAGGATTCTCAATTATTGTGTAAAATCAGCTGAATTTTCCTAAATGTTATAGCTTACCTGGTCCTTATGAACTTTGGTCTTGTGTTTCAGGAATCTTTGGCCAGAAGTTGGAAGAGACAGTTCGATACGAACGACGTTATGGCAACAAAATGGCTCCCATGCTGGTGGAGCAATGCGTGGACTTCATCCGGTGCTGGGGTCTTCGAGAGGAAGGGCTCTTCCGTTTGCCTGGACAAGCCAACCTTGTCAAAGAGCTTCAGGATGCTTTCGACTGTGGAGAGAAGCCGTCTTTCGACTGGTACTTGCTCTAAATACACTTAGTGGGCCAGATTTACAAACAGCTTGCGCCAGTGCAAAACTTTTTTTGGTGCTAAAAAATGACTGTCAGGATTTAATAAAGACACGCAGTAAAAAAATTGCGCTGAAAAGGGTTATTTTTGTGGCTGACCTTATTGCATCTGCATTTGTAGGAGTTTCCCTTTCAGACGCAAAATTTATGGGAGGAGAGTTTTTAAATGAATCATGCAAGGTGATTTACTAAGGTTTGCACTTGTCAATTTACTGGTATTGTGCAATTATTTACCACCCAAAAAAGCATGTCTTAAACCAGATGCTCTTGGTAGATTGCATTGGTCACTATGGAAATTATCCGGCTTTAAGCGTAGTCAGTAGATCACGCACAGAACTTTTTGGAATCGCGCTCTTATGCTAATTTGTAAACCTGGTCTATGGTCTCGTTTATGAATATGAAATGAATCTCTATGAATGCAAAACTTTAAATCTTCTAAACATCTCATTTAGATTAGTCCAGATTTTCTGTATTATGTGTCTTGCCTTTCTTATCATTTCTCTCCAATGTGTTTCTTTGTCTTAGGAACATGCACATTGAGAAATGTAAATAGTCATGATGGATTATTGGATGATGGATTATGATGGAACAAGGTTTTGGTTGTAAATAGGTGGACTGGGAGCTTAAACGTAATGCATGTAATACCGCAATCTATTTCCACAACTGTTTTCAACATTGAAAATAATAAAATGTTTCCAAATCAGCAAATTAGAATGATTTCTGAAGGATCACGTGACACTAGTTATAGTAAAAAATACCGCTTTCACAACCATAAAAACAAACCAAAAAAATCTTACCAAACCCAAACTTTTTGTAAATGTTGTGTATGTTGAATGCAGAGATATTTAGATGCTTTGGTTAAGCACATCTGCAAGATGCATACATATAAATGGTGACCTCTTTACAAATACCAGCTTTTAAATAATGTCTGAACTGATTCCTAATTAAACGGATTATAAAAGGTTTTAATGGCTTCAGTGACAAAAGTAAAAAGATGCAATTGACAGCTTTGTTTAGAGTCTATGTAGCTTGTTCGGCATACTTTCTCTTCATAATAAATTAGTGTGCCATCTTTTGGCTTTTTGCTTGATCAAATTGATTTGCTTTCATCTCAGATGTCTGTCATTACAATGAAGCAGAACCTAATTCTAGAATATTCATCCACAAATTCGCATTTATGAATTAGCAAGACAAAATCTTCCTTTTTAACAACATTTTTATTTTGTTTAATTCTCCCTTCATATGATGTTTGCCAAATGACCTATTTTCCATTTAGTATAGCTGTTTATGCATTATTAGACTGAAAGTGTATTTTGTTCATTTTAATGGGTTGTTCCCTCAGGACATTACATTAAAATGTCAACGGTGGACACTTTCTCTTTCAGGAAAAGCTTTCTCTGCACTTCCATGATACCAAATGCTGCAGATAACACCAGCAGCTGTTTTCCAGTTGATTTACAGTCTGTGATTTTAGCGATGGCTGTCAGGAAGAGACACGACAGGGAAAGCACACTGCATATTTAACACCGTTCATATTTAGATCTCACTGGTGTCTAAAGCAAGGTGATAATTATAACAGGTCATTGCACAGAAAATACATTTGGCGGTTACATTATGCCGATTATTCCTGTACAGCCCACCCATGAAGAGTCAATAAATCCATCATGTTACAGCGTTGTCACAAGCCCAGGTCCTCCACGTGGCTGTTACAGGGCTGATCAGTGATGGGCTAGTACTTGCTTTGATTAAGTACCAGCTTCCAGTTACTCATCAACACTGGGATACCGACACAGGGATCTCCACATGGCCCACAATCTGTCACACTTGTAGTTCGGATCTTTTTTGGTCTGGAGAGTCCTGGTTTGCTTAGCATTCACACTGGCAATTTGAATGGCGAACCTCACGATACAAAACAAAAAAGTTAGTTTGAAGGGGACCCAGACCCTTTTCAGGGGGTTCGGTCCACTTGTTTAATCGAACCAAACCTGTGTCTTAGATTGTTTTCACTTCTCTTTTTTTTAAATGTTTAAAAAACTGGATGATTCTAACTTTTCATTGGGCACTTTAACATTATTATCATAATGTCTACAATTGTTCTCTCCAGTAACACAGATGTTCACACCGTGGCATCCTTGTTGAAGCTGTACTTGAGAGAGCTGCCTGAGCCGGTCATCCCGTTCTGTAAATATGAAGAGTTTCTGGCCTGCACCAAACTTCTCAGCAAAGACCAGGATGAAGTGAGTCGCCTCATAACACATTTAATCAAATAAATGGAGGCATGAATGATTGACCATCAAACCTTATGTACTTGGTAACATACTTTATATTCAAGAGGGTGATAGAGATTTGTGTCATTAATGATGCAGGTCACCAGATTCAAAATGTTGGGGTCGGTAAGAGTTTTTAACAGACCGAATAAAAGTAAAGGATGTTATCTTTTTCATAATGAGCCTACTGTAAGACTTGTTGACCTTTTTGGTGCAAGTCCTCTTGCTATTTCTCATTTCTGAGTTTGGTTTCCACCAGCAGGCGGAGAGAACGGCATATGACTCATCACATTATTTTCCTGCAGTCGTCTTTCATCTTGCATACATACGTCCATTCCTTCTTTTCACTGAGCCTGAAAAAGAACGAGTTGACCCTAAGGAATGGAAACAACCTCATTCTGACTTTAAAGTTAAAATTTTACCTTACGTAAATCACCAGCGCGTCCAGCCAGAGGCTTTTCAGCATAGAATCAAAGTGCACGATGGGGTCTTGCAACATTGAATTTAATTTACTGCCCCAAGGTTTTGAACGAGATTCGTACCTGTGAGAATTCCTTGAGTACGGTGCACACAAAGAATCGTGGTACGATGTCAAATGAAGCAGAAGGCTTTACTGGATCCATTTGTTTTTTGAGAAATAGCTTTCTCATGTGGTGCAGTCATTTTCATCAGAGAGAGCCTGTAGGGAAAAGACATATCGACCATGATAAAAACGGATCTGGGATGGAGCGCATCATTAAATCTAGACCGTCATCAATTGTTAAACTCATTGACCCATGCCTAGACGAATAGCATAGTAATAACGAAATAAATTGCAATATGAATATTTAAAGTCAATTTGGAAGAGTTCAACAGACTTTTAAAAGCAATGGGACAGGTTAAAATGTCTTTTGATTTAATAAGTCTTTAAATTATGTATATTAGTCCAGATCATTTAAAATTGAAATTTATATTTATTTATTTTCTTTTCGCAGGGAATGAAGGAATTAAAAAGGCAAGTAGAAGGTCTACCTCTGGTCAACTACAATCTGCTTAAATACATATGCAAGTAAGTGATTTTTTTTTATTCTGTTCTATTCAGTTGTGGCTCATCACATTATGCATAAGTGTTGTGAATTCTTCAGGTTATATTGTTATGCCTATATATAGTGACAAATGACTCTCTGATAAGTGAATTATAAATGTTTTATTTTGATTTTTTATAAAACAGATTTGTTTAAAACCCTTAATCATTTAGGAACGAAACAAGTGACTGTCTTTGAGCGAGTAAGTGGATTAATTCACTCAATGGCAAAAAATAAAGAAGCAACATCATGTTGCTTATGATTTTTTTTTTTTTTTAGGAGCCACAAATATATTGTGGCCACAAATTAAGAAATAATTCACGCAACTTTATAATTTCCTTCTTTTAAGTAAATTGTTGCCACGTTGTACAATATTCGTTCCATCGTTTTGGCTAACCTAACGAAACGGGGGAACGAATATTAATTTGTTAATACAGTTTGACTAGAATGTGGGAATGAATTCGTAAAATGCGGGAATGAATTCTGAATTCGTGGCCACAATGTATATATCTTTTTCCACATGTCATGTGCGGGGCTCTGTATAAATCACATTATATAAACTTATTTTTGTTTGTAATAATCAAGTTTCATCCAATAAACCAATAAACAAACAAATAAATATATATTACTACATGGCTATTTTATATGAAGTTAATAAAAAATCTAAAATATTTATTAAATGTTACACATTCAAATGTGTACATTCAGTTGCAGAAATCTCGGTTGTAATGTTAAAACCCTTCTTTCTTTGGTTTTAGGTTTTTGGATGAAGTTCAGTCCTACTCAGGTGTGAATAAAATGAGCGTACAGAATCTGGCTACGGTCTTTGGGCCAAATATTCTGAGGCCAAAGGTTGAAGACCCGGTGACTATAATGGAAGGTAGGTCTTTTTGTCCTCAGCTCTCACTCTAAACTGCTTTAAAGCGTGATATTTTAGTGTGTGAGCAATCTGTTCGTCATGTGTTCAGGCACAGTACTGGTCCAGCAGTTGATGGCCGTTCTGATTGGCCGGCATGATGTTCTTTTCCCACCCGAAGAGGACCATACTAGCACCCTGGAACTGGTTAATAATAACAACAATGAGACGCAAAAACGGCCTACAAATGGTCAGCTACAAAACAAAGAGAACAATAACACCAGTGGGATGGGACAATGCACCTGGGGCGCACCTGAATCACCCACCCGTGCTCCTCTGGACAATGGCTCTCCCCGCTCGGGCAGCCCCCGTAATGGTTTTACAGGACAGCGTTTCGAGGTGACCCGCAGTCCGCCACTGGCGGTGAAAAAGAACCCGGCTTTCAGCAAAGGCAGCGGGATTGTCACTAACGGATCATTCAGCTCGTCGTCATCATCCTCAGGTGATGCCAGTCAGGAAAAGAATCAGACTCTACCTAATATGGGCACCCTGCATGCCCGTCGGACGGGCGCGATAAAAGGCTCAGGCACTAAGATGGGGGTCCAGAATAGTGTTGTTCGAATGGGCGTATCCAGCACTGAGGTGACGAATGGGACTCTGAATGGGCGGAATGGACTCTGGGTGCCCAATGGTCATGTTACAATGCGCGAGGCTAAAAGTCGAGACGCCGAGCACCAGCAGAACCGCCTGTCCACATACGACAACGTCCACATCCATCAGCAGCAGACGACACAGCTCAGTCTGAGCAGCAGCTGTGAGGACAAACAGAGTGTGGATAGCGCCACATGGTCCACCTCATCTTGCGAGATCTCCCTACCAGAAAACTCAACCTCTTGCCGCTCCTCTACGACCACGTGCCCAGAGCAGGACTTCTTTGGCAACAACTTCGAGGACCCTTTGTTAGACGGGCCGGTGCAGGAGGACTGCGGACTGGTGGCGGACGAGCAGCGGACCAGTATTGGAGGAGGCCGGGGTAGCAGAGGAACCAGTAGCAGCGATACCAGTGAAACGCTTGCTATCACAAATGGACCGACCAACCACAGTGCACTGCACAGCCTGGTGGCCAGCCTGAAACAGGAAATGCTCAAGCAGAAGAATGAATACGAGGCCAGAATCAAGAGGTGAGAGCCATGTCCAACCATAAAATGAACTTTTGAGTTAAAACTAATGGTACCAGACTTGTGTTTGCTTGTGTCCTTGTCTTTGGTAGGAGATTATACTACAAACAAGAGATTTGAACTTTTTTGAACATGTTTCATGATAGAATTAACTTTCACCTAAATGAGCCCTTTAAGTGTCACATTAATCTATCTATCACAGTATTATAGTGTATTCACCCACCCTTTCCCATCTTCCCTGTAGTCTGGAGCATCGGAATCTAGAGTTGGAGACAGTGATGGCGAATCTGCATGAAGAGCTGGACCAGGAGAAGAAGAAATACACCATGGTGGAAATCAAGCTGAGAAACGCTGAGCGAGCCAAGGACGATGCGGAAAAGAGAAACGAGATGTTGCAGAAAGAGATGGAGCAGTTCTTCTCCACCTTCGGGGACCTGACCGCAGACCCACGACGGCCCGACAGAGCCAACACCATCTGGATCCAGTGAGCCGTTTCATCCACGCTTGTGTTGAGGACGGTCTACCATTAACATTACACTGTGTGGGCTGTGCTCAGAAAGAACGTGACTAAATCAACCTTCACGGCATCTCCGTTCGATGCGAAGGTTTCGATGTGGCTGAGCGAAGCCCATTGAGCCAAATTTTCAGAGCTGATTGTGGACCAGTTGCGAAATCGCTGTTGGATTGAACCGGTTGAATTCATGAAGAAGGATGATGAGAGAATGCAGCTTGGATGTTAAGGTGAAAGATTGAATCATGATGAGTGTCAAACCTAAAGAAGGGGATATGACAGAAAATGAGTGTCAGACTGAAGTGGATTCTGAATCTAAATAATGACAGAAACCCTTTGCTCTGAAAGCAACCGGTAAGATTTACGGTTGAATGTGAGAGAATGAATGAAGGATGAGAATGAACAATGAGTCTTAGATGATGGAAAACTCCTGAAGGGCGACAGAACAACGAATGTCACTCGTATTTCTTCTTGTGGTCCAAACAAATGTGTCCTTGAGCTATCATGTGTCCTCTTGTGTATATAAAGGCGAAACAATGTTAAAAATTCCACGGTGAAAAACAAATGTCTGTATAAATGAAAATGTATGTTTAATGTACGTACTGATATTTAAACAGAATTCTCAATGTGTTACATATGCATTTTATATCAAGGCTTTTCCTTGCACTTAAGCATACAAGTTGCTGTTGTTTTCAGTATGGTACGAATATGAGATTTGGCAAACATTTGATATCATTCAGTTTTTTCTGTTGCTGTTTTTTTTTGCATAATTTTATCACTGCAAGTAAATATTTTCTTCATCCGTATTTAAAAAAAAAAAAATTTTAAACATAAATCTAACAATTTAAGGAGGCTTTTGGCCAGTGCTGCAAAATATGAGAAAATGTAAGGGTTTTAATGTATTTTTATTGAGAAAAGATGATTTTCTGCAGTGCATTCTGATGCCACAGTGTTCCCCATATGACCAAAACCAAGTAGACAAGGAAGCCTGTAAATACTTGTGAAAACAGGGCAAACGCTCAGCCTGTCTTTGTCATTTGTGCCTGTCGCACATCATTTGCTTTCAGCGGTGCTAGACGAGAGGAAGTCTGTTAAAATGAAGACTAAAGACTTGACGATTCAAACCCGATTGTGTTTGTTCATCTGTCGGACCACGTGTCTGTGCGTTTGCGGTCATTTGCCTTGTCACAGATGTCCATGCTTCTACTGTAGCTTGATGCATTCAGTGAAATGCAATGAAATTAAATTATGTGACCTCATTTAAACCGTCTTAAATTGTCTTGTGTTATTGTATCAGTCTCTGGGGCCGAACACACATGAATTCTGTGGGTGGTCTGATGCGTACAACCACAAAATGAACATTATGAATCAATACAACATACTCCCAAACAAATTCCGGACGTTGACTATGAAAAGTCAATATCCCTTAGGGAAAATTATGTGATTTGTTTTGAAATGTCCAATTGTTATAATTCTTAAATGCCACATAAAACACACAGAATGACGCATTGACCCGATCTTGTTTTTAACCTGGGTGGGCTTTCATATCTTTTCCATTTTACAGTGTATTTGTAGGTGTTGATAAATCTACATCTGCTTAATCCGCTCTAACTCTGCATGACCTGCAAACCTGTAGAACTCAAAAGAAGAAAGCAAGCATCAAAAGTGTGTTCAGTTTGATTATATTCCAAGTCATTCTTCACTGATTCGCTTTCCCTCTGCCACAGCAGCATCTCAAAAATGTGCAATTTTCAACATAAATTTTGGTCTGTTCTTAAAGGTGCACTCTGTCAATTTTAGAGACATCTAGCGGTGAGGTTGTGAATTGCAACACTCAACCGCTCACCCCTCCCTTTCGAAGCACATGAATGAAAAATGTCGTCGTAGTGAGAGTGACTATAGCGCTCTGTAGAGCAGTTTGTCCGTTTAGGGTTATACTGTAGAAACATGACGGTGCAAAACGGCGATTTCACAGTAAGTGGACCTGCGGTGTATGTAGATATAGAAATGACTCATTCTAAGGTAATAAAAACATAACGGTTCATCATGTAAGGTCTTTATACACCACTGAAAACCAGTTATGTATATTATATTGCATTTCTGTCAATAGACTCATAAATACTACACACTGCACCTTTAAAGTATATTGTACGGCTTGAAACGTTTTGTTGCTTTTATGGTGAATTTTTTGCCCTTTTTGGAGAACCTTGACTGCCTCATTTGTTCATTATATGTGAAACCTGGAACAGCAGCAAACATTCTGGAAAGGTTTTCTCACAGTAATGAACAAACATTCTCCCAGGAACATTAATAAAACAATTGTTCAAAGTTATCAGGTCTTTAATAATGTTTTCAAAGTTAGCACAAAAACATTATTTATACATTGTTGTTACCATTCATCGTTTTTGCCTAACATTTTTTAAATGTTACTACTTATTTCAGAATGTTCAAAAAACATTCAAAAGTAACATTCCCATAATGCAAAAAAAGAAAAAAAGAAAAGGAAATGACCCCATAATGTTCGCATAGCCAAGAAAAAAATCAATTTTTAAAATATTGGGTGTTTTTAAAATTTTTTTTTTTTTAAATGGTCAAAACACCTTATTGTACAGTGTTAACATTATATATATATATATATATATATATATATATATATATATATATATATATATATATATATATATATATATATATATATATGTGTGTGTGTGTGTGTGTGTGTGTGTGTGTTTTTATTATATTTTTTAATTGTTAAATTCAGAAACCCTTGTTATAGCGAAACCGGTGGCCGTTAAGTGAACTACAGCAAGCAACTTATATTACTCATGATGCACGCGAACATGTTTTAAACGAGAGAGACTGAACATGTCAAGGCCCCGATATGCGAGTATACTCACGGGGAAGTTCTTTTTCGTTCTTCGTAACGGTCTGGAAATACATTTGCAGCGATACAGGCCTACTTTTAACGGCCGCCCACGCTACTGCGAGGCGAGCAACGTTTGGATGGATGTAAGTTAACGTACGTATGCTGCGTGCTTTCCCATCAACAACAACAAAACAAACACAAGAAATATGACAGCGGTTAAGAAACCGTCCGAGCGATTTGGACATGTTTGCACATGCTCTGCAATTCACCGGCATCATGACGACAGTTGAGGTAAGTATTTAAGTAGCTAACGTTACACTTGTGATAGTTTAATTCTTAACGTATTTACTGTAGACTAGAGTCAATTGGCTTTGCGTGACACATTGACAGAATAACTCTTTTGACATTATCCTGACCTGAACATAAGCATTCAAAGAATGAAAGAGAGACTCTGGAGCGAGCTTTAACGTAATTAAAATTATTTTGTTTTTCCCGGCAAAAATGTCCCGAGTCCTTCGCATAAAAATCGGTCTACAGAAGGGGAGCCTAATCCTGTTCCTGGAGATCTACCTTCCTGCAAAGTTCATCTTAAACCCTGATCAAGCATTATAACTGAACCTGCTAAGATCTTCAGGAGCACTTAGACAGGTGTTTTGGAACTGAACAGGTAGATCTCCATGCAGGAGGAACAGGATTGAGCACCCCGGTCTACAGGCTTTCATAGACAGCCCTGGGAGTTGGAGAGGGTCTTGCTTTTTAAGTTCCTTTATAAACTATTCACATATTGGCAATAAAAAGTGATTCATACATGAAAACTCTTACATATAGCCCCTTTAACTTTGCTACAGACCTGAAATGCTGCCCCGGTGCACTCTGGGGATTAACACCCTTGCCATTTTTCACGGTAAGGGTCCGCTTGAATTTAAAGATCCCATAATGTATTTCACCCTGAACTTATTAGAAGACACATCAGGGGGCCTGCGGTCTCCATCCCCGAACCAGCAGCACATAGATGGAGTCTGGCTCACACACACTCCGCACCTTTCTTCACTGGATAATAGGCTTAAAGCAGCCGGACAAAGTAAACGCAGCCCGCAAATTCCATTCTGAGCTACAGGCGACAGAAATGAGCGGTATCCAGGAATATTTTCACGCCAAGCTTGATCTGAAGAATACAAACCTCTGGACGCTGGAGAGAAGCACAGATAATAGAGTGCTTCTCATGCAGGGATCGGCCTTTGTTGGCAATTCAGGTTTTGTTCCGTTTTATAGAACTAAACCAAATGAGATGGAAGTCCACTGTAGGTAACAGAGCTTTTGAGATAATAAAAATGCTCCAGTCAAGTGCGTGTGTGTGTGGTCCTGGTATTCCCTACGTTATGGGGACCAAATGTCCCCACAAGTATAGTAATAATAATAATACCAGTACATTTTGACCGCTTTGTGGGAACATTTTTTAGGTTCCCATGAAGAACCAAGCTTGTAAATCATACAAAATTTATGTTTTTTGAAAATCTAAAATAGCAGAACACTTTCTTTGATGGGTAGGTTTAGGGTTAGGGTTAGGGGATAGAATATAGTTTGTACAGCATAAAAAACATTATGTCTATGAAATGTCCTCATAAAACATGAAAACCCAATGTGTGTTTGTGAGAGAGAGAGAATTGAATCAAACAAAAATAAGAACTGTACGGTAACGGTAGCCACCATTAACCCTATGACACTATGAAGTATATCTTATTAGAAACACAAATTTCTAAGGCCTCTATGATCAAAACGTTGCTGTTGTACACAATCTACTATACATTCCTTACATATTTTAAAGGCCTTGTAGTATACATTTTTTAAATCGTCTCCCTTTAGGTCGTGATACACATTGTCTTTTTGCTGTGAAATCTTTAATGGTTTTTATAAAGTAAACATAAAAATAACTTACCTATTGTTATGTTTTGATAAACACTTAATAGAAGCAACAGGTTTACTTGATTTTCCATACATAATTTAGAAAAATCATGTTAAAATGTGAGTATCAAATATGATCCATCAGGCTTTTGAGGAGTGTTAATTTGTTCATCTCTCAGTCATTGTTTTATTGCATTGCATGTTATGCCCCAAAAAAAACAAACAAACGTGATTTGATCATAAAACTAAGCATTTAATTATCTTTTTTCTAAGACATAGTATTGAGAAATATAGTGAACTGAATACTGATATTTATATGCACGTTATGTAAGTAGTCTGCAATAACTGTTATTTAGATCTCATTGATTCATATTTCAAGAATCAGAATTTGGCCATATCAGCATCTGCACTAAATTGCTCAGTTTTGCTTAGTTTGGGCTTCTGAATGAAATTGAGGTGTTTCTTTTTTTTTTTTCTTTGCTCCATATTCACGCGATGTAACAAATATGATACTAAACATTTATTTAGCCTATTAATCTTTTGTCTAAAGGATTCTCCTTACTGGATTTTATAATCGGACTATTCTTTGCTTCTGCAAAGAAATGCCGCACGTTTTTCTCAGAATGAATTTCACTTTTCATTTTTGCAGTCACTTTTGAATCCTCCGGGTGTCAAGGTGATTTATAGTGGATGAAGTCAGTTCAGCTGAAGTTCACACAGGTGTTCAAGCTGAATTTTTTTATCATTCAAAACATTAAATCATTTTTTGATATGTTTAGCTTTAAAAGGTCCAAACTGGGTTCCCACACTTTTTGTATAACGAATTTCCATGACCTTAACAGTCATTTTTTGAATACCGGAAAAGGATAAAAAATATATCAGTAATGAATCATTCAGAACGATTTTTGAACCATGCAGGGTCATTGAAAAGTATGAACTCCAAAGAACAATTTGCTCATGAATTAGACATCACTGGCTTACAGTGAACACGTCTATATTTTAGTGTGTGATTTAATGTGATTTATTACAGAATGAATACAAATTAAAAACACAATCACAACAATATCATGGTTAGTTTTGGGTCACACTCTTTTATACAACTCAACTTTTATTTCTCATCATTTCAACCTCTCTAACTAATTAGAGAACTAAGTTCTTGTGAAACTGGTTTGAAAAAAGTCTCTTTTTCCAGATTTACATGACTACAGAAACCCAATGGAAACCTGAGCTTGTGCCATGTTATAAACTCCCTGGTTGGCTCATAGATGGTCTGAGAAGTAACATATACATAGGTATTAAATACAGTCAAACCAAAAATTATTCAGACAACAGATATCATTTTTTACTAGTGTGTGCAGCAGGACACTATAGTTCATTTATGTAAGTGAGGTAAAGTGAGCTAAATAAAGTAAACTGTGACATATTATACCCCAAAATTCATACAGTGGACTACCAGTAAAAAAATATCGAGATAAATTTGTTCTGGTTTAACTGGCAGAGTTCTTGTCATATTTTATTACCATTTTCGAAACTATAGCGAATAAACTGTGATAATTTGAGAAAGTGTTGAAGGTGTCTGAATACATTTTGGTTTGACTGTACATATAGATAGGTATTAAACCAGGCAGATATTATGGTAAAGCCTCTGTGTTTATTGAAGGACTAATTTATATTCAGGAGTCCTAAATTGAGGACTCTTCAAGGCCGGCTTTGAGAAGCGCCAAAAGCACAGATCTCAGAAATGACCCTAATAGAAACGCAGCTCTTCTTTTAAATCTCTCTCTCTCTCTCAAAAAAAAAAAAAAAAACGGTAAAAAGAAAAACAACCCCAACAAAACAAAAACAAAAGAAAAGTCTCTCTCTTCCTCCTTGCTTGGAACTGAAAAACCAAAACTTGTGCCTGATTAAAATTCCAATAAAATCATGTGATGATAAATGCTCTTTGAACTATTTTAATGACCATGAATGTCTGTATTAGCTAAAGATTAGCTACCATAGCATACAGATACTCAATTAGCCTCATCGCTTAGTTTACACACGCATTGCACTTACCCTATATGTTCACCAATCATCGTTAATGTAATTACATTACCTCATTATGTCATTTTTCACCGCTAGAGGTCGCTTATTCAAAACAAAGGTGTAGCTTGATGACGCCTTGATTTCGCAGAGTTTTTATTATGCCGCAAACGTCCACTTCCACTTCTTCCGCTCATGCATATGTGGGGTAACGCATCGCTGTTTTATAATATTAGAAACATTATTCGAGTGTGTTGAAAGTTATGTTATAATGCTACTCTGTGCATTTGATATTTGGCAAGGTAAAACATGGTACTCGCGGTAAATCAAGAAAACGAGATTTAAACAATGAGACTAACTGTGTTGAGCTATATAACAATGATTAGTTTTCTGTCTATGAATGTATCCAAACAGTTCCTCACCCGTCTAATAAAAAAGTTGCTCACCCGTCTAATAAAACATATATTAAAGCGTCTTTGGTGTTTCCATGGTTTCTACAAAATAAAACCGGAAATCGAGGGTAATGCGGGTATGATGTCATTGATAGGCGACAAATGGACATGGTCCGTGTCCTGGTTAAAATGGCTTATTTCTCTGGATTTAAATATTCTTGAAACATTTGTGATAAAGTAGGTACACAAGTCGACAAAATATATAACATTTACTTTAGTGGCTTTTGGATATTGTAATACAAAAATCTTACATATTGTGCCTTTAAACTTCCAAATGTTTCAGTTATAAAAAGATTTGAATGATGTTCAATGATTCACTTAATAGGCTATTATTAGTATTGTTAATTAACAGAAGGTCATGTGGTTAATATGCAAGCAGTGTAATTGAGCAACTACATGGAATATTCATACTTTTTCAAATTCTTTTTTTCTCACCACAGGACTACTACTGATGACTACAAAAAGGTAATTAAAAATGCCACAGATCCTATACACTTAACCATCTCACAGTCGTATCATTTTTTACCTGAAGTAGAAATGTTGTCGACAACCCAAATAAATCGCTACCAGTCAACATGTCTATGTCTAGCTTAAATTAAAATACATATAAGGCATGAAAATTCAAGAAAAGATGACAGTTCATTTCAAGGTCAAAGGAGTTTATTTTCAGTCACATACAGATATTTATATTACATACACAGTACCTTTAAAATGTCGGGTGCTAACAGCAATTCATAGTGCTGTTTAAATCTTGAATTTTTATTTTTAATTTTTTTTTTCCCAAACCATCTCATCTTATCTTGCATTTGAATAATTTGATTTGAACAACAGCCTGGAGCAGGTGGTGTGAAAATAGTGTTAGATGTCAAAAAGCACTGCGTAAAGAACCACAGCCTCCATATTGAACTCTCAACAGAATGGCTCACTGACAGCACAGAAAGAGATAGATGGAGAGAGAAAGAGGCTTAAAATACCATCTGAGTCCAAATGAAATCATAAAGACTTGATTGAGTGTAACATCACAATTAACTAGTACACAATGTGAATTCACGATTCAAACAATCCATTGTTCATCCACACTTAAAGAGTAAAATTATTGCACTACTGTGATCTCTGATATTGAATAACCTTAGAAAGACAAAAAAATAATACAAGGAAAAGAAAAGGGAAACAAAATGAAGACGGAAGAAGAAAGGAAGGAAGGAAGGAAGGAAGGAAGGACAGAAAGGAAGAAAGTATGAAAAAGAAACAGGAAGAATGGAAAGAAAACAGTGCAAAAAAGGGGTGAATGAAGGATGGGGGAAGAGTAAGAGAGGAAAAGAAGGTAAACAGGAAGTAAGGAAGGACAGAAAGGAAACATATAAAGGAAGGGGGGGGGCAAAGGGAAGTGAGGAAAGTAAACAATAAAGAACCAAGAAAATAAAAAAAGCAAAGAAAACATGAATAAAAATGAAAAGGCAACAAAGAAGGGAAGTGAAGGCATGAAGGAAAAGAAACAAGGTGGAACTGAGAAAGGAAAGGGAAAGAAGAAAGAAGGAAAGGAAAAGGAAGGAAAAAAGGTGTGGTGTGTCAGTGGTAATAGAAGGTGTGGTCAGTATTGCTCTGAGTGTTTCCTTTGATTGTAATGACACATAGATTCATCAACGGTACATTGTTGTGCAGATTGTTTCGATGGAAGCATGTACTTCATATGAAAATATTACATTAAATATACCTTCATTTCAAACATAACATGACAGATGTGTTTACTGGAAGCTGCTGAACGGTTTCATCTAGTGAACATGCAATTACTTTGATGAATATACAAGACTGGATAATGACAGATTTAATCTAAACCTTAAAAAACAAAACCTGGGAGTATTTTACATTTCTGTTAAGGCCACCATCTCGACCAATCAGTTTGAGTTTAAACGATGACATCATAATAGCACATTGTTAAGTTATATAATTTCCAATCTTTCGTTCCCTGCACCGGCACTGTTACGGGACAAAGTCAAACTCTACAATACAGCACGCACAGCACACCTGCCACGCTCTTTCAGCTTTAACACTCAGTACTTTACCCACAATGCCACGTATATCACTGTTCCCACAGGTTTATAACTGTTTCAGAAGCAGAATTATAACATTGTGAAAAGTACAAACATTCAAAGTTGACACCTACTTTAATCAGAAGCCATTCTGAGAAATCAATCCTAATGTTTTTTATTTGAAGCACCATGGGAGAAACGCACACTCCTGGGCTGACATTCCACTCCTATGAGAAACCTTAGTTTGAGTTAATATATCAAGTTAACGCTTTGCGCTTAACAACTGGTTTAAGTGGTGCGAAGTTTCAAAAGGGACAACTTTGACAATGGAGTCGCAAAAATGAACCCTGTGCGTGACCCGACAGATACGAGGGCCCTTTTATAAAATGCAAGATGCCACACCACATTGTCCATCTATTCTAAAATGAAATGCAATCAACAAATTGGATACACAACGCAACGGTTTACAATTAGTATTGAATTCTAACAATTGAAATACAAAAGCTACTGTATGTACGTGTCCACCCTGTTGTAAAATAATCAGCAGCCATATTGAAATATTTTGCAGAGCCTGGAGACCTCCCAGAACCCCCTCTGTCCTCTAGAGATGATATGTATTACTTTGTACCGTATGGCATAAATGTCTGATTAGGTTTGGAAACTTCTGATAATGTTCATGCAAATAAAACGGGAATTTATATGGCTTTTAATATAACTCTGAGGTTTTAGGTTTGAACATAATAAAGCAACACGTGAATGATTTCATATTCAGCTCTGAAAGTGTCAGCTGGAAGGCTAGAATATGTAATCACACTTATAGGGTCAATATTCAATGTCAGGGGTGATAAATGCATGTGACTGTCATAAAACAAAAGAAAAATTCAATTGAACACATTTGTTAACTGGAAACCAAACTTCTGCTGGTACACTATGTAACTTTTTCTTGTTCAAAGTTAACAATGCGTCATCAATCCATCCAAAATGTGTCTTACCCTGATTCACTATGGTAACCCTATTATAATTTGTGTATATTTTAGACCTGACAGGATGGTTTTCATGGGAAATTGTGTACATACAAAAACGCTTAACAAAGGAGAGTCTACTAGCAAAAAGAGAATGCAATAAAGCTTATAATAAAACAAGAATCAACATTAGCTCAGCTTTTGGGAGATAGCGAGAACTGAAGGATTTTAAATGTTGTAAAAGCGACGCGGAGATAGTGTTTTTATTACTCGACAGGTGAGAAAGGTACTTTATTGAACAGATAAATTGCCATACGTAGCTCATTGTAAAGCATTATCTTTTGTGAAGGGTCATTCCATTATGGGCTGTTGTAGTGCTGTGCTGGAATTGATTTTTTAAGGAAGTACTGTGTCTATTAAACATTAAACGCATGAATGTTTTGCCAATCATTATTACATTGTCGCGTCTTTAGCGACGCGGCTCTATATCTAACGCAGATGGATCTCTACCTGTCATGATACTATATAACTCTCCTGATATAAGACAAACAATTCCAGAAGAATAAAATAAAGCAGTTTGGAGTTGTAAAGATTCAGTTTGAGGCCATGTTTTATACCATCATCATCCCTGTCCTCGTCAGAGCTCATTTCCCAGTACATTCAGCATCTGCCTCATATTCACCATCTCAAACATATTCTCAAAACACGACCCTATACGACTTTTTTTTTAAATGATGGGAAAACAGGCAATCTTTTATAATTGTATTTTTTTTTATTGTTATATAGTTCGCTTCGTAATGAATCGAATGAGGAATACTAAGAAGGTTGATGTCTAACTTTAAAAAATTAATGAAGTCCCTGGTCACTAAAGACCTGTGGTATGCGTTTAAGGGTTAATGGGGTTAATGGATATAGCTACAGTAACATCTTCCGTCACCTTAAGATCCTTTTCAAACAAGTTATATATCCATATTGAAGTTATATCCATATTCTATATATAACCATATTCATCTGCACAGTCACGCAGAGCCCAAGCACAACCTAAATGTTCTTCTGCAAAATGCATGCAGTTTTGCTTTTTAACCGCTAGAGGGCCAAGAGTTACATAGTGTACCTTCTAAGCAGAATCAGAAAAACATTAACATGCAATGCCACATAAATGTGTTAAAAATACTAATAAATTTTATCCACAAAAAGAGTGTTTCTGAGTTAGAATGACTTAGAAAATGAGAGATTTGTTACATAAACAAACCAAAAAAATCATGTTTTTCATCCCTTTATTAAAATGTTTAGTACACTGATCAAATCGGACAAATACAGGTACAAAACAAAGCCGTTCAACTTAAATATTATATGTTCAATTTACTGTGTACTTCATAATGTATATTCAATGAAGCTAAAATGTACCTAGTACTAAAACATCAGCCATGTGTTTTTGAAAATGTAGACTACATTACTCGTCTTTTTTAAAAACGGAACAATTAAACGTGAAGGGGTGTGGGGGGTTACATTGGAACAAACAGTGGCCCCAAAGCGTATTTGGACACTTCAGACATTTATTAAAAATAAATCTAAATCTATATAACAAAATGGTAGTGGCATTAAAAAAAAAAAAAAAAAGATTAACCAAATATGTTAAATGAAACATAAATTGCTCAAAATGAACAGTTGTCATGAACGGTTGACAGACATTAGCGGAATATGTGCATAGTTTAATGTGATTAACTACACCTGTGTAAACTTGAGGAGAATATTTTTTTTTAATAAGGTAATAACATTGTAAATGTCCAAATTTAGTGTCGAGGCCACTGTAGTTCTCAGATCTGGGGCAACTATCAGATTTTTGTCCAGGTGCCTTTTTTATGACTTTAAATCAGACACTTGGATCCAAGAGCCAGATCTCTACACTAGGAAATCTATATGAATAGGGAATTGTGGGATTGGGTAAACAGACCTGACAAATCCGACACCACCTGGAACACCTCTATCCGAGCCGTCGCGTTTACTGTATTTGTGTTTTTGAGGAGGAAACTGCATTATTTCAAAGGCACTTCCCAAATCCAACAATAAATGGGTTTAATAATAAACTCCTTCTGTGAAATTTAGGTAGTAAGCACTGGATTCCCTTCAGACAACACAAAAATATGAGTTTCGAGATGAGATTTAGTTTGTGTGGATGTGAACATAGAACAAAAAGCGAAGATGAGGTGCATGCTCTCGACTTGGTTAGACACACACCTTTCAAAGGTGAAGTTGAAGCATGCAAGGCTGCCGCAGAGAAGGCGAGTTTCACAAACACGAAGCAAGGGCTGTTGAAAGTTGGTAAAATGACAGCAACAGTGCTTGTACCCCCCTATGGCTTCCTTTAAAGCAGCCTCACTTCCTGTCAAGTGACAGATACGCCCACATTCACCCTTTAGCTCCTAAAATGTTATATAAACACGGTTCTCTATATTTGTATATGTTATAATATGCTTAATTACTTTTTTTTTTCTCCGACCATGCAAGACTACAGGCAAAGGGAAACGGGTGATTAGCTGTAATGTGGCAAGGTGTGCGAATACTCCCTCTACTGGCCGTCAGTCCCACTCTGAGAACGCCTCACAGCTGTACACAATTACATATATACAAAAGATAGGGGGCGCCATTGTACATATTATTTTACCTTACAAGGAATTGCACACAGACACACCAGCCCATCCGAAACCAGTTGGGAGTTTCGGCACAAGCAAAAAAAAGTCATCTTATTAGGGCAGAATACAAGGGTTGATCGATTATTGTACAGTGCTCATTAAAATAAAAGCCCACCCTGCCACATCAACTGAAGCACAGAAAATCGCAAGGTATTAGATAGCAGCCAGTCAATGTACACTTTACAGAGATGCCTGATTAAGTCCTTTTTTTCTCTTTTCTTTTTTGAAGTCTCGTTATTTTTTGGATGCCATATGAGGGGATTCAAAGCAAAGCAACTAGTGAAGATTCATAAATATACATATTCAGACGTTTCTTTGAATGAAAATGCACAATTTGTCGTCATTATTTTAAGCATATATTAACGAATTTTTTAGATTTTATTTTGATAATTACATTTTTTTTCAGAGGTTTGTGGATTTGTACTCATTCGGGTTCGCGGTGGCCGTTCACCTTCTGAAAAACATGGGGTTGCGCAGGCAGGCGGTTAGTCACCTGCAGCACCCCAGCGGTCCGGCGGAGGTCTCCAGGCTGCTGTCGGTATCGGAGGCCAAGGTCTGGTCGGTGGACATGGAGGAGATGTCGTTGACGGAGGAGGAGGGTGGGAGGCTCTCGCTGCTGTTCATGGCTGCACCTGCGCTAAGGGAAGTAACGGGGGAAAAACGGTTACAACGAAAAAAGAAGCGCAGCCACAGTGCCCTCTACAGGGCTAATAGATGCTACAAGCAGATCAAATATAAAAAATTACAGTAACAACAAAATGTGCACAGGGTTGCACAACAATATCCCACAGGGATGAAAGTGGGGCCTTTAAGGGTGGAGTCCATTGACTGATTCCGCTCTGAGGTGATATTGTAGGGTGTTGAGCCACATTTTTAGACAAATGCCAACAGATTACTGTCCTGAACCCAAAGGATATGAATTTAAACTATTTTTATTATATTATTTTCTTAGGATATATACATATTTACTTTGTCTTTATACTAACCATTAGAATAGACACACACACACACTGTGCATTCTCGCCTAAAAAAACCCTCCTAAAATTATATTCCATGACACAACAACAGTAGTATTTATAAAATTATGGTGGATTGCTCATCCGCCACGACACTCTCTGTGAGAAATGTTGAAAGCGAAGTGATTCAGACGGTGAAACGGTTCCAGTGCCGATACTGGGGGAATATCGCATCGGCTGGCCCAACCAGAACACTCGACAATATATATATATATATACATAGGTCCTTCTCAAAAATTTGCATATTGTGATAAAAGTTCATTATTTTCCATAATGTAATGTTAAAAATGTAACTTTCATATATTTTAGATTCATTGCACACCAACTGAAATATTTCAGGTCTTTTATTGGTTTAATACTGATGATTTTGGCATACAGCTCATGAAAACCCAAAAATCTCAAAAGAAATAAAAGAAAAGCATTTTTAATACAAAAAAAGTCAACCTTCAAATAATTATGTTCAGTTATGCACTCAATACTTGGTGGGGAATCCTTTTGCAGAAATGACTGCTTCAATGCGGCGTGGCATGGAGGCAATCAGCCTGTGGCACTGCTGAGGTGTTATGGAGGCCCAGGATGCTTCGATAGCGGCCTTAAGCTCATCCAGAGTGTTGGGTCTTGCGTCTCTCAACTTTCTCTTCACAATATCCCACAGATTCTCTATGGGGTTCAGGTCAGGAGAGTTGGCAGGCCAATTGAGCACAGTAATACCATGGTCAGTAAACCATTTACCAGTGGTTTTGGCACTGTGAGCAGGTGCCAGGTCGTGCTGAAAACGAAATCTTCATCTCCATAAAGCTTTTCAGCAGATGGAAGCATGAAGTGCTCCAAAATCTCCTGATAGCTAGCTGCATTGACCCTGCCCTTGATAAAACACAGCGGACCAACACCAGGAGCTGACATGGCACCCCAGACCATCACTGACTGTGGGTACTTGACACTGGACTTCAGGCATTTTGGCATTTCCTTCTCCCAGTCTTCCTCCAGACTCTGGCACCTTGATTTCGAATGACATGCAAAATTTGAGCGACAGTCCAGTGCTGCTTCTCTGTAGCCCAGGTCAGGCGCTTCTGCCGCTGTTTCCGGTTCAAAAGTGGCTTGACCTGGGAATGCGGCACCTGTAGCCCATTTCCTGCACACGCCTGTGCACGGTGGCTCTGGATGTTTCTACTCCAGACTCAGTCCACTGCTTCCGCAGGTCCCCAAGGTCTGGAATCGGTCCTTCTCCACAATCTTCCTCAGGGTCCGGTCACCTCTTCTCGTTGTGCAGCGCTTTTCTGCCACACTTTTCCTTCCCACAGACTTCCCACTGAGGTGCCTTGATACAGCACTCTGGGAACAGCCTATCTGCTCAGAAATGTCTTTCTGTGTCTTACCCTCTCGCTTGAGGGTGTCAATGATGGCCTTCTGGACAGCAGTCAGGTCGGCAGTCTTACCCATGATTGCGGTTTTGAGTAATGAACCAGGCTGGGAGTTTTTAAAAGCCTCAGGAATCTTTTGCAGGTGTTTAGAGTTAATTAGTTGATTCAGATGTTTAGGTTAAAAGCTCGTTTAGAGAACCTTTTCATGATATGCAAATTTTTTGAGATAGGAATTTTGGGTTTTCATGAGCTGTATGCCAAAATCATCAGTATTAAAACAATAAAAGACCTGAAATATTTCAGTTGGTGTGCAATGAATCTAAAATATATGAAAGTTAAATTTTTATCACTACATTATGGAAAATAATGAACTTTTATCACAATATGCAATTTTTTGAGAAGGACCTATATATATATATATATATATATATATATATATATATATATATATATATATATATCATTAACAAAAATTAAATATATACATGTATGTTTAACAAACACACAACTTTATTGTGGGTGTGATTAATCGTTGACAGCCCTAATATATATATGAATATTAGAATAGTTCTAATATTAGAATATAGAAGTGAGTATATAGATATATATATATATATATATATATATATATATATATATATATATATATATATATATATATATATATATATATATATATTCACTTCTATATTCTAAAGCATATATATTCTACTTTTCTAAGTTATGAATTCAGACTGGCAAACATGTTACATGTATAATTTCCTTTTCCTGCTAGTCTGAAATCATAGTAGTATATACAGTCAAACCAAAAATTCTTCAGACACCTGATATAATTTTTTACTAGTGTTTGTAGGACACTATAGTTCATTAGTGTAAGTGAGGATAGCTAAATAAACTGTGATATATTATACTAAAAAATTCTTCATACAGTGGACTACCAGTAAAACTGATAAACATTCAGGACCAAAATGATTCAGACTCTTTGACCTGAGCATGTTTTGCTGAAGTGTTTTTCTTTAATTGCTAATGTGACCTTTTACACCACAGACGGAACAAAATGAAGCATTGCTTGGTCATTGGTTGAACTAAATTGATATTATTTAATTGTGTACTTGCATTTAACAGCTGATTGTTTGAATGTAATCCATTACATACCGTTCTATAAAAGTTATCTGTCATATTTATATTGTCATATTTTATCACCATTTTCTAAACTATAGCGAATAAACTGATAATGTGAGAAAGATAGTGTAAGGTGTCTGAATAAATTTTGGTTTGACTGTACATTCAAAGTAGATTGCAACATGATTAGAGATATTAATTACGCAGCAAAAACTGAAGGATGAGTTAGGTTCAAATCCCGAACATGAGCAAACATCACTTTCACCTTTCACACACAGTTACACAATCATTCTACATCCTTATAAAAAAATCCCCATAAAAAAAAAAAAATCAAATATGAGTTTGCCACTAGGTGGAGCTAACGCGCTACAAGAAGTGATAAATAAAAGGCTCCTGCAAAAAGGACAAATTGTCCCTATTTTTCATCATCAGGTTTGAGAGTTGCACTGGCTGCCCTATAAATCCACAACCCAGAAACCCTCGAATCCTTCAGCAAATCTGTTTCAACACAGGAGCTCTGCTCATTCAAATAACAGCCAAGGAGATTGCTTTTGATAAAAATCAAACGCAAATAACCTCTTAAACGGCGTCCTACGATACCGTTACAGGCTAATTTACTTGATTGACGGGCTACATCTTTCGTTTTAATAGAAGGCACTCTTTAATACCCATTCAGCGCTGTGAACATGATTTATAATAACTTTATACTACATTGCCCACATCCTCATTTGAGATTAACATTTCAAACATGCAATTTCAAAGGGTGACTGCAGAGTGGGGCTGGAACCAACGGTTAGGGTGAAAAAAATAAGATAATATGATAAATGAGGAAAGCAGAAGCTACCCTTTAAAATGAGAAGAAAAGATGAAGAGGGTGTGTGACATTGGCTCAGCAAGGGTTTTTTATCACTGTCAGCTTTATGGTTACTGTCTCTCTTTCAGCTCTCTCTCTCTTTCGCTCTATAGAAATGTGCCAGACCAGCAAAATATGATAGCCAGAGACATATCACATCACACTGAGAGCATCAGTGAGCCTCACGGCACAGACGAACAAGAATATTTACATGAACACTATAGAAGATGGGGAAAAACGTTTTACATTGCCCATAATTCTCTGTTCTGTGTTCAAGGCCGGATTAAAAATAAAAAAAAATCTGAAATACAGTAATATTGTTAAATATTATCACAATTTAAAATATAGATTTTTTCCATTTTAAAATAAAATATTATTTCATAGTTTGAATTTTTAAAAGCTATTTTCAGCATCATTACTCCAGTCTTCAGTGTCACATGATCCTTCAGAAATCATTCTAATATGGACTTAAAGAAGCATTTTTTATTATTATTAATGTTGAATGTTGTGCTGCTTAATATTTTTTAAAAAGTTCTAATATTTTAACCATAATTTCTACAAAAAAATGTTCATGGTCGTTTGACAAAAAAGTAAAAAAAAAACAGCATTTATTTGAAATATAATACAATTTGTAACATTATAAACGTCTTTACAGTCACTTTTGATCAATTGAATGCACTCTTGCTGAATAAAAGCATTAATTTCTCTGAAAAAAATTGAACGGTAGAGTACTATGAAAAAGATTCTTAAAGCTGCAGTCCGTAAGCTTTGCCTCTTTGTCGCCATCTCTGTTTGAAACCTGCAATTGCAGTTATTTGTGGAATTATCATCTTTACGTGGGTTGTGCATCGGCGGCTCCTCAGCGCGGATGAATCTAAACTCATTTGTTTACATTCTATAAAGCGTTAAAGTTCTGCATAATTAAGGGCGTGGCCACTTTTTTGAGTGACAGGTGGATAGCCATTTATCTGCTGTCTGTTAGTCATCACGTCACCTCAGCTCCGCCCACGTCCCTACTCTTTGCCCATTTTCTGTTATCCGGGAGTGACACGCGATGACTCACTGCTAAGATGGCAACGGCGAGCTCGTCCCTACTTTACGCTTCAAAACTGCTTTTCAGAATCCTATGGGTGACGTCACAGACACTACGTCCATAATTTTTTTACAGTCAATGTTTTTAACCCCAAAAAGTTAAGGACTGCAACTTTAAGAAGAACAGTAAATATACCATTAAAAAAAGTTACATAGATCAAATAAGTATTGCCTGAAACAAAATTGCTTTGACCAGCCCTAAAAAAAATGGCATTGACTGTAAGCTGGCTTTAGTGAGGTTCTGGCTCATTTTTTTTGGTGGTCAGTCTGGGAGACAAGCTTGGCCGGGACCAGCTAAACCAGATGGGTTTTTTCAGAAGGATCTTCTGGGTACCTCAACTCCTCTTTTTAGATTGGCCTGGTTTTTCCTTACGCATAATTCATACTAGCTCCCATCAGCATCATGGATATCCCATACATGTGATTTCAGTGACCGTTCGGGTGGAAAAATAGACTTTCAGCCACATCGCTCTGCTCTCACATAACAGAATCCTCCAGTCACCCCCACCCACAAAGGACACCTCCTCCAATGTCCCAGAGACCACCATAAATCTCTCCGTTATACTGCAGGATGGAGCATCTCTGACTCCCAGACCCTTAATAAAACAGGAAGGGAATGAGGATTTATAGCCAGCATCGATTTTTAACCCAAGTACAGTTCTGTGGGTTTAACTAAACACACTGAATCACTGTTTAGTTCAGGCCGCCGCTTAGACAGTGGTCCACTGCAGGTGCAGGACATCTATAAACACCCGTCTTCACAAATTCTCATGCATCCATACATTTCCAGCTTGTTTATTGGCATATAATCAATGAATGTTGAAAATGACCTGCTATTTTTTTCAGATAATAATACTTTTTCATAAAAAACACTCATTAATTACTCCTTATAAACCACATATGTAAAACAATAATGCTGTGAAATCATATGTGTGTTTATGAAAAGTGCTATATAAATAAGCCGGATTGAAATGAATGTGGTTTTCTCAACACACTAACCCACACTGCTGTGAAATACTGAGCTGCATTGCGACTGCTTTCTTTAGCACAAGCACTTAATTACAAATGGGGAGACTGACTGAGAGAGAGAGAGAGAGAGAGAGAGAGAGAGAGAGAAAATGAGGCCAAAAAAAGATGGACAACGCATGCAAAATTAAGTAAAAAATATCACAAAACATAAGCAGCTAGAAACCAAAAGCTCATTGACTTTATCGCATTTTAATAAGTGAATGAGATGACAGTAAACGGGAAGAACTTCAGCTCGTGTCACTGTCTGTCACCTTCTCAGTGCTGCAGGATTGCAGACTGCAGACATACAACACCGCACTAATGCAAACACACACACATACATGTGCTGCCCTCTATAGGTCAAACGGAGACACTGCAGGCTGCTGATAAAATAAGCTCAACGTCCCACAAACCTCCAAGAAAAAGGCTCTTGGTTGAGTGAATTAGCATATTCTTAACACAAAATTAATCCTAAAAATATTTCATTAGACTGAACATGACTTGTCAGACATTATGGACTCCAACCTTAATTATGAAACATGTATACATATACAGTGGCAGATATACAATATAAAATCTGATACACATACATGTTGTTTTTTTACCATTACTTTTGAATTTTTACATTTATGTAGAATTTATTTGCATAGTGGTTTAAAGGGGAAAAAAACAAAACATTTTTCCTTTACTAAGCTCCGCCCCTTTGGTTATGGTTGCTAACCAAGCAAGCTTCACAGAATGTAAAATATACTCATGTGGTAAAATGCTGGGATAGTATTATTATATGGGCTGGAATAAACTGTGATATTGCATTTATGTGCCATTTTTCTTGAAAATAAAATTTAATAGTAACACTGAATCAGAATCAAGGCAAATGCTTCTCATAATAAACTGCAAATAAAATAAAATACATTTAAAGTGATTACAAGTGTTCAGAATGATGGTTATGTAAATCCTTTTACTGTATTTTTGGATATTTTCAATTAATAGAACTGGTTATAAGTTTATCAAAACTCATGGATCCTCAATTGACTCGCACTATACAGTATGTGCATACTTATTATGCAAGTGAATTAGTATTGCATCCTTCTTATATGCATTTAATATTTTTTTACTTTTTTGGCCCAATTTTAAAATGGCCCAAATGAAAAACAGCTAATTATGAATATGAATAATTATGTTTTTCACTTCCAGACCTCATTAACAATTAATATATTTATAACTTATAAATTATCTTTTACAAAATGAATAGTAGTTATTAAAGGGATAGGTCTTCCAAAAATGAAAATTCTGTCATTATTAATCGCCTTTGTGTCATTCCAAACCTGTAAGACCTTCGTTCATTGATTGGGATTTAATAATTTAATAAAAAATATCTTATTTTGTGTTCTGAAGATGAACAAAGGTCTTACGGGTTTGGAATAAGGGTGAGAATTTTCATTTTTGGGTGAACTATCCCTTTAAGATTGATGTGGTTTGGAATTGGTAAAATGTGCTTGGAAAAGAAATATGATCAGAATATCGCCTTGCATAATTCTGTACGCACTGCAAAAGTGACAAAGCTTCTCTGAGAAAATGGGGGACTGGATTGGTCAGTAACATTTTAAGGCGGGGCTTAGCGAAGGGTCAATTGTAACTCTTCAAGTGAAAAATAGGCTTTATTAAAAACTGTGTTATAAAGTGCTTTCTTAAAGATGCTGTAAGATTTTTTTGGGATACCACAAACAAAATGTCCCTCAATCTGAAAACCCCCCAAAATAGATCTAATTCACTATAGTCTCAGCCCAAAACTCTGGGAGAGGCCCATGCTTTTTTAGCCAATCAAAAACACTCTCTGTCGATCAACTCTTTACTTCAGTTGGCATGTTTTTCAGGGGTGGGGTTTTGTAGAGTTTTAGGTGCGTTCACGCCATGTCATGATTACCGTAACTACAAGATTACGCTTTGTAAAAAGCGGTCACATCCTACTAGAACTTGTAATTACAACTTGTAAACTGAATTTTCTGAGATGGTACCATGTGACCGCTGCAGATTCAATTTGGCATTGATAGTGCTACCAACATTGCCATAGTGTGAGATGAGATAGTGTTTCCAACATTTGGAGACAACAGTGTCTCCAAACGCCATTCCAACAGCTCTGGATAGAACGTCATGTGTTGTCATCTCGTAAGTACGACAAGTATGACATGGCGCGAACGCAGCATTTGTTTTTTAACGGTAAAGTAAAAAAATAGCGATAGTGGCTGAAATAGCTTACAGCACCTTTTATTAATTTCAGCAAAGACTACAACAGACGAGACAACATCGTCAAAATGACAAATTACCAACATAACGAATACTAGCACGTAACCACACTCAAGACGAGTTCAGTTTGACGAGATGAGAGAGGGACAGGGACAAATGGAGCAGTCACAATGGGAGGGTTTCTCATAAACAGCTGAAATCACTTTAAATTGACTTACAGAAGCATAGCTTATGCACAGAGAGTACCTGAGGGAGAGGGCTGTCCCTTCACCACACCATTCTTTGTTCTCTCCTCGAAGTTCATCACCTCTTTATAAATGAGCTCTGAGCCAGAGAGAGACACAGGTAGAAGAAAAGACAGAGAAATGAGCACATTTACAGCTCAAAAGCACTTTTGGTTAATTAGAAACCAACAAAAAACAAGACAAGGGTAAAACGAACAATTACTTATAGATTATAATTGGAAAATCCATGTGTAAAAACTGAGATAGTAAACTGAAGGAGAAAAGGTTTTTAGCTGCATTTCTGTATACTAATGCTAAGAGTGCTGTTATTTTATACCCATTGTAATTTTTTTAATTATATTATTATGATTTAATTGCTTACATACATATTCATTTTAAATTCTAAAATGTCTTTGATTTGGGTTTGAGTCTTTCAGTAGTATACATTTATTATAATAATTATTATTATTTACTCAATTGTTCATTACTTTTAATTTAAAATGACTTAATAAGCAAGCAAGTAAATAATAATAATTATTATTATTATGTTAAAATGCAAAAATGTTCATTTGAAGGCTAGTTTTACCATCCGAGGATAAAAACTAATTGGCTCAGTATAAAAACAAGTCAATGGTAAGTGGCCACCATGACAGAAAAACAACTGTGTGCGTGAATAATGTACTTCATCTGTTCATCTGTCTGTGGGCTGTGACTTCTGTGATGTCTATATGCAGAAAGCTCCAAATGAAGGCCTACCTTTCCATTCATCAATGGAGTGTTCCCTCTCATCTAGCTGCTTATCATAGATCTGTGGAGGAGGCTGAGACAGAGAGAGAACACGTCATTACACCAACATTAAACATGTCTTAAGCTTCAGCATTGCTTGTCCTTGATCATAAAGTCAGTTTTCTAACAAAATCTCATGCTTTATTCATCAGGCAATATAGATACTTATATTTAGTGTTTAATATAGCACGTCTGCTCCTGTCACTTATTTGACGTAATGCTTTTCATCTTGCATAGATCATGATTGGATTTGTAATGTTAAAACATCTGGGTTAATGTTACATTACAGTGTTCATATTATAATATTAAATGTGTCTATTAAATGACTTTGTTAGCATAATCATTTTTGCAATTGATATTTGCATGGAAAAATAACACTGTAATGTAAAGTGGTACCATCATTTGCACATGCAGCTGACATGTTCAAGAGTAAGAACTTAGTAAATAAGGACCAAACACCACCATTAGTAGGACAAGAAAAATCTGAGAAAAGTCTGCAGTAAGTTTTAGGATTAAGACAGAGACATGAGAGAGAGGCTGTGTTTCAGAACCTAGTGAGCAGCCTAACTAGACTGCATTTTTTGGGGCATTTTCCAACAATCCAATCGATCCTCAGCAGCATTTCCGAGCATTCAAATGTTCGAATTGAACACTGGCAGCCTTTTAGGGCATTCGTTTCAAATGCTTCTGTGTTGCTGCCAAAAATGCTGTCTAGTATGCCGCTCACTAGGTTATGTGACAAGCCAGAGAGTTAAAGAAAGATATAAACATAAAGAGAGAGAGAGTAAATGGCACTGAAAGTATCATTATGGGAAAACGGGGTTCCTTAATGCACAATGAACCTGCATTACAGTATATCAGTTTTATATTTATTTCACAAAACCCACAGGTGAGTTCATCTAACGCCTCAATATATCTAAGGCTATGTCTACACTAATCTAGATACATATGTTATGGCCTTCCGTCCACACTGAGGTGGTATTTTTTAAGGACGCTCTCCCAAGTGGATTTTTGTTGCATTGTGAAAACAGAAGAATCTCTCTGTATCGTCTCAGTGAGCTTTCATTACGTTTTATGCATGCACAGTAGTAGGAATTAGTCATCTTTCAATGTTTCAGTGTGGACAAGAACCATTGAAATGAAAACGGCATTTTTATTTGATTCGGATTAGTGTAGACGTAGCCTAAAAGTGAGTAAGCGAGTTCTGTTTGTTCAGTGTGAATGGGAGGCATTTGTTAACTGGTTGACCTGAATGATGTCATATTTATACATAATCATAAAAATCTATAATTTAGCTTTGATCATGGTTTAGCAATACTTAAGGGTCTAGCGGGTTGCATTTGATCACCAACCGGAATTATGGAATGGTTTGGTATCTTTACATTAGCTTAAATTCTGTTCTATTCTATTCTATTCTATCTTATATTCTACAAGATTAGTACACAATACAGACACACACAAATACACAGATATTTACACCCTACACACACACGGTGCAAATTTCAAATCTTTGTCTGTTTTTGAGTTCTAGACATCAATGTGTGTTACAAAGAGATCGGTGTGTGAGTGATTTGAGATGAGGAGGTTTCCTAAGTGTGGAATGGTCTTTATTTACCATAGATATCTGCTGATTCCTGGCCTTCATCAGAGAAAGAGAAACACCAGAGAGAAGGAGAAAAGAATCACACTAATCATAATGATGCTTCATGGGTTATTAAAACAAACTATTTGCTAATCAATGTCAGATTTTCTATCATAGCCCTACCATATTACTATTTTCGCTTCATATTTTGATAAACAGAAAATGTATGTTCACATAAAATGGCATCTGCTAACAGCTATACACAATAAACGTGAGCTAGTGTTTTATTACATATTTGTCTCTGTAGCTTTGTACTTTGTGCTCTGCACTCTCTAAAACAAGAAAACCCAGACTCGTTGCGTCACTGAAACCCCTTTGAAACAGTACAGACACGCAGACAATAACAAGCTGTTTGTCAAAAGGGGACGTGTGAATAGAATCAGAATCAAATGCTTATTGAATGTTTAGAAATCTTCATCAAAGAACAGGACAACCGTATGTTATTTTTACTCCTTTCTTGTGTCCTCTCAGACTGATGAAGGTCCCCAGAATCAACCATCAACATTTACCATCTGAACAGAGGCAACAAGGTAAAGTAAACCTAGCTAATAATCTAAAACTATTAAGTGTTGATCTATATAATATAATACAATATATATAATAATATTTTTTCATCAAAAAATCCAAATATGATGATCAATATTACTCATTATTTGACTAAAATTACATTGTTTTAGTCTGAATTTATCTTTTTTTTTTCAGCACACAAAAAAATGTAATGTAAAAACCTCATAAATTGTTCCAATTCTATATTTCAGACTTGGTACAAATGCATGTAGTTATTAAAAAATTGTTGGTGTAACATATTGTAGTAACTTTAATTCATAATATTTTATAAATGATAAATAATGCATGATAATGTGAATAAATGAGTAAATAAATGTGTGAGTGAATGATTAAATTAATGAGTGAGTGATTGAGTAAATGAGTGAGTTAGTGAGTGAGTAAATGAGTGAGTGAGTGAGTGAGTGAGGAGTGAGGAGTGAGGAGTGAGGAGTGAGTGAGTGAGTGAGTGAGTGAGTGAGTGAGTAAATGAGTGAGTAAATGAGTGAGTAAATGAGTGAGTAAATGAGTGAGTTAGTGAGTGAGTAAATTAATGAGTGAGTGAGTGAGTGAGTGAGTAAATTAATGAGTGAGTAAATGAGTGAGTGAGTTAGTGAGTAAATGAGTGAGTTAGTGAGTAAGTAAATGAGTGAGTTAGTGAGTGAGTGAGTGAGTTTGTGAGTGAGTGAGTGAGTGAGTAAATGAGTGAGTTAGTGAGTGAGTGAGTAAATGAATGAGTGAGTTAGTGAGTAAATGAGTGAGTGAGTGAGTTAGTGAATGAGTAAATGAGTGAGTGAGTGAGTGAGTGAGTGAGTGAGTGAGTGAGTGAGTGAGTGAGTGAGTGAGTGAGTTAGTGAATGAGTAAATGAGTGAGTTAGTGAGTGAGTGAATTAGTGAGTGAGTAAATGAATGAATGAGTTAGTGAGTGAGTTAGTGAGTGAGTAAATTAATGAGTGAGTTAGTGAGTAAATGAGTGAGTGAGTGAGTGAGTGAGTGAGTGAGTGAGTGAGTGAGTATGAGTGAGTGAGGAGTGAGGAGTGAGTGAGTGAGTGAGGAGGAGTGAGGAGTGAGGAGTGAGGAGTGAGTGAGTGAGTGAGTGAGTGAGTGAGGAGTGAGTGAGTGAGGGAGGAAATGAGTGAGGGAGGAAATGAGTGAGTTAGTGAGTGAGTGAGTGAGTAAATGAGTGAGTGAGTGAGTTAGTGAGTAAATGAGTGAGTGAGTGAGTGAGTGAGTAAATGAGTGAGTGAGTGAGTGAGTAAATGAATGAGTGAGTGAGTGAGTAAATGAATGAGTGAGTGAGTGAGTGAGTGAGTGAGTGAGTGAGTGAGTGAGTGAGTGAGTGAGGAGGAAATGAGTGAGGGAGGAAATAAATGAGTGAGTTAGTGAGTGAGTAAATGAGTGAGTGAGTAAATGAGTGAGTTAGTGAGTGAGTAAATGAGTGAGTGAGTGAGTTAGTGAGTGAGTAAATGAGTGAATGAGTGAGTGAGTAAATGAACGAGTGAGTGAGTAAATGAATGAGTGAGTGAGTGAGTGAGTGAGTGAGTGAGTAAATGAGTGAGTGAGTGAGTGAGTGAGTGAGGAAATGAGTGAGTGAGTGAGGAAATGAGTGAGTGAGTGAGTTAGTGAGTGAGTAAATGAGTGAGGAGGAGTGAGTAAATTAACGAGTGAGTGAGTGAGTAAATGAATGAGTGAGTGAGTGAGTAAATGAGTGAGGAGTGAGTGAGTGAGTGAGGAGTGAGGAGTGAGTGAGTGAGGAGTGAGTGAGTAAATGAGGAGGAGTGAGGAGTGAGTGAGTGAGTGAGTGAGTGAGTGAGGAGTGAGTGAGGAAATGAGTGAGTAAATGAGTGAGTGAGTGAGTGAGTAAATGAATGAGTGAGTGAGTGAGTAAATGAATGAGTGAGTGAGTAAATGAATGAGTGAGTGAGTGAGTAAATGAATGAGTGAGTGAGTGAGTGAGTGAGTGAGTGAGTGAGTGAGTGAGTGAGTGAGTGAGTAAATGAATGAGTGAGTGAGTGAGTGAGTGAGTGAGTGAGTGAGTGAGTGAGTGAGTGAGTGAGGAAATGAATGAGTTAGTGAGTGAGGAAATGAGTGAGTGAGTGAGTGAGGAAATGAGTGAGTTAGTGAGTGAGTAAATGAGTGAGTGAGTGAGTGAGTGAGTGAGTGAGTGAGTGAGTGAGTGAGTGAGTTAGCGAATGAATGAATGCATGTGTTGATTAATGAGAAATTTAGTGAATTAATGAATGAGTAAATTAACAAATGGATGAATGAGTAAATTAATGAATGAGTGAATAAATGAGTGAGTGAATGAGTAAATTAATGAATGAGAGAGAGTGAATGAGTAAGAGAATGAGTGAGTGAATGAACAAGTGAATGAATGAATAAGTAAATGAGTGAATTAGTGAGTGAATGAATGAATGAGTTGAATGAAAAAAATAGCGCGTAAATGAAATTAGTGAAATAATGAATGAATGTGTGAGTAAATGAATAAGTGAACAAATGAATAAGTAAATCAGTGAATGAATGAATGAGTGATAGTGAGAGTAAATGAATATGTGAATGAGTAAATGAACAAGTAAATGAATAAATGAAAGTAAATGAGTGAATGAAAACGTTGATGAATGAAAAAAATTAGCAAGAGAGTGAGTGAATGAATGAGTGAATGAATGAATGAATGAATTAATGAGTGAACGAATAAATGAAATTTGTAATCTGAATAAATTCTAGAAAAAAAAAATCTTCAATGTTTCAATTTAAAATCTTTCCATACATTTTCTTTGTACTGAAAATTCAGAATGAATAGGTCTTATGTCTCTGATGATGTATCATATTGATTTGTACCTATTTATAGTGTTGTGTGTTGTATAACAATAAATTCTATCCAATCAGTTGTGAGTGATGGAGGATATCATGACTGGTCACAGTGGTCCAACTATGTAGAACAAAAAAAACCCAGATGAACCAAAATGCTGAATATGGCCAAAGTTTAGCACAGACCTGAGTATATAAAAGCTGTGTCCAGTCTTTAATTAGCTAGCAGTAGTGTGGACACCGCTGAGAGGCTGCCAAATCAGAATAACAGGTGACAGATGGCCCCAGGCGCACTAATCGATAGTGCTGAGAGAATTAGGGAGAGCTGTACTCACTGCCTCCACCTCGGCCGGGTCGTACCACACATTGATGTAGGGGTGCTGCAGGGCCTCGTCCACTGATATCCGCTTAGCGGGATCAATGATCAACATCTTAGACAGCAGGTCTCTGGCCTGACTGGCTGTAAAACACATGACAACACAGCTTAGAAATGTTTACATCATTAAAATCAGCGCATTTCATAGAAGCTGATGTAAATAGCATAGAGCAGAGACATTTAAGTAAGTAAACAGAGTTTGAGGAATGCAGTGCAAACATCTCACAATTCAGACGCCACAATCTTTATATTTCATCCTCTATTTCTGTTTTTTCCTTCTCAAGGACACACATCACACTCTCTTTTCCTGCTCTTCTTTCCTCTCACTCTTACCTTTCCTTCCCTCTTTTCCTCTCCACCTCTGTACGCTCTCCGATTCCCTCACTTTCTTGCTCTATAAATAGCCGGGTAAAGTCAGACTCTTTCTCTCTCCTCTTACAGCATCATCCCATCTCTCCCTTCTCTCTGCCACCGGCTGGACCGCTTTAAAATGGCCGACACTGATTTCTGCAGATCTGTATGGCTGACTCTCACTCTCTGTGACTCGCTCCTTCTCTCTGCCTTTCGATCTCAACGTGTCATGTAAATGTTTTATTAACATGACAGAAACTTTATATTTATATTGGCTACGTGTTTGCATAAAACTCAAATGCAAACCGAAAAACAAATAGTCAAAAAAACTTAAAATGACATAAAATGAAATAAAATAAAAATAGATGCAATAAATGACAACATGAAATAAAATGACATGAAATAAAATAAAATGACACAATAAAAAGAAATACAATGACACAATAAAATAACATAAATATAAAATAAAAAAATAATATAAAATGAAACTGAATCGCAAATTGATCTCACAAATAGAAAAACATTTAACACTAAAAGAAACAGAATTAAACGAAATAAAACAAAATGACGACATAAGATAAAATGTCACAATAAAATGTAAAAAAGAATAAAATTGTAAAAATAAAATATGTAAAATGAAATGAAACTATATAATAACAAAATAAATTAAATAATATAATAATTCATCAAATGAAACTGAAACGTAACTGAACTCACAAATAGACAAAAAAATGCACAAAAGGAACAGAATTAAAATAAAATAAAACAAAATGTCAAAATGACGACATAAAATGACAAAATAAAATAAAATGACAAAGAATAAAACAAAAATAAAATGAAATACAATGACAAAATAAAATAAAATGAAATTGAAACGCGACTGAACTCACAAATAGACAAACATTTTATAAACTAAAATAAAACAAAACAACAAAATGACAACATAAAATTACACATTAAAATAATAAATATTATAAAAAAGTAAAATGACAAAATAGAATAAAATATAAAATAAAATACATAAAATGAAATGAAACAAAAAATATAATGAAATACAATAACAAAATAAAATAACAAATAAAAAAATTAAAAATTAAATAATACAAAAAAAAAAAACAAAAAAAAACGAAATGATGATAAAATCAAATGTTATAAAATCAAGTAAATGTAATAATATGGTAGCTCCCATTTTTGGTCTTAGTGGCTCACAGCTCACACACCCAGAACAGTTCATGAAGCCTCAGCTAACGGGCTGATGAGTTGAATCAGGGATTCATCATAAATGTGCAGTGCAATGTTGCACAAGGCCTTGAATTAAGTGTGTGTTAAACCCTCTCCCCCATCTCACTGCGACAGACGGAGCCTTTAGCTGCCGCACCTGACGGCAGGTTCACAATCACACTCGTGTCCATTATTCTCACCCACACCATTTACAATAACCAACACCACAGTGTCTAATCAGCAGTGCCTTACACCCCTCTTTGTTTCCCAAACTGTAGAAAATGTAGCATCTGTCTGTGATGTCTGTTCACAGGAATAAACTACACAATGCATTTTTCATGTCTCATGATTCTCCTCTGCTATCCCCTGAAGAACAACAGGAGCTTTGAGAAAAAAATCATGAAACGTCTCCCAATTTTGCAAATGGGAAGGAAATTGCTGCCGGATTCTTGCAGGCAAACCATTAAAATAACACGCATACACATATAAAAGAGAGATGAATCAATCAGGAAAAAAGCTGATTGTTTATTTAATTATCCTAGTAGCATTTTTTAGTAAACCTCACAAAGAAATGGCTTCTAAGTGTACTTTACAGTTATTTTTTTCACATTAAAGTAAAAGGGATGAATTTATTTTTATATTAAAGTCCATTACTGAGAAATTCGAATTAATATTTCATAATTTAGTACTGTGTATTAATCATTTGATGGCCTTAAATTGAATAATTGAATTGAATTCATTTAAATGTGAACAAATTCTCACATACCTTTGAGTTTGTTGTGCTCCGAGTCTGCAGGGAAGAGGCAATCAGGGAAGAGTTTGGGGAAGGTCAGGCCAGCATATTTTGGCCTGTTCTCCACGTAGTTACGCACCGTCGGCTGCAGCTTCTTCATGAACTCAGGAGAGGGCGTGCCGAGCTGCTCTATAACCTTATTCCATTGGTCGATGTCTGATTGTGGGTGGAGTCATGGAAAAAACACCTGCGTACACTCCTCACCTCTCGGGTTTATGCATTACATAAAGTATGATGTTTAACTTTTAAATGGAGTATAAAATGAAGATAACTATAATGTGGTTATTCTAACATGATTACACAAAACAAACATAAAAGCAAGCGCTGTGAGCCTAAAAATGCCATCGGTAATAAAATAAAGTTTGATTACACTTCCTCTCCAGCGTAATAAAAGCTAAATCAGTGAAGGTTAAAACACCCAGAGGGGCTTTATTTAGGCCCTGAGTGTGAGAAAAGCCTGATTTTCTAGTACATAAATGGAAAAGAAACCAAATCAGTACACGCAAGATCAGAGAAAATGACACTGATGATACTTGAATTAAACCATCAACTGAGTCATTACAATGAAGACAATCTCAATGGTTGTGTTTGGAAAATTACTCCCAGTTAGGCTCAAACACACACCATAAGATCTGATATTACATTATATTCAAATATATTGCGCATTCCGGAAGGCTATGCAGAGTTGTAGACAAACATGACGGACAGCAGCCGTCTTACAGTTCCTCCTGAACCAAAACAACGAGCTTATGCTGCGCTCACGCCTTCGTAACCGGCAACCCGTGATGTTCACATCCTCAGACTCAGATTTATGGGTTTCAGTGTCAACACTATCAATGTTGAAATTAATCTGCAGCTGTCAGGTGGTACAACTAGAGCTCTGTAAATTGTTTCCGTTCATTATTATTGTAATGTTTTGTGCTTTGTGACATGAGGTAATTTAATGGCGTCTCTCGTCTGGTGACGCTTTGCAAACTCTGCTGTGTGCGCTCATGTGTTTTGGAGGAGGCGTGGCTTTGGAGACGCTCTGAAGGGAGGGTGGGATCTCATGCTTTCAAAGCTAGCTTTCTATTGCTAGCCGTTCCAAAATTGCCTGCCCTATCTTTAATTTCTGACCCAGATCTATTATCACATTCTTGAGTTATCACATAATGGCCAATCAGTTCAAACAGATTGCCTAAATTTAAATATAACAAATATTTTAAAGTGATTTAATATTTATTTACATCACAAAAAGTTTGCAGTCTCTCATGTGCACCAAGGCTAAATTTACTGTACAGAAAAATGTAGTGAAATTGTAATATTCTAATCATTCTCTATTGTAATATAGGCCTATTTTTAAAATGTATTTAAAATGAATTTTCGAATAAAAAACGGAATATTATCGACCAGTTCAAACATGTCTTATACATCTGAACAGAACCCTTGTTACGAAATGGCATTTCTCTCAGCAATCTCTTCATTCGTGTCATTATCGCAGAAGTGTAGCGGAGGGAAATTAGGGCAGGAACTGTATGGAGAGAGAGAGAGACTGCTGGCATTCAACGCTCTTGATTATTGGCGTTTAAGTGAATGGTTTACGGAATATAGGTCTGAGCTGGCAAGAGTGAATGAATCCTGAGGACGTTAAGAGCCGTCTGTGTGGGCGCCTAGCAACAGAAGGGGGAAATGGATGTTGTCATGGTAGCCCACTTAGCCTTCGAAGAGTCACATGACTGCTTTTTTTTCTCCAGGCTTCCCATGATTCCCACAAAGGGGGGTCCTGGTTCAAAGGGCCGGGGCAGCCAGGACCACATTACATCATCCAACGGGAACAACCAGCACACCCCCCCAAACCCCTCCCCTCCTCCCAAACCAGACCCGTATCTCTCTCCTTCTATCTTGCAATCACACGTTTACGGAAGCCAAACTAACAATAACGGCTGCCTGGCGCCTTTCTTGCTCCAAATAGCTTCCAAAATCAAGGTAAATGGTGAGTCTAATAAAAACAGGTTTTGTTTCTATCAGATTCCTGTGTTCTAGGAGCGTTCAAGAATTGTCCAGTATTATCTACTATATACACAGTCAAACCAAAAAATATTCAGACACCAGATATAATTTTTACTTGTGGGTGCAGGACACTATAGTTCATTTATGTAAGTGAGGTGAAGTGAGCTAAATAAAGTAAACTGGGACATATTATACCCAAAAATTCTACCATTAAAATGTATAAAAATGTGGGACCAAAATGATTCAGACTCTTTGACCTGAGCATGTTTTGCTGAAGTGTTTTTCTTTAATTGCTAATGTGACCTTTTACACCACAGACGGAACAACAAGAAGCATTGCTTGGTCATTGGCTGAACTAATTTGGTGTTATCTAATTGTGTATTTGCATTTAACAGCTGACAGCTGATTGGTTGGACCTTTCTATCAAAGTTATCTGACATTATCAAGATAAATTTGTTCTGGTTTAACTGGCAGAGTTCTTGTCATATTTTATTACCATTTTCGAAACTATAGCGAATAAACTGTGATAATGTGAGAAAGTGTTGAAGGTGTCTGAATAAATTTTGGTTTGACTGTATATAATATATATAATAATATAATATATAGTATAGAACAATAGAATTATCATACCGTTCAGAAGTTTGGGGTCAGAAGGTATTATACTAAGACATTTCTAGTGTAACTAAATATTTTTATATTATATTTATATTTTATTATATAATACATTATTTTAAACATTTTATTCATGAAAGAAGCCTGAAAAAAATTATCAAGGTTACCAAAACATGGCTTATTTTAATTTATATTAAAATAGAATTTATTTTAAATCATAACAATAATAATTCCGAAAATTACTTTCTTTGCTGTATTTCTGATCAATTAAATTCAGCCTTGATGAGCATAAGAGAGTCCTTTCAAAAACATAAAATAAATCTTAGCATATACCAAACAACTGAACTGTATATATATAATTAATATTACTATTTTAATATGCGTGTGTGTATGTGTATATATATATATATATATATATATATATATATATATATATATATATATATATGCATACATACACTCACATTCATATGGTCATATTTGGCAAGTAAAATATGAAAGAAGACAGCAGTGAGGAGTGGAGAACAGACAGAAGGGAGGGATACGATCTGTCCCTGGAAACAGCACTGTTCCTCTTATAACTTCCCCAAAGATACAGCCTACAGACCACATGTCCACTACACCACACACATACACATATGCAACATACTATCAGACACTCAACCTAACATACCACATAAAATGACACTCATACATATATATTTTAATATAACAACTCTTTTCCAAAACCTGATTTAGACACTGATCTATAAATCTTCTCTATATAGATCAGTGGATTTAGAATACTACATAAGCAACTCAGATGCTCGACTCAATTGATTCCCATGGAGTTTGTTGCTATAGGCTAACTAGGATTCATGCTTTCACAAAACTGGGTGCAATGCATTCTTGAATAGCCCATTCGGTGATGAATAATTTCAAAGCAGCCATTGAACTATGCCAAAAGAAGGTATTTTACCAGTCACATTTTGGAACAGTCTTTCTTTCATTATAGGCAGGCGGCTCAACAGATTTACAAAGAGTACTGACTGAGGATAGTGAATGTGACAATATTTAAAAGATTATCCCTCAATGACTCATTTCATTCAAAATCTCACTTCACTTATGAACTCACTCAGGTTCAGTGAGATAAAGCAATCTTTCATATTCATGCATTAAATATTCTAATTTATTATTTAACAAGGAGATTAGAGCATTCTATGTTATGAATCTAAAAGAAGTTAGCAGAATGTGAAAGCCAAAAACGTACATGAAAAAGGCGCAAAGTTAAAGGGGTTCTATTATGCTTTTTTATATTTTCAATGTTCTTTAGTGTGTAATGTTGCTGTTGAAGCATGAAAAATGTTACAAAGTACAAAGTCACTCCAAGGACAATTATTCTCTACATCAATGCGCAGTTTTCTTCCAGGAACGAACACGTCATAATTTTCCTCATTTAAATAATTCCCTCCTAAGGTATACACAAAGTAAGAGAGCGGGCCTGGTCGAGTGGGGTTAGAAATGTGCTGAAACTTGCTATTATGGTAAGGGGCGCAACATAAAACAGGCTCAAATCGGTTGACCTATCACAACACACTGGTCCATCTGGCCAATCAGAACACATCGCGCTTTTCATAAGGAGGGGCTTCATAGAGACAGGAATTAAACAGAGGTGTGTTTCTCAAAAGCATTGTTAAGCACTATGGTCGCAAGTTCTGAGGAATTATGTTGGTAACAATATAACTTGCTACCATACTTGGCTCAGAGAAAGAGAGGTGATGCTATACTATAAAATATGTGAAAACTAATGGCCTGATTTCATAGACAGGGCTTAGCCTAAACCAGGATTAGGCCGTAGTTCAATAAGGACATTTTAGTACCTTTTATAAACGTGCCTTAGAAAAATATTACTGGTGTTGCATCCTATGACAAAACAATGGCACTGATATATATTTAAGATCAGTTCAAGTTGCTTTCAGTTTAGTCTGGGACTATCTTAAGCCTTGTTTGTGAAACCAGGGAAATGTGTTTTTGAACATTTAAGGATAATAAGCAAACCTATTCTAGTAGTTTGAAAAAGGGCATAATAGATCCCCTTTAAATGCAAACAAAATAAAAATGTTAAATACTTACCTTAAAAGAGCTTAAAAGATTTTACAAGAGATTTAGGCCTGTTTTCACCGACAGCTTGGATTAAGCCAGGATTAGGTCTTAGTTAAATTACAACATTTAAGTAGCTTTTATAAATGTGTCTTATAGAAGCAAACATTACTGGTGTGCATTTTTAAGATATTTTAAGATATGTCAGTGCAAATTTGCTTTCAGTTAAAACAGCTCAAACATACATTTTAGTCTGGGACTATCTTAAGTCTGGTCTGTGAAACTGGGAGTTACTGTAGTGTTTCAGGCTTTGGTAAAGTAGACCCAGAGATGTTGACTATAGGTAAGAGGTATCGATGAGACAGCACAGCAAAGAAGTTCATTCAGGCATGTGTTAATGAGTTTTTTCAAAAGACCCAAATAAGCAGAGCTTGGTCTACAGGATCAATACTTTAATTGCAGTTTGGAGAGCGGAAAACAAGGACTGTTCTCCAGCAACTTAACTATAACTACAATTTAACTCGAGGATTCATCGCCATCACAGAACAATCCAAAACAGCAGCAGAAATAAATGAATAGCTCACCCTAATGAGTGACTGAAGAGGAAGACTGTATCATTATTTCATTAGATTCACTCGCTCTCTAATTGCCAATTAACCAAGAACCACTTCCCATTAAGGGACGAATAACTATCGTGGTGAGGAGTGGTGCCAGGCCTCCACATCGGACTCAAAAACACATCAGACAATAATCCACAACATCCTAATGAAGAAAATTTTCAATATTCATCTGGGATTTCAGGGAATGGGAGAAGGTACAAGTGTCACAAAGTGGGAAAAAGAGATTTCTACAGAATTTGGATATTTAACCCTGTTGAAATCAACATCATATGCTGGTTATTAAAGCATGGCAGCTGGTATGAGCTGGTTTATGCTGGTCTTAGCTTGTTATGAGCTGGTTTAAGGTGGTCCAGATGTCCTAAGAAACTAGCTCCAGCTCAGGACCAGCTTAAACCAGCTCATGATCAACTAAAGACCAGCTCAAACCAGCTGCCATGCTTCAAAACATACCTAACCTGTTTTTTTTCAACAGGGAAGTTACACCAAAAATCAGTAAACCTGAGCAAAACCTGCAGGTTAGGAGAACTACAGCCTTAGTCGATTAGTTATGCCTGAACAGATGAACAATGGTCAGGTCGAGTCTCATGTGGACCACAAAATCATATATTCATACAGAATTATTATGATAAAACTGATGTTTTCACCAATAATTTATGCTAATTTCTTATTGGCTGGTCAAATCAAGCCAGCTTGCACCTATTCATGAAGGATACAATCCCTGCCGGGGAATAGGATTTTGTGGCGCACCATTTCTCCCATGATGCAACCAACTGACCAAATATCCACTGCAGGCACACACAGAAGCGGGAAAGAGAGTGAAGGAAAGAAAAAGAGAGGTTAGCGTTAGAAAAACAGTCATCAGTGATGGAGAGAGAAAGACCTACGTGAGCTGTATCACTCTCGCTAATTATATCTGCCACACATGTAATTAGACAAACGATTATTCCACAACTGCTCAGATCAAAGTTGGAGTTGGGGACAGACCTCAGGGAGGATCGTTTGTGGCAGGAAATCCATAGTCTGACCTCTTTCTTTTCCTCTCAAACTCTAAATATACACACTAATATTTCTTTAGTGTATTAATGAGTTTTCATGCAGTGGAGACTATGTTAGTATTTTAGTAAATTAACAGCAGGTTAGCAAAAAATATAAATACCGAAGTAACTTTCCCATCCTCAAAATTAATCACCAGTAACATTAAAGTTCCTTGCACACTGAGTCCGAAATTTTCATCCAAAATATTTGCACGTTAAAAAATAAATACGACCTCACGTCGTGTCAATCATGTTTACACACTGTCCCCGAAACTTCCGTCCGTCATAATAAAAATCGGATCGGGTTCAATTTTCTGTGTTTTTCATCCGTAGCAAGAATTTCAAGAGGTGTTTTGACGATTCAATTTTAGGATGACAAATATGAAAATGCATATGAAAATTTTGGACACTGTGCGCAAGGACCTTTACTTTTACCCAACTGGAATGCTCATTATAACACATACTTTGCAGCGTCAACAAAACATAAATTTCGTTTTTATTTTATTTTCTTTCCTGTGTTCCTATTTTTCCTACTGAAACAAAGTCTGGCAAGTTGTAGGCCTACCTTATGAGTTGGCAAGTTGTAATTACGACATCAGGAGCGTTCAAGTTACTTTTAAACTATATCGTTATACAGTAAATTCTATCATAATTTGTACATACAACTTAGTTTTAATAGAAATTTAAATTTTCATTCATTTAAACAAATTCAATACAGACCAAGATATTTTCTCACTAACATGCTCCCAAATCGGAAACTCAATGCTTAAATAAAGTTCAGAGTTTCCCACTTGTAATTACAACTTTGTTGGTTACGTTCATGTTCAGTCATTCAAAATGCAAAACAACCATATTTACTTTCAAAATGAAAACTCTCTTAAATACACAATGTAGTGAGGTCATGTGACCACAATATTGCATACAGCCTTCACACACTTATTAAAATACTAAAATTGTTGGCAGACATGACTAAAAGTCACAAAACTCCAATTCTGTCAAACCCAAGATTCTAGTGTTATTTGAATGTGTTGCAGCCCTGTGATTGGTTTACCGTTCTCCTTGTAGCCCATGCCCAGAATGACCTCCGGGGCCCTGTAGTACCGCGTCACCACGTAGGGCGTCATCATAAAGCTAGTGCCCGCGGTTCTCGCCAACCCAAAGTCCAAGATCTTCAGCGTACAGTCGGATTTCACCACAATATTGCTAGGTTTCAGATCCTTAAAGGAGAATATGTGTCATGGTGAGGGGATGACAAGATTTTCGTATGATTTATTATTTGAATTGATCCTGAGGTGTGTAGCCATGTCTCTCACCCTGTGAATGATGCCGGCTGAGTGCAGGTGTTTGATTCCACACAACATCTGGTACAGCAGGTAGGACATCCTCTCATGGTCCAGTTCCATCTGAATCACCTGGCAAAGGTTTGCGTCCATCAGCTCCATGACCAGGTAACTGGAGAAGTGAGAAAATGTGAATTTTACAGGCCGAACAACAGCAACAGTGAGTACATTTACATGGACAACAATACTCCGATATTAACCTGATTAAGACACTACCATGTAAATGGCGATTTCTAATGACCTTAATCTGGTTAAAGTCATACCAATCGAAACGCAAATAGAATTTAGACGTGGAGTATTCCTATTTTAGTCGCATTATCGGAGAGCATTACAGAGATGTACACACCTTAATCTAACTCTTAACGTCAACAATCATCAATAATATTGTGGCCAATAAAACAGAATTGGAATTATAATTAATATTAAAACGTGTACAAAACAAAAAACGTGTACAGTAACAAAGCGTTCGAAAATCGGAAAATTCCCATTTATCTTGTACGTACCTGTCAGTCTGATAATGTTGCCATAACGTGTTGCTATGGGTGGTGTGTTTTGCTTGACTGCTCATTCTGACACTGCCTCCTCTATATTTTTTTTCTTTTTGTTTGTAATCATTCTGCTCATTGTAAAAGTAAAACAGCCTACAATGCGTTTGCATCTGTAATCCCATATTCATAATTGTGACCAAACTGTCAGCTAACAACAGCGGTCAGGAACCTCTAGGAACCGTCATATTGGTCATTCAGTGAACACCTGTGGCTCGACGGCAGGAAAAACAAGCTAAACAATCACAATTTTCATCATTAATCACGCTATTATTCGAAATGTAGGCTGTCAAGGAAGAGGCAAGAGAGGCAGTGTCTCCTCAAAAAAACTGAGACAAGAGACAATATATAATATTACAAAAATAATGAATAAAAATCACTAGTTTTTATAAAGTATCACTGTCCAACATCGACACCCACAGGTAAAGTTACAGCGGGTTGCCTGAGCCCATTGAATTGAACAAACGCGCCAAAGTCACGCTATGATTGGACGTCGGACAGCGTGCATGGGGACGTAATGACGTGCCATTAATCGATCTATGTTCTATAACATGTAAAACGGGAACATGAACGGAATATTCTAAAAGCAACTCATGTAAACACCTTAATCAGAATGAGGTCAATAATTAGATTATCGCTGTCCATGTAAACATAGTCAGTGACTGTCGCATTGATTCTGTCATATTTCATTGGCATGGCTTCTTAATGTAAGAGACTTTTGTGGATCGATGTGGATCTTTACGACCTCTTATGCAGAGAAAATAGTCAGCAAGTTGGTGAATGGAATACTAACATTATAACTGTATTCTGCTGAGTGCTCAAAAGCCATGGCTGCACATTTATGGATTAAAAATCATATTTGCAATTTATTTAGTTCCAAAACAGTGTTTACCCTCAGTTAATCATCTCAGATGTACTATATATTGTAATATATAAGTTTTTTTTATTATATTTTTATTATGATTTTAAATTTACTTAATTATTCTCAATACTAAAATGCATAAAAATGTATTCAAATTAAAAAATCACTGTTATTGTGTGGTACATTTATTATAAGAGAGAAATTGCTGTTTATTTTGTTTTATGAAAATTCAAAACGGAGTTAACCCTCAATCAATTTGATTGTTAGAATGTTAGAAATAACTGTGAAAAGATAAGTATTGTAAGTGTGTGTGTGTGTGTATTATTAATTATTTGTTTTTACAGTTATTTATTGTTATTATTATAATATATACTCAAACTATACTATATAAAAAGTAAAACAATTATTATATAATTATATATATATATATATATATATATATATATATATATATATATATATATATATATATATATATATATATATATATATATATATATATATATACATACAGTGAGGAAAATAAGTATTTTACTATTTACCCTGCTATTTACCTTACTATTGTACCCTGCTATTTTGCAAGTTTTCCCACTTGGAAATCATGGAGGGTCTGAAATTGTCATCGTAGGTGCATGTCCACTGTGAGAGACATAATCTAAAAAAATCACAATATATGACTATTTATTTGTATGATAAAGCTGCAAATAAGTATTTGAACACCTGTTTATCAGCTAGAATTCTGACCCTTAAAGACCTGTTAGTCTGCCTTTAAAATGACCACCTCCACTCCATTTATTATCCTAAATTAGATGCACCTGTTTGAGGTCGTTAGCTGCATAAAGACACCTGTCCACTCCATACAGTCAGTAAGAATCCAACTACTTACATGGCCAAGACCAAAGAGCTGTTCAAAGACACTAGAGACAAAACTGTACACCTCCACAAGGCTGGAAAGGGCTACGGGAAATTGCCAAGCAGCTTGGTGAAAAAGGTCCACTGTTGGAGCAATCATTAAAAATGGAAGAAGCTAAACATGACTGTCAATCTCCTCGGACTCCATGCAAGATCTCACCTCGTGGGATCTCAATGATACAGAACTACACGGGAGGAGCTGGTCAATGACCTGAAAAGAGCTGGGACCACCGTTTCAAGGTTTTGAAATCATGCATGGCACGGAAGGTTCCCCTGCTTAAACCAGCACATGTCCAGGACCGTCTTAAGTTTGCCAATGACCATTTGGATGATCCAGAGGAGTCATGGGAGAAAGTATGTGGTCAGGTGAGACCAAAATAGAACTTTTTGGTCATAATTCCACTAAACGTGTTTGGAGGAAGAAGAATGATGAGTACCATCCCAAGAATACCATCCCTACTGTGACGCATGGAGGTGGTTGCATTATGCTTTGGGAGTGTTTTTCTGCACATGGGACAGGTAGACTGCACTGTATTAAGGAGAGGATGACCGGGGCCATGTATTGTGAGATTTTGGGGAACAACCTCCTTCCCTCAGTTAGAGCATTGAAGATGGGTTGAGGCTGGGTCTTCCAACATGACAATGACCCGAAGCACACAGCCAGGATAACCAATGAGTGGCTCTGTAAGAAGCATATCAAGGATCTGCCGTGGCCTAGCCAGTCTCCAGACCTAAACCCAATAGAGAATCTTTGGAGGGAGCTCAAACTCCGTGTTTCTCAGTGACAGGCTAGAAACCTGACTGATCTAGAGAAGATTTGTGTGGAGGAGTGGGACAAAATCCCTCCTGCAGTGTGTGCAAACCTGGTGAAAAACTACAGGAAACGTTTGACCTCTGTAATTGCAAACAAAGGCTACTGTACCAAATATTAACATTGATTTTCTCGGGTGTTCAAATACTTATTTGCAGCTGTATCATACAAATAAATAGTTAAAAAAATCATACATTGTGATTTCTGGGTTTTTTTTTATTTAGATTATGTCTCTCACAGTGGACATGCGCCTACGATGACAATTTCAGACCCTCCATGATTTCTAATTGGGAGAACTTGCAAAATAGCAGGGTGTTCAAATACTTATTTTTCCACACTGTATATATATAATATCTGAAGCTACTTTGTTGATTTATAATAATCTAATCTGCATGAACTCATCCATCCTAACACTCAAATCATCTGGCTTTGACATTTCATACTCAACATATCGATCCTGCTCTAGATTAGTCCACACAGTGTGTAGAATGAATTACGGCATGGGCGGCACTAGATTCAAGCATCAGGACCAACCAGAGAGCGAGAGCATAAACAGCTGCAGGTGATGGATCACCCTCACACTGCAACATCACAGCAGTTGTACTGGGACCCTGCATGCGCTCAAACCCCACTGGGCATGCTGTAATTAACCTAAAATATCATTAATCACCCTGGCCGACTATACATTGTTTTTCAGCAAATGTTTATACAAGTATTGCATAATATGTATGAAAAACATTTGTATTATTAATAATGTTTATTCAAATGCAAACACTTTAAACAATAAATGCCCCCTTCTGTTTCTGATTATATATTTCTTTCCACATAAAAATGGCTTCGATATGACTTATCCAATCAGATTTCAGAGCCAGTTTTATGATTGCTTTTGAAACATTAGCTGTTTATTTCCAGACTTCAAGAGTGTTTAATATAATCTAGATGAAATGAACGAATTTAATAATTGATGATTATTGCAGCGAAACAGAATCAACACAGAGCTGACATTCAGCTGAACAATAACACTTTTTTCTTTTAGAGCTGCAGTACAGCCGACATGAATTCTGTTTGCATCATTAAATCGTTGTCCTGTTATTACTGTAAAGCTGCTTTGAAATAATCTATTTTGGAAAGCGCTATATAACTAAAGGTGACTTGACTTGATTATAATCAGATGACTTCATGTCTGCAATCCCCAAACATTACTTACACATCTTGGAATTCCTCTAAAGACTTCTGTGGTGTGAAGACATTTAATAAGCTGATGATCTGGAGGAGAAAAGAACACAAGAACCTTAGTAAAACATGAAATTATAATGCAAAGATACTCCATTGTTTGTGTGTGTACACACACACACACACACACACATATATATACCAAATGTTCCATTGGATTCATTATTAATTATATAACAGTATAGTCCTATAATTGTGTGATAATATATAAATAATAGTTTTTTAAATGTAGTTCCACAGGTTAATAACAGCACACAGGTTTCTAATGACACAAAGGTGAGTAAATAATGGCAGTACTGTCATTTATTTGTGAACTATTCCTTTAACTACTTATTTATAATAATGTGCAAGAAAACTTTGCCCAGTAATTTTTTCAAAAAGAGGCTGAGAGATTCATAAAAGCACCGTTCGACAGTCAATAAAAGTTGAGGATGATAGAAAAAGCACATTTGTATTTCTGTCACGTCCCAGCTGTCCTTCATAACCCGAGTCTCAGAAGGAGAGACGGTGAGCGAGAGAGAGAGAGAGAGAGAGAGAGAGAGAGAGAGTGGAGGACAAGAGATCTGGCAGCAGCATCTCCAGTTGCCAAAAAGGTGTTTCCTCTGTCTCTTAACACTTATCATCCAATGCCACCAATCTCCACCATCTTGCTCTCTCTCGGCCTGAGGTTCGTGTGCTGTACTAGATACTGTATGTACAGTAATGCTCAATATGTTGGCTCATTCTCCAGGGTCAGTATTCTCTAATAACTAAAAAAACACCCTAAGAGGTTTTAACTGGTTTTAATAGAGGGTTTAGCCCACTTTTTGTGTCACAGGAAACATATTTTGCAATATTTGCCATCCAATGGGACAACAGGTTAGAGATATTGAGCTCCGGCACTTACGTTTTTGTGATTGACACATTTCATAAGCACCAGCTCCCTGTATGCTCTCTTGGCGTGAGTCTGGTTCTGAAAGGGTCTGCTGAGTTTCTTAATGGCCACATTTCTGTCCAGGACCGCATCATATCCAGCACTATCAGAGAAAGGGAGAGAGAGAAAGCAATATTAATCTGTGGAAAACAATAGGTGCGTCCAAATGTGTGTACTTAAGCAAGTTAAATAGTGTGAGTAGTGTTCACACTGAAAATTCTAAATAAAATAAAAAGTACACTTTTAATACCTGATGCACTTAATTAACCAAGAAAAACGAAGTGTGGAACGTTGGACATGCGCTCAACTGTCACAGCTTTAAGGCATCAGACTAAGATGTTGAATAAGTGCATAAGTGTATAGTGCTTCATTTGGGACACAATAACAAAGTTATTGAAAATAATGGAATTCATTTAAATGTTTAATCAATTCAGAGTGGAATTCAACACAAATCACCATCTACCCACTGGCCTAAAAGCAATATTAAAGATGCAAAATGCTTTTTTTTAAATTTGCAGCTAATTTCAGTTTGCATTATCTATAATTATGAAGGGTATAAAATGCAACTAGATATGCATTTTCACAAATAAGTTTAGGGTGTTAAGTAATGTTAGGTGTTAAGGTTTGGTTCTGTGTAAATTAAATGGTCAGCACACGTCTTGTTTTCAGTTTAGTTGAATAGATGTAATGCCAATCACAACTGAGTATGCAAATAAGTGCAAGAATGAAGACCAATCACAAATCAGTGAGTAAGTATTACAATGACATTATCAGTTATATTTTGAATGTACAGTACACTGAACATTCTATTTCTGTGATTTAATCCTTAAATACATGAATGTTTCGCCAATCATTATAACATATTCGGGTCTTTAGTGACCCAGATCTATATTGACGGGAAGGCTCTCGTGTGTGTGTGTGTGTGTGTGTGTGGCTTCAATTCCAAAGCACTACAGAAAACAAGGTGGCCAACGGCTCATTCTGATATAACACATTAGTGTTCTCTAAGAAGTGCAAGCTGATATTAATTGTATTCAAAAAATTAAGCCTAAAATTAAATGAAATGATTCATCATTTAATTTCATGAATGAAATGGTCTCTTCATTCAACAAGTATACCTGTAGGCCACTGCAGGAGACACTAAATTCTATAATAAATTAGCTGAAAAAGGCATTAATAAAACAGTGGGTGCCTGTCTCGGTTGTTTCCTGTCTTCACTCTGAGAATTATGGAAAATTAAAAAACAGACAGCCATGAAGTTCCAGCCTGCCACCTGGGTGTTGTGTGATAGCATGATGGGAATGTGCCGTGAAGTGTAAGAGTGTTTTTGTGATTGTCAGTGGTTATGATTAATGTGAAGAATGTTATATTTATATTGTTAAAAAAATTGCATTAAATCTGTCATGATAATTAGTGATGCATCGACATTTTGAGGGCAGAAATCACTGACCAAACTTATATAAAAACATTTATATATACACACACACCAATCAGGCATAACATTATGATGTTATGTGATGTGAAGGGAATAACATTGATTATCTCTTCATCACGGCACCTGTTAGTGGGTGGGATATATTAGGCAGCAAGTGGACATTTTGTCTTGAAAGTTTATGTGTTAGAAGCAGAAAAAATGGCCAAGCGTAAAGATTTGAGTGAGTTTGACCAAATTGTGATGAGTACCCAATGGAGTATCAAATTGTGATGGCTGGGCGACTGGGTCAGAGCATCTCCAAAAACTGCAGCTCTTGTGGGGCGTTCCCGGTCTGCATTGGTCAGTGTCTATCAAAAGTGGTCCAAGGAAGGAACCGTGGTGAATCGGCGACAGGGTCAAGGATGGCCAAGGCTCATTGATACATGCTGGGAGCAAAGGCTGGCCTGTGTGGTCCGATCAAACTGACGAGCTACTGTAGCTCAAATTGCTGAAGAAGTTAATGCTGGTTCTGATAGAAAGGTGTCAGAATACACAGAGCATCGGAGTTTGTTTCATTTGGGGCTGCATAGCTGCAGTCCAGTCAGGGTGCCCATGCTGACCCCTGTCTGGCACTGAAAGCTCCAACAGTGGGCACGTGAGCATCAGAACTGGACCACAGAGCAATGGAAGGTGGTCTGGTCTGATGAATTACATTTTCTTTTACATCACTTGGATGGCCGGGTAAGTGTGTGTAACTCACATGGGGAACACATGGCACCAGGATGGACTTTGGGAAGAAGGCAAGCCAGCGCAGGCAATGTGATGCTTTGGGCGATGATCTGCTGGGAAACCTTGGGTCCTGCCATCCATGTGGATGTTACTTTGACATGTACCACCTACCTAAGCATTGTTGCAGACCATGTACACCCTTTCATTGGAAATGGTATTCCCTGGTGGCTGTGGCCTCTCTCAGCAGGATAATGCGCCCTGCCACAAAGCAAAAATGGTTCAGGAACGGTTTGAGGAGCACAACAACGTGTTTTAGGTGTTGACTTGGCCTCCAAATTCCCGAGATCTCAATCCAAACAAGCATCTCTGGGATGTGCTGAACAAACAAGTCCAATCCATGGAGACCCCGCCTCACAACTGTTATGCCTGATCGGTGTATATATATATATATATAGTTAATGCGGCAGAAAAAGCACTCATTTTTTGCGACTACACCAGGTACAGGGAGCGCTAGCAGAAACCATCATGTTCTGAAAGCTACTGAGGTTTATGACCAAATGCTTCATCCCAAAAGGATACACTGGAAAAAGTCTGCTCTTTAACCATGTTGACATGCGCTGGTAAAGGTTAAAGCGCCATTGTTAAAAAAAGACATAAAAATAAAGACTAATATGACTCACATAGGACCAGGAAATGCAGCAGTGGTTGAAAAATGATTTCCTCCTTTCCCATGAAGCCACAGATAGAAACCGCAACTGAAAAGTTAAAAGCTTGCTATGTTCTGTGGTCAAAACTGACCTTCACTGTTTTAATCCGTAATAAAACCTATTTAAAAAGCCTTGTGGGTGAATAAAATGTGTGATGTGGACTTGATCAGGAGTGCACCCTTTTTCGGCTTTCAATGCAACCTTTTTTAAAACCTCCATGATTCAACATTCAAAGCCGCGTGTTTACATCTGAATGATAGTGTGCATTTTTGTGAACCCCCAGGCCCATATGGATCTTTCATTCACCTATGGATCATTTGAGTGGACAGTCAGAGCTGTGGGGTTTGTAAGCAGATGGTCAAAACAGAAGGGGGTGAGGTACATAAAAACAGGTTTTCTACGAGAGGTGAGGAGAAACCATACACACCAGAGTAATAGTTAAATAAAACTAAAACCTTAAAAAAATTACAATAAAAGCCCTAATAAAAATTAAAACTACAATAATATCTCAATGATATTAAAATACCACTGGAAAAAGTCTTACACATACACACACAATGAAGGAGAATCTACAGAATGAGCTAAAACCACAAAAGAAATTCCAAATGCTATGAATAGGGTTACATTATAGTTATTTTAGTCCACTAAACAATGTAAAGAGAACTCAACCATACGAATTTAGGCAGGCAATATATTCTCTGGGTGACAGCATGAAAGTTTCTTAAGCACTTTTTTGGAACCGATGGCTGATGTGTCCATGGTAACGGCAGTTTCAGAGATTTTTTTTGGCTAATGGCAGCCATAGATACCCATTTGTGTCAAAGATGATGTCATGGCTGTCTCGCTAGGTGGTTAATGCATTGCAGTATTGCTCTTCGAGAGCCCTGCCTACAGGCAGCTGTCACAAACCAGACACCATTTTAACTACTTTATCACCACATTTTAAGCTACAGCATAAGAAATAAAAAGACCTGACATGTAACCACAGATACCATATCACACTAGTCAAATCTAAAGTCAAATGTATATTGTCTAAAAATATTCTATCATCATTTACTCACATTTACAAAAGTTGTGTTTTGTCAAAACTGAGGGCCCAATCATACAAACGGCGCAATGCGACAGCAGGCGCAACGCAAGTGTTTTTTGCTTCAATCATTTTCACGTCCAGGCACGTTAGTAATATGAGCCTATAGGCGGCTATACCACACGTGTAAACTTTATTATTACACACAGGGACGCACACAAACCTTTCTGGAGAAGTGTCCAGTGTTCAGCTCGCAAATTCCCCTATGTAAATAGCGAATCCGCCATGGTGCAAGCGCAACTGGCTTTTAAAGGGAATGGGAGATGAGACCCTGATTGGTTTGTTGCATGTTACGCCACAAAATACACCCATGACTCATTAAGAGACTCGCTACAACCCTTTTAGACCATGTGCCTGGCACGTAGACCATGTTTTCAGTCGTTAAACTAGCAAAAGTGGATTCGGACACACCATAAGTGCACCTTAAAATAGGGTCCTGAGTGTCAAAACTGCCATGTAGCAAAATGATAATCGGTAATTCATATGGATAAGCTCCAAAAAAGGTCAAAACACAGTTGAAGTCCATATGACTTGTCTTCAAAACCATACGACAGATTTGTATGAAAAACAGATGGAAAAACTGAAATCGTCATTTGCTGAAATCTTGAGGATGAGTAAATGATGACAGAACTTTATTCCTCTACAAAAACAACTTAAGTCCCCCTGCAGTCAATCATTTTATCCCTTAAAACTCATCTTTTATTAAAAATGACATATTTATGTTTTCCCCTGTGAAATTCATTTCTTCATGCCTTAAAACAGCTCCACACACTTGTAATGTAAAAATGTAACTCTACACCCTTGCCTCATTTAGTATACGCAGACTTGTGTATATGCAAATGAGCTCCGCTTCCACTCAATAACACCAGCTCAGACTAACTGATCCACTCGGTCAACTTTAAAAATATCTGAAGTATTGGTTTAATTCAGCCATATGTGTTTGAACCAGAAACTGATTAAGACAAAGAAGAGGAAGAGCGAATCACACAGGCTCGTCTGCAAATCGATGTATCCAAATGGTAATGTGTTTTATGTATTGCTCTCTACAATCCCGGACACATAATGTAATTGATAGGATAAGCCTTTTGCTTGACTATGTTATCAAACAGCTATTAATGTGTTGCTATTGTTACACAAACCATGCTCCCGTTCACCATCTCAGAGTCAGACAGCTGCCTTCTAAAAAATCAGCATCCTTAGAAACGCTTTGAAAGCCATGTAATTCACCTGTTGATGGGATTGGATATATGTTTGTGACGGCAGGGAACAGGCTGTTTTTGAGACTATCTTTGGCTCACTGCAGTTTTAAGGAGAAAATACTCAGCAATGGTGTTGAATGATGAATTTGCATGATGGTTTGTCTTAAAGCATAATAAAAACAACATTAAAAACTTGATTTTCACCACAGGGGGTCTTTAAAACCTTCCAGCGTTTTTGAAACACTAAAAATCATTTGTGTGTGTGTGTGTGTGTGTGTGTGTTAATTACATTAAAGACCATTTTTAATTACTATAATCAAAGCACAAAACATCTCATGCCCCAAACCCAATACTGTGTGTGGAGAAGAAGTGGAAAAGATGACAAAGCCATTGACAACCACAGTGGAGTTTCGTGACAGCCCGGTGAAATTAAACACAGCCTAGTGTAATTAACTTGACACTAAGTTCATCACTGTGTTCAGCCCCTCTGCCAGCTGCTCAACAGTTCGGCTCAGAACTGTCCTATCAACTTGTTTGTGCTCTTTATTATTTTTCTGTTATAAATGACAGTCTTTGTGCCTGAGATTGTTCTCATCATATATGCAAGACATGAAAATAAAGGCATTTTTATATGAGAGGGTGTATAATAATCAGAAATTAGTACTGCCGTAGTGCTCATTGCATACTATTAATACATAGCATGTACTCTACTGTACAAATATTTGGAGTTTTATGACTTTTAAAATTCTAATGCTCACCATAACTGGATTTGTTTGATAATTTATTTGAAAATATTTTAAAATGTAATTAATTGGTTCTCAAGAAACATTTATTCTTATTATGAATGTTGAAAACAGTTTTGCACTTTGATATTTCTAAATTGCATTATTTACCAGTATTCTTTAATGAATAGAAAAACATTTATTTGATATAGAAATATTTTGTGGCATTATAAATGCCTTACTGACCCCAGACTTATGAGTAGTACACTGAAAAAAAAAGTGTGTTGGATTTACATGATTTAATTGGTTCATGTAACTTCAACATCATAGAACGGACACATTTTAAGTGACCCAATTAAGTAGTCTCAGAGTGAATTTTAAATGGCTCCCTGACATGACTCGGGCATTACATTTCATACATTCATTAACTTAAATTTCATTAACTTTAATGTTACACAACTGAATAATGTTACTGCACTAGCTAGTTGACAAACTTTCAGCTAGCAAAAGCATATATTAGCATCTTAAATCCTAAGCATTAAAAGCTTCTTCAGCAAAGCAATTATGACTTTAATTGTATCAATCCACAGCCTAAACAAATGCTCCACTCTTCTCCACAATGGTAACCCACTGAAATTTAAATTGTTCTAATAATTCCAAGATTATTGAATATTAAACGCTATTAAACCAAATCAAGTCTCCCACTTTCTCATCCTCAAAAATATATTAAATAACAATTTTACCTATAAATAACAACATTTACTCTATCTTGATTTAGCCATATGCAAAGCATGCTGGGTACTAACTAGCCCCGCCCAGTTTCAGTTAATGCAACACAAATCATTCATGTAATCTCAACACAAACGGATTAAGTAAACCTTAACTTGACTTATTCGCTTGACTTATTTAAGTGGATTGAACACAATCAAATTAAGTTAGGACAAAATGTATAGCAATTGTGTTGCATTAGCTCATTTGAATTAAGCAATTTGAACAAGCAGTACACACATTTTTTTCAGTGTACATGCATAAAACGAATGCAATATACTGCAACTGTTGTGTTTACAATATGCAACAATACACTAAAAGTTCAAAAATGGTACATGCCATCTCATACCCTCACTGTGATGACACTTTTCCACTTGCTTTCCTTAATAATCAATATCCCAACGGCTCTGTGACAGATCTTGTACAATAATGAGGACTAAAGCTACCGTCAGTGAAACACAAAAATGTGGAAAAAACATTGCTTTCTTCCATTTTTTGGGCCCAACAATCCCCATAGAGTCTGACAGCATCTTTATGATTCTTGAGAAATTGCCTTTGTATTGCATAATGGTTTATATAATTCAAAACGAAGCGTGATACGCTGCATTTGTTCATAATGTTGTTGAGCATGCTGTTTGTTTTTCTAGCTGTATTTACTTATACATTTACTTTCATAGCACACACCTTTTTACCCAAAATGCAATATAGGAGAGAGTCCTGCGAGGCGTAGAATCTCATTTTCTTTTGGCATACACAGTCAGGAAATTGGTGTGTGTGATATGATAAATTATTAGCGAGCAAACCTTTAGCAGCAGCAGCACGATGCCAGATGCTCATAGCTGTATTACTCTGAGGAAAGCAACACTGCGTCATCTAAATATTCAGCATGTAGCTTTCCAACATGGACCGCAAATGATATGATGGATCCATTTAATAACTCCGCAGATCCAGCAAGCTAAACTATGCCATGAGAATGTTCATGAGAACTCTGCAATAACCGAACCAACGTACTTAATAATTTGATAAATGTTTGGTTTGTTTCATGAAAATAATTACATACACTACTTTGAAATAAGTCTTTCAGGCTCACCATGGCTGCATTTATTTGAATTTTGCGTAAATATTGTGAAATATTATTACAAACTGTTTATACATTTTCTTCTGTGATTTATTCCTGTGAGGACAAAGCTGAATTTTCAGCATCATTACTCCAGTCTTTAGTGTCAGAAATCATTCTAATATGCTGATTTGCAGCTCTGAACTGTTTCAACATTGATAATAATATAAAATGTTTCTTGAGCACCAAAACAGCATATTAGAATGAAAATTCAGCCATCACATGAATACTGTATAATACATTTTAAAATATATAAAAAAATAGAAACAGTTATTTTACATTGTAATAATATTTCACAATATTACAGTTTTTTTACTGTATTTCTGATCAAATGAATGACGCCTTGGTGAGCAGAATCGTAATAATTCCAAACTTTTGGCTGGTAGTTTATTTTTGCAGAAATGTTGCAAACGTTATCAAAATCAGGTACTACATTTTTCAATATTAGAAAATAAATATTTTATACTAAATTCAAATTGTTCTGTTACACTTTATTTTAAGGTGACGTAATTTCATTGTACTTAAAGGCACACTATGTCGTTTATCGCCACTAGATTGACCTATTGACCTAGTGTGTTATTCACTTGGGCGGTTGTTATCTAGGAATTACATACCGCTGGAATGCACGATTGACCAATCAGAATCAAGTATTCTACAGAGCCGTGTAATAAAGCAATGTAACCTAACCACAACCAGTTTCATCAGGGTCTGTGGAAGACATGTGACTTTGCACAGTCCTGTCCTTACAAACTGTCCTTCTTTTGCCTCTCGCTCTCTCTCCGGAGAATGATGTGGCGTTTGTTAGGCTAATACAGCTGCCATGCTACATCATGTGACTGCTGCTGAGGAGAGGAAGCTAAATTAGATCAGGGTTGTCCGTCCAGCAGGCACGATTACTGCAGCCAGCAAACCAGCCAGAACACATCAACAACGTCATTAACAGTCCAGTCCTGCCTCTCTGCCTTCTCCGCAACAAACGTACTGCGGACACTGAAACTGAGACGCAAGGAAAGAGGAATGGGGGAGGGAAACAGCCACCCTCATCGAGATTACCCATAGTCCACCCATTTTCATTGCAAAACATGAAGCGCAATTAACGGATGGGCTCTTTTCTGAACTCCGATCCAAATTAGCTGTGGTCTACTGGGAACTGCGATTCATCACACACCCTGCCAAGAAACCCTCCAAATATCGCTCTTAAAATTCAAGCCTTTGAGACTTTTTCACGATATAAACACAAAGTGATGCACCATGGGTACTCACCACACTATTCCCTGAGCCCCAGAACCAATGGGCTTTAGATTTTGGTACCGTTTGAGAACCGTGAAGGTGGAATCTCCTACTTCCACGCTGTAGAACTGGTTGTCCACTTTGCTTTTGCTCATGTTGTAATGCTGGGCAATGTAAGAAACATCAACTTGTTTGCCAAACCCCTGTGTGGAGAAAAAGATGGATGTATGAGCTGAGAACATCATATAACTTGTGTTTAGACTGTTGATAGGCAGCTCCTAAGCACTTGCAGGCTATTATTAAATAAGTCATAAAAACCAGTGCAATTTGATTCTATGATTCACCTCAATAGTGATATAAACAGTCTGAGGAGGTATGGATAAAACTGTTTGTATTCTCTTCAATAGCACATGATATGAAAACCTACTTAAAGCTGTAAAACCACATATGCGATTGCTTAAATGATCTGCAGACAAATACACAATGTAGAGCTTGGTATTTAGGCCAAACCATACAGTTAGCAACTCAATTAAAATTATTAAATTAAATGAGGTGTCACAAATCAGTGAAGTAAAAAAATAAGATGTAAAGTCTCATCTTGAGATATAAATGAACATTTCAAACGTCTCACTATTTCTCATCTTAATTACACATAATACTTGCGATTGTGAGATCAAGATTAAAGTTGTAAGGGGTATGAAATTATTTCTGTTCCCAGCTAACAGGGAATGTTCTCAGAACGTTTTGGTTACCGTTCTGTTTTTTTTTTTAATAATGTTCTCAAAACTTTAGCACAGAAACGTTGTTTATAGAAAAAATATCTGAAATGTTTTAGTTTAGTTTTAGTCTAAACGAAATTTCAAGAACATTCAAAAGTAACATTTCCAAAATGTTTGCAAAATTACTAAATTGAATGTTTCCTTAATGATTGTATAACCAAGACAGTTCAGAAGACATTCAGACGTTTGGCAACATTAGCAGAACATTCAGAGAACATATTTTTGTTAGCGGGTTACAAACGCACAACATCTAGACATTTTAGTTGCTACTAGAGAGAATATCTTATCTGTGCTTGGCTGAAGATCTCAGATATCGGACTATATTAAATCACACTATCAAGGTTATCAGGGGTCTCTTCGTTCTGGAGTTCATGCCAGCGACGGCACAAGGGCCAACTGTGTAATCGATTGTACTAACTGTCACATAGCGAATATATTTTGGGTATACCAAGGCAGGAAGCTGTCCACATAATTTCACAAGCTAAAATGGTAATTAGTGAGAGAGAGAGAGAGAGAGAGAGAGAGAGAGAGAGAGAGAGATTTAATATATATATTTAAATCTCTCTCTCTCTCTCTCTCTCTCTCTCTCTCTCTATATATATATATATATATATATATATATATATATATATATATATATATATATGTGTGTGTGTGTGTGTGTGTGTGTGTGTGTGTGTGTGTGTGTGTGTGTGTGTGTATACGTGCTTCATAAAGTCTATCTTCATCATGGGAGTCACCCTCACTGCAGTGCCCTCCTATTAAACTGACTGGGCTAATTTGAACCTAATGAGCTAAGATTTGCGGTAATTGCTGCCTTTTATTGAAACAAGGGATAGAGCACATAATATGGTTTGGTTTCATTATTGTGGTGAAATTAGTTCTGTTCCAAATCCCAGTGAGCAGTCTAGATGGCATTTTAAGGCAAAAACTCTTAAGAGCAGGCATGAAACTGAAAATGAACACAGTGCTGTGCTTTTACTCTGAAACACACATCAGACTATATACACTATATTGCCAAAGGTTTTGGGACGCCTGCCTTTACATTCACATGAACTTAATCCATATCCCATTCTTAATCCATAAGGTTTAATATGGCGTTGGCCCACCCTTTGCAGCTATAACAGCTTCAACTCTTCTGGGAAGGCTTTCCACAAGGTTTAGGAGTGTGTTTATGGGAATTTTTGACCATTCTTCTAGAAGCGCATTTGTGAGGTCAGGCACTGATGTTGGAAGAGAAGGCCTGGCTCGCAGTCTCTGCTCTAATTCATCGCAAAAGGGTTCTGTCGGGTTGAGGTTAGGACTCTGTGCAGGCCAGTCAAGTTCCTCCACACCAAACTCGCTCATATGCTAATTTTTTGAGATAGGAATTTTGGGTTTTCATGAGCTGTATGCCAAAATCATCAGTATTAAAACAATAAAAGACCTGAAATATTTCAGTTGGTGTGCAATGAATCTAAAATATATGAAAGTTTAATTTTTATCATTACATCATGGAAAATAATGAACTTTTATCACAATATGCTAATTTTTTGAGAAGGACCTGTAGAACATAAGTAGAAATTGACTATTTTACCCAATATGTTTGTTTGCATTGAATTTATAGTATTGTGTTGTCAGCTTAGCGATGTGCTAGCATCAAAATCAAGTCTCCCGTCCCCCATATAGTAAGTAGCCTGCAGCTGAGCTGATACACTTTTAGGGATATGAAACACACTTGATTGAGGAGTCTGTTATCATTTAGTCATTTATCAAACACATTTATTTGAAGTGACCAACAGTGACAGTCCCTGTGGAGGACACAGAGGTTAAGTGTCTTGCTCAAGGGCATAGTGTTGATTCATGGATCAACCCTTCTGGGATTCTAACCTACAACCTTTTGGTTAACAGAAAAAATCTTTATCCACTAGTCAACTCCGCCTATTGCCCTCTTGACCAGTGATCTGTATGTCTCGCCCAAGGTTTTTCTGACAGGTGATGAGGATCATTTAAAGCCCAAATGAAAGAATGAAGCCCAAGGAACATATGAGGTGACTTTCTGAATGTTTTGCTGTGCTACTGTGATTACTGTACATCTGAGAATAGATACTGTACTTCATATATTATATTATGTAAAAAATATCATTAACAATAAAATATACAGCATTCAGATAATCTGATATTTAATCATTGTGCTTCCACTGTGTCATTTGAGAAAATGTGTTACAATATAGCAGACTATCAATGCAACTTGACTCTTGACTCAAGTCATTCAATCTAGAGCCCTAAATTTAAGGAAGACATACATCTGTGAATTGAAAACGCTCAAAACGTGAAAACACTGTCACAATTTACTTCCCGTCAATTTCATTCCAAACCAATTTTTGTTAATGGCATGCAAAAAAAGAAAAAAAAGAAAAGAAATTTTTAAAAAGTACGACATATGGGTTTGAAACAACATGAGTTTGAATAAATGATGGCAGATTTTTCATTTTTGGCTAATGTATCACTTTAAAGTCAACATGGAAAGGCATCTGCACCCCATTTTATTTCCACACTGTGATGTATTTCAAAGTGAAACAATATTGCGATGAAAAAGTCACTTTCCCGGAAAAAGAAAGTCATGTGGGTTTGCAACGACACATGGGTGAGTAAATGATTCTGAATTTCTTTTTCCCTTTAAGTGCTTTTAATCTGAATGATGAATCTGTATAACTGCATTGATTTTAGAAAACACTTCCATGCATATTTAAAGTGAATTAAGACGCTCTTAATGCATTTTAGGAAACATGACTCTGAATGGCTTGGAATGATCTTGAATTGATTCTGTGTAAGCTGTACATCTTCCTTAAGGGTCCAGACATGCTGCCACCAGTATTCGTTTTAGACAGTGACACATCCATAACAATGACGGAAGTGAATGGAAGTGAATGAATACTCTACCTTTTAAATTTACCTGTATGGAACACACACCTGACAAAAGGCAATCTTCACATCCAGGACAGGAGCACTGCAGTTATATAAGAAACGTCTGTTCATAAATACCTGAAACACAAGGATACAACAAGAAAAAGATCAAAAACTGAATGAACAGATAAATGGTAGGAATTTTCCCTCTAAACTGACATTGAGGTGGCTTTATTCCGTAATGATCATTTCATCTCCAAATGTCCTCATTTCTCAAGATGTTTTTTTTTTTTTTTCGGATAATGATTTGTGCTAAAAGAGAGAAAGAGCTGAGATGATAAACAACACTTTTTTTTCTTTTTCTCACATCTACCATCTTTATTCAGTCTCAAAGCCCCCGGCCTGTGAATCTAACGGCTCTCGGTACACTGAGGATCTATGCATTAGCTCTGCGTATGTGTCTGAGGAGAACCGGCTTTCCAAGAATAGTCGGTGTCATCCAGGAGTCAAAGACAGTATGCTAATTTGATTTGATTATTTCTTCCGCCTGCTCTGCTCTGTTTCCTGTTTTGTTTAGTTTTTTTTTTTCTCAAGGGATGAGGTGGAGCTTTTGGTAAGCGCTGTGCACCCTGCCTTTTAAAGATACCAAAGCCCTGTGGATTAGCGTTAAATATTCATTAGTGTTTTCCAGACTTCATCTCAGCGAGCAGTATCAAAGGGATCAATCCATATAGATGCACAATATGTGGGTCATTTTAACGTTATGAGACACTGTATTTATTTATTTTTTATTCCTGGTTGTTATTATTACTGATTTAATTTGGTGTGAATGTTAAAAATATATAATACTGATAATACTAAATGTGTATTGCAGATTATAACATCAGCCATCAACATAACATTCAGCCGAGCTATTTTAAGTTTAAGTAAATATATATTTATTAATATTGTCAAAAGCTGGAAAAAACACATGGAAATGCATTATACAGGTCCTTCTCAAATTAGCATATTGTGATAAAAGTTCATTATTTTCCATAATGTAATGATAAAAATTTAACTTTCATATATTTTAGATTCATTGCACACCAACTGAAATATTTCAGGTCTTTTATTGTTTTAATACTGATGATTTTGGCATACAGCTCAAAAAATCTCAAAAAATTTGCATATCATGAAAAGGTTCTCTAAACGAGCTATTAACCTAATCATCTGAATCAACTAATTAACTCTAAACACCTGCAAAAGATTCCTGAGGCTTTTAAAAACTCCCAGCCTGGTTCATTACTCAAAACTGCAATCATGGGTAAGACTGCCGACCTGACTGCTTTCCAGAAGGCCATCATTGACACCCTCAAGCGAGAGGGTAAGACACAGAAAGAAATTTCTGAACGAATAGGCTGTTCCCAGAGTGCTGTATCAAGGCACCTCAGTGGGAAGTCTGTGGGAAGGAAAATGTGTGGCAAAAAACGCTGCACAATGAGAAGAGGTGACCGGACCCTGAGGAAGATTGTGGAGAAGGACCGATTCCAGACCTTGGGGGATCTGCGGAAGCAGTGGACTGAGTCTGGAGTAGAAACATCCAGAGCCACCGTGCACAGACGTGTGCAGGAAATGGGCTACAGGTGCCGCATTCCCCAGGTCAAGCCACTTTTGAACCAGAAACAGCGGCAGAAGCGCCTGACCTGGGCTACAGAGAAGCAGCACTGGACTGTCGCTCAAATTTTGCATGTCATTCGGAAATCAAGGTGCCAGAGTCTGGAGGAAGACTGGGGAGAAGGAAATGCCAAAATGCCTGAAGTCCAGTGTCAAGTACCCACAGTCAGTGATGGTCTGGGGTGCCATGTCAGCTGCTGGTGTTGGTCCACTGTGTTTTATCAAGGGAAAGGTCAATGCAGCTAGCTATCAGGAGATTTTGGAGCACTTCCTGCTTCCATCTGCTGAAAAGCTTTATGGAGATGAAGATTTCGTTTTTCAGCACGACCTGGCACCTGCTCAGAGTACCAAAACCACTGGTAAATGGTTTACTGACCATGGTATTACTGTGCTCAATTGGCCTGCCAACTCTCCTGACCTGAACCCCATAGAGAATCTGTGGGATATTGTGAAGAGAAAGTTGAGAGACGCAAGACCCAACACTCTGGATGAGCTTAAGGCCGCTATCGAAGCATCCTGGGCCTCCATAACACCTCAGCAGTGCCACAGGCTGATTGCCTCCATGCCACGCCACATTGAAGCAGTCATTTCTGCAAAAGGATTCCCGACCAAGTATTGAGTGCATAACTGAACATAATTATTTGAAGGTGGACTTTTTTGTATTAAAAACACTTTTATATATATATATATAAAGAAACAAATTTATATATATATATAAGCAATAAGGTACGAGAGTTTGTGCTGTAGCCTATTGTGAGTCGTGACTTATTTGCGATGCAGCACTAGCCTTGACTACCTTATTGCTTTTATAAAATGCTTACCACACAATACAAATGTTAAAGCCAAAAACATATGTATCAAAACAACTATCATGAAGTAAAATCACTAAAAGCCTCCCTGACCATAAACAGCGACTGAAGTTTCATTATTGCGTCATTAGATGGTGGCAAAGACTATCTTTATGAGTGAGTCACTTAGTGGTGAAAACTTTTATTTTGAAAGGACTAAAACTTGTTGTCGTCACGGAACAAGACACAACTGACAAGCGCTAAATTAGCGCTGTCTGTCAGGGCCATAGACTGTATTAAAAAAAATAAAAATAAAATAAAAAGGTCAGGGCACAGAAAAGCCCTTAAGGGGTTAAAGGACAAGATATCACAGCGAACATTCAAATGGATTTTTTATTACGAACATAGGACTGACCTGAAGGAAAATTCTATATCTAAATGCAGGTACACTCTCTCTCTCTCTCTCCCTCTCTCTCTTACAATATGATACAGTAAGCTTCAAGAATATCATTGAGAACAAACAAGCTGTAATAATGATTCAATACATAAAAATCACAATACTGCTGTTTTTACTGTATTTATGATCAAATTACTGCAGCCTTAGTGAGCATGCATTAAAAAACATTTAAAAAATCTCATCAACATATAGCCATAGGCTACCCTGTTTGTTGTACCAGCCATTAAAAATAAAAAATTAAATATAATGTAACCTAGGCTATATATCTAAAATATACAGAGTACCTAAAAGGACATGGTGAAGGGAAAAAATATGAGATGAAGGAAAAATTATTTGTCAATGCGTTGCAGAGCAAACATTTTTGCGTTCTATTGAAAAACTTTTTTTGAAAAACGTATTTATAGATGCTGGTTAGGATGTGTCAGTGAAGCCCAGCACTTGAGGTGATGTTCTTGCTGGTTTTGAGTGGCAGCTTACAGCTGTGTGTGTAAATTGCATGAGGACTGCCTACAGCCCATGTGTGTTTGTCAAATGACTGACATTAACAGCATTGCTTTCATTTCCTTTGCACAGCGGCAGCTGAACCTGCACTGCTGCTGCAGATTCATGATGATAACCTTAATTTTATTGATTAAAATGAGTCAATAATGGAAAGTATGACCCAGAGAGAAGAGAGAGGGAGACATCTTAGAGAGAGGGAGACATCTTAAATAGCTCCTGGTCCAGTAATTTGTGGGTGCTGCTCCTTAATTACTATTTTTCCTTCATTAATTGCTGTCTGGAGTTGGTCTAATAACAGTGCAGATGTGTAAACTTCTGATCAATAGCGAAAGCTTCTCATAAACACATCCAGCATCAAATGAGTGATTATTTTACTGCTTCAGCTGAAACGGTCTTTTACAGATTTATAAATGCCACTTGCCTCTTTTAATAAAAACAACATGCTTTTTTAATTTTTTTATATTTAAATTCCTCCATAGAGTAAATACATTTTACATATTGGTGTAGCAGTCACGAATCATAAATCTCACAATTATCAAGTCGTGTCCTCATTAGTTTAGTATCTGTTCCTTTATACTGAAAGCAATTGATTCAAACATTCAGACAGTCTGTTACCATGGCGGCAAACCAATACTTTTAAACAAATGAACTATTTCAGAAGGAGAAGCACAGCCGTCTGGGAGAACGTCCTACAGATTTCTGAAGGCACACAGTTTTTTATCACTCACAGTGAGATACAAACTCTTGACATATTGAGAAGTTACTGTAAGCTATTTTCAACACCACTAACAGCACCAAACAGCAAATAAATAACACTCTTAAATCCTCCCCCTATCTGCCACTTTCAGAAAACAAATGTACAGTGTGTAGGATCTATTGACAGAAATGCAATATAATATACATTACTATGTTTTCAGTGGTGTATAAAGACCATAATGAACCGTTATGTTTTTATTACGTTAGAATGGGTAATTTCTATCTACATAGCTACGCGTGAAGTCGCTGTTTTGCACAGTCATGTTTATGTTTGCGCCGTTCATGTTTCTCCAGTAACCCTAAACGGACAAACCTATGCAGAGCACTAGCTACTCTCTGCTGTCTCAGACGACAACATCTTTGTCCTGTATTGGCCATCATAGCTTCTCATTGTGCTTTGAAAGGGAGGGGTGAACGGTGGGCGGTTGCAATTTGCAACCTCGCCGCTAGATGGTGTTAAAATTTACACAGTGCACCTTTAAATCATTCCTACCTAAGGCGGATTAGGCCTGGTTGAGCTGCGTTAGTAGCGTGAAACTTACGGTTATGGTAAGGGGCGCGACATTTCCCAAATGTGCTTGAAGATATTAACCAATCACAACACACTTGTCCAGTCTAGCAGTAGTAATCAGAGTGCTTTTCGGAAAAAAGGGCTTCACAGAGACCGGAACTAAAAAGAGTGTCTGAAATCACCCCTATACACTCATTCACTATTTCCTACATTAGTCCACTAATATAGTTCACTAGAGAGAGTGAATGAAAATGAGTGAGTGAATTCTGACACTGAGAGTGCCAGAAAGGCTGCAACTTTTGCATAGTTTGTGCTTGCTGTATAATGATTATTTGATACTTAGCAAACTGGCAGCTCCCGTAGTAAGATCAAAAGATTCATTGTGAAAAGTCTGAGACGTAACGTCGAACATGACTGACTGATAGGAAACTATGTATAAACCTAAATTATTCAATTTAAAAATCAATTAAAAAGTAATTTGATATTAGTATGATATTACACTGTAACCACATTTGACCAGCAGTTTGGAAACGGAAACTCTCACAGTGCATTATGGGTATTCTGTAGCTGCAGTGCATTGTGGGATTGAATGAGTGCACTTGATAATGTCCACTTTTGGACACCACTACAAATTGCTCTCCCCTCGAATGGGGGATATTGCAGCGAATAGGGGGCGGTTTTAAACACAGCCATAGTGTTTCTGGCAGCCTTGACAGAGAGGTGCTGCAATAATGTAAAGTATATGAATAATAATGTTTTTATTTTTAAACATTCAAGCATGACAACCTATTCAATAGACCCCAAAAACAAAATCAAGACTTTGTAAAAGGGCATAATAGGTCGTCTTTAATCATGGCACTGCAATATTTACTTCAGCAGGTTTAAAGTCACATTTTACTTCTGTAAATTGACATATTTCTGAGTGAAACAGGATATTCAGTGAGAAAAATATAGGATGGGGCTTATTTTATCCATCTGAAATTGACTGGATTGTAAAAAGTGAATGCTACATACCAATATATAGGAAAAATATAGATATAGATGTAAGACCAGAGAGAGAAAAAGACCAATCTAAGCTTCTCAACACCTTCGGCTGAAAGGTTGTGTTTACAGCAGCACCAGCTGTGAATGCTAAAATAAAATCACACCACATCAACACTCTCACCAAAGGAACAAAAACAGAACAACGGGGACGTGTTTGTGATTTTTACCGTACAAAATATGAACAAAAACTAGCTATTACATTTTCAGGAAGAAAATGTGAATGGTGCTAGCACATGCTAATCATGCTGCAATGATGCTAGAGGGGTTTTTAGCACATTCTAGTACGGCTGCTAGGGTGTTCTGGGTTGTTGCTAGAGCACTGCAAAGGTGTTGATTATTAGCCCATGTCGAAAGAGCTCTTGCATATTCTGTTCCTTATATCCGTCCCTCTTTTTTTCAATAATAACAGTGATGCTAGACTTAGCAAATGCCACTAATGAATGGACAGCGTTTTATAGGAGAACATTTACTTAAATAGAAAAGCAAATCCATCCAAATCTCATTATTTTAAAAACTCCTATCTTATCTTAAGTTTGGTGTGGTATTTAGTGTGACATCAAATCAATAGCTACTACGGGTTTTAAAGTCTCCATAGCAACATTCAGTATTTCGCATGATCCTCTTAAATGAGACATTATCGATTGCTAAGATAAGATGGGATAAACATATACACACTCTAGACCTGCTCTTCAATAAATATTTGACAGCACGGTTGAGCTGCACAGAAATATTATCTATAAAGAGGAGGATATGGCAAGGTCAGGCGTGATGAATGAGACCGAGAACCGATGTAGAACCTTGATAAGAAAGTGATGAATTACTGAGTGCAAATATGACATTAACAGACACAGGACGCAAGCAGAGAGCAGGAACTCTACCTTCCCATGGGTCCAAAAAGGGCACAAATGGTTATAAAACTGATGCCTGGAGATTGGAAACAGAGCTAGATGGATGCACAAAAAGTATTCATATTGTGGCTCAAGCATCCAACCTCGGGATAATACAGAACAGAGCGAATGAGTTTAATAATACTGAATTGTGGGTAAGCTCTCTCGAGGTATTGAAAAATATTGATTTGGTTAGGGTGCACAAGATATTTTATAAAGTCGATCTTCAAGATTGTCAACAAGGTGATGTATGTGTGTGTGTGTGTGTGTGTGTGTGTGTGTGTGTCTATCATATATACACCGATCAGGTAAAACATTATGACCGGTGATGTGAATATCACTGTTTATCTCTTCATCACAGCACCTGTTAGTGGGTGGGATATATTAGGCAGCAAGTGAACATTTTGTCCTCAAAGTTGGTGCATTAGTAACAGGAAAAATGGGCAAGCGTAAAGATTTGAGCAAGTTTGACAAGGGCCAGATTGTAATGGCTAGACGACTGGGTCAATGCTTTTCCAAAACTTCAGTTTTTTGGGGGTGTTCCTGGTCTGCAGTGGTCAGTATCTATAAAAAGTGCTCCAAGGAAAGAACAGTGGTGAACCAGTGACAGGGTCACTGGCGGCCAAGGCTCATTGATGCACATGGGGAGCGAAGGAAGTTAATGCTGGTTCTGATAGAAAGGTGTCAGAATACACAGTGCATCGCAGTTTATTGCGTATGGGGCTTCATAGCATGCAGACCAGTCAGGGTGCCCATGCTGACCTGCCCACCGCCGAAAGCACCAACACGTGAACATCAAAACTGGACCACAGAGCAAGAAGATGGCCTGGTCTGATGAATCACGTTTTCTTTTACATCACGTGGATGGCCTGGTGCGTGTTCGTCGCTTACCTGTGGAACACATGGCACCAGGATGCACTATGGGAAAAAGGCAAGCCAGTGGAGGTAGTGTGATGCTTTGGTCAATGTTCTGCTGGGAAACCTTGGGTCCTGTCATCCATGTGGATGTTACTTTGACATGTACCACCTACCTAAGCATTGTTGCAGACTATGTACACCCTTTCATGGAAACGGTATTCCCTGGTGGCTGTGACCTCTTTCAGCAGGATAATTCAACCTGCCACAGAGCAAAAATGGTTCAGGAACAACAACGAGTTTGAGGTGTTGACTTGGCCTCAAAATTCCCCAGATCTCAATCCAACTGAGCATCTGTGGGATGTGCTGAACGATCCCTGAAGGCCCCATCTCGCAACATAGAGGACTTAAAGGATCTGTTGTTCTTTTGAGCTTTCTATTCATCAAAAAATCCTGAAATAGGAATACTTTCCACATAAATAGGACATTAAGGTCACACTTTAGAGTCCAATTCTCACACTTAACAAATTAATATGACTTTTGTCTCAATTATCTCCTAATTTACTGCGTATTGATAGTAAAGTAGTTGTTAAGTTTAAGTATTCAGTAGAATTAAGGGATGTAGAAAATGGTCATTCAGAATAAGGCATTAATATGTACATTATAAATACTAATAAATTACCAATATTCTAGTAATACGCATGCAGCAAATATATGATACTGAACATATAATACGAGACTTCTAAAACAATACAAAATCTTACCAAACCCACATTTTTGAATGGTAATATAGGCCTATTTTACCATGTATTTTAATGAAAATGAAACCTCAAAATCGAATTAGATTTTATATATATATATATATATATATATATATATATATATACATATATATATATATATATATATATATATATATATATATATATATATATATATACATATATATACATATATATATATATATATATATATATATATATATATATATATATATATATATATATATATATATATATATGTATATATATAAATACCCTAGTAGCTGTGTGTGCTGCTATTATACCGAAATCTGTTGTTCACGCAGGTGCGCACCAGAGACTAATTTTGTAAAGTGTTTGGACAGCGTGTGAAACCTTTAGTACACGGCAGCCATACTGAGATGAACAGACAGGTGATTTCAGAGCTACAATGAATCATCACCCCTGAGACCCGACAGATGGAAAGTGTACATCACTGAAACTTCATCCCAGTTTCGTACTCTTTGTCTCTTTGTCAACTCAGTGTCCTGAATGGAGAACATTGATTAATTAGTATATTGTGTCTAGAGCTTTCAGGTCAATTAACACTGATGATCTGTCAGAGGATCTATGCCAAAGTGATGTTGTTAATGAGGCGCAGAGCGCTAATGCTAGCATGTCCACAGTTATGCTGTGCTACATCCATCCATTAGCTTTGCAGAGGATAAACAATGATAGGTGTACAATTGGCAACAAAGAGGACAAAAAAACCACAAAAAAAATGCTAAGTCCAGTCTAAGCTGGTTGGTCTTAGATGGTTGAAACTGGATGTAGCTGATTTAAGCTTAAGCTTAACTTTTTAAGTGTTTTTTGTGGGGGGTGGGGTCAGCAGGGAATTCACTGTCCTACACACTTGAAGTATTTTCATTATTGATTTGGGAACTTGCCACATTTTATCTGTTCTTACGCTAGCGTGGCAGTAATAAACCTCAACGGGGCAATTCAGTTTGCAAAACAATACGTAGCGCTGAGGGTTAATCTTTTAGCGCAAGTCGACTTGTGCACCACTGACCGCTGGAAGCTAGTTTTTTTTGTCTATAAAGTTTTAAATATGATTATTTTTCTTACACAAATGCGCCACTTCACTTTAGAAGGCCTTTATTAACCCCCTGGAGATGTGTGGAGCAGTTATATGATGGATAGATGCACTTTTATGGACAACAATTCACTGCCATTATATTGCTTGGATTAGCCAGGACTTTTTTAAGGTCTAGCAACCCCCAATGCTCCAAATAGCAATTAAACATCTAAAAATATCTTTATTTGTGCGTTTTCTGAGAGGACCTTTCCTTTGTCCATGAAAACGATCTCATTTGACCTGACTGACAGATCCGACGCGCTTTAAACAGATGTAGCTCAGTCATTCTTTGTCCGTTTCAAACGAATCATACATAATTTTTATAAGTAGAGAAATAACAATAACTGATTTTTTTTTTAAATATTTGCTCATGTTGATAAACAACAGCACAAACGCACTGTACTTCTAAACTAAAAATATAAAAATACAAGCTAATTCTAAATATTAATAAATAGGCTACTATACGTCTATGAATAATACTAAGATAATTCTAAAACACCCAGCAAGCCTTGACCCTGAGAACCAGAAATGCTATAATTACCATCATACATCTCAACTGAGCTTGATTTGTTACAGCCACCGTCAAATTGCTAGTGTTCGCCAGTATATTAACGAGTAGCATTAGATTCTGATAAGATATGCGCATAACCTTCATAAATATGCAAAGGGAGGTGAGAAAGACAGGACATAAAATAATGCATGAAACTGAAGCTGGATATGATAGTAATGAGGGGGATAAAAACAGATACTCAACCTCTCCCCTTTAATGTCAGATACATCATGTCTGGCTTATGTCTCGAATTTTAATAATATTCAATCATTCTATCTGTCAATCATCAGAGGTTTGGCAGGAATATGTTGTCTGGGAAAAGCTAAATTCTCCTGATATTATGAGATATCAGAGGAAAAGAGGAAATATTGCTCTTATAGGGAGGGGTATGGGATAAAACAAGAGAGCAGATGGAGAAGAGATTCTTTGGCCGGGAGAATGGCAAGGATAATTATGGATGACCTTTAATTACAGAGATTTCTGTTTTAATAATTTTTAATTTAGCCAGGATTACCTTTGAAGGTAAATCAAAATGTGAAACCTCCGAAATTAGAATTGAAGATAAAATGTAACCATAATTACCATAATGATCCCGGATCCGTTTGTATATTAAACTAGATTTTACATTCTGAGTGATGCTTTCCTGTGCAAAGCCCACCTTTTCATGCCTTAAACTCATTCAAGATAGATTGTATATAAAAGGAATAAATAACTTTTTAAAATATGTATTTATATTATAAAATGTATTAATATTTTGAATGAACCTTTATTAGATTTTAGTTAACAATTACAACATCATAAAATCATATAATTTCCAGTTAATATTGGAAATTAGAAACCCAATAAAATTAAATAAAATCGATACAATTTTGGAAAATATTAAAACAAAATTAAATAAATAAAAACATAATTTTATAAAATGTTGAAAAGTTAAGTAAAAACCTGAACTACTGGCTATCTGACCTGCCTCTGATAATACATCCATCTTAAATAAAAACACAACAGGAAGTGATCTCAGACGCACAGGTGTCAACAGGTCCCTGTCAAATTTGTGTTTTGCCCACCTTAATAGCAAAAGAAAATCTCCAGACTCATTATCTTACAAAATTACCATGACAACCAAAACCAGAGTGATGCACAAAGTCCCTGCGGGTGTATGAAGAATACACACAATCAAATTACAGACTTACAAGTGCCTCAAAATCCAATTTTAACCCTTGACAAGACCACGAGAATATGCATTGTAACATTGTCCTAAAAACAGCTGAACAGCAAGATGGTTTCTGCTATGCATCACATGACAGGCTGTCAATGGCAGTGAGGCTGATTTACTCGGGGGAAGTAGCAGGTCATAAAACATTTCTGCTCACCGAGAGCCAATCTGGGCTCTGTCGGCGGGGCTGAGGGCCGTCTTCCCTGAAACAACTGGCAGGTATCTTGTGTGTGTGGGCGGCAGATACCGTAGAACAACATCAGTTGGAAAAAGAACACAGATGTCCTTGCTGCTGTCTGTGTTTTTTATGTTTCAGAGCATGCATATAATGATATAGGGCGGCCATGTTGTCACACAAACACAACAAATAATCACATTTAGCATGCTATTACATGGCTTTGTATTTCTCCTCTAAGTGAATGATTTTCACCTGATGGACTGCAACAATAAAGGTTTACTAAAAATGAAAACGTTTTTCCTTTGCGTTTTCTCGTGTACAGACAACAACAGGGTCAAAACGATCCCCTTTCACACTGATCCGCGAAAACAATTAAAAACTCTGTATTAAGTATTACAGGCCACAAGTTGGTTTTTAGTTGAAAACTGTTGTGTAAACGCCCTCTGTAAATCCCACTGACATTCATTGAAGGATGGACAATGTCCAATACCTATGAAGACTTGAGGGGTTCACAAAACTGAAATAATATAAATATAGACCTTAGACAGGTTAGAAACCATGTTGAATTTAACACAGATAAAAACAAGGCTATCCTAGATCATGTCATTTTCACTTTCCTAACTATTTTATGGAGTATTTGTCTACTGAAATTTTTTTTCTGAAAGATGCTTCATCATCTGAACAATCAGTATGTCGTTGAACACTATATGTGACCCCGGACCACAAAACCAGTCATAAGTCGCACGGGTATATTCGTGGGAAAAGCCAACAATACATTGTATGGGTCAAAATGATTGATTTTTCTTTTATGCCAAAAATCATTAGGATATTAAGTAAAGATCATGTTCCTTGATTATATTTTGTAAATGTCCTACCATAAATATATCAAGACATGTATTATTAGCAGTAATATGCATTGCTAAGGACTTTATTTGGACAATTTTCAAGGTGACTTTCTAAATTATTTCGATTTTTTTGCACCCTCAGATACCAGATTTTCAAAATTGTTGTATTTCGGCCAAATATTGTCCAACCCTAACAAGCCATACATCAATGGAAAGCTTATTTATTCAGATTGATGTATTTAAATGCAATTTCTTTTTTTAAATGACCCTTATGAGTGGTTTTGTGGTCCAGGGTAACATTTGTAATTCTATCCCACACAGCCTCGGTTTCTTGCGTGTCAAAAAACAATATGGCGCTATCTGCGGAATTAAGTCAACATTCTCCATAAGCAGCAGTTCAAAGACGGTCTTATCTAGTATGTCTTTCTATAAAAGAGACCAAAGCTTTGGTATCAGATGAGCATTTCAGACAAAACTGACTGAAATCATAGATGGATGGAGTAAAAACTTACTCTAGTTCACCAGAGCAGAGCTGTGGGCCACAAGGGAGTAATGCACTTCCGTAATATGACAAATTTAGGTGAAACAGAACATTAGTGGAAAATAACGTAGGACAGGATTTAATAAAATATGATATTCGTAGCAAATATTATTTTCCCTGCCTATACTGCCTCAGTAGAAACGAAAATACAATTCAGAGGCAGAGAAACGCATTGCATTTTTATATTAAACATTATGAAAACATCATTTTTTTATAATACCGTGCCGTGATAAATCATGCACAGTAAGACCAGTGACATTTATTAAGTAAATAGTGTACATTTTCCTGTCACGTTGTCTATAAAGGATAACTTACATAAATTAGGCCTAAAAAATGTCATGTGAAAAAAGTTTTTATATGACTCTTATTTCAGGGGTAAAAGTCAAGCAGGGAGCGAATCAAACCTGTCGACTGTTGAGTGCTGACAGTTTCATTTAACACCTCCGCTTTTCTGACTTAGTGTTTTCAACCTTCCTCTGGATTATTCAGCAGTTCTGGAGTCAAACTTTAGTTTTTACACACTCCACACAAACACACGCACACATACAAAAGCATACGTTTTTCCTACATTAATTTTCCCCCAAACGTGCTGACAAAGTTAAAAACAGACCTTGCTGGCTGGCAATAGGATAGAAAAAAAAAACATTATTATTCCAATTATTGCTCCTTGACAGCTATACGATTAAATGGAGAGCCAATGGACACTTTTAGATAAGTCTTACTTCTCATACAACAACTCACAGTTTCATAAGACATCTCAACAATGTCTCAAACTGTGTGTGCTCGCAGTTGCCAAGATACCAAAAAGTCATGTTCTCAATATGAACTATATTTCACATCAAATTCATCCAACAATATTTGAGCTGTAATATTCACATTAAAATTGTACCTCTATACTTTTACTGTACGTCTTATTTATGTCTATTTTTATTTCTCATAATAAATCTTTGGAGAAACACCTGAGCCAGAAATGAAACCCTTAATGAACTTAAATTACGAAACTTCGAACTTCTAACTCTAACAGAATCCTTTCAGAAGATCATAGAAGACACCAAAAAATGCAAGACACTTCAAATCCCTCAAACCTGCCTAATAGTCGGAGCTCTCGCTGGGAAGAGCCGTAATTTGCTTTGTTTATACTGTTAAATCAATGGCAGACATCACTCACTAATTACAGAGAATATTTTGCAGTTGGCTGCACAAATGCATTGCTGGAGTCCAGGCACATGATTGACTAGAGCAGTAAATCAGCGCAAAGAGTTGCGAGATGCCAGAATGAGACTCTCTCTCTTTCCATTTTGTCTCCCTGGGCTTAAATTGCCTTGCTCTCTCTGTTTGGGCCTCTTTTTTGTCAGTACTTGTGCGTGTGTGTGTGTGTGTGTGTGTGTGTGTGTGTGTGTGTGTGTGTGTGTGTGTGTGTGTGTGTGTGTGTGTGTGTGTGTGTGTGTGTGTGTGACATCAGACTAATCCCACTCTAGTTCACGGTTAACTCTGCAGGGTCCTGGATGGATTAATGATATGAATAATTCACATCTTCCCTCACTCACAGTCTGTTCGTTACTCAACTCAATATCCCTACTATTGCATTTTTCTCTCTTACTGCATTGTACAGCATACATCAGCCTCCAGTCTTCAGTGTCGCATGATCCTTCAGAAATCATTTTGATATGTTGTTGATTTGGTGCTCAAGAAACATTTCTTACTTAACAGGTGTACTGCTCACTATTTTGGTGGAAACAGTGATACATTATAGGATTCTTTGATGAATTCATTCAAAAAGAACAAACAAGTCCAAAACAACAGCATTTATTAGTAATAGAAATTGTGTGAAATATTCTGGGCCCTATTTTAACGATCTGAGCGTATTGCTCTTAGGGCATATCCGTATTCATTTTTCCTGTTTAACAACGGAAAAAATGGTCGGCATGCCAGGCGAATGGTCTAAAAGGGTTGTACCTATTCTCTTAATGAGTCATGGGAGTGTTTTGTGCGTAACGTGCAATAAACCAATCAGAGTCTCATCTCCCATTCCCTTTAAAAGCCAGTTTCCGCTTGCACCATGGCGGAATTTGCTAGCGGAAAGACTGAAAGCTTCTCCAGAGAGGAATCCTTTTATTTTTAATATTAAAAAGTGTTTGTGTGCATGGGCTGAAACTAGCAAAAAACACCTGGCCTCGCATTGCGCATATGTTAGGTCTCTCTAAATGTCTTTACTGTCACTGTTGATACATCTAATGTGTCCTTGCTGAATAAAACTTTAATTTGATTTAAAAAATCTTTCTAACACCAAAATTTGAATAGAAGTGAACATGGAAGAAGAAAAAAACTGTTAGTCAGCTGCCTACATAGAAAGCATTTGGCAACATTAGCATTTGGCAACTGCGCTCCTAAAAAGAAGGCTGTTCCAAAGGGCAGGCAGTGTCCCATTCAGGCAACGAAGAGAAGATGAAGATATATGCAGCAGGCTTCTAATCAAAACAAACACAACAACTCAGAAATCAACCCACAGGAGCAACAAAGAACAAAGAATGAACAGAAACAAACTCAGGGCTTAAATTTTCAGGAGATAAGGAGGAGGTGCAGGTAAACATAACCCGTAACCATAGAAACAAACGAGTGGCGGGAAAACTCAAACTCAGGCTGAATGGTATTGCTAATATTATTATGCTAATATAATTTGATAAGATTCTTCATTTTTAGACAGTTTTCAACTGAACAGAAAACGTTCATTTACACAACAAAGGCGTTTTAACTACTTTATATTTAGTTCAGTACTGAAAAGTATTCAGAAAAATATAAATTACATTAAAATGGCGATTTAGCCAGTATTTGCATGTGCTATGAATACTTTATAGTTATATTATTGCATTTTTAGATTCACAAGTGCTCACAATTTTTTCAACAGTTATGAGTCAAAGTTTTATTGTGTACAATAAAATGGCCAATATAAACCAAGGATATTTAACCTTGATGGTGTTTGCATTTTTTAAAACATTGTTCTAAAGGACCTATTATTGGGTAAGCTCTATATTTCTTTCTGTCAAATAGAAACAACATCTGACTGCTGCCCCGGCCGTGAACACACCACCAGCTGGATAACATCAATATTGCATAGCAGTTTCCAAATATGGATCCAAAACCATGCCAACCAGGAACAAAGGCTGGTGAAAATGAGAGGTAAAATCCAGGAGTATGTCTGCATTCCAACACTCCCATTAGATCAGGCCTACATTCAATGCTCGGCAAAATCCCTGCAAAAAAGAATCTACAGACTCGATCTGGATTAGAGATAGGATTTTTTTGAGCTGGGGTTTCAGCGTTAATCTGACAACACGTCTTTGTGTGTGGTTGATCATTAGACCACCGGTGTGATCAGATTATAATAATGGATTTAATGAGGCACATTTCTTTAAAAAAGAACAGCAGCTTGTGATTGTGTGTTATGTAATTTCTCTTTTGGCACTCGGGTAATGCAGATTGATACGGGAATAATGTGATCATTATCAGGTTCAAGTCCTTAAGCTATTCTGACCTGCAAAAGCTCACAAACCCTTTTAGATGAATGTCCCATGGACGAAAATAAAGTGCGGGATGGACAGCACACTGGTCCCTATAATATCCCAGGGCATCTTTATCAAGGAAGGAGAAATAAATAAATATATTATTCATATTAAATAAGTGAATGGGGCAAAAAGACAAAGGAGCTTTTAATGTTATTGAATTGAGTGTGTCCATAGATACTGGACGGCTGAATTAATCTTTATGCCACAGAGAAGAACAGAGCATGCTCAGTTTCTCACTAGGTCAAGAACAGGAAATTCTCTCCCTCGCTCATCCTGTGGGTCATTTTCATTCACTTCAGAGCAAAGAAACGGAAGAATTTGCTTTAATGTACTTTTTTATATAATATAAGGGTTTGTGCACATCAAAATGTGTTTTATGTAAGACAAAAGACTGAAACCCTGGAACAAATGGAGATCCAGTGACTCAGCGATGGATTTTGATGCTTTCCATCAACTTAAAATTAATCAAAACAAAATATGAAAACGGGAGAAAATGTTAGAGAAAATTTCACTTTATTTATATACTAGGTTACACTTTATTTTAAGGTGATGTAGTTGCATTGTACTTACTTAAATAAGTACCGTGTAATATTCATTTACTACTTGTACTTACTTTAGAGTTAGTGTTAGGCTTAGTTAAATAAAGTGTTACCATATACTATTATATTATTTATACATTTTTTAAATTAGATTTTATGTTTATATTAATATGTATATTAATGTATTCATATTTTGAATCAGTAGTTTAAGTTTCAGTTACTTTGTTTTCTGCTTGTCACTTTTATTAGTTTGTGTTTTTATTTCCATTTTTATTTTAGTTTTTGTCATTTTAATACTTATTTTTTTCAGTTTATTCAAAGCAACGTTTCTTATTTTAGGTTTTTTAAATGTATAATTTACTGTATATATTTTATTTTATTTCGACTTGAACGCCGGCATGAGAGTGGCCGCTCTAACAAGGAGGCTAAAGGCTGCAACCTCTAGCGTCAGTCACTAGAGCGTGTCTTGAGATCAGAGGAGTGAGGTTTACTTGCACAGCGACTACTAGCTGGCCTCCGAGCATATGTCAAACAACATGATATTCTAATAAACATGAAAATATAGTGCAGTTTGTTTGAATTAGTTTAGTATATTTTATTGGTAACACTTTACAATAAGGTTGTAACATTAGTTAATGCATTAGTTAACATAAACTAACCATGAACATCACCTCTGTTCAGCATTAGTTAATCTTTGTTAGCGTTAGTTAATAAAAAATACAGCTTCATGTAAGTTCACAGTGCATTAACTAATCCTAACAAGATTTTATTAATGCATTAGTAAACGTTGAAATTAACATTAACAAAGATAAATAATTAATGGGTGGGAGGAGCAAATAACAAACACCGCCTACTAACAGTCAGTCATGATGTCTCTCCTATTCACAGCATTCATCACGCACCCAAACTCTCTGCAGTGACTCAACGAGTTTCTTAGCAACTGCCGAAACACTCAAGATGTCAATAGCAATGTTCTCCACCACTATGACTATGATTCTTATTATCTTGTCAGTCGTTTGACTTGCTGTACCACCTTCATCCTAAAAACAATAGAAGAAAACATGTTGAACGGTTGAGCTCACAATGGCAGATGTCTTGAGTGTCCAAAGCAAATGTCACTCACTGTTCTGTTAATATCAAATCTACCTTTACTATCCATCTATCTATCTATCTATCTATCTATCTATCTATCTATCTATCTATCTATCTATCTATCTATCTATCTATCTATCTATCTATCTATCTATCTATCTATCTATCTATCTATCTATCTATCTATCTATCTATCTATCTATCTATCTATCTATCTATCTATCATTCTGTACCATCCATCCATCCATTCTGAAGTTTATGTGATCTCCCACTTCTTTGTCCTGCTTTTTGACAGTTTTTTTTGAAGTTCACAGAATGAGAGCAAAAGAGAGTCCTGCTTTAGCCAGCGTTACGTGTCCTCTTCGGGAAACCAGTCTATTTTAAATGACCCTCCTGTTTGACACGGTGCAAATATGTCACGTTTCAGTTAGCTCACAGATCCAGAATAATTAAACAATCAGGTCGAAAAAAAAGCTATAATGTTCAACACATTTCTGGGAACCAGCGGAAACTTTCGGTTTCAAGCACTGATTCATTCATTTCGCTTCATTATTCAGGAATATCGGAGGTGCCAGTCACATCATGCAATAAAATTGTTTAGGAAAAAAATAAACACTACTGTTCAAAAGTTTCAAGTTAGTGAGAAAGGAAATTAATACTTTTTAATGAACAAGGATGCATTAAATTGGTCAAAAGCGGCAGTAAAGGCATTTATAATGTCATTTTTATAAATAATTCAAATAAATTACCATTTTTACTGTATTTAAGGTTAAATTGATTGTGATTAATCGCATCTAACATGTTATATTTACAAACTTGAGTTAATACAATAAATTCTGCTGCCTCATTTTGGCCAAATGGCATCATCATGTAAGAAGGCGATCCCAGAATTCCCTCTAGCGTCAGTCACTAGAGCGTGTCTTGAGATCATAGGAGTGAGGTTTACTCAGTGGAAAAGAAATGCATCAATATAGTCATTCATTAGTACTGAAAATATCAATAAAATATACAAAACTAATTCAAGTGAACTACACAATTATTCTAATAATATTTATTAGAATATCATGTTGTTTGCCATATGCTAGCATCAAACTCTATTGCAATCAGTATTAAGTAAATCTAAAAATATTACATTGAAAATAATTGAATAAATAAAATAAAAATAGTAAATTATAAAAATAAAAACAAATTGAAATGTTGCTTTGAACAAACTGAACAAAATAAGTTTAAAATTATTATAAATGACTAAAACTAAAATAAGAAATTGAAATATATATTTCAAATTTTATTTGTATTAATTTTAACACTATATATATATATATATATATATATATATATATATATATATATATATATATATATATATATATATATAGTATAACAATCATAGCAAGCTGTTTGTGTGTGTGTATTTACAGCTCTTGCTGTGTGTGTATGTGTGTGTGTGCTTTTAGTTTCTTCTTTTCTGCTGTGCACCGGAGGCAAACCTTAAGTCGGCTTACAAGCATCACATAAATATGCCAGTAATTCCACATTGGTCCCATATTTCTCGTCTTTCCTTCCTCCCTCTTTCTCCTCCCCCTCTCCTGTTCCCTCTCCCTCTCTCTTTCTCTGTCCACGGTGCTGTGGGGAACCTGAAATCCTGTCAAGTGCGCTCCGCAGCAGCAGATGCATTCAACCAAACACTAAAGAAAGACATTCAGCCGAACCTCCCAGCTCAGAGCGGAGTGGAAGTGGATGGCTTGCAGTTACTTCAGTGAAATATTTAGAATGACAACGGTAAATTTTCACGACCTGAGAGTTTAAATAAGCCTCTATAACCAGCTGATCGTTTAGAAAGATAGTCAAATGAAGTGAAACATTTTTTTTAAAGGCTAAACTCAGTTTCAGGAAGACAAAGTGTGTAACTTCGTGTTCCTCGGATGACAGAGGCAAATCTCATTGAGAAATACAAACACAGTGACACACACTTTCTAGTGTCTGTAATTAAACACACACATGTAGTAGATACAAGAGTGGAAGGAAAGCAGTCACCAGGACAGGGGGTTATCCCGGGGGGAACAACATTTGTCCAAACACTTGTTTGGATGACTATTTAGAAGAACACAAACAAAGCGCAGCGATAATAACATCTCATTAGTGTGCTGAGGCAATTAAAGTTGTCTCTTGCATAACAGGCTCTGCCACTATAGGGCAAAGCAAAAACATCTAAATTATTCACATTCCTGCAGTCTGATTAATGATGCGGCCATTGGACTAATTTCAAAATACAGAGAGGAAACAACTCAAATGCTGAAAGAATGATTGTGGTTTAGATAGTCTTGAAGGAAAGAGTTCATTTTACAAACTTTGAATCATTTTGGCTGATTCACTACAAGTGAATTATCTATCTATCTATCTATCTATCTATCTATCTATCTATCTATCTATCTATCTATCTATCTATCTATCTATCTATCCATCCATCCATCCATCCATCCATCCATCCATCCATCCATCCATCCACCTTCCTATCTATCTATCTATCTATCTATCTATCTATCTATCTATCTATCTATCTATCTATCTATCTATCTATCTATCTATCCATCCATCCATCCATCCATCCATCCATCCATCCATCCATCCATCCATCCACCTTCCTATCTATCTATCTATCTATCTATCTATCTATCTATCTATCTATCTATCTATCTATCTATCTATCTATCTATCTATCTATCTATCTATCTATCTATCTATCTATCTATCTATCTATCTATCTATCTATCTATCTATCAACCACCCATCTATCTACCTTCCTATATTATATGGTGGGGTTTCAGGGTAACATGCTGAGTCTTCTTCAGTCTTTCCCAGGCAGTAAACACACTTGTTCATTCATCCCTTTCTCCTCCCTAATCAGCATGAGACCAAATTATAACGGACGGCAGGGGCCAACCCACTGCCTGACCCCTCCGCTTCTCAAGCGACAGTTCTTTTTACACCATTTTTCCTGAACTAATGTCCAGTGCTTCCTAATATTCATCTCTTTTCCATTCTGTGCCTCAAGCTTGCTGTCTCCAAACCACAAACCACTTTCTTACTTTAAGGAAACCCGGAGTACTTCGCTCCCAAATACAACCATACAGTTATCTCAGGAACCCCAATACAGTGAAATGATACTTGCTAAGAACCTTTCAAAACATTTTCTGTACTCTCACTGAATGTTTTGAAAAGCTATGAGTCATTTTAAAGTCATTTTGAGATTTTCTTTAAAATGTAAAGTGCCTTATAAATAAAATGTATTATTATTATTATTTCTGTTTCAATGTGAAACAAATATGGCGTCTTCAGTGAAACTGCAGTAAACAAATTCAGGATGGACTTCAGATACTTGGAAATGAGTGAACATTCCAGGAGGGTTTATACCTCCATATCTTAAAAAAAAATACATGTTATATACATATTAAGTATATAAAGTGATTGTAACACAGTTCGTAGATATGGGAAAAAGGAGGCGGGAACCGGAGAAACATCCAACACAACTTTAATAAATAAATAAACACAAAATGAAAGTAAAATGCAGGCAGCCCCTCCGGACGACTGCCGCACACACACATAACTAAACGTAAACAAAACATAACATAAAATCCAGGCCTGGTCCTCTCTCGTCCTTCACTGTCATCGCTCCTCCTTTTATGTGCCCAAGCTCCTCCGTGAGACACGAGACCCCGCCCCGGTCTCACAGTCCCTCGGCCTCGTCCCGCTTGCCACAGTGATACTCTTTCATTCTGAATGAACAACAATCAATTTCATTGGATAAAACTCATACTGTGTAGCATCTGAGAGATACAGTATAGTAATTCAAAAATAGCTAGTGCAGATGTTCCAGTGGTTTGACATCCCACAATTCCTGTCCACATTAATACTATCAGATAAATCCTTTGCTGACAGCTGCAGTATTCCCTGCTTTAATCACAACTCTCTCTAAACTGAGCTGAGCATGATGAATTACACTTTCTCTCCTGTGTGTTGCAAAAAAAAAAGAGTGAATACACTCTCTCACATACACACAAACACCTATAGTCACTAAAATATATAGCACACACCTAATAAAATCAATTAAGGCGAAAAGCGAAAATCAATTTATGTAACTGATTTAAATTCATGACATTTACACTAATGCCTCTGGGGATTAATTTCTCTGACAAAACAATGGGTCAGACACATTAGTCAGCGTGTCAATTTGACACTGTATAGTTAAGACTCTTAAACAACACTGAATCTACATTTTATGTGCTTAGCAGACGATTTTGTCCTCAGCAACTTACACTGGATTTACGATATACATTTAATCAAACCCATGACCTTGCCGTTGCTAGTGTCATGCTCTACTATTTGAGCTTTAAGATGATATCTCCAACAGTAATGATGTTTTAATTTACTGTACTTAAAGAAATAGTTCACTCAATTATCTCAAATCTTCACAATCTGGCATGTCACAATCTTATTACTTCATTTTCAAATGAACAATTAAATCATAAATTTAAAAGGATTTTACGCAGGACCAGCGCAGTTGGAAAATGGATGGTTGATTGATTCAGCTGGGGATGCCATCTGGCAAGACACAGGAATTCATTCAGCACGCGACTCTCGCAGTGCATTATGGGTATTCCCTAGCCGCTGAGCGTACATCAGTTGTACACTTGTTATTGCGGTGCATTGTGGGATTGAACGAGTGCACTCAATAACGTCCATTATGCTTTCGGACACCACTACAAATGGCTGTCCCCTCAAATAGTGCCCTATTTAAAGGTGCAATATTTAAGATTTTTGCAGTAAAATAGCCAAAAACTACTAGGCCAGTGTTATATATTTTGTTCAGTTGAGTAAAATATCCCAAATGTTTCCAACTGTTTGTAAATTGTGAGAAAATTGCGATTTTTAGCCAAGGAACCGGGCGGTGTGAGGGAGTCGCCTGTCAATGACGGTTTCCCCTTTTACTGTCGTAACATGGCAACAGACGTGGACAACTGCGTAACGTCTCGCGGCACGCTGTTGTAGTTTCGTTCAAACATTATGGACCATGGCAAGCAGACTTTGGAACAAAATGAGAAATCAAAAGCGGACCAGTATAAACGTGGCGTTTCGAGACGGAGAGAGCTTCGCAACAAACTTCGACTTGACAGAGATGCCGTTCTTGCATGTGCTTTATTAGAATTTATAAAATCAATGTTATGTAGCTTAACACGATGAAATATTAGAATAACATCAGTAAGATGTTCTAATGTTGACATAGCTTACTGCAGTTTAGATAGTGTAGACCAACTGAAACCACTGCATTTCCTCACAATTTTCATTTGTTAAATAAAATAAAGTTCGGTAGAATGAAATGTCCTAATTCATTTATATCCCTGGGACTCACGTGTAGCGCTGATTCATACCTGATTCGCGCCCTGCTTCATACCACAGTCATGTTAAAAAAACATGAATGCAATCACTGATCCATAAACATTATTTCCCCATAAAAATGATCAGATCCATCAGTCTGATGACAACTTCCATGATTCCACTCTCATTCACTCTGTCATCAATCTACGCCTATGTTATTGTTTTAAAGGGGTTAGCGACCCCTAGCGGCGATAAATACATAGTGTAGCTTTAAGGGTATGAGGCGATTTCGGACACAGCCATAGCTATAGCACTGTGCAAGCTTTGGGGGTGCTGATGTACTCGATCTTCTCCATCTCTGATTTGATCACCCGTAGTAGGCTTTTTGATATATTGCAGATACAACAAAATATGCTGGGGGCCATGCACATTTTGTGAAAATTATCAAAACTGCTGGCAGTTGCTGACAACCCTTTTGTTAAAAATGCTGGCGGGAAAGAGTTAATATATCCATATAGCACAAATGCAAGGTATCACTATAAAATAATAACAAACACTAATCTACGACATGCAGTTGATGCAGTGCTACTGGATTAACAACTACAGAGAGACTATCAGTTATATAAGACCAAATCCTAGTGAACAACTGAAATTATATAAACAAACAGCAAGCCAATAACTGCACCATCTGTCATTTCAAGCGCTTCCATCAAATGCGTACCAGAGGATTGTAGATTAACATTGTTTATAGTGTAAAATGAACATAAATGTCTTTTTGGCATAGGAATTGATACCAATACTGATGCCGATTGTTTTTTCTGCTTTCTCATATTTAATTAATATAATTGAAATTTGAAATAGAATATATATATAAAAAAAACATTTCTTTCACCACACACATTTAGCAAACTAAGTCATGATTAACTTTCCCTTTGAAGTGATGCAGGAAGGTCAAACATGAAAGTGGAAAGCTATTGATAATGTCATAGAGTTTTTCATGCTGTGGGCTGCTGTGTTCAGTAACCTCAGAATCAATCCCATCAGCCTTTGTGGTATGTATCTGAAAACCATCGGCTTGCACAGGAAACATTCTCCTTGGGGCTGAAATTCTGTGCTGACGGTAAACATTATTTTACAGAGTATAGAAAATGCTAAATCTCTTTACGGTACACTGGAAGCTTGTGGGAGTACAGGCTAAAAAGCTGAAATTCTGTTCAGGTCGTGTGGGCCTGCTTTTACAGCATAAAAGAGAGCGACTGATAATCAGAAAGCGAGTGCTATAGATGTCTAGTCAATCAGAACAGGAGCAGGTGGAGCTCGGTCTAAAGCCACACCCCTCCTCTCGCATAATTACAAGTATAATGAGCATCCTGTCACACCACACCCACAAATGACATCATCCATCATACGCCAGGACAATGAGTCCCAAAATTCATGGGCAAATAATTTTGTTACTTATCCTTTAAAACAGCCCAAATATCAATTTTTTTAAACATATAAATATATACATAAGACAGTGAAAATGTGTATGGAAAACAAATGTTAGGGTTTAAAATCTGTAAAACAAACTAAATAGTCCTAAAATAGCCAAAAAATATTATAGTAGTTTATAAAATTAGGTGTTTATATTGTATTTTTATATTGGTTTATGTTCCTCTTAAGTAGTCTTAAAGGGATAGTTCACCCATAAATGAAAATCCTGTCATCATCTACTCATCTACACAAAAAATATATATATATATTGAGGAATATGGGTAACCAAACAATTGATGGGCCCCTTCGACTACAGTAAGTATGGAAAAAATTACTACGGAAGTCAACTGGGCCCATCAACTGTTTGGTTTCTGGCATTCTTCAAAATATCTTCCTTTGTGTTCAACAGAAGAACGAAATTCATACCAGTTTGGAACAACTCGAGGGTGAGTAAATGATGACAGGATTTTCATTTCTGGGTGAACTATCCATGTAAGCCCTTAAAGTGATAGTTCACCTACAAATATATATATTTAGTCATAATTTACATGGCGATGATGGATTATTACAAGCAATATTGTCAGAGAATAATTTTAATAAATTTAAGCCTGTTTGCCTGGTCTTATGTTTGTTTGTTTTTTTTTGTTGTTTTTTTGTCCTTTGAGCTTGACAGCCCATGGTCCCCTTTGAAAGCTTATTTATGCCACAGAATAAAATATAAAAAAAGTAGTTGTGACTTCTCACAATTGTGATGTTTTAAAAAGTCAGAATTGTGGGATGTAAAATGTGAGATAAGAAGTCGCAGTTTTTATACTTTTAGTCCATGGCAAAAATAAGCTACAATACTGCCTATTTACTTTCATTAGCCTATCAAAATATTAATTTCAAATCATATTGGTTTAAAACTGATGTCAGAATTGCCCATTTAAGCCTTTTTGGTTGTGTGATTTATAGATTAGAACTAGTCCCTCTAAAATGCCAACACTGTATGAGGAAAAAAAGACATTTAACTTAATAATAATCAATCTTACAAAAATAATGAGCATCCCTGAAAATGTGCCATGGCACAAGCCAATGTTTCAAACATTGACATTAAAAAGTGTTGATAACAGCAGACTGGTAATACTTGATATCATTCCAATAACATTGATACATTGTGTTCCCTGGTTAGCACTGACATCATCTACAAATGGCTTTGACCTGTAACACGCCAAATATAGTTGCATAACGTGGGCATGCGATAGAAACATTACAACACTGAGATGGCTTAACTGGCGTCGACTAATCCTAACCACAATCAACCAGAGACAGAACAAGCTATTGGCTCCAAAACATCAAATATTACGTGGGACTGTTCTTTGACAGTACAGCAGCAGAGACTAAAATTGCGAGTTTGAAATCCCGTCTACAACTAGACATGTCGTTTTTCATTTTAGACCTCAAACATCATAATACTGCATATATGGTAAATAAACTGCAACTAGCCAATCATACAAAATGCTACTTTTGCTTTCCAATGGACGTGGCACAAGAAATCAAGATTCATAGAGGTTACTGATCCAACATGAGTGCAAACAATAGCAAAATTTGCACACAAACGAACAAGCAAGTCAATAAATATTAATGAAATAACAAGTTTAACCCTGTCTATTACAGTGGATTACATTACTGGATGGGTCAAGCATATATTTACAATAAAACTATTCAGGTAAAAGAGTTCTTGAAAAACAGGGATGATTCCCAAGGAGCGAGGGAAGGTTTGCTGAGCCATCCAAGTCATGTCCAGCCAGCTTCTCTGAGCTCTACACAAGTTCATTCCCAAAATCACTCTAGTAATCTTTCCAAATGTCAGCACACCTGGAGAATATGAGAATTCAGATGATCATGGCGACCCCTGACACTAACCCGTGAGCCGATACTAACCAGGGCACCCACTGGTATGTGATTTAACAATATACAGACACAATAGAACAGCCTAATTAGCCATATGGGGATTTGTCCATGGACGTCCCTCAGAGCTATGCACTCCACCTTGCCAAACCCTGCAGTAATTGGTCCATTTGAACAGAGTATTGATGTTTAAAAGCCACATTATGCAGTTGCATTAAAACAAAAGCATAGCTGCTTAAATGGGGCTGTATGTAAGAGTTTTCATGTATTAATCACTTTTTGTATTGCCAATGTGTGAACAGCTTGTAACGAAACTTAAAAAAACAAGACCTTCCCTGACTTCCTAGGTTGTCTATGAAAGCCTGTAGACTGATTTTTATGTGAAGGACTCAGGCTGGTTTCACAGGGAAAATCCAAAGGATGTGACGGTTACCCACGCTCCCGAGAGCCTCTCTTCTGTTCAATGACACATGCTTGTACAATGTTCAGGATAATGCCGAAAGAGCTGTTCTGTACTGTTACGTCAATGGGTCATGCAAAGAAAAGGGATTAATTCAAACAATAGCAGGGACGGTACCACCATAGACATTGAGGGGGACAAGTCCCTCGAATGGCCAAATTGCCCCCCTGGAATATTTGATATTCTTGATGCTGCTCTGCTTTACTCCATTAGACACCGCTCTGTTTCTTGCTACGATGACAAAAAAGTAAAATGTAAAATTTTTAGGTTGGTCTGTCTCAGCGGTCTAACAGCGCTCGTCACGGTCAGAATGAGTGAGATGACCAATCAAATCAAAGAAGGCGGTGCTTACCGTTAGTGCGAATTCAAACGTGACACTTTAGTTTTAGCAATGAAAGAGTCTGTCGTAAGATGTAAGTAGCAAAACATTTAATATTTGACAACTGTTTTATGATAAAAACTTTTAGCGACCAACAGTAATATCAAGTGACGCAAACTACTTGACATTTTCTATGACATTTCACCATTTTGAACTGAAAATATGACATCTGCCTATTCATGTAAATCATAACTGAATTTGACGTCATGAAAAACATTTAGCATTTTTACATATTAGGCAGAATGTGTGCATATTTTTTCAAAATATTATTCGCAAATAGTTTACCTTAAATACAATAGAACTGTAACTTTTACCGTTCTTATTTGTTTTCTTATTTCCTTACATCTCTCTTAATCCTTTAATAATTTAATTAATTTTAATAAACCAATAAGACAAATACTTACACCAATAAAATATTTATGTATTCATCTAAACATCTCTCTCAGCAACATACGGTGTCGAGATGTTCGCTTCAAAGTATTTCCAATTTTTTACTTCTAAGCGAAGAAGGAAAATGAAATTCACCGTGGGTGGGTATATCAAGGTCTTGAATCACATTCAGTCTCTTGTATGTTATGTGCGCACGAGAGCGATAACAAGCAAAAAGTTGCTGTCTGCAGTTCACTTAATGGCCACCAGTCTCACAAAAATAAAATAAAAAACCTTTCTTAATTCTATGTATAGCCCCTTGTGCACTAATAATGCACTACTGTTCACAATTGAATGCAACAAAATGCATTATATTCCATTTTTAAGCTCACAATACACTACACAAATACCTTCAGGTCAAGGAAGTTTAATGCATTAATTAACGCCATTTTGAGCCATAAGAGCCATTTGTGTTCTGCGTCGAAAATATATATGCGCTTTTGCATTTTTAATAGCTTTTAAGACTGTTATTCCATGCAGTCTTATGAAAAAATGATGCACTAAAGTGCATGAAAACGTCACATCCTGTGATTTGATGTTGATGTGTTATTTCAAACCGGAAACCAAAAATAGCCCTAAAACCCGCTTACTTTCATCATGTGAAAAAACAAAACAAAAAACATATCTAAAAATCTGTTTAAGTGTTTAATTTGAATAGTTATTGAAAAATTGTTATATTCAAACATGGGTTGGAATAAACAAGTAAATCAATGCACAGAAATATAAATTATTATCAATTTGTGCATCCTTAAAATAAAAATAAAAATCAAAAAGACACATTTTCTGCTTCCTGTTTAGTAGCCTACCTAGTACCTACATGAAAAAAACAGCCAGGTGCATTTACCATATGCCCCATCTCAGACTCCAGGAATAACTCATATGCTTTTATAACAGTGTAAAAATATTAAATGCACGGAGAATTGGGAATTTAACAGCAATAATTTAACATAATTCAATCAAATGAGCCTCTTTAAGTAGAATAGAGCGTTATATCATAATTAAACAGCTTATACATTAACCTGCATTTGCATATACATGTCATTGTTTTGACTCCACATTCCATCATTCCATATTCTAACAAAGGCCTGGCGTCACTGCAAACAGGACATATGATGCAGGACCGCGAGTGATGCAGGAAAAACATGGATGGATGTGCGCTCACGCGCTCAGATCTGGTAAACACCGGAGAAATCCTGCTGTTTACGGGTCTGATCGTTCTCGTGCGCACTGCCAATCGTGACGGATCATTTATTTTCCTTTGCCACAAAGGCATCGACTTCATTAACCTTCATAGCGATCAATATTCATCACCCCACCCTTCAGGTTCCCGCATCAACATCTCCCACCGACCGACCTACCATTCCGTGCCAGCTGCCCGTCCGACGTTCCCGGTCCGGTGACAGTCCAGTCCTGTTCAAAACATGCCGGTAGGCGACGGTTTTAAAGACCACTGTGAGGACGAACCAAACAGATATAAAGAAAGAAAGCTAGTTCAAATAAAAAGACAAGGATTAAAGCCTGAGTTTGCGATGCTGAATCACTGCGCGCTCACCATTGTGCTGCAGGATGCTGCCTGTACCATTATGGATCCTACCAGCGCAGGGATGGGAAGAGGAGGGGGTGCGGGAGACGGGTTGCCGTAGCAACCGGAGGGAGCGCACGATGACGTCAAAGCCGAGAGTGGTCTCATAGGAGTGAGGAGATGGAGAGGAGCGGCGCTCTGATCTCGCATCTGTAGATTGGTGGGCTTTTGCGCACATGACCGCCGCCTGCGTGTTTGGAGGCGGGCAGTGAGCAGACGGCATCACAGAGCATGCGAATCATTTTATACAATCGGTTCGTTCGGATAGTTCTTTCCGGTGAATCAGTTCAAAGGAATCGATTAACAAGTTCTTTCGATTCATTCATCAAAATGTATCCCACGCACGATAGATTTGTAATATTAAGGTCTTATATTAGGCTAGCAAAGGCAACACGAACTAATTAATAGCCTATAATAGCTAATAGTCAACAACCTTAGACGCCGCGTTGTTAGCAGTGTTTAGTCTCCTAGCCTATGTTAGGCTAAATAATTTAAAATGTGTAGGCTAAAATATTGTTTGTAGTAAATTGGTCGTAGCCTATTTAGTGATTTAGTGTAAGTTTATGCCAAACATTTTTCCAACATGCTCGGTTAAATAAAAATGTTAAATATGTGCATAATTTATTGTTTACACGTTTCTTTTCCAAACTTCTCCCTTTGGGTTTGGATTACAAAGAATCGGTTCAAACGAACGAATCATTCGCGAATCTCACATCACTAATCGCCAAAGTACTGAAAAAAATAGGGCCAATAAACATGATTGTGCCATAGGCACGAGGCTAGTTGCATGCATAATAATAATAATAGTAATAATAATAATAATTAATTAATGTATCCTATCCGTAATAATAATAATTATCTCTAGTTAGAATAAACACATATCTGGTTTATCTTATATTTTTCTTATTTCAGAATAGATCAAATTTACATTAATGCATTTAGCAAATGCAAATAAAAAAAGAAATGAAATAAAATACAGTATACAAAAAGAAAAGAAAAGGGTTTTTAGTTATTTATTTTGCTTTCTTTTCTTTTCATTTCCATGCTCAAGACCACTGCAGACATGCAGTAATGTTGCAACTGGAAAGCACTGTAAAAAAGAACACAGAAATGTTCTGGTAATTTCCTGCCAGGACATTATCCAGTAAGTTTACGGAAATTTCTCTTAACCCTTAAAACACAACCTAATGCAATGAGTAATTCAAAATACAGGTAAAACACCTGTTTTTTCAACTAGAAAGGTATAGATAAACCGTGAGTGAATTTGCATTAACATACATTTATAGAGTTCCTAACTAAAAAGCCTCCAGGAACAGTACTGTCACACAAGAGCTGTGGTTAGAATGACGGACAGCCCCAATTCTCAGGCAAGCTGTCATCATTCTAAATGTATAGAGCAGTGTCAAGTGGCAGAAAATGCTGAATACGCCAGATGCTTTGGCCGTCTATCTTAAAATTACTGCCTTGTCTCTCTGAGTATATTGCTTTAATCATATCAGCCCTCATTTGGGACTATATCCAACAGCCTGTGCATAAAAATGTCCTATGATGCCCTCTCACACTTTTACACCCCCAAACCCTTTAGTGAATCTGGCGCTCAACTGGGACTTTCCTCGATGCTGTTGTTGCAAATTAATTAAAATCAAAGAGCTTTCTATATTACAGCGCAGTTGTCTCAAATTTTGTGACAGAACAAGCAAAGTTCCTCCAGCATCTAAATATCGACCAAGCCGTGCTAGAGTGAAGTGGGCCACTTTGAAAATCAAGAGCACTCGAGAAAATCTTTACGTAATATCATTATGGAAATTATCGACTGCAGACATTGCCAATGCTGTGCAGGGGAAGTTATGAGCCTCACGTATCTAATCAATCCACATGAACACAACTGTGTTTAACATGTCATCTCTTATTGTTGAATTTCCAGCTTTCAGATGCAGTATTTGCTTTACAAAGAGAGCTCTGTTACCCTCTGCAGAGTGGCACATAAAAAGGCTTTCAGTGTTATCGAGGAGAATCAGATACATATTTCATGATTGTTGGAGAACATGATTCCATTTTGATAGTGCTGAATGTATCTTAGTATTCGTAACTTAGTATTCATTCCACACACGAAAAAAGGAAAACTGAAATTCGTATTCAAGAATGAGTGAATATGATATGTTATAAACAACACTTTCAAAATGATCAGTCCTCCTGTGCAAAGATGGCTTTTTATAATGACACCATAATTCCACTAGGGGGCGTGTCTTGCATTATACATGCAAAAGCAACAGAACACTTAGTGGAAGGAAGCCATTAAGGCTCAATTACTTCCTGACAAACTTGACCTCTAGCTATTGAAAGCCAACTTTCAAGCACTGAGTGATGCTGATAAGATAATTTATGACTTTTATGTTTCTCTGTTGATCTTTTTGCGTGTTACTTTCTCTAAATAACATACAAATATGCTTATCAGTTGCATTTATTTTGGCTGCTATGGCCCTCATCACTGCAAAGGGAATGTTGCTATTATGCAGAGCACCTTAAAATATTCTCAACATACTTCATCATACACCATCAATCATTGTCATTGTAATGCACAGGTGGTGATGATGACCAGCACATGGTCCAGACAAGGAAATACACAAATGTTTTTTGCATTACTCTGCCTCTGCATAGATTAGAATAACCACTTTCTGAGTACTAGGAAATTGCTATTTACATATACATCTGGAATCTGGATCGTAAGCTACATGAGATTGTTTTGTAATTACCTCATTGCTTTTAGTATAGGCCTACTTTCAGTGTTTGTAGGTCTAGATATTTCAACATGATTAAACCAGATGGATATCGTTTAAAAGTTTGAATTTGGTTACGCTTAATTTCAATAGTTCACTTTAGATATTCTACTAACTATAAGTAACTTTGCAATTACATGTCAACTAACCCTCATTAGAGTATTAGACTGTAGTAGACTGTGAGGTTATGTGTTGGGGTTACAGTTAGTAGAATAAGTTAACATAATTGCCAAAAGTTTTGGGACGCCTGCCTGAACGTTAATGACATCCCATTCTTAATCCATAGGGTTTAATATGGAGCTGGCCCACCCTTTGCAGCTATAACAGCTTCAACTCTTCTGGGAAGGCTTTTCCACAAGGTTTAGGAGTGTGTTTATGGGAATTTTTGACCATTCTTCTAGAAGCGCATCTTTGAGGTCAGGTCTCATGTTGGAAGAGAAGGCCTGGCTCGCAGTCTCTGCTCTAATTCATCCCAAAGGTGTTCTGTCGGGTTGAGGTTAGGACTCTGTGCAGGCCAGTCAAGTTCCTCCACACCAAACTCTCCCATCACTGTCTTTATGGATCTTGCTTTGTGCACTGGTGCGCAGTCATGTTGGAACAGGAAGGAGCCATCCCCAAACTGTTCCCACAAAGTTGCATGTAGCATGAAATTATTAAAAATGTCTTGGTATGCTGAAGCATTAAAAGGTCCTTTCACTGGAACTAAGGTGCCAAGCCCAACCCCTGAAAAACAACCCCACACCATAATCCCCCCTCCACCAAACTTTACATTTGGCACAATACAGTCAGGCAAGTACCGTTCTCCTGGCAACTGTCAAACACAGGCCATGAAGAACCCATTCCATGAAGCTCTCTACTCACTGTTCTTGAGCTAATCTGAAGGCCACATGAAGTTTAGAGGTCTGTGGCTATTGACTTACTGAGAAAGTTGTTGACTTCTGCGCACTGTGCGCCTCATCCTGCTCTGTCATTTCTTTATTTTTTTTTATGAAAGACTCTTACGTGCATCAAGGTTGTATTTATTTGATAAAAAAAAAGATTAAAAAAGATATATATATATATATATTTAAAATAACAGGTTTCCATTTTAAATTTTTTTCAAAATGTTCAGCATCATTACTCCAGTTTTCAGTGTCACATGATCACATGAATATGCTAATTTGGTTCTCTTTTTAATTTAATTTTTTTTTTTTTTTTTACCAGTGTTGAAAATAGTCAACTAAACTAAATGTACTATATACTCTGATTGAGTCAGTGGCTTATGTTTGTCTGCGAGCCACTCCATGAATCTGGAGCCTATAGAGTTCAGCTTCTTATGTAAAGTACATACAGTATATGAATCAGATGTATGAGATCAGATGGATTAAAGCCTATTTAGCTTCTGCATTCAACTGGGCCTTTATGGAGCAAAATAACAACATTTAGTTGCAATAGTACAACTTTAGAGTCAGAAACAAAAAAGTGTTACAATCCTGTGTTACAATACAATCCTGTTGAAAACTCGAATCTCTTTGGGACATGCTGTTTTACTCAGGGCCCTCAGAGGTGTAGCAAAAGTGCATGAGGAAGCATATTTGCAAAACCAGGGCATGCAATTACCAAACCCCTCCTCCCCTTTTCCTTTCCGGCATCCCCACAGAGGTTTTAATGGCCTGGTCGGGGGCCAGGAGCGATCTGTGCTGCTTTGCCCTGTAGGTACAAACCTCCACAGCCCTTCTATAAAGAAGTCATGAACTAAACAGTTCAAGATTAATCACAGAATCAATTCAAAACTCGAATCACTATATAACCTTTTTTATATAGTGCTTTATACAAGACAGAATATGTGATGCATTTCAGCTGTTGTTCAGATGAAGTTCAGTTCAGTGTTGATTCAGTTCCGTTTAATGACTCAGTTGATTCAGTTCAGTTAAATTATCTATAAAAAATGTCATTGTCCAGCTCAGTTCCGTTCTTATGCAACAGAAGCAGTGCAGTCAAATCAATAATATTGTTGAATATTAAGTGTCCCCATAAATAAAGCATAACAATAAAATAATAATATAAACAAGTTTGACCTTCTCTGAATTTCTCTCTAAATAAAATGATCGTGATTTTAACAAAATGTTACAGTAAAAAGCTGTTAAACCTTAAACGCATACCTCAGGTCTTTAGTGACCCTTGATGTCATTCACTACCCTCCTCCTCATTCATTTTGTAAAGTTAGACATCAACCTTTTATTCTTCAATTGATTCGTTATACATAATATGACAGAAAATATAAAAAGAATGGCTGTTTTCCTATTCATTCATTTCATATTCATCTGCACAACAATAATTGAACATTTGATGACTGAATATGTGCTATTCACTTTGGCTTAATCCGAAATCGCCCCCTAAACCCTCATTTACTATTCCCTACGTTAGTCCACTAATACAGTTCACTTGAAGGAGTGAATGAAAAAGAGTGCGTGAAGTCGGACAGCCGCTTTGTGTATATCGGCTGTACATTTGTTATTGCGGTGCCCTCGAGCATGTCCACTATGGTTTCGGACACCACTTCTAATGGCTGTCCACTCAAATAGTATCATAAAGGTACAAAACAGATATTAGTACTTCAATAGGTTTTAACGGTAAATTTCTGGTGACCACAGCTACCGTTTTTTTTTTTTTTACCGTAAATTTCATGGATTTTTTTTACAGTGATGTACAGTAAAGACAATGCTGTAGTTATGGACCCTTCTCAGCTCTCTCAATCATTGGATCCTTTCGATACTGTAAGCTGGTCGAATCTGTTTTTTTCTTTCCCCCATAATCAATGCTTTTGGGCTTAGTTTCAAAGATATTTTGTTTCCAGTACTACTCTTTTAAAATTTTGAAATGCCTGACTGTAAAAAATTATATGATCAATAAGTTATGACAATATTTGTTTTTGCATTGCTTTAACTAATCAAAATAAGTTAAGCAATTTAACTAATTTAACTCACAGAAGAACATGATACTGCTTAACAATCCTGCATCTCATGGCAGAGATAATGTTTAATGCCATTTTAGCTTATACTGTTGCACTCTGTATTGCACTTCCAAACACTTCCTGTCCTATATTCCTCATCTAATTCTTCATATCCTTCTCCTCCCTCCTGTAAGTCTTTTTCTCCACGTTTTGGAGGTGGGCAATCCAGGCCTGAAAACAAAAATCCAGCGGTCTGTTTTAAAATAGCACTCAATCTGCCTCTCTCCGGATTCTGTTTTGAAGGAAGAAATGTCAAAGCTGTAGCGCAGTACTTTGGAGTGACATTTAGTTCATCCGAACCCTGCTATTTGTGGCTTGAAACTCAGTTTTCCTCCTGTTAGTCATAGGAACAGTGCTAACGCACAGCGCACACACCCTTCCTACCTCAGCCATGTTACACCGCTATACCCTTGCATGTTTGAAAAGACATTTCCATGACCCCGTTGAAGAGCTCCAGAAGCGTTTTAATGAAAGCATTAAAGTAAAATAAATCTCTCTGATCAAAACAATATGTATTCAGCAACCTTTAATCTCTTGTAGGGGTCACATGCAGGCGTGTGTGGTGATCCCTGCGGCCCCAGGTAAAGTAGGAAGCAAGCTTTTCTCAAGTTTAAAAGAAAGACTTCCAGGGTCAATAATGCCACAGGGTGAGGGAAAGGAGCGTGAAGGGGAGAGGATTGGAGATGAGATGGGATGGGAGGAGGGGTGGAGGTGGAATTCTGTGGTTAGAGTACTAAACTCTCATTCCTCAGTAGCTCTCAGGCAACACACGGCTAACATTAGAGTGTCTGACTGTCCCCAGAACAGAATTTCAAGCACAACAAAACACTGCGAGGTGTAACAGCATGAACTCTTAAAGGGAAAGTTCACCCAAAAATGAAAATGTTGTCATCATTCACTCACCCTTAAGTTGTTCCAAACCTGCATGAATTTCTCTCTCCTGCTGAACACAAAGGAAGATATTTTGAAGAATGTAGGAAACCAAACATTTGCTATAGTCCCTGTTGACTTCCATATCTGTTTTTTTTTCCCCCATATGGAAGTCACTGTTTGGATACTGTTATTTTGTGTTCAGCAGAAGAAAAAAAACCTATGTTTGGAACAAATTGAGGGTATGATGACAGAATTGTAATTTTTTGGGTGAACTATATCCCTTTAAAACACAAGCTAACAATATGTCTTCTTTTTCCTAATGGGAGGTCAGTGATGATAACGGATTTAACTACTTTGATTCTTCACAATATTTTGCAACCACATATATATATATATATATATATATATATATATATATATATATATATATATATATATATATATATATATATATATATATATATATTATATTTATATCACCTTTATACATTTGCATTATTGGTTAAATATTTCAAAGACAGTGAACACAATATGTAAAGTTTATAAATAATAAATATCATTAAATAATCCTGTAATGCTTTTTGATAATTGTTTTTTGTTTGTTTTGACATTTGTCTTTGATATATAGTAACTATGCTATTCAGTCATAAGTTGCACGGGATATATTTGTGGCAATAGCAACGATACATTGTATGGGTCAAAATTATAGATTTTTTTTTATGCCAAAAAGCATTACGATATTAAATAAATATCATGTTCCTTGAAGATTTTAGTAAATTTCCTACCATAAAATATATAAAATGTTGTATTATTAGTAATATGACTTAATTTGGACAACTTTAATGGTGTTTTTCTCAATATCTATATTTGTTTGCACCCGAAGTTTCCATATTTTCAAATAGTTGTATCTCTGCCAAATTTGGTCCTATCCTAACAAACCATACATCAATGGAAAACTTATTTAGCTTTCATTTTATGTGTAAATCTCACATTTCCAAAAATGGACCATTATGACTGGTTTTGTGCAATGGTCACGTTTGACAAAATGGTTTGATCACAAAAAGTTGTGTAATTTTCTGAAGAGTCTATCACATCTTGCACCTTCTGAAAAGGTTAAATGAGTACAAATGTGCATTTATATTTAATTAAATCACATTATGTAGTTAAATATCTTTGTGGCAACATTAGACCTTATCGCTTAATATGCAAATATGTGGGTATTTAATGAGATTGTGTCACATGTTTAAAGGGGTAAGGAAAACCTACACGCAAACCTGCTCATTTCTTCAGATGTTGTTTTGGTTTTGTTACATATCTGGATGCGTGGCCACCGTGGACTGCGCCTCACTCTAACAACTTTTCGTGGTATTTTCCTCCCAGTCGAGGAGAGTTTCTATAGAGACGCCTCGTGTTGCTGGTGTGACGGTTCCTGCTCCGGTGGAAAGTAACCAATGAGAGGCAGGAGTGCGGTGTCTGGTTACTCCCTCTCTCCAGCGAGCAGGAGGGCTCACAGACGGAGAGAGAGAGAACTGCACCTCTCGGGTTGGAAGGGTGACTCGGCTTCCCTAAGGAACCAAAGACGCGCTGCCTGTTTTCTGCCTCTCCGTTTACTCGGACTCTGTAAGATTTTACGCTTTATCCTTTAAGGACAATCCAAGGAGTGCGAGTTACTTTTTTTTTTTAAACGGATATGATGGACCCTACGGTCGAAGTAGATTTTATGAAGTAAAACCTGTTGCCAGTTCGACCCGGGCTGGTTTTCCATTTCAGGTTTGCTGGTGGATGTGATGCTGGACTCTTGTTTGCGCTCTTGCTGGTAGTTGGAGCGAAGTTTGAAGTTGTAGGCCACTTATTTGGGAGGTAAGTTTTTGTTTTTACATCAATACTTTGTTGAGTTTGATGCTGCTTGCAAAGTTTACCAGCTTTTATATTAGTCTATAAACCGCGCAAGTAGCTTTACAGACCATGAGGCACCAGGCTTTGGATTAGGAACTGTTTATGTGTGTATTCGAGCTTTATTCGAGTTTTATCATCAGTCTACAGCAAGATCAAAGAAGGCGTTATGTATTTAAACATATGAGCTCTGCAAATACGAAATGTGCCAAGTGTTGTAGTGTTGGATGGTGGAGCGAGGTGGAAGTTACCGCAGGTGTTTTGCTGATGGTGGCCATTGGTCCACTTGAGGGTCTCTTTTCGATAATTTTGTGCATTTAACATGAAGTTTCAGTCAGTGATAATGAAATGAAAGACTTTCTATCTTTATTTGGTATAAATAGTGTAGGTATATGTCATTGTTTTGGCTCCTTTTTTGTAGTATCATCACACTACAAGACTAATATCACTTAATGGGGAATTGTGACGTAAACGTTAGTAAGCATGTTTGAATGTGATAGCTATAATTACAGAAATTTCAAACTAACAGTAAAGTATGCTATTTCTTGCTAGAAAACAATTCCTTTCTAATTTGATGACCATTGTATATGAAAATGGATGGTAAACTTTCATACATTAATATGGTAACGAAAGAGATTTGTTTAATATTGTAATGTCCAGGTAAAATCAATTATATCTTATTACCTGACATAGAAAGCTGCATCTTTATAAAATAATCTTGTAATCATAAATGACCTGAAAGTAATGAAAGTGCATTTAGTCCAATAGTATTATCATCCCAGATCATTACCATACCATGGCACCTCCACAGTACTTTTTGCAAAAGTTATAAGGTTGTACTCTGCTATTTATATCCTGATGACCATCATCACGAGTTTGAGAAACCTTTCATCCCCATGCTCTTCAGCTCTCCAAAGCTGTCTTTTTAGAGCTGAAACTTGTCATTTTTAGTCTGTTTATATCTCACGATGCCACTCCTGAACTAATGGCAGGCGGAACTGTCTCTTTCCAGTGTAAACATGAGGAGTTCTTATGAAATGATGCTCTGTGGTTTGCATTTCACAGAATTTGCAGTGAAAGAGAAGGTTTTTGGAATCACAGAGGAATGTTCCTGACACTGAGGGTGTCTGATTCATCCAGCCATAGTTATAGGGGCCAATACAAGTTCTTGTTTTCTTTTGTGCGGTGGTCCCAAGGTTTGTTTTATCCTCTGCGCTGAGCTCAATGGATCTTTTGTTTCATGTCTCTCTCTATTGCAGTTCATACAGTTTGGGGGCTGCTTACATCTGGGTTGTGTGAATCTGGCTCGGTAATCTTGCCTAGCCAAACATCTCAAAGTTAATAATTTGTGCTGGACAGGAGATGGTTTACAGAGTCACCATGACATCAAAATAGACAGTTCTTGTTTTTTTAAATGGAATATACTAACATTATGTATCATCTTTCTTTTTCACTTTTTTTCTTCATGTGCCTTCATAACTTCATTAATTGAAATAACTTGCCCTCCCTCTTGCTCATCTCTTCTCTTCTCGTGTTTACTGGCGTGAGGGCGGAACAACCTTTCACTCACAAGAGGTTACAGCAAAAGCAAATCTCACCAATCTAATGATCCAATAAATTCCCAATGGTCAACCAAGTCTCATCCTACTTTTTTATTTTTTTGTTCGAGAAGCCGTTTCACTCAGATGTACACCACAATATGGAAGAAAATACTATTACAACTTTGTTTTGTGCTGATTTTGAAGATGAAGGATGTAATATTGACAGCTAGTGGTTGAAATGGGCACTGCAGTCCAAATTCAAAACTTTGGAAAGAGTTGTTTGCCCCGCCCCCTCCTCCTCAGTCTCGAAGCTCATGCGGGTTGCCAGATTGAGGACACACAACAGGAGCAAGCGCAATTGACAATGGAAGGTGACGTGCCTGACAATGGAAGTTGATGAATACTCCTCTGGTTTGAGATGCTGAGGCTTTTTAGCTCAGGTAGAATCTGTTATATCTTTGTTTGTTGGCTTCCATGGCTGCAATACACTGTTTTTTCCACCTACTGGCAACCTGGGCTGTTGAAATACTATTGGATACATATTCAGTGGGCGGGATCGCACCTACCAAAACAAAAGCAGATATTCCGAATTGGAATGCACATTTCGAAGTAGAATAACTGACTGTAGAATAGTTTTTCGTAAAAACAAGAATGTAAACTTAACATGTTTCCTAAATAACTGCAAACATGGTATTTTAATGCTTTACTACAATAAAAAAAAAGTACATACAGCACCTTTAAGGCAAACATTTAACCCAACCGCAGGGTTAAAACAACCCAATCGCTGGGTTAGTCCATATTTGACACAACATTGGGTTAAAGCAACCCAGCATTTTTTAGAGTGTACCATTCTTATCTTTGATAAGGTATAACCGATATGGCTAGGAACTACGTTCTCATTCCTGCATAATCATCAAGGAACTTTGCTGCCGTACCATGGGTGCAGTGGCGCAATGATATTACGCAGTGCCTGAAAATAGGCCACCTTCTGTCATCATAACCAACGTGACAACCTGCTTGCACATTTTCAGGTGCTGCGTAATATCATTACACCTGCTGCATCTGGTACGGCAGCAAAGTTCCTTGATTATTGCGCAGGAATGAGAGTATAGTTCCTAACTTCCTAATCCTAGCCGTATTGGTCTAGAAAATTGCTACTTTTCATTTTCTGTCGGTCTTAGTATATGATGCAACTATACACATCACAACATGTAAATAGGAAAATGTTGGCGATATTTTGTCACTTATTAAGGAGTAGGCTAGATGGAACCATTTACCTCTAGTCTTTGTGCTAAGCTAGGCTAGCGGTGGGTGCGTCAGACAGATTTATGGCACGCAGAGATAAAAATTGTATGTATGGACTTCTCTAACTCAGGGGGATACGGTGAATAAGCTAAAGTCCCAAAAAGTCGGCGTGTTCCTTTAAAAGAATAGCAGAGTCCACACCACTACTATAACAATAATGGCATAGAGAAACAATATTGTTAAAATCATTGTCTAACAATTTTTTTCCAGCTGATGAATGATAAAAAGATTCACAGCCAATCAAAATCCATCCTGCTTTTAAGAGCTTGAGCGTTTAAAGTGACAGAGACAACTAATTACTGCTTAAAATAATCAGAATGTTGTCATCTGTTGGATGCTAAGTTATTGTAGCAATGTTAAATGTTCAGGGAAGTAGGAGGCGGGAACCGGCGAATGTTCAAGAAACGTATAATAAATATAATAAATAATAAAATAAAAAAACAACAAAAATGGTCCAGGCCTGGTCTTCTTTTGTCCTTCACTGTCGTTAGTCCTCCTTTTATCCTTCCGGACCTCCTCCGTGGGACTCGAGGCCGGTGTGGCGCAAAGGTGACTCTCGCTCCGTTCCCTCGCTCCGTCCCTACAGCTCTCGAGCCTTCGTTAACGTGGTTGCCACAGTTATCGTTATAGTTATCTGTATAGTTATCGCTCTTTGGTATGAACCGCTATTAAAGATGTCCGCAATTATAGCATTTATGACATCATCAGAATCACTTTCAAATGATTATTTTTCTAGCTGATGAATAAAAACACTGACAGCCAATCAGAATCCACCGGACTTTAAAAAGCTTGAGCATTTAAAGTGGCATGTGATGTATCTGCATTTTGACACAAATAGAATATCGTAATGTTATAGAGAAATAATATCATTGGAATCGCTTTCAAAACTTCTTTCCCATATGATGTATGATAAAAACATTGACAGCCAATCAAAATCCACTGGACCTTAAAGAGCTTAAGCATTTAAAGCGGCAGACGACATACCTGCAGTTTGTTCTTATAATAAACAGAGTCATTCATTGTGCGTGTATGTGGACCCATGGTACGGCAGCAAAGTTTTTTTATTATTACGCAGGAATGAGAGTATAGTTCCTATCTGTATTGGTCTAGATAACTAACAACAATAACTAATATAATTATTGTTGTAATCTTTATAGTTATCGTTCTTGGTGTGAACTGGCCTTTAGCAAACCAACTCTGATACTGTGTAAAAGCACATTTGAACAATTTCCATCCATCAGTTTTAGCCCCGCGTTTTGAGTACTTAGACCGAAATTGGATGGATGTGAAAGTAGGCCGACAGTGAAAGAGGTTTACTTTTGTCCAGTGGATGAGGTCATCTCTGACTGTCTGAATCCAGCTGCTATGTATTTCTGTTTGCTATGAGCCTTTCAAATGGATTATAGTGCTTATTATGTGATGTAACAGCCATTTGGATGGTGCATTTGACAGGTGGGTAAGAAAGGGCGAGAGTGCCAGTTTGCTTGCTTGTTACGTTTGTTTGCTAACATTTGGGTGAACAGGAAGCTTCTGCATGCGACTTTGACAAAGTGGCACAACAATCTTGGTCGGCCTCGGACTTTACAAAAATAATAACATAAGCATTGTGTCGACGTGTTTTTCCGGTCGTGCTTTAAGGAGATCTTTCTAGTTGGATTGAGAAATGTGTTGAACGGAAGTCTCAGTTTTGATGGCCGCCTGGATCAAGCCGCACCCTCACACCTTTGATGCTAATTCTGCTCTTTCAGCGTGTTATTTTGTTCTGGCCTGTCTCCACTGAGGAAATTCCATCTCTGCTGAACCACAGTTCAGTGCGCTTTTACACGCCAGTCGCGCACAGCTCAGGTTTTTAGTTTTGCTAAATTCAGTCATCTATGTGAGGTGTTTTTCTTTAGAATGTGCATTTGCACTCTGCTTTGTGCTTATTCTGAGCAAATGTTTTTTTTTTTGTCTTTTTATATAGACCGATTTAGGTCTATATAAAGGAGTCAGTGCTGATGCATAATTTTTAAATGATCTATTAAAAATGGCTTTTTGGACAAATAAATATATAATGTTTTTTATAGTATGATACACTCCTGTTTAAAAGTTTGGGGTTAGTAAGATAAAAAAAAAACTACTAATTATATTCTTATACAGCAAGGATGCATTAAATTAATCAAAAGTGAGATTAAAGATTTCTGTTTTAAATAAACACTTTTGAATTTTCTATTCAATAAAGAATATGCGCAACTGTTTTCAACATTGATAATAATAATAAATGTTTCTTGAGCTGCAAATCAGCATATTAGAATGATTTCTGAAGGATCATGTGACACTGAAGAATGGGTTATGGTTAGGGTTAGGTAATGATGCTGAAAATTTAGCTTTATCATCACAATTTTAATATTATTTCACAATATTACAGTTTTTGCTGTATTTTGGTCAATTATATGCAGCCATGTAAAAAGTCTGGCAAGTAAAATAAAAAATGTACTAGCCAATAGCGAACTCGAGCTTCAGTGTGTCCGTAGAGGGTTGAATAATTGAAAAATCTGACTCCAAACTTTTAAACAGCAATTGCTAATGTTTGATATGGTGAGTAACTATTTTGGGATACATATTTTGTTTTTTTCCAGGATGGAAACTTGTTGAAAGCTCATATATTTTGCTTTCTACCAGTACTGTATATCCAAGGCAAACCAGGCTGTTGCCCCGGGCACAGTGTGTATATCTTTGGCCTAGGCTCAACACGTGGCGGATATTAGTGTTCTTGACCCTGAGAAGGAGTGACGAGTGGGCAGTTTTATTCCGGAGGCCTCTGGTTTTCTCCAGAGCTCTAGTTTAGAGGCTTGATTTATCACACCATTGGGAGAAGAAAAAAGAAAAGAAGCCCCACCCTCACTGATCTAGGATCTGAGACGCCCTGTGTGAATTTACAAGCATGACCATTACAAAATTGATCACAAAACTGACAATTGGACCTAGCCAACACTGAATGTAGAAATGGTTTTAAAGGGTTAGTTCACCCAAAAACGAAAATTATCCCATCATTTACTCACCCTCAAGCCATCCTAGGTGTATGACTTTCTTCTTTCTACACAATTGGAGTTATATAAAAAATATCCTGGCTCTTCCAAGCTTTATAATGGGAGTGAATGGTGCCTTGTTTTTTGAAGCCCAAAAAAGCTCATTAATTTATCATTATCATATCACGGTTTGGAACGCTTGTGATTCGCAGATGCAAAGTTTAACCATCACATAGTGAAAGTTTGCATACATTTAAATCCTGTCAGTTTTAACAATCAAGTGAGTTTTAAACTCGCTGTGGACCGGAAGTAGTGACAGAGTGTTCTTCAGTGCCGTGACGCATTCCCAAGTGAAACGCAAGTGATTGGTTAAGGATATTCAGATCCAAGCCGTCAAACTGATGTCGTTGGAAAAGGAAAGCCATTCCAGACCAGACGTGAAAGAGAACTTTATTTGGAACTCGCACGCTATTTTCTGACCACCGCAAACGCTGAATTCAGTTCCTTTCTTGTCTTTTTGTGCTTGAAAGGAAAAACATACATGCAAAATGAAGTCAAAATAACTGTCTCAGTGAGTATTCTCGTAAACACATTTGCTTTATTGTCTTAATTGAATGTAAAAAAGAATATATCAGTGTATTGGATCTGTGCATGCGGTTTTAAAGTGACAGCAGCCTAATATACTTGCTGTAGTCTATGGCGTTAGTGTTAATCAAAAAACAAAGAAAAAAAAATCACTTTTGTAGATTAATTATATTTAATTATACAGTGAGGAAATTTATACTTCTCAAATTGGCACTTAATCATATTTGATTCATTTGCCACTGAAAGTCACAGTACAAGATAATGACATATTCTGGAAAATAAGGTACATTTTCATTTGCGTTCTGCGTTCTGTAATTGGCTGCATAGACTGTATTGTCCAGCCCTTGTGGAGGAAAGAAGAAGAAGAGAAAAGGAGGAGTTGATTTGCATAGTTCTGTTCCCCATAGCAACCTTGTTATGGGAGAATGTAAAGTAGTAACGGCCAGGGATGAGTGTAGAAATGATAGAAATGATGCTTCCTGAGCAATGAAAAATCACAATGAACTTGCACAAGCAAAACAGTGGAAAAGGAAAAGAGAAATGAAGATCAGAGGTGGGGTCAATCTTTCAGCCAAGTAGTGATTCATCCAGGGTAAAAGGGAGTCCTGCCTCTACCTTACAGTAGTGTGTTTTGTTTTATGCTGCAGAAAATATGCACTGATTCATCATGGTGCAGTAATCTTGTCCTTCCAGTTGCCTGTGTTACTGCCCCATATACTGCAGACAGAAGCCTACTGTTCTGATCTGCCTTTAGTGTAGCGTGTTGTCAGGGATTATTGTGCAACACTCATTGTTTTGGTATGTTTATATTGTAAAAAAAGAACACTGAGGTATACTTTCTGGCAGCAGATTGCTATAGTTAATTTCACAGTAAGATTACTGTAAATTTAATCACGGTAACCAGTGTTTGAAACTAACACCCGCCAACCCGCCAAATGTGGCTAAAAATCAACTGTGGCAGGTAACACTGTCAAATCACTAGCCAATTTGTTGGCTTATTATGTTTACTCACTTTGCTGGGGAAGTTCGTGTAAACTTGTAAGCCGTCATGATACGATGTATTGTGCAGAATCTGCGCAAATCTGAGGGAGATGAGATGAGATGAGAAGATACTTTGTTTCGCGTGTTGTTTGATGTTCTTTGTACTGTGTTGATCTGTCCACCTAAAATACATTTTTGGTGATGAGGATAAAAGAGGAAGGGAGGAGATGGATGGATTACAGGATTTTGTTCGGATATTCAAATTTTAAAATTAAATAAATATATAGGCCTATATAAGATGTGACGTGGTTATCTGGTTTATTTCTCCTTTTTTTCTGACTAGTAGAAGTTCTGAATGGCAGGTAACTTAAATTAGTAGCCAAAGTGACCGGTGAGTGAAAAAGTTCATTTAAAAACCTGATGGTAACTATATTGTTACTGTGATTTCTATTGCAATAATAATAATTACAGTGCTGTAATTGTCATCAGTATAGTTGGATGCTGTATTTTTTCATTACTGCATTGATTTTGTGTACTGTAAAATGAAGACCCATTTGTTTCATAAAAATGACATTTATTGAAAACATTCAACTTTTAACATGTGAAAATACACAGGCATAATATAGATTTTATTTTTATTGGGGATTCAGTAAACATTTTTGTTAATTTGTAAACAACCCTACTAGGGTTAAATATGATAATAAATTAAATATGATTCAAAAACTGTAGAATTACACTTTCAAATGTTCCTGAACTGGAAACTTCTTCCTGAGCTGGAGTGGAAGAAATTAGTCATTAAAGTAAATGTTTAAAGGCAAGAATGATGTCTTGATGACAATGTATACAAGTTGGATTAGCTAAATGAAATAATATTCCTGGATGACAATGTCAAGATTCACCAGGCTTAAATTGTGAACGAATAGTTGGAAGGGAGCATGAAGAATCATTTCACACTTGAATCGAGTCCAGACCTTAAATTCATTGAATGTCGTTGGGTTGTGCTGGAGGAGACTTTACAGAGTGCTTGACTCTTGCATTGGCAATACAAGATCTTGACCAAAAATGGATGCACCTCTTGATGGAAATAACATCACTAGATTTAGCACTATAAATGCAAAATTAAAATTATTATAAAAAATTGGGTTTGGATAACTTTACCCATTTGTGTATATATATGGTAAATTGCTTTAGATTTTTTTCCTTTTTGACATTGTTTTTGTCTATGACCTTATCAGAACAGACCTGTGACCCATGTTTGGGTCATGGCCCACTAGTTGAGAACTACTGTTTAAAGCTGAAATGAGAAGAACTTCAAACTTCATTTGAGGAACCATAGTTGCTTCCTGTTTTATGTCATACAAGCTTTTTAGGTCTCAGTGATCTGTATTTAGAAAATCTGTATATGAGGAATTCCCGGCTCTCAATTTTTCCTTATTTTTAACAGAGATTAAGTTAGAGAGAAGAGAGAAGAGAGGGAGAGAGAGAGATATCCAGCAAAGGATTCTGGGAGTTTGGAGTGTTTTTTGCTTTCTTTGGTCAAAAGCATCTCCAAGAAAGATTTTCAGCTCAGCTTACTGGCATCGAGCTGTTTTTAGAATTACAGATGATTTAACCGGGTCCAACAACAGATTAATGTTATGAGAAAATTAAACATCCTCTCTATTGGGCTTTGGTGTTCTTTTGGAAACTGTTACCCCATGCTTTAAAATAAATGGATTGCTTCTAGAGTTTTATTCTTGAATCTGCACACTGCCAAGTTCTGCAACTAAATGGAAAATACTGAAATGATGACTCCAGTCTCAGGCATTTATGGGAAAAACAGAGTGCTTGTATCATCTGGAAGATGACTTAAAACAAGTGCTGTTCGCCTATCTCATTAACCCTCTGTCTCTACACAGAATAAAATTGGTGTAGGATTTACTTTGAAACAATTTTCATTCAGAAATTTCACAAATGATTACAAAGAAATGGATAGTAACATTGAATTAAACATGTCTTTTTTTTTTAAAGGTGAAGTAGAAAGACTAAAATAGTATTCCAGTAATCTTTGTTTTATTTACAACTATAATAAGGGAAGTCCCAGGGAAGTTTCCTTGGGGAAAAGGGATTTCTCCTGCTTGAGGAGTGTGATGAAATATGTTTCAAAGATTAATCCCCTTAAAATCCTCATTACTATGACCAGGAAAACCCTGACCACAATCATTGTTTGTGTTTCCCCAGGGGGAGCAATGGGGAGTAATCTTGGCCTGAATCTACTGTCCATTGCAGCTCTTCTTTCAGTGCTGACTAGTTTAATGGCTTAAAGTTTCATGTCTCAGCTCATTGCTACTGTCTGGAGAAAATCTTGAATCTTTAAAAGATCCAACTAGACCATTATGGAAAATAAGCTGCAATAAGCTCTCAAAGAAATTCACAAAAACGTGCTGCCAAGATGGTGGTGACCGGCTCCGCCCAGTTTAGACTTCAGAAATGCTCTTCAGAAACCTATAGGTGATGTCACGGACACTACTCCCATTGTTTTATACAGTCTGTGGGTGGGATGCAGGATTATTATATATTATATATAACTGAAAATATAACCATAAAAACATTTCATTACTTGAAATAAAATAAATGCTAACTGAAATAAAATATACAAAAATAAAAGTTTATTTTAAATTTTTATTTTAATTCAAGTGCAATCATAAACTTGCTTCTCTTCTGTGTTTACTGGTGTGAGGCCTAAGCAACCTGAGATCGACCAATAGCAAACCCCAACCATTTTATTTATATAAAAAATAAAGCTAATACAAAATATTCATAAAAACTATAATATTTTCTCGATGATCCTAAAATAGCACTGGTGGGAAATAATTCATATGCAAAGAGTTTAGCCAATGATATCAGGGATTATTAACATTAAGTCTTAAAGGTGCAGTAGCATTAAATGTACTTTTTAAATTGTGATCTTCTTTTTTTTTGCAAGAAATATTGAATAAAATTATTAATGTACAAAAACACATTTAAAATTTCAAGCTTAACTCTTTTCTGTTATTTGTGAGAAAACGCTTCCCTGCCAAACACAGAATTTTCCGGGTTTCCGTATTTTCACTGTTAGTTGCTTGGGGACGCTATTGCGCATCAGTACAGAATCTCCTGATCAAAACGCACGCGATGAAGACGCAAAAAAAACAAAACAAGTGATCGCATGCAAGCAGACGCATATGTAAAATAACATGGTCATCAACATTAAACATCATATAATTCAAAACTATGTAATGTTACTGAATGAAATGTGGACCCAGGACAAGCTATAGGACTGTGAAGCATTAGGGTTTTTGATAGACTCGATCTCCTCCATCTGTGTGTGATCATCGCTCGGAATCTGAAATGGATGTCTTTGACAAAAACTTGATTTTCTCAGCTTTTTGTTCAAAATGTTGCTTTTTTAATGAAACTTACCCATATTCAACTGTTAATAAAAAAAAATAAAGGAATGCATGGAGCTAGAATAAAACTTTGTATAAAAACTATTCTTTGATATATTGCGTGTTCAGATATTAAACAACAAAATATTTTATGGGCCATACAATTTTTGTGAAAATGATCAAAAACCCTGGCGGTGGCTGGCAACTTAAAAAAAAAAAACACTGGCGGGGAAAGTGTTTTGTTTTTGTGTTTTTTGGTTGTGTTTAAGTAACGCTGTAAAATGGCTTTTCTTCCTCCTTGAAACATTTTCCCCCAGACATGCAAGATTTCTCCTTGAAGTGATTACATACCGCATAACCCAAATTCCCCTGCAGTCCTAAACATTTCAGTGCTGCTTGATGTCTTTTTAACATTTTTTAGAAATAACTGCCATCATGCATAATGACTGGGAAAATAAACTTTTCTGAAATGTACATAATGAAATAAACACTCGGGTGTGAGAGCTCACATTGTTGGGAAGGTGTAACATATGCAACAGTATGTTTGGAACAGAATGCTCATACTGCATGGTATATATTGTGTCGTCCATGCAGTATGTTACACATTGTGCACACATGACTAAGTAAAGGTGCTTTCACACTAGCACTTTAGGTGTGCACCCAGGTTCGATTGACGCCAGAGGTCAGTTCGTTTGGATGATGTGAACGCTGTCTTCCGAACTCGGGTGAGCACCCGCAAACCGTAACCGATAAAAAGGTGGTCTGGGGTTCGGTTCATGTGAATTCCGTTACGGTTTGCTGCTGATGTGAACGCATTTGCTTACTTTAGAGTATGTGCAGTACATTCGCGGCAGATGGACGCAAGTGCTGTTACATACTGAATCTTTGGTAACAACAATATAAAAGTGAGTATTTTTACGATCTACTTAGGCTTATGAGGATTTTGTCAAATGCAGCACTGAATTATTAATTCGTGAATTGGACCAATCCGTTTGCATCTGTTCTTGAGTCAACAACTCACTGGTTTAAACAATCTAGTCAGAGCGAGTCTCCAGTCGAGAAAAGGAGATTCTCTGAGCTTGAGTGTGCGTGTGACGTGAAAAGTCAGTTACTAACGCTGAATTTTGGGATTTATTATTGTAAATGAAACTATTTAGGTTATGGGCCCTATTTTTACGATCTGAGCACATGGTCTGATGCTCTTAGAGTGTGTCTGACTCCACTTTTGCTAGTTTGACGACAAAAATAAACTGTCGGTGTGTCAGGCGCATGGTTCAAAAGGGTGTACCTTACATTAATGACTCATGGGTGTCACGTGCAATAAACCAGTCAGAGTCTCGTCTCACATTCCCTTTAAAGGCGGATTCCCTATTTACATGGCAGCATTTGAGAGCGAAAAGACTGAATGCTTCTCCAGAGAGGAATCCTTTTGTTTTTAATATTACTTTTTTTTTGTGTGTGTGCTGCTGTGCGTCCCTGTGTGTGTAATAAGCAGAGTGTACACGCATTTGCATATTATTGCATCTTCCTTTTTGCCGTAGCAGTGTCAAATGACGTAAAACTAATATGTTTGCACATTCTAAACTTAGTCAGACAAACTTTTAAAAAATCATAATTCAAAATGATGTCAGACTGAGCTGTAACTTATTTAGCCTGTATCTGTGTGTCTAGTTCAGTATATACTGTAGATCATTTGTTTGCTATTTTAATGAAAGTGAGGAACAAGTGGAAGTTAATCTTGTGGTGCACATTATGCATGTACTAAACCTGGAATATTCCTTTTAAAGAGAAGTCCATTTTATTTTAAGATGCAGTGTTCCCTGTACTAGGTCATGTGAGTATTTAATGCAAACTGAAAATTGACATCCAGTGCAAACTACTCAATAATACTGCTTTAAAAAATTCTTGGTAGTTTCCCATGCCAAATATTCACATTTTACCTTTTATCAGTTCATGCATTCCCTTGGAATCAAACCTGTGACCTTGGTGTTTCTCTACTGGTATGAATATACTCCATTATTCTTACACTGGTTCTCTCCTGTTCTCCTGTGGCTAAACTTACCGGTGGGAATGACCCAGTGCTCCACAGCACCCTGAGTGACGGGGGGAAAACATTCCACTCAGTGGCTGTGTTGGAATAACAAAAGCCGAGGAAAACAATCTGCATATGACAGCCCCCCACACTAAAGGCTAATGAGGCATGCGGGACCGGTCTGGATCATACTTTCCTCCCCTCATATCCCTCTTTCAGAGAGTTTCACATCCCCAATGGCATTCCTGCATAAATACGCGCCTATCTGTAGAGCTTTCTTTCTCTTATGTGGATTGACCCGCTCTCGCTGGGGCCTTAAGTATCTTCGATGGAAGGTGATTGCCATGTCTTTTAGTGCATTCTTGATGGGGTTTGCTCTCAGAAAAAGAGATTTTAGAGCTTTTAAAAAATAATCTCTGCTTATAAATGCTGGAAGCAGCCACCGTTAATATACATGCATACATATATACATACATACTCACATGGACGCACTCATTCATACATATATACACACACACACGGCACATATATAGCACATTTCATACACAATGGTAATTCAAAGTTCTCTATATAGAAAATGAATTCAAATAATGAAACATGCATTAGAAATAAAAATGTCATGCTTAAAATAACAACCGTATTTAATTGTGTACACACACACACACGTACGTGCACACACCTCCACCCTTAAACCTGTTTTTATATTTGAAATAAAATAAAATAAAAAACACTTATCAAATTAAATGTTAAAATGACAATTGTAATGAAATATTAAGGGGATATATATATTTTTTGCTATACTTCATGTATACAGAGGAGGTCGTGCAAGAGGGTGGGCAACTACTGTCCGAGGAAGTAGAGGTGCGCGCATGTGGGCAGATCCTGTAGCAAAAGGGGTGGTAGCCATGGTAGCGAGAGAGAGTGACAGTCGCACAAGCCAATCACTTGATTCGTCCCGAATGAAAATAATGAACGTCTAGAGTCTTGAGTCACTCGATTTTTATACTCTCTTTTTCAGACTACTTACATTTTAATTATGTATTGACATATAAAGAGAGTTTAAACTTGGACAAAAGTGTTTTAGATAATTCTTACATACCCTACCTTTAACTACTTTTATCACTTATTTATTAATACAAAAAAGAAAAATTCACAAAAAGTTGATCTCCAAACATGACTGAAGTCACAGATGCTCTGATGTTCCATGCATGCACGTGCTGCCTGAAATCTCTGACTCCACAGTTCAATTGAATTGTGACACATAACCATTTAGGTAGCCCCTCGTAATGCCCGCTCAAAAGTAATCCCTTAAACCCTGAGCTTCCTCTGTCTCTCTTGCCTCACAACATGCTGGGATTTCCAGGGGTTTATGGCTCTTTGTAACTACAGCTGTGGCAGCAGTGCAGAAGTTTAGACATAATGACGAGCAATTTCTCTGCAAGTGTAACAGACCCCACCCTGACAATTAGACCTGACGGGACACCAACACCAATGTCTGGCGGTTGATGGACTGTTATTTGGATCAGCTGTACAATTTCAGGAGTCTTTTTTCTCTTTCACAATCATATTTAAAAGGAAATGAATATCAGATGTATGCTCACCCATTTCCTGGTAGGCTGAGTGGTATTCTGTAGAGATCAAACCGTAGCTTCAGCAACCACATGATTCAGCCTCCTGAGGTCAACAGCTTGACTTATGAAATCATGCTTTAGGAGAGAGGATGAATGAACTGTGAAGAGCACAATACCTTGTTAATTCTTTTTCAACATCTATCCGTTTCTGTTCTTAATGGTGAAGTATATAATTTCTCCACCACTAATGGCACCAAATGGAACTGCAAAGATAATCATGAATGTTTGAGATGGCTTCTTCCACCCACTCCATCCATGTATTCCATGTATTCCATCGGTCTGCTGATGGATGTAACCATGGCCATGTGGGCGGGGGGAAAATAATATATATCACAGCCTACTTTTAATTTTCAATTCAAATCTTTATGGATAAAATCAAGCTTTGCTCTACATTATTCCAGATGAATATGGTTACACTCAGGAATATGGTACATTTTAGAAGTTAAATGTGCAGCTGTTTCAAATCAGCGTGAAATCAAAATGAACCCCATTGTAACACTGTCTAGTTTGTAAGTTTGTACAAGTACATGGGGAACAGAATGTTAAATAAAATGCTACTAAAAATCTTATTGTGCCTGTGTTTGGATACATTTTTTTTTTGAGTTATGACAACGTTGATTGAATTTACATTAAACCAGCAAGCTAGATTTAGTTAGAGGAACTTAATTATTTGTAGCATAATTTAGTCAACTTAAAAATGTGTGTAAATGTCAAACATAACAGCATTAAACACTAACAGGTCTTCCTCTTCAATAAAAACAAATAAATGAACACTTAAATTCAAAATGTATTCTCCTTAACTAGAAATCCTGCCTAATTTCTGAAGTTATCAACACAATTTCATTAAGTTGCTACAACCTATTTAAAAACAAAAGCTAATTAACACAGAAATGTGAGTTTAAATTACAGGCGATATTAAGTTGATGTAATGATCAACATTATTATGTCAGTGGAACTCAACTTAAAAGGTTAAATTAAAACAAAAAAGTTGCATTTTTGAATTTTTAACTTGCATCCATGCATTTATTTAAGTAGTGGTAAGGTCTCCTGAATTACTTTTTAGAGTGTGATTTATCAGCTCATGTTATACCAAAGAAAAAAGAAGAAAAAAAATCTACTTCGTAATCTTTCATTACTTGCTCCCCCTCCAAATGACTTGTATGTGTTACCTGACATCACTTGGTTAGCAATAGCCAACCAGCTATTTACAATACAATTTGTTTTAGGCTACTGTTGTAGGTGATGCAGCCTTTCTACAGTTTTGCCAAAACTTAAAAATAAAACAATAATAGCTAATATCTGATATATATTATATATTATAAAATGAAAAAAGAAGGGTTCTTCAGATTTTAAAATCCTCTTGTAAATGTCTTGGATGTTTTATGTACATTGTTGATGATTGTAAGAATAACATGATGTGATTTGTGATCCCGCAGGCAGCATGCATGTGTCTCTGGCAGAGGCGCTGCAGGTGAGAGGAGGGCCCCTGCAGGAGGAGGAGGTCTGGGCCGTGCTGAACCAGAGCGCAGAGAGCCTGCATGAACTCCTCCGCAGAGGTAAACCGCAGTGATAACTCCCACATCTCCCATGGGTACCCAGCCACATTGGCTCTGAACTTGAGGCCTTGGGATGGCCGAGACAATCAGATAATTTGGATTGCAGTCTGATGTCTTTGGAGCTCATAAGAACATTTGTTGATAAAACACATGTCCAAGGTATTCAGCAATCTGCTCAAAATACACAGGGTTTTTGCAAATGAAACCAATTATCTGGCTTCCTTTGGTTATGGTGCAAGCCATAAGGTTACATAAATGCGGCGTAAGCACCAGTCATCCAAAACTAAAGGAAGTTCTATGAAGGAATCTGTTCCAAAAACCTAGTGAGCTGCCTACATAAGCTAAATTTTAAGTCATCATATTCATGCTCATAATCAATCAATTTTATATTGTAATAATTTCACACCAAATTAATGTAGAAACAACTTAAAGACATTTTAGGCAATATTTGTTGTAATGGCATCTTTTTTTATGAATGAAGGCCAGTATCACTGATACTAATACTACTACTGATGTCTCTATATAATTGATATTTTTTAAACTTTCAACATTACAGTATAATTGAAAGCTATATTAATTTCAACATTAATTAGGCTTTAAAAAAATTACTTTTATTTACAACAATCTTCACATAAACCCATTGTAATAAATGTCATATTTACCTGTGTAATATACCGAAATGTAATAAAGTTATCACACAGTCTGCACTGCATAAATAAATAATAAATCCGATATATACACAAAGTAAGGTATTTGGGAGAATGTTTGTAACCAAGCAGATCCATTGACTGCCATAGTGTGGATATATATATATATACACATACATACATACATACATACACATAAATATACATACATACACATATATATATATATATATATACACATATTAATAAAGTCTTGTAAATGTGGTTTACTTGCGTTATTAGGTTATTGGTTTGCATGTTATTTCAATTCAGTTATCAGCATACTGGTGTGCATGTTAACATGCTCATTGAAAGCAATTGTGAGTCAAGTATCCTATAGAGCATGTGATATGAATTCTGCAGGTTTGAGTTTGATGTGTTTCTAAGCCATCATCTTTGACCTCTTCAGAACCCAGTAGCTTCTGTTGCCAAGTAACATGCAGAGAATGCTACTTTATTTTGAATATGTTGAAAAATCTGACCTTGTGTGTTCCAAAGCAGTGAGGTGCAATTCAGAGTGTTTTTCTTAATAGTTTGTGGATTTGAAAGATTTCCATTCCATTCCTTCCATTACTGTAATAATACACGCAGAGTATCATCCCTGTTTTAGTTCCTCTTTTTGTCTAATTCTTTTCACTCTCTTTCTGTCTGAATTTTTCCTCGTTCACCTGGTTTCTCTGGTTTGGACAGCCTGAATTTTTGTAGCTATTCTTTCCTTGTCGCTATGATTGCAAACCTTCTTGTTTGTTAAATGTACAAAATGTCCCAGTTTGACATTTCAGAAGAAATCCATTATCTGTTCAATAGAATTTCATGCGCTAACCTCGTTTGTGTGGGACAAATACAGAAACGCACCCTGTCAAAATTTCCACCAAAATACCATAGTTTGTATGATGTGATATAACTTAAATGATATTACATATTTTATTTTGTAGAAAATTGCTTAAAACAATCTTTAACAACTCCATAGGCAAGGACCAATTTTTTTTCTTAGAAAATGTTAAAATCATGTTTGGTCCAATCTCTTGTTGCAATTGTTAAAATCTGTCATTCTTTTGGATGACTGTTGCTAATATAAGATAAGAATAGCCTTATTGTAGCAGTAACCACGGTGTCTTTTTAGTGGAAACTATGGTTATCATGGTGAGATTTTGCATGGGGAACTGGCAGGGATTGTTTGAAATAGAAAAACAAAAATCTGAAGTCATATCTCTAGTATGACTTTAAAGTCCCTGTAAAGGTAATTCTGCGATTTGTTTCTAAACACATTATAAATGTTTGAAATGTATTGCTGAAACACGTTACAGAGTACTAAATTCAGAAGTTAGACTGTTAAATAGTTTTTTACCATTGCTGTGTTCCTTTTTGGGGGGTGGAGCTAAAACTGTGACTCTGACACACTGGAGCCACATAGCATATGGCCCCTCCCCCAACACTATTATAACTGTTGATGATGCACTCCAGCCATATAGCATATGGCCCCTCCCCCAACACTATTATAACTGTTGATGATGCACTCCAGCCATATAGCATATGGCCCCTCCCCCAACACTATCATAACTGTTGATGATGCACTCGAGTCATATAGCATATGGCCCTCCCCAACACGATCATAACTGTTGATTATGCACTAGCCATATAGCATATGGCCCCTCCCCAACACTATTATAACTGTTGATGACGCACTGGAGCCACATAGCATATGGCCCTTCCCCAACACTATTATAACTGTTGATGGCACTGGAGCCACATAGCATATGGCCCCTCCCCCAACACTATTATAACTGTTGATTATGCACTCGAGCCATATAGCATATGGCCCCTCCCCCAACACTATTATAACTGTTGATGATGCACTCGAGTCATATAGCATATGGCCCTCCCCAACACTATTATAACTGTTGATGACGCACTGGAGCCACATAGCATATGGCCCTTCCCCAACACTATTATAACTGTTGATGACGCACTGGAGCCACATAGCATATGGCCCTTCCCCAACACTATTATAACTGTTGATTATGCACTCGAGCCATATAGCATATGGCCCCTCCCCCAACACTATTATAACTGTTGATGATGCACTCGAGTCATATAGCATATGGCCCTCCCCAACACTATCATAACTGTTGATGATGCACTCGAGTCATATAGCATATGGCCCTCCCCAACACTATCATAACTGTTGATTATGCACTCGAGCCATATAGCATATGGCCCCTCCCCCAACACTATTATAACTGTTGATGATGCACTCCAGCCATATAGCATATGGCCCTCCCCAACACTATCATAACTGTTGATTATGCACTGGAGCCACATAGCATATGGCTCCTCCCCAACACTATTATAACTGTTGATGATGCACTAGCCATATAGCATATGGCCCCTCCCCTACACTATCATAACTGTTGATTATGCACTGGAGCCACATAGCATATGGCCCTTCCCCAACACTATTATAACTGTTGATGACGACTGGAGCCACATAGCATATGGCCCTTCCCCAACACTATTATAACTGTTGATGACGCACTTTGAGCCATATAGCATATGGCCCTCCCCAACACTATTATAACTGTTGATGATGCACTGGAGCCACATAGCATATGGCCCGTCCCCCAACACTATCATAACTGTTGATTATGCACTGGAGCCACATAGCATATGGCCCCTCCCCCAACACTATTATAACTGTTGATGACGCACTGGAGCCACATAGCATATGGCCCTTCCCAACACTATTATAACTGTTGATGACGCACTGGAGCCACATAGCATATGGCCCCTCCCCCAACACTATTATAACTGTTGATTATGCACTCGAGCCATATAGCATATGGCCCCTCCCCCAACACTATTATAACTGTTGATGATGCACTCAGTCATATAGCATATGGCCCTCCCCCAACACTATCATAACTGTTGATGATGCACTCGAGTCATATAGCATATGGCCCCTCCCCCAACACTATCATAACTGTTGATTATGCACTCGAGCCATATAGCATATGGCCCCTCCCCCAACACTATTATAACTGTTGATGATGCACTCCAGCCATATAGCATATGGCCCCTCCCCCAACACTATCATAACTGTTGATTATGCACTGGAGCCACATAGCATATGGCCCCTCCCCCAACACTATTATAACTGTTGATGATGCACTCGAGCCATATAGCATATGGCCCCTCCCCCAACACTATCATAACTGTTGATTATGCACTGGAGCCACATAGCATATGGCCCTTCCCCAACACTATTATAACTGTTGATGACGCACTGGAGCCACATAGCATATGGCCCTTCCCCAACACTATTATAACTGTTGATGGCACTCGAGCCATATAGCATATGGCCCCTCCCCCAACACTATTATAACTGTTGATGATGCACTGGAGCCACATAGCATATGGCCTGTCCCCAACACTATCATAACTGTTGATTATGCACTGGAGCCACATAGCATATGGCCCTTCCCCAACACTATTATAACTGTTGATGACGCCTTTTCGAGCCATATAGCATATGGCCCCTCCCCCAACACTATCATAACTGTTGATTATGCACTGGAGCCACATAGCATATGGCCCGTCCCCCAACACTATCATAACTGTTGATTATGCACTGGAGCCACATAGCATATGGCCCTTCCCCAACACTATTATAACTGTTGATGGACTCGAGCCATAAAGCATATGGCCCCTCCCCAACACTATTATAACTGTTGATGATGCACTGGAGCCACATAGCATATGGCCTGTCCCCAACACTATCATAACTGTTGATTATGCACTGGAGCCACATAGCATATGGCCCTTCCCCAACACTATTATAACTGTTGATGGCCTTTTCGAGCCATATAGCATATGGCCCCTCCCCCAACACTATTATAACTGTTGATTATGCACTGGAGCCACATAGCATATGGCCCCTCCCCCAACACTATCATAACTGTTGATGACGCACTGCCATATAGCATATGGCCCCTCCCAACACTATCATTGATGACGCACTCGAGCGAGCCACTGAGCCAGGCCCCTCCCCAACACTATCATAACTGTTGATGACGACTCGAGCGAGCCACTGAGCCAGGCCCCTCCCCAACACTATTATAACTGTTGATGACGCACTGGAGCGAGCCACTGAGCCAGGCCCTCCCCAACACTATTATAACTGTTGATGACGCACTCGAGCGAGCCACTGAGCCAGGCCCCTCCCCTAACACGACCATAACTAGAGCACATTCGCATCAGTTCGCCAGCTCGATCGCAAGTTACTGTTAGTACAGCCTACAATTTACAAAACAAAAACGATGATATCAAGAAGAGGTGGATTAAGTTTGTGAACAGCTACCTTGATGGAGTGCTGAGGATCATCACCAACACCTGCCTCTGCAGTGACTTAACACCGGATAGTTTTACAAACTTTCATCGGAGACAACTGGGATTCACTGATAATCCGCTGCAGAATGGGTCCGAACCGACTATTTCCTTCCCAGATTTTGATAAACTATTTTATGTACTTGGCAGATTTTTATTATGACTCAAATTTGGCTCGGTGGTTAATAACACATGTTTTCACCTGGGCGGGGCTACAGAATCAGGCATACTTCTTCTGTTGAGGCGGTGTTTCTCCACTCTATGGCGTCACAGGGAGGCACATTCCCAGATCAAGCGTTTGCTGAGCCAGCTGTCAATAAAAGCTTTTCTTTGACTAACAAGGAAGGTGTCAGCTCCGAAACGTACAGGATATTCTTATATTACCATGACCTTTCATATATCAAAAGCTCAAGGGAAAGTTGATTTCTCAAGCCATGACTCCTTTAAAAGTGGTTAGAGTAAATCTCCGGCCTCCTCAAAAGCTGTCAGCGTAGGCCAGACCAAAAATAGCACCTATCAGTCTGATTCAAAGAAGAAATCTTGGTTTTCTGTCTCTGAAGGGAAGGGTAACACTTTGGTGAAATTTATGAGAAGGCTTGCTCAGCCTTATGTGTCCTCTCAGAATGACTTTGTGGGCTAGTGTTGTGTGTCAACGCTGTGAACAAAAGCCTCTTTATTGTCCCCGCACCCTGGTTTCCTAAAGAGCAGTCTGGTGGGCAGTTTGCGGTGATTGAGATGTTGCCAGCTCCTCTCAACCAATATCTGCTGCCATTCCTTCACAGATCTTGAGACTCTCGACAAGTCTTTCTCACAGTCAGTGCACAATTCTCATTCAGTCGTCATCCCAGACAGTCGTTGCCCCCTTTATTCAGCAGACCTGGCCATTAGCCAGTAGGGTTTGGAACGTAATTAAGCCTTTGTCTTCAGGGTCGAGGAGGACGATGATGATAAAGATGATGTAGCCGCTTCGGCATGTGTTCGCAGGGAGAAGTAGGACTCTCCTCGTCTCACAGTAGCTTGTTATCTGGCCTTGAGTTGCTCTGGGGTGAAAACTTGCTGGCAAAGGTCCCTCTTGACAGAGTTTGCAGAAATTCTGGGCCCTGGACGAGAGTCATGGGACATGATTTGAACAAGTCAGCAAGTTTGCTTTGTATAACATGCCGTTTTAATTTAAGGTTGTGCTTTTATTTATGTGTGTGTGTGTGTGTGTGTTTGTGTGTGTGTTCATTTCTTAAATATTGAGATGTATATAATGTTTTTTTTTCATCTGTGTAAAAATGTATTTTAATATGTAGGTATACTGCTTTAAGCAAAAGCCTTTTTCAAAGTTTATTTAGCATTATATTAATAATGCAAAGGTTTCCATCACTTCCTCGGTTTTAAAATGGGTATTTAGGTCATTCGGCTGGTTGTCCTTGCACCATAATCTTGAGCATCTAAAATAAACAGCTAATGGCTAAATAAACAGACACCCAAGTCAGTAGACACATGTAGCACTTTGAATATATATACACACACACACACACACACACACACACACACACACACACACACACACACACACACACACACACACACACACACACACACACAGTGTGTATGTGTATATTCCCCGTCTATTTTATCTATCTTAGGAGAATTTGCGATGCTATTTTTGGCTGTCACCTCATTGGGTTGGTGAACAGGCTAGTCTCCGATAGGACAGATTAGAACTTATCAGATAGGCCCGCTCTGAGATATTTTCAACTGTGCGTCAGCTTCCTTCCCATTAACAACTTGATGACTGTGAGCTTTAGCATACCAACATTTCCAGCTTTTGAGAATTTGTTGCGGTGCATTCCAAAGAAAGGTATGTTACCTGTGTAGGTCTACTAGGATATTATTTTTATAAAGATGCTGGGATATCTGTACTGGAGGCGAAACGAGAGTGCACTGCTAGATTTTCCCAATGAGGTCCAACTGTGGTCAGACAGTTTCCACAGGAAGCATGTGTTTACTTTGGGAATTCCAGTGCTTTATAGCATCGTTGCTTGAATACATTTTTTATAAATATTTTTTTGTTCTTTTGAACACATTCTGACATTATTAAAATGTTTCTGTTAATTTATTGTATAAATATGTTTATTTGCTCAAACCCCTAACTTGCATGTACAGTATAAGAAGCATAGCTTATTTGAGCTACTGACGTGAATGTCATGAACGCCAAAATAACCCCCCAATCTTATGCTGTTTATTTTTTTTGTGGAAACCATGAGGATTTTTTAATAAATAGTAAAGAACGACATTTATATGAAATAGACATTTTGTGTAATATTATAATAGTCTTTACTGTCAATTTAATGCATTCTTACTGGAAAAATGCATTAATAAAAAAAAAAAATCTTACTGACCCATAACACCCCAGCATGCATCATGGTGACAGCATTTGCTTGAGCAAGCACCACTCACATTTACTTTAGGGAATATACGAATCAAAATGTTCTGTTGTAGCATTTTGAGATATCATTCTGGTTTTCTGGTATACGTGACATGAAATAATAAAAATACGTTTCTTAAAAGTAACTCCACATTTCCATATAATAGATGAGTTATTTCTGTACAGCTGTTCCATCCAAACCGCAGGGCTGTATTCTGAACTGCAAAGGCTCCATTGTTTTGTCCCTGCAGCAGCACAAAAGAAGAGGGGGGAAAAAAAACATCAAAAAGACAAAAAAATATCTGTCATACAGAATCATCTTTTTGAAAGAGATCCCAAGGGCCTCGTATTTCAAGGAATTGCACTCATTCACAGAATAATGTGGTTCTTTATTACATGTCTTTGTCCGGATGAAAATAATTGGCTTTCTACCACCAAATCTCCAAAGTTCCTGAAACATGTGCAGTCAGATCGTGCTGTACTCATGTAGAGGAAATGTTCTTAGGACAAGGCCATAATCTCCCACGCATAAGCATCACAACTTTTAGTATCATGGAAATTTCTTGTGCACAATGCCATTTTGTCACTTTACAAAACTGAACCTAGCCAGTGTTGGAAACTTGGCTGTTTCCATCATCATGTCAAAGAGAGATTTTATTTCTGGACTTCATAAAACCCAAAGATGTTTAAAAAGGCCAAAGGAGCAGATTAATTAGTCAAGAAATCCATCTCTCCATCCATCCATCCATCCATCTATCGATCTATCTCATTTTTATTTTTAAGAATTTGATAAAGATTCAGACCATGGCAACTATAGTTGTGGTCAAGTGTGTGGTAATACTGTGCATGTTTGATTTACCTCAGGTTCAACAGATCCATCTGCATTGGGTTTCATCATCTCTCCATGGTCGCTGCTGCTCATGCCTTCCGGAAACATCTCTTTCACAGATGAGAACGTGACACAGAAGGACCTGCGGGCTTTCACTCCTCCAGAGATACTGGAGGGTCTCAACCTCTCCTCGCTTTCTGATATGGAAAAGGTACCTTATTGATTTTGAAACACTTATGTTGGACTTGTTGTTTCCCCATTGAAAACTCTTGTTTACTACTTCTGGTATCAATTTGCATTTTATAAATGTTGCTCTTTTTTTTTACTGTTTCCAGAATCTGTCATTAGTGAGGTTAGAACTGTTATTCAGATGTGTTTGTTTATGAAAACTGGCATCGTGAATATGAGAGAAATGGGAACGTTAAAACAAGTTTGTTTTTCGTTGCCGCCAAAAATAGAGGAAATTTCATTCTATCATTCTTTTACATTTTATGTGTACATATACTGCCATTCAAAAGTTTTTGATCGGTAAGATTTTTAATGTTTTTAGAAGAAGTCTCCTATGCTCACCAAGGGTGTATTTATTTTATTAAAAATACAATAAAACCCAATAATATTGTGAAATCTTATTAAAATGTAAAAGTAGGGCTGTGACGGTGGCAGTTTTTTACCACCGCGGTAGTAATGAACCAACTTCCGGCAGGGCCGGGTACGCAGGTAGGTTAATGTTATGTTTCCATGGTTGCGAGGTAACATTTAATTGCGAACCTATTATTTATTTGGTAAATAAAGCGTTGTGCTTCACTCCTGTCATAATATTTATGTAAAACAGCATTCCGCGGTGGTAAAAAACTGCCACCGTCACAGCTCTACGTAAGAGAACTGTTTTCTATCTGAATATATTTTGAAATGTAATTTATTCCTGTGACCCAAAGCTGAATTTTCAGCATCATTACTTCAGTCTTCAGTGTCACATGATCCTTCAGAAATCATTCTAATATACTGATTTGATGCTCAAGAAACATGAATGACTATTATTAAGAATTAAGAATCCTAAAAAACATTTTTACACAACTGTTTTCAACATTGATAATTAATCAGAAATGTTTCTTGAGCAGCAAATCAGCATATTAGAATGATTTCTGGAGGATCATGTGACATCACAAAAATATTTTAAAATGTATTCAAACAGTTGTTTTACATTTTAATAATATTTCACAATATTACAGTTTTTTTTATTTTTATATTAAAATAAACTCAGCCTTGGTGAGCATAAGAGACTACTTCTAAAAACATAAAAAATCTTACCAATCAAAAAAATGTGTATCTCTTAAACATTTTGACAGTACACTTCTGTGTACACATGACGTTCTTAGAGAGAGACCGATACACCACCGCAGAGTGAAGGCATGGTTATTTACAGACAAGTTAAAGGATCTTTTACATTCTTTGGCAGACTTTTGGAATTCTGTTCCCAAAATTATTTTTTAGCAGGAGGAACAGACAGAAGAGCTAGACAGGGAAGAGAAACAAATCTATGCAGATGTGCTATATATAAAATGTTATGCTGATTAAGGCCTTAAACATAGTCTGGGCTAGCAAATGCTTTTGGCAACACAAGCTCGTTTGCACGTCTTTGCTTGCTGAAATGTGTCAGAATGTCTGCTGTTTCTCCATTTTGTGGACTAAAACTACAAATGCAATCATATAAAATGCTCCATTATCACTTGACATTTCTGTTTCCTTGTCAACTTGTAGATGCACATGTATTCTCTTGGCATGACGTTGTTTTGGGGTGCAGACTATCAGATTCCTCAGAGCCAGGTGAGGCTTCCAAGGCATTTAATATTTATAATTCTTAAATTAAATTTTACTTAGTTTAATATAGAAAATTAGTGATTTAGAATGGTTAGAATCGAATAAAATATAACCCAATATGTATTTGTACTATGTAATTTACAGGTCCTTCTAAAAAAATTAGCATATTGTGATAAAAGTTCATTATTTTCCATAATGTAATGATAAAAATTAAACTTTCATATATTTTAGATTCATTGCACACCAAAATGAAATATTTTAGGTCTTTTATTGTTTTAATACTGATGATTTTGGCATACAGCTCATGAAAACCCCAAATTCCTATCTCAAAAAATGTGCATATCATGAAAAAGTTCTCTAAACGAGCTATTAACCTAATCATCTGAATCAACTAATTAACTCTAAACACCTGCAAAAGATTCCTGAGGCTTTTAAAAACTCCCAGCCTGGTTCATTACTCAAAACCGCAATCATGGGTAAGACTGCCGACCTGACTGCTGTCCAGAAGGCCATCATTGACACCCTCAAGCGAGAGGGTAAGACACAGAAAGACATTTCTGAATGAATAGGCTGTTCCCAGAGTGCTGTATCAAGTCACCTCAGTGGGAAGTCTGTGGGAAGGATAAAGTGTGGCAAAAAACGCTGCACAACGAGAAGAGGTGACCGGACCCTGAGGAAGATTGTGGAGAAGGACCGATTCCAGACCTTGGGGGACCTGCGGAAGCAGTGGACTGAGTCTGGAGTAGAAACATCCAGAGCCGCCGCGCACAGGCGTGTGCAGGAAATGGGCTACAGGTGCCGCATTCCCCAGGTCAAGCCACTTTTGAACCAGAAAACAGCGGCAGAAGTGCCTGACCTGGGCTACAGAGAAGCAGCACTGGACTGTCGCTCAAATTTTGCATGTCATTCGGAAATCAAGGTGCCAGAGTCTGGAGGAAGACTGGGGAGAAGGAAATGCCAAAATGCCTGAAGTCCAGTGTCAAGTACCCACAGTCAGTGAGGGTCTGGGGTGCCATGTCAGCTGCTGGTGTTGGTCCACTGTGTTTTATCAAGGGCAGGGTCAATGCAGCTAGCTATCAGGAGATTTTGGAGCACTTCATGCTTCCATCTGCTGAAAAGCTTTATGGAGATGAAGATTTAGTTTTTCAGCACGACCTGGCACCTGCTCACAGTGCCAACACCACTGGTAAATGGTTTACTGACCATGGTATTACTGTGCTCAATTGGCCTGCCAACTCTCCTGACCTGAACCCCATAGAGAATCTGTGGGATATTGTGAAGAGAAAGTTGAGAGACGCAAGACCCAACACTCTGGATGGAGCTTAGGGCCGCTATCGAAGCATCCTGGGCCTCCATAACACCTCAGCAGTGCCACAGGCTGATTGCCTCCATGCCACGCCGCATTGAAGCAGTCATTTCTGCAAAAGGATTCCCGACCAAGTATTGAGTGCATAACTGGACATAATTATTTGAAGGTTGATTATTTGTTTTTGTATTAAAAACACTTTTCTTTTATTGGTTGGATGAAATATGCTAATTTTTTTAGATAAAACAAAAAAAGACCTGAAATATTTCAGTTGGTGTGCAATGAATCTATTTAGTTGAGTGTGATGAAGAAAGAGCAGAGTGTCCGAACGCAAGTGGTCACAGAGAATGCATTTGAAACTCTGGATAATAGTAGGTGTAATGGTAATGCATCTTGTCATATTGTATATCATTTGCGGGTGGCTATCAATATGCAGGAGACTCCTGGACCTTCCGGGAGAGGTGGGATGTCTGCCATAGCAACAATAAGTTAAATTATGGAAATAAATTCAATCTGTCCAGACAAATAATAGATTCTAGATGATTCAGCAGCAACTTGTATCTTTTCACTGACCTCTTCGTGTGTGTTTTAGCCAATGAAACTGGGTGAACACCTGAACCGAGTCTTGCTCAACATGTGTGATGATTCCACACTCACTCGACTGTCTGCACGATCGGTTCTGGACACCTGCAGCGCTCACATCCGCAACTCCAACTGTGACCCTTCATTTTCATATGTCAGGAGGCTGGTGAGACTCGTTCTTGGCAGTCTCTCTCAGGTACTTGCCTATGTATTTTTTTTCAACACTTGTTTTTGTTATTGTTTCAACAATTAAAAATATGACCGAAGTAATAACTTGCGGTTCTAAAGAGCCACTCTGACTCATTCAATGAGTGAGTGATTCATTAGAATGAATCTTTTTTTTTTTTTTTTAATTCATTGAATGACTTATGTTATTGTTTTCTGTTTCAAATGCAGTTTTCTATTAGCCATACAGTATTTTACTTCAAGTTTTGAAGCATATTATAAAATAATACATTATAGAATTAAAAAAAAATACACTTTTTTTTTTTTTGCAATCTGTTGGGATTTGTTGGATTCCCAACTCTAAACTTGCAAAGAGTTGGGAATCGAGAACCAGTGCTATCACATCCAAGCAAGTGTGTGTGTGTGTGTGTGTGTGTGTGTGTGAGAACATACTGTTTCTATTAACTGAATTGCCTGCACAGTCCAGCCCTATAAAACAGCTTTCAATTAAAAAGGTAGTTAACTGTCTTTCCTGTGCTTGTTTTCTCATGTTTGATGTCACATCCTGTTTCTCAGCAATACTGAGAAGTTTAATTGCACAGCGATACAGAAACAGTGTATTGTCAGGAACAGATGTTTCAGCTCTTATTTTCTGCACTGTGTACCTTTTTCCACCCTGTGGAGGTGAATGTGAAAGTTTCCATTAGGGATGCCATCTTCTAATTTCTGTAGATGAATCCTGTGAGTGGATGCCGGGGGTTTTCCACCCTGTGAGACAACCCTCTCAAACAAGTCTTCCATCATGTGTTTCTTCTTCCTCTAGCAACCCTGATTTAGAGTTAAAAATGTGACCGTTTTATAAATTTTTTTTTGGATTTTGTCTAGCAATCTTGGTCAAGCTTTCTTTAAGCCCTCTAAGGCCCTATGAAATCAATTTTCTCCCCAAAATTCAGTAAATTCTGTAAATTTCATTTTATTTTTCCAAATTTTTCCTGAATCTTGTGTTTAATTCAATTGCTTCATCAAAAAACATATTAAAACAAATCAATAACAGTTTATTGAACTTTTAACTATAATTGATCAGATTTTTTTGTAGCTTAAATAGTTAGGGTGGCTTGAGGAACACAAACTGCATTGTGCACATTAAAGTACAGTACTGTTCGAAGTTTGGGGTCGGAAATAATTTTTTTATGTTTTTGAAAGACGATTTATGCTTGCCAAGGCTGCATTTATTAAATCCGTAATATTGTAAAATATGATTACAATGAACTGTCAAATAACCGTTTCTATTTTAGTGTTTTAATGTAATTTATTCATGCGATGCAAAGCTGAATTTTCAGCAGCATTACTCCAGTCTCCAGCATCATTTCATGATCCCTCAGAATTCTAATGATGATTTGCTGCTCCTGAAACATTTCTTATTATTATCAATGTTGAAAACAGTAGTGCTGCTTTTATATTTTTCTGGAAACTGTGCTACACTTTTTAAGGATTCTTTTATTTAATACACAGTTAAAAAGAACAGCATTTATTTGAAATATATGTTTTGTGACATTATAAATGTCTTTACTGTCACTGTCGATCAATTTCATGCATATTTGCTGAATAACAATTAAAACAATCTTACTGACCCCAAATATTGGAATGGTAGCATGTCTTCATGATACAAATTAACTCCCAAGATAAAGAAAAAACGTTTCCCCAGTTTTAATCCATTTCTTTGATAAGAGTGAATGATTTCTTATGTCTTTCTTATTCTGTGCGTGTGTGTTTGTTTAGCTGGACGGTCTGTTGTCTGAAAGTGAAAGGGAGTCACTTCCAGAAAGAAGTAAAGAGATTCGTGAACGTCTGCATGGAAAAGGCCTGCCCGCAGGTAATACACACAAATCTAGATGTAAAATATATAATTGATGATTAATATGCAAGACATTGAAGCTGGGGGTTTCCCTTTTCGTGGTATGGGAATCCTTGAGTTTTCATCCACACATGAACAAACATGTATGCATTTGATTTCTACTTTTCTCTTTCTCTCACACACACATGCACACCCAAACGCAGGCATGCCAATACACGCTCACACCACCTATCTTTTAGTCATCTCCTGCGCGAGGCTGCGTCACCACTCGTTTGAAGTTGCTGTTAATAATTTATGATATTTTGATTGTTTATGATGTATTGATTGCTCGCACTCTTTCTAATAATCTCAGACTGATTGTTCTAACACCGTGAAGTGCTGAGCTTCATGCTGACTCATCACACACCATTTATCCAGTTCTAGAGGAAGTGATTCAGAATGTAAACAAAGCAGGGCTTGGTACTGACATGACACGGCTTTGGCCCTTCAGGGGCCGGTGCTTATCAGAACAGAGGGATAATAGATCCTCCCTGCCACAAGAGACAAGCCAGAACACGACCAGCACCAGTGTCTGGAAGTGCCAAACTGAAACTAAAGATTGGTGGGGAAGTTTCCAGATAATATTAAGATTGTAGATAGAAAGTTCTGAGGAACTTTGTGAAATGTATTTTATTTGTTTATTTTAAATGTAAATAGTGGGTTCTGAAGAAAAGTATTTTCTAAATTATTTTACGATATTCTGATGGGATATCACAATATGCAAATTGTATATATCAGTGTATATATATATATATATATATAAGTATTTTAAATTAAATACTAACATACTGCTTATTGCATATTGCACAGTATACCTGAAGAAAGTTATGCTTTTATTCAGGTAATACACATTCATTTTATCAAAAGTGACAGTAAAAACTTAAAAATGTTACAAAAGATTTATATTTTAAATAATTGCTGTTCTTTTGAACGTTCTATTAATCAAAGAATCATGAAAATAAATGTATCACCTTTTCAACAAAAATATGAAGCTGCATAACTGTTTTCAACATTGATAAGAAGAAATATTTCTTGAAGCAAATCAGCATATATGTGACCCTGGACCATAAAACCAATCATAAGTCGCATGGGTATATTCGTTGCAATAGCCAACAATACATTGAATGGGTCGAAATTATAGATTTTTCTTTTATGCCAAAAATCATTAGGATATTAAGTAAAGATCATGTTCATGAAGATATTTCATAAAATGTATTATGATTAGTAATATGCATTGCTAAGGACTTCATTTGGACAATTTTAAAGATTATTATTAATTTTTTTGTACCCTCATATTCCAGATTTTCAAATTGTTTTATCTCAACCAAATATTGTCCTATCCTAACAAACCATACATCAATGGATATGGATATTTATTCAGCTTTCAGATGATTTGAGTCAAAATTGACCTTTGTGACTGGTTTTGTGGTCTGGGGTCACATAATTAATCTCTGAAGGATCATGTGACGTGTGAGGAGTAATAATGATGAAATGCTGAAAATTCAGCTTTGATCACAGGAATAAATTACATTTACATAAAAACAGTTGTTTTAAATAGAAATAATATTTAGCAATATTAATGTTTTTACTGTATTTTGATCAAATAATTACAGCCTTGATGTGCTTGATGTATCAGCCCCCCCAAAAAACATTAAAAAAAACAAAAAAAAGATTTAATGACCGACCACAAACTTTTAAATGGTAGTGTAGTATGTCTTCCAGGTATTTTATTCATGCAATATGTGTGTGCACAGTATACAACTGCAGATATAATAATAATAATAATAATAATAATAATAATAATAATAATAATAATAATACGAGTGCCATGTTATTCTGAACATTGATGTTTTATAAAATGTCTGGAAAATGGTATTTCAGAATGTCATGTATATTCTGTGTAGCAGCTGTAGACAGTATGTTATCATTCTGAACATACAGTTTTGTTCTAGTTGTGTTTTAAGACTTCACTAACATCCCTTGGCCCTCTCTTTCATTCTCTCAATCTGTTTCCCTCGTCTCTCTGTCTGCTTACTTATGCTTTATAGTTTAATGATGTGCCAAACAAAGAACCTTTCTCTCCCCTTCTTCTCTGTTCCTCTCCCAACTTTCCAACTCCCTCATTTCATTCACTCTCCATCTATCTTGTGTCAGTCTCTCTCTCTCTCTCCCTCTTGTCCTCTCACTGTGTGCATAGACAAGAGTTTGAACCGAAACTAGACAAGCACATCACCACAAACCAAAACCAGAGTGATTCTTTTTGGAAAATATGATCAGATTTTCCCAGTGGTTTCAGTGGTGTTTTAGCACAAACACGACAGGCCGGTTATGTAACTGAGGCATGGCATCGATCGCTAATAGATATTTCCCAGGGTTTTTTACTGCATGTTCTGTAGGAAGCTTTGTTTTCACGCTGTTGTATCTGGCCACGCATCGGGTCATGATGTGAGAAAATAAGCCTGCCTAGATGGTGACTCACTTCACGCTAGTTTATTTTTGGCTTTACAGATGTCATGAAACCTCAGCAGCAAAGTAATAGCTGTGGTCTCAGACTGTGTCATTGTTCTCATTTTGTAGATGGAATATTTGTTGACGTTTTCAGAGTATTCGTGCTCTGCATACTAGCATTAGCCTTTAGGAGAAAAGTACCAGAGGCAATGCTAATACTGCTTAGCTAGACTTCAGAAAATACATAGCAGCATTGTATCTGTTTCCGGGGTATTAAATTTCCCTTTGGTTGTCCTTATGTGAATTCTGAGAGCTTCAGGTAATATATTGCAATGTTTTATTTGCATTAGAATCTCCTTTTTTATGCAAGTAAAAGCGCTACTGGCCTGTTGCAGTTAACGTTGCACTATTACTGTCCACAGAAAGCTAACATTTTTGGGAGACATTTGTATACATTTTCTAGTTTGTAAACTAGTGTTTAGACACAATTTTAGGTGACGTTGATCATGTTTGTGCCTTTTCCTGAAGCATGATTTCTTTAGCATAAATTGTATGTTACAACAAATCAGACAGTCTTTGCAAATAAACAACTATATCATTCTCAGTTAGCTTAATAGTTACGCTCCAACACATTAAGCCATGATGTTTATGCAGGAGATGTAAGTTAAAAACAGACCCATAACATTTCCTAAACCATGTCCACCATCTTCTCCCCATTATTCCTAATCTTCTGTCCACTGCTGTTTAAATTATTATATATATATATGTAGTATAATATAATGTATGTATGTGTATATACTGTATAATTTATAGTTTACATATTGTGTATTTTTATTTATTTTATTAATTATTATTAATTATATTATTAATCTATATCTATTTTATAAATGCATGCTTATAGATCTTATGAATATAATTTGTGGCCTAATGTTTAATCAATATGCCTTAACTGAATCTTCGACTTCTCTCTGGTGACATATGCAGCACTTCTCCTCCAATCATTTAGCTCGCATTCGTTTTCCTCCACTTTTGAGTGTAATGCCCACATTTCAAAACCGAATCAATAACCTAGTCCACCGTCGCTGTTTCCAATTCATTTTGACTTAAAGACATTTAGTTCTTGCTGGTCTACGATATGGCAAGACTCTTGTATTTATTTTTCAGACTTTTTTATATTCTATTTTGTGACACTGGTATCCTTCCAGCATCATGGGTTGTGAAGTGTCTGGGTTAGTGTGTGTAATGACTTTAGCATGCCTCTTTTTGTTAACCGCTTGAAATCAGCCCAGATCCGTCTTTGCCCCTATGATATACTAAGCTTTTTATGAAACATGAGAGAAAAGGCCTCTTGTTGAGCCTTTCAGTTCTCAAACAGTTCCCTTAGAGAGAACCATCTGGAACATCCATGTCTTCCTGATTGACAGTGCTGGAATCGGTGTGGCTAACAAGCGTGTCGCTGGAAGCTCAGGGTGAAATCAGAGAGGCTTTAGTGGAGCTCGTAACCACTAGAAGGCCACTATTGTTCCTTCAGTTCTTTCAGCCAATTATGACCCATTCTAATCTCAACTTGACAAACGTGATCCAATAAAAATGCTCCCCGAAGACAGCAAGGGTCCCACATTTATTTTGTCCTTCAATAGATTCTTACTTGTCTTTATACTTTTACAAGTTCTTGTATGTTTAACCTTTTTGTGCATTCTTTTTTTGTTTGCCCCATTAGGCCGTAGTGCTGCCCATCGTGTGCTGGAGCGTTATAGAGCCCGGACCCAGGAGCAAGCCAACCTGAACCGTGGACTCAGTCGCTCTATGGGCTCTCTTCCCATCCAGGACCTTGTCAGAGCAGACGAGGGTCTTGTTCAGTACGCCCCGTCAGAGTACCAAGCTGGGTCCGAGTCCTCTGCCGAACTCTACCATCAACGCCAACAACAACAACTGCAACAACAGCGAGGCCGACCCATGGAGGTGAACCAGCGCTCACACCCCCATCAGAGAAACAAAAGCTGGGCCTCATCAGCAGACCTGGCCTGCCTTGATCCGGATATGCTCCGCTTTGGGGCCCTTGAGGACGCCCGAAGGGGCAGCAGTGCTCTGAGCATCCGCTCAGCTGGTAGACCCAAGTCATCTTCCAAGGCCAGAGACTCCCGTTACTCCGACTTTGGGAGCTTGGATGTCAGGAAGACCCATCACCATTCAAGTCAGTCCGTCTCGGCATTCAACAGTGCTTATGACCGGATTAGAGAGAAGCATAAGAAACTGCAAGCGCTCAAACAGGCCATAGAGGGTGAGTACTGATTTTAATGTTGTTCTCTTAGTAAGGGGAGGTTGTTGTAGTCTTACATAGCCAGATTTTCTTACTATTGCTCAAGTAATTGTATTGTAGATTATAATGCCCAAGAACCGCCCATTGTCGGACATGTAAAACAACCATCCAGAGTTAGGGGGTGGCTTTATTTGAAATAGTTGATACCATAAAAATAAACGCTCTGTAAATCTCACAAAACCTGTCAAAAAATGTTCTAGACATGTTTTATAAAAACACATTTTTTATAAACAATACTAAGCCAGTTGTATATTTTTTTATTAGTACAGCATGGTAATTTATTTTGTACTACTTTTATGCTTATGTTAGTTCTAACAATAATTGTATAACATTAAACTGAGAAGAGTATTCCTGGACACAAAACAGTAAAGATAGTACAGCTGTAAAGCATGTTTGAACATATTTTTTAAATATTAACTGTTCAAAAGTTTAGTAAGATTTTTTTTTTTTAAAAGAAATGTATACTTTTATTCTGCAAGGATTAATTAAATTGAAGTGACTGTAAATATATTTATGATGTTACAAAATATTTCTATTTCAACTAAATTTCTTTTGAATTTTCTATTTATCCAAGAACTTTCTATTTAATCAAAAAAATTCAGTTTCAATCAAAAATATTAAGCAGAACAACTGGTTTCAACATAACAATAAGAAATGTTTCTTTCAAAACTGCATATTAAAGAATGATTTCTGAGGGATCATGGGACTCAAGACATTTCAGCTTTGCATTCAAATGGATAAATTATATTTTAAAATGTATGAAAATATGTATTATGTATTATTTGTAATAATACATAATAAAACATTAATGTTTTACTGCATTTAAGTTAAAAAAAAAATTTAAGTTGGCTTTGAAAGCAGACTTTTCGTAGGCTCTTTTTTTTATGTGCAAAATCTATGCAGTTTTTCTTGAAATAATATGACCCAGCCATTTCATGCCAGGCTTTTTGAGATTGACCCCAATGTGGAAAATTCAAATAATGTCTATGGTTCTTTAAGATTTTGTCAGAACATCCAAATCCAGGATTAGTTTTTCCTCAAGCTCATTGTATCAACAAGACTTTGTTTGCTGTGAGTTGTGCACAGCTATAGCTGTCAGAATGAAACTGACCATCTGATGGAAACTGTGAATGGCTGAAATCCGCAGTGTGGGTGTGCTGTCTCAGACTAGTGCTGATGTAGCCTAAGATCTGGGATTGTAATCAAAAGGTTGCAGTAAAACACTTAACCCTGTGTCACTCAATGACAAATTGTCCCTGTAACTTATCATGGTATCATGGTGACATTACAAAATGCTGGTGTGGCAAGTGTTTTATTCTACAGGCTTCATGCAACAGTTGATGTGACAGCTTTAACCAAGCTGGTTAAAACCCACTGTGCTACTGATTTTGACTCATATACATCAGAAGACACAACAGCAACCATGAGAACCACTTTTGGCTCTTCCTGTGCAGTTAAAGTCCTGCGTCTCACGGCACACAGAGCTGAGGTGTCTGTGTGTGTGTGGCGGGAGTGAGCGCAGGGTTATGAATGGGTTTTGCGTGGCTTTTGCGCGTGCAGCATGTTGCCAGCTTCTTTATGACTCAGTCTGGCTGAGGGCTCAAGATTCCTGGAACTAATTAGAGAGATGGATAATTCTAGGCCTACAAAGCTCACATACTTATGCAAGCTTTTTACTCTCTCTCTTTCAGTTCACTCTCTCTAGATCGCTCTCGCCATTTTCCACTAGCTTTTCATTCAAAACTTTCCACAGTGTTGGGGAAACTAATTTAAAGTAGTAATCAGTCAAGCTACCCTTTTTGTAAAGGTTCACTGCAAGCTACTAATAAAGAGTGGCTAGCTATGCAGCTTTGTGAAGGGCTTACATTTATTTTATTTTATAATATTTATTTTTATTGCACTTTATTGGATTTTATATTATATTTATATTAGTTTTTTATTTATTTAGCTTTTTCATTATTATTATTATTATTATTATTATTAATAATTTAATTTGTAGTTCATATTTTTTTTAATTATTATTTTTTATTAATTTAAAATGATGTTCTTGAATCAAATATTTTTATTTAAATAAAATATTTATATATTAATATATTTAATATTCTATTTAGTAAAATTACTAATTTAGTTAAATTATTTTAATACAGATTAATTATAATATTATAGTTAATCGACACAAAAAATATGCATATATAAGAAAGTACATTTCTTTATGAACCTTCAAACTTCCCAGTCCTTATATAAAAGAGGACATTTTAGGCAAGGATGTTTACTGTCTCCTGTTCCTTGGCTGTAAATCTGTGTGACAAAAAGTAATGTAATTTATTCTCCCATGTTTTGTTTTCCTTCATTCTTGTCTTATTGCCACCTTGCAGTCTCCATAAGAGATGGCTTCTTCATATGTGGCACATTCATGTACACATCCTTCGCCTGGCCTCCATCTGGACGTTTTCTCGATGGAGTGAAGCTTTGCTTCATCATAATAATCCTCAGGCTTTCCTATCCGACCTGGCGCTGAACTGAGCCCAGAAGCTGTTTGGCTGCTATTTTTACCACGGTTGAGCTCAGAACCAAAGACATTCTCTTCCCGGCCCGTGTGGTTTTACTCTGGCTCATGGATCCACGAAGCTGATCTCTCTGAGGCTTTCGTCTATTTAAAGGAACAATATTCTGCACTTTTTTGTAGCATTTTTCCCACTTATGTTTGTCAGATAATTATTTTTTTTTTCAACACCAAAAACAATTGAATTTTTCATGAGCTCTTTCCATCCTCTTTTAGACTCTTATAGACTTTTTACTACTGTACCTTTAAGACTTCTGTAAATGACCCGGTGTTTGCATGGTCGCGTTCATCAACTGGCACTCATGTTAAGGTACTCTTGCTTGTGATGTAATAACAGTGACATTTTCTGAATAAATCCGTTTTTACAGCGTAGTTTCAATGAACTATTATACTCTTACTTCAAAAGAGCAGGAAGAAATACTGTTTTCAATTATATGTTCTCTAAAGTGTGGTGTAAATGGAATCTTTGCCATCACATTGCTTTTGTGAGGGAAAACAAGATTCTGTGTATCGAGCTGCCGTCTGTCCATCCGCTTGTATAAACATGAGCCAGGCTCATTTTCCTGACAATAATGGGCCGCATTACCCACGATCCTGAAGAGAAGGAATGTCCAGCCCCATTAGAGCGTGATGGCAAAGAGCGCATATTTTGGTGCCCGTGTTTGCTGTGAATGAATGTAATGGCGCACAGATCCTTTCTTTCTTTTCTTTCTTTCTTTTCTTTCTTTTCTTTCTTTCTTTTTCTTTCTTTCTTTCTTTCTTTTCTTTCTTGTCATGTTGTGTTTTGTTTCTTTCAGTTATGAATCTGAACAACTTATTTTACATTACCATTTTTTTATTTTATTATTTTATTTATTATTAAATTTTTTTAATGATTTTTGAATAGCAAAAACTGTAATAGTGTAATTTTCTCATTTTTTATTTGAAGTAAAATATGACTATAGCCCTATTTGGACAGTAATTGTCATGTGGATGTCCGTAAAAATGAATTTGCATGCCACCTCAGTGATAAACGTATTTATTCTACAAATGATAGATGTTGTTTTAAAAATGTGGAAATGAGTGGGAATAAGTTAATACATTTACAAGAAATATTGTTCTTGTAAATACTTTCCAGCATTTCAGTAATAAAAGTGTAGGCTAGATCTTTAAAATGCATTCCAATTACAGCAAAGCGCAACCGTACGGAGCTCCGCAGTGGTCAAAAAGGATATAAACAGTGAATTTTGAAGTGATCTCTTCTTGAAAACTCAGAGATGTGGATTCAGAAATTACCACACGACCTTGGAGTTTGTCAAAAAACATTAGGTAATCTGCCTACGTGAATGGGCGCTATCTCAAACAATTCATGCGTATTTGTACGAGGTGGCTGATTTGTATGAATTCGTATGACCTCGCTTGTCTATACTGCAGTGATCGGTTTGGGGGCGGAGTTTGAGGTTAGGTTATTTGTATAAAATCATCCGAATTGACCAACTCCTCAAATACGTACATCTTAGAAATAATCGTATCAATTCGTAAGAATTATACAAATTCCCTTGAGATTGGGTTGGAATGGGAGAAAAACACTGACGTTCTGATTTTGGATGGCAATAATTCACAGACATACAACCCCATGAGAAGCATACAACCCCATGAGAAACAATCACCATCCGAATAGGGTTTATGCCATGTTTTCTTTAAATTTATTCATCTACTAGAATAACAAAAGAGATGCTAACTTTGATACTGAGCTTCATGCTTCATTTAAATGTATTTAAACTAAATTAAACCTGCTTTGCACTTCCATCTCGACCTCCTTGGTGTTTGCGATCCCTCTTTAGGGAAAACGCCAAACACATCCACTTCCAAGTCAAGGTACTTCAGTCATTTTGTAGTGTGCTGACCTTGGTGAGAGTAATTGGAGTCATGTGTTTTTGGCACGAGGAATGTCCATTACTTGTCACCAGGTCATGTGTGCTGTTTTGTTGTGTTTTATAGGAGACATTTGTATGTTGTGTGTAGAATTGATCAGGACTCTTGAGCAGACTGGAGGATCAGATTGTCACTACGTATCCTGATAATAAGAGGGAGGGTTGAGAACGGAAAGAGATTATTTCATGTTAAAGCTCAGTCCATCTGTGTGGATTACATTTTATGGTAGATCTCTCACCCGTGGGTCGAAGGTCGTTTGGATCTAAAAGCTTTTCAAAGACTTCTCCCACACTCAACTAGAGCTGTGGAGACACTTCCCAGATTGCACGCTTTATAAACCACTTCTTCATTCCACAGGTCTTCCTGGTACATCTGCATTACATCTGCATCGCGATCTGGCATGATCTTATCTACATACAGTTTCGCAGAGAACATCAGATCAGATCTTATCTCTCTCACACACTACATATCTACAGGTCACTGAGGAGTTGAACTTTCAGATTGATCAGAGCAGATTGAGAGCCGTTTACTCACCTGTGTGACCAGCAGTGGATTGATGTATATTTTATATTATCTGAGAAAGACTTTCTTAATTGTACACAGCGATTCATTCAGGGCCCCCAAAAGTATCTATCTACACATTTATTTATTTATTTATTTATTTATTTATTTATTTATTTATTTATTTATTTATTTATTTATTTATTTATTCATTTATTTATTCATTCATTCATTCATTCATTCATTCATTCATTCATTTACACTTTTATTTATTGATTTATTCATTCTTTCATTCATTTACACTTTTATTTATTGATTTATTGATTTATTCATTCATTCATTCATTTATTTACACTTTTATTTATTGATTAATTGATTTACATATTTATTTACATATTTGATTGTTTACACATTTATTTATTTATTTGAATCACACACGTGTTTATTTTCTATTAAATGTAAACATTGTTTATTTACATATTTATTTACTCGCATTTGTTTATTTACCTTTTTGCATTCAAAATTAGTTTATAACATTCTGAGCATGGCACACTCTATACTGTGTTTGTATGATTTATTTTATGTGTTCTTATGGAACAATATGCCTGGAGGGGAGAAAAGGTTTGTCGGAGATTGAAAGAGCAACTCTAAGTACATTATTGCTACAAATCCACGTACCCTTAGGCCGTTTGCATGTCTTCAGGTTTGATCTTCATTTATCAAAAGAAATATACCATAAAATCTCAAGAGGATATGCAAGTCAGAACTTTGACTCGACAGAATTAAAGCTTTATCTAGCTTGCTAGTAAAACTCTGAAGTTCCTCTTAAAATCAACGCTTTACAGGACAGAAACAAAGCACCTCTAATGAGCAAACCTCTTCAGTGTTCAGCGCTTTAATGAAAACAGCCTCTCTCCCCAAACCCTTTTGTGTTTTCTGTCCTCATCAGGATCTAATTACCCCATTAATCTCTTGTTCTTTTTCTCTTCCTTTGTTTTTATTTTATTTTATTTTTTTATAGTTGAAATCCATTTGCATGTAAGACTTTCGGTGGCAATAAATCACTAGTATATGAGTCCAAACTGCCCCAGGGCTCTAAAACATTAAGATCAGAGGAGACTGTTGAGAAGAAAAATGACTGGAAAGAGGCAAGGAACATGAGGAAGTGATGAAGAGCATGCAGGATTAGGAAAAATGGAGAATAGGGAAATAAGAAATCAACAGAATAAGCCTAAATGTGGGTGTTTTGAACTGTTTTCCTGCCCGAAAAGAGATTTAGCAGTAGATACAGAGGTGGCTTGGATATGACCTGTCCACCTTCACGTACCGATCCTCTGAGCTCATGATGGCTGAGTTACAAGATCTGAGCTCATGACAGGCCGTTTGCTTGGCAGACCCAGAAGATTTGGACCCAACAGTTGAGATCCAACATCCATTGGGATACCATCTGGTCTGCCCTTCATTTGCAGTTGTTTCTTTGTCCACTTTCAAAATCCATTGAACTTAGTCAGGGCTGACAATAGGAACACACAATATATTGTTCCCCTATTGGTTATCTGTCTTTTTATTTTATTTTAATGTATTTGCCTATTTATTTAATTGTGAATGTGATTCTCCCCCATTTTATTTTTTATTAACATTATAAGTGAACCTAGAGGAACATATTAAAATAATAATAGAAGAAAATAAATGTCATGACCCCTTTAAATCTATTTTTAAATTTATATATTTGAATCAATGTGATCTTTTCTGTACTTCTTTTTGCCCACTGAATATTTTTCACAATGCATTTTCAATTTTGTATTTTTTTGGCTGAACAGTCAACACAAAATTGCACAATAGAAGGCCATTCCTGAAACTTGAGCAGAACAAATTTCCATGTAAACCATTTTTAACACCATTCTTACATATGTTTATTTCACAATTTACACAGAATTTTTCATAAATGAGGCATTTAAGATCAATTGTGTCCATTAATGACAGTGGAACACTTGAAATACACAGAGATCTCGATTGAAGCATCAATGAAATGATCACACATTTGTTTGGCAGATGTCGTGCATCACTATCGTTCAGCTTGTGGTTGGCATTGATCCAGAGGCATGTTTCCTTGAGTTATCTCACATCTGCAAAGTGGCATGAAACGTGGCAGAAAATTGATTCGCATGACATCACGTGATGCATGCAGCCTGTAGCAAAACGCGCTGTCCTGCTTCCTAATGCACTCGTTCTTTCCTCCTCCCGTTTTTCGCTCTACAAAAGGAGTTGTAAAATAAATTATGAGCCGAGAGAAAGCGCACACTCGAGGGAGTTTGTGACAGCTCTGAACTTGCCTTCAGAGGCTTTTAGCAGACATGCTGTCACATCTACAGTGCTGTGGTTGTTATCATGGGCCAGTTCGATGATACGGTGTGTGTTTGTGAGTCAGTGACTCACTTAACAGCCTGCCAAACTCCCACCAGGCTCTGATAACTACACTGTGTGGGCAGCATTTCTCATAGTCAAAGTAGAATGTGTATGGGTGTCTGTTTTTGTGTTTTTGTTTAGTGAGTGTACAGTTGGTTTGTGTGTGTACAGTTGTTTTTTATGGGTTGATAGATCATCCTCCCTTTTTGTAGACAACCATTCTGGGATGAACCTCAAAAAAATAACATGCCCAGATTATAGTGTTGGGTAAATTATTCTAAAAAAGTTACTAATTACAATTAATTACTTCAATAGTGTAATTGGATTACAAATTACTTTCTCCAAAAAGTATTTAATTACTTTCTAAATCCTATATCAACCTCGACTAATGAATTGATTCAAGGATAGACGTGAAACAGCTCTTTTAATTCATTCAAATAAATATAAAACTACATAAATAAGGATATCCTTTAGCCTGGATGCCATCTAAACTCAGCCCCGCCCACAACATTTGAGCTCGGGTAGTTTGGAGTAATTATGCCCGAACAGAAACTTTTCGGACCAATGAAATTGTCAGGGCTGGCTTTAGACAATGATGGACAGATGATAAACAGTTACGGAATCATCCACGTCATCAAAGGCGCTTGGGTCGAATTTGTTCTAATCCTAAACGGAGAACTTGTTTGTATATTCATTCACCTTTACTATTGTGATAATGATGATCGTTTTGGTAAGACTCTGTGTATCCTTAAATTATTTTTTAACAACACAGGCAAAGATCGTTTACACTCATCTTTTTCTTCTAACCTTATTCCAGCGTGCATGCAGACAGGGTTGCCAAGTTTTTTTGCAATTGACGCCCAATTGCTACTCAAAACTAGCCCAAAATAAGCCCAATAGCTTTCCCGGGGGGTTATATGTGTTATTTTGGAAAGGTTGCCTGCTAAAATTAGCACTCCTGGGTCTATATATCCCATAATTAGGGTCGCTTCAACCCACGGACATGGAAAACACCCCACGGGAAATACACGGACTTGGCAACACAGTGCATTTGAGTTCTTTTGACATTTGACAACCAAAGTCGCTCCGCTGCTCTGATTGGTTGTAGGTCTATCCAATTGAGGTCGTTCCTGGTAAGGTTGAAACACGCCCCATAATCACAGCCCAATGGAGCCGTATCAGACTCAAATTCTGAATGTCAGAAGGACACATAAAAACATGCATTTTAAAATTAAACTTAAAATTTTGATGTTAATTCCACTATTGTATTTTATATAATATAATCGTGCTACAGTCTATACACAGTATTTAGTTAAATTATATCAGAAGTAACTGTAATTAAATTACAGTAAAAATAAGAGTAATCCATTACTTTACTTTTTCAAGGGAAAAGTTTTCCAATTACAGTAACTAATTACTTACTAACTAGTTGCACCCAACACTGCCTTTTGTTACTGCTTTAAATAAAAATTTTAGGACAATTCTTAGATTTTTTGTGCAGTGACATTTTAGCTCCTTTTAATCCGTCATATTAATGTTGCACTGTTAAATAAATCATTGTACAAAAATTACTGTTTTACAATACAGTGAAATTTGTCCACTGCATGCCCCCCATAAATAAATAAACATATTTTTATATGTATTTTATTTTTTAGTTTGTATAATTATTTGGTATATTTTTCTTTATTTATTTTATATAAAAAATTTTTTTTATGAATGATGAATTTTGACATTTGTTACTTTTTTCTTCTGGTTTGTTGTATTTCATTTTGTGCATCCTCACCTAACTTCAGAGCTTACAAACACCCAGTGATGGTCCGGGTCAAGAATGCTGTTTATTTGTCTATATTTCCTCCATGAGGTTTCATTTAAGTCAGTGGACTGGTTGGTTCACTGAATTTATACAACTGTTTACACCTCTTTCAGTGTTTCGGGGAAAGACGATCAGTATCATTTTTGCCAGTCTCTTTACGTGAAACTGTTTGATTGATTTACATAATTGTCATTGTTTAAAGGTTTCACTCAAGGTTGAACTAATTGTTTACTGAGGAGAAGGCTTCATTGTTCTTGAGAGTTTTGAACTCTACCTTTCCGAAACTCCTGACTTGAGAAATCCTTCAGGAATTCTGTTCATGCTAAATATGCAGCATTGAGAAACTGAAGTGCATGGACTTGATTTTCTGGTTCTGACAGACTTGTCAAATAGTACACAGAGGTAGCACGCCACACATGGGGGATGCTGTCATGTTTCAGTCATTGTTTATGTGTTTGTGCATTACGTCACTATCTAAACTGAGTAAAGCTGAGTCAGTGATTCAGAATTTCCTACCTGAGCTTGGTCTGGAAATGCAAACTGGGGAATGATTTGACTGAGAACACACAGACGGGGACTATAATATTTCTTAAAGTCAACAAATACAAATAATTTAATTTAACAAAGAATTAAATGATTGAATAAAAATTCAAGAATATTTGCTTATAATCTTTTTAATTAAGAATAAAAAAAAGTATAATATAAAAAAATTTGGATCCTATTATAAAACATAAAACAAATTAAATATAAGTATAGTAAATAAAAATGCAAGTAATCTTTAAAAAAGTTCAAATAATGCAAATAGATGACTTTAACAAATGCATTGACTATCAATTAACAACCTTGGAAAGTTACAGTATGTCTGTCTTTAACAGTTTTTGTATAAATCTCCCTATTTTTCTCCACTTGATTTAGTCTAGTTATTTTTTTATCAAATACAATGTGATTTTCATTGATCGAGATCTGGCAGCAATGGCACATTTTTCCTCTTGGGCGAGTGATTCGTCGACAGCTTTCCCTGCGCATGAAATCCTCTATAAGCCAGCAAACCAATGAGAGCGCAGGACAATGAAGACAATACATAACAACAGAACAGATGCCAAAGCTGCTGTGGATCTGCTTACCCGAAACCCTCCATTACTGGCAGATATGACGAAAATTACAGTTTTTTTTGTGGTAAATAAATAAATGACGGATATTGAGATAATTTTATCATGTGAGCTTTATGGTACACCTCAAACAAGGGAATTTAGTAATATATATTGTTCATTTTAATTAGCAAGTCCACGAATGGCTTGGGTATTCAGAGCATTTGCAGCTTATATGGACTGCACGTCCCTGCTATAAAGTTAAATTAAAAACTTAATTTAAATACAAATATTTTTGCTGATCAGTATTAAACTGATTCCTCAGTTCTGACACTTCTTATTCCAGAGCATTTATTGGGTCAGCCTGGAGTGGTTTTATCAGGTTTAAGGCCATGGGTCTTTTAATTGTTAAAGTCTTTCTGACAGATAAAATGACTGCCATATGGTGTTCATTCATACAATTTCTCAGTGCTTTTGAGCAGCTGCGATGGAGTTTTAATAGTTCTGCTGTAACACTTTACTGGATTAATGATCTGATGTTGTGCTGTACATTGTAAACCTTTTTCAGTGTTTTCTTATCTCAGTTCAAAACCACACTGTAATCCAGGTCATATTGATAAAAGCAAGCTGTGATTTTCTGATGTTAATTTACCTGAAGACCTTCAACTTCACTGCTGGTCACATACCTTCCTTTGATATCATAAGACATAACGTGAAGGCATTAACATTAACACGGCGGGTGGATTTCAGCAGTGGCGTGCAACGTAGTCACTCTAGCAAGTGTGGCGGGTTGAATGTTATATATAATGCAGTTTTCAATTGTAGTCTTTTATAAAGGCATCGAGCAATGTAGTGTTATCAATTTTTCAATACATATTAATACTGAAATATCTGATATACTTCCAATTCTCATTTTCCGAGATACACGATACCAGCTGCGAGTTGACACACAAACCCGCCGATGAAAATCGTTGGTCTTACAGGGCTTGTCTTTCAATGTGGGATTGTGCGTTGTGCATAGTTTGACTCAATTCCTGCCGATTTTGTGCTGACACTCAAAGGGTGCATACATAAAGCCACCTCTCAATACTAAATTGCACTTAACCAGTCAAATACACACAAAATAATGTCAAAATGCCGTTATTGGCGAGTATTCATGACACGGAAACACAGTCAGTATAATGGTGTTCGGTCTTAAAGTGACAGCAGCCTAATGTTCCTGCTTTCAAATTATGCGATAATATTAAAAATATCTATATCTCCCCATGGTATTGATGTCAAATATGTGTGGCAAGTAACTTGGAAAACCATTAGCAATAGTGGTCGGTGAGCAAAAAAGTTAATGTCAAGCCCCGATGTTAACCCATACTCTGATTTTGTCCTGCATTTTACTTATCCAAGTTAGTGCACACACATTAGGTGCAGTGATTAGTGAAGACACACTCATCCAGAGCAGTGGGCAGCCATTTGCTATGTTGCACGAGAAGCGTTTGAGGGTTAGGTGCCTTGCTCAAGGGCACCTCAGTTATGGGTATTGAGGGTGGAAGAGAGCACTGTTCATTCACTCCCCATCTACATTTTTCCTGTCGGTATTAAGAAGTCTGACTGCTACAAGTTTTACTCTCTAACCATTAGCCTAGCCCCCCCCCCACACACACACACAAACACACACATGTAAGAACATGATTTACATGCATTTTCATACCAAAAGCCTACCCGATTACTGAATGAATATTTGGAAGCTCTTTAGATACTCCCTCGTCACATTTCTGAACTCCCATCAGTGCTTATGATGATGGAAAAAATCTGTTGCAGTTTCCAGCAGCATCTGTGTTTATTATGATAATAACAGTCCGTGTCTGAGAATATTAGGGTCATTTTTCGGTTTCATTTGGTCATGGGGACTTAGAAGTGGTTCCTGGAATTTTATTATTATTTTTTTTTTCTGAACATGATTTAAAAGACTGTAAGTGTTACAAGAATGTTTTGCAGAACAATACATGCTCTTTTTAATGATAAAAGACAAGGTGAGGGCAGGGCGTCCCTGATTTTCTCAAGAAATACGCTAGAATTGACAGGCTAACTCGTATTTGAATGTGCTGTGCAACATTCTTACATAATGGAATTTACAAGAATTTGAATTGTAATGGGTTTTGTTTTTTCGTTTTTGTGAATTTCCATTTTCAGATCCCCTGCATACTCACAGAAGATACCACAGTGACTACAGCTCCTCCAGCGAAAGCCCCTCAGTGACATCATCAGACCCCGATTACAGACAAGGTTGTACTGATGACCTCATCAATCTCTTCCTTTTTTTTGCACACCAGGCATATAAAATATGTTTGGCTTGAATCAATAAAAAAAAAATCATTATTTATATCATTTTTAATTTTTTTATTATTTATAAGAGGAAAAGAAAGTCTTTTTTTATATTATGAGATTTCTGACAATTTAAGCCCCTCCCACATTCTTATTACCATAGTGTCCAGATTTTTTACTTTGTGAATACAATTTATATATATTATAATATATTTTTATTGCTTTATATATTAAATTGCGTTGTGGTATTTTTTTCTGCATTTCAGTAAGGAGCTTAATTTATGTTAAAAATACTAAAATAAGATACATTTTCATCATTCATTTTTTCCTGTTCGACATATTCATGATGTTCATCCATAAGAGCCATCATCTGAGCCATACGACCATAGTTATGAATGCGGTGTGAGTCATCACATCTTGTAGTGCTGTGAGCATTTCTACTGTTGAGATCAATGTGGGTGGATGTGATCTGAATCAACTCATTGATGGCACTGCAGTTCATTTAAGGGACATACTAAATGTTTTGATTTGCATATTACTGCACCGTTAAAGGCACATACTTCACATGCATTAGTTTCACAACTTTCTTCTGTACACATATAGCTAAGAAGCCAGAAGATTTGAGGCGGTTCAGCTCTCAGGTCGGCCTGTCAGAGCATGACGCTGTTTCGCTCAGCAGTGCACAGAGACAAAGGTATTCTCTCTCTTCTTTTTTTTTCCCCCTGATGTTTCCTGGTTTGTGTTGATCAATCATCTGTACTGACCCCTTCTTGAGTTCTGTTGTGGCCGTGGACCCAGGCCCAAGTTAATGATAATCTAAACCCTTCCTGAGTTCATTTCCTCTCATCCTGTTCAAGTTTAGCTCTGGTTACGCGTGTGTGTGCGTGTGCGTGTTCGTGCGTGTGTGTGGTAAATATTTTCTCTCACTTTTAGGAATAAGGTTTGGGTTAAGTGTGTAGTTTTGTAATGAGCTTTATGTAAACTAACACACAACTATGTGTCTTCATGTAGATAGTGTGTTCAATAGTGAGTTAAAGGGAACCTATTATGCCCCTTTTTACAATATGTAATATAAGTTTTAGGTGTCCCCAGAGTTTGCCTGTGAAGTTTTAGATCTTTTGTTTTATACCCAGAGGGCGGAGCCTTCACAGCTCGTGAACACCAGAACACGCGAATAAAAACTGAAACATGATATCTGTGTGTTTTGATGATCATATCTATCGCAGACATGTTCATGTGACATAGCAGTTCTTCATCATCATGAAATATCATCTGCATGCGTTTTAAAGCCTTTTCGCTATCAACTTAAACACACATACATGCTCCTGCCATATGCGCGCAGAGCTGGATGTCAGCACATCCGTTAGTAGTCATTAAACTAGTTCTCTTGCATATGTTATTGCGATTAAACTGCCAAATGCTCACAAGGTAAGGAAAACAGTTGGTTGTGCCTGTGCACGTATGAAGTTACAGAAATCTCGTGTGTATATTAGATCCATCTGTCGTTACTAAAGTGAAAGCAGTTAAATACAGTATGTATTACTCTATCTGCTGTTAATATGAACCGAACAACAGAAATTCACTCACTGCTTTTGACTGACTGTACTTTAGTAGCTTTAATAAGAACACATCTCTAACTTGAATGATGCTGTTAATGCTATGGTGAGGAGATAAACATGGCAGACTGTGTACAGCTCTCTGAGGGCGTGGTCTACGCTAAAACGGCAGTCTCCATCAACACTCGCGGGCTGGGCCGTTGCAGTGTGACGTCACACTGCAGGAATCTGGAAACAGCTTGAGCTGAGACACTGCTTATGATTTATGGGGATTAAAAACAAATGAGTGGGTGGATTTTTACCATTAAAGGGTGGTTGTGTACACACACTGCCAACACACATTTATGTTCAAAAGTGAATTTTGTTCTCAAAATTTGAAAGGCTCATAAATCAGCCAAATAATTATTTAAATTAAGTCTAGTAATGTCAATTGGTTTCCGTAATAGGAAGTACACAATAAATATTATTGTCTTAAAGGGATATTTCACTCAAAAATGAAAATTCTTTCATCATTTACTCACCCTTAAATTGTTTCAAACCTGCAAGAATTTATTCCATCTGAACACAAAAGATATTTTGAAGAATGTCGGTAACCAAACATTTGATGGGGTCATTGACTTGAATATTGTATTTTTTTTCAATGGGGTCCATCTACTGTTTGATTACTCATATTCTTCAAATTATATTCCTTCATGTTCATCAGAAGACAGAAATTCATACAGGTTTGAAACAACTCGAGGGTGAGTAAATGATGACAGAACAGTCATTTGTGAGTAAACTATCACTTTAATGTCAAAATCATTCTGCCTGGCTCACTAATATAACTTCTAATGTCTGTGTGTTATTAATATTATGGATAAAGTGTGCTGCTTATAAATATATGGAAAAGTGTTTTAAGTAATAGTGATTTTCTGGCAGTGAACGCGTGAGCATTTGAATGTCATCATCAGTGTCATAATTGTAAGGCAAGTCTATGTTAGATACTTTGCACTTTGATATCCCACTGTTTTCTCTTGTTCTCTGCCTATTAACAGCTTTTCCAGTGATCCTCCAACAGCTTTTGTTGTATTTTCTTTTATTATCCCTGGCAACCCCCCAAAAGTCAGTGTAAATACCATAAATACTTCCACCTAATGTTTCTCATTGAGGCAGTGGTTATACTCCTCCCCCTGCTGGTTAACCAGATGAACTACCCACCACTGTTCTTTCCTGAAGTAGATGTTGGCAGTTGGCGATGGTTGCCAAGTGCTGCTGTTGTGTAGAGCAGGTTTTGAGGCAGAGTAATTAATTCCCTGAGGATGCCCAGGGCGCAGAGCCGCACCATAGGTCACCCATGGCAACCAGCTGGCTCTGCCATTGGATGGCATGCAAGTTTGCTGGCATAACACTTCGCGCTCGGTGTTAGTTGGCTTATCCGTAATATTATCTTAAATTTTAAAGGATTCATTTTCTCAACTTTGTTTTTGGAAAGTGAAATGTGCTGATATTTTAATTACAGAAATAAACGCACATGATGGGTTTCCTTTTTTCATGGGGACTTTCCATAGATATGATTTTCTGTACCAATGGTATATTCTGTATGTTAGAATGTAATGAACGATAAAAGATACACTTCCAAGCAAAATAATCATATTGATTCAAGTTAATTACTTGTCAGTAATGCACATAATACTTCACAAATTACAAATCACAAAGTAAGGTCTTCACTCTCTGCCCCAAATTAACACTAACACCGTAAACCACACCCCATCAGTTATATTCCGTTCTATACTTCAAGGACAAATTTTATGTCGCAATCACAAGAAAATTGAGTCATGATAACCAGAAAACCACTTTTGTTATGTCATGATCAAGAGAAAACAACTTTTGTTATGACGTGATCACAAGAAATGTCATTTTTGATCACGAGAAAACAAGATTTAGATTGAAAAATAACAATCCATGGTCAAAAATAACAACCCACACACACGTTTTTGTTTTCATGTTTTATGAGGACTTTCCATAGACATAATGATTTTTATACTGTATATTATATCCCCTTGCAATAACTCTACCCCTAAACCTACCCATCACACAAAACTTTCTTCATTTGTACATTTTCAAAAAACATCACTTAGTATGATTTATAAACAGTTTTCCTGGTTGTATATAAGCAGAGTGAAAATGCACTGAATTGCAACACTTATAAACACCATCCCGGTTTTGCCTTGTGTCCAGACTTTTTGAGGCGGGTCAGGATGAACTATTGGGCACAGAACTTCTGATCCAGCGTCAGGAAGAATTGCACAGGCTCCAGGCCCGGCTGTCCAGAGCCTCCGCCTACCCCGGCGAAGACCCGCGCACCTCCATACTGGACCTGGCAGAACCCATTCATAGCAGTGCTTTGGAAACAGGCCTCCATCCACGCATATCTAAAGTAATACAGTGCTTCAGAATTCAGAATTTTACGTTTTGAATAATCCAGAATAATGTCCTGATCCAGTTCATCTGGATTCAGATTGACTTTACTTTTGCTTTGTGTTGTTCACACCATGACTTTTATGAATAAATAACATTCTACTGAGTTCTTATTTAATTTATCTGGTTTTAGCATGACTGCTGCAAAGGTAAAGAAATCCGGCAACTGAACTCTGATTGAATTCAGTTTATGCAAGCTACAGAATTAAGAACGAAGGATAAAGTATTTATAGTAAAATATGCTTAAAACAAATTCAATTCAGAATTCACTATGCATATTGCTTTGTGAATAAAACAAAATAATCCAGCTCATCTGAATTCACACTGAATTCACTTTAGCTTTGCATCATTCACACTATACCAGGCATGAAGTAATCGCGCTCAACTTAGTTTGTATTTACGTAATGCATGTTTTATGCAAAGAAATGGCCAAGAAATTCAGATTGAATTCATATTATATGTTACACTGCAAATGATGTAGAGCTTATTTGTATGTGAAAGCAGAATCACTTGATTTGATTTGTTCAACTTAACGGAAAAAAAAACGATTTTTTTTTTGTGTTGTAGAATTTGTTTGGCCCAGAGTTTGTGAGGATGAGTAGTGAGCCGACTGTGGTTTTAAGCGTGCCTTCGTCCATAATGGTAAGACAGCGAAACTGCTTTGCTTTATGCTTCTACATGTTTGTGTATACACTTTTTATACTGTTTATATATATATAATTTTTGCGTGTTTTGACAGAACAAGCGTGGGAAGGTGGAGGAGAGTCCGAGAAAGGTCGGGGTGGTCTTACTGAACGGTCAGAAGTTGGAGCTGTGTTGCGATGTGAAGGCGGTCTGTAAGGACGTTTTGGACATGGTTGTAGCTCACACTGGACTGGTGGAGCACCATCTATTCAGCCTTGCCTACCTTAAAGGTGCATAAAACATGTTTTTATAAACTATTGTCAAATTCATCATCAAATTCCTTTCCCTACCTTTCTGCCTCCATTAATTTTGTGTATACCTTTCTGTCTTAAAGGGATAGTTCACTTTGAAATTAAATTTTGATATGTTTTAGCTTACCTCATGGGCATCCGAGATGTAGGAGTATTTGTTTCCCCAGTAGTTTCAATTTTGATCATTTTAGGTCAAACCGTTTTTGTCTGTGCCTCACATAATGCAGGTCTATGGTCACCACCTCAAAGAGCATACACAGAGAAGTCCAAATTAAACAATCCCCCATCGTAAGTACACACTGATGGCCTAAGACACGAAACGAGCGGTTTGTGTGAGTAAAAGAACAGTTATTATATCGTTTTTACCTCTTGTATACCACTACGTCCGACTGATCCGAGGGCACGTGTGCGTTTTTCCTGTTGTGACATTCGTGCGTTCTGGCTTTAGTCTGCGCAAGCGCGGAAAGCGCCGGAAGTGGATCTCGTAGCGTCGTCTCTCATTGTTTACACAGAAATTTGGGAAGTGTTACCTTTCACTGTGAAGATCTAAACATATTTATATAAACGATATAAATACTGTTCATTTTCTCACACAAACCGCTCGTTTCGTGTCTTAGGCCATCAGTGTGTACTTACGATGGGGGATTGTTTAATTTGGACTTCTCTGTGTATGCTCTTTGAGGTGGTGAACATAGACCTGCATTATGTGAGGCACAGACAAAAACGGTTTGACCTAAAATGATCAAAATTGAAACTACTGGGGAAACAAATACTCCTTCATCTCGGAAGCCCATGAGGTAAGCTAAAACATATCAAAATTTAATTTCAAAGTGAACTATCCCTTTAAACAAATAGGCGGACATTTTGAAGAGTAGAAATGTTTGTTTTTGTTTGTTTCTGTAACAGTTTTGTTTGTTTCTCAGTATTAGTATTTATGAATCTCTCGTCAATCCTCAATTTAATTTCAAATTATATTTAGGTAGAATTTTCCTGTAATGTTAAAAGGACAGCTTATGTTACTGGTACATGTTTGAAGTGTGTAAATACGACAGAATAAATCATTCTGTTGTTCTCTTCCTGACACGCTGCCCCTGCATGACTCCTGTAGTTACGGCTCTAATGGACACGGGTGGTTTGTGTCCACAGATGGTTCATTAATTCCTCTGACTCATGCCTCCCAAGCCAAAAGCCTTGCTTTTTATGCTGCATTGAACTCCTTTAGCAAAAATGTCTTTTTCCTTTTTTTTAGATGATGAGTTCTACTTCGTCGAACCTGATGCCAAACTTTCAAAGGTGGCACCTGATGGATGGAAGGATGACCCTAGGAAAAAGAAAGCGGATGTCAATTTTAATCTGTTTCTGCGTATCAAGTTCTTTCAGGATGATGTCAGTCTGATACAGTAAGAGCTCAGAGGATGTCTGACAACAACTGGAATCAGGGTCCAAAATATTGTAACTTGGTAGCTGATCAGTAGCTACACTATATTGCCAAAAGTTTTGGGACGCCTTTCTTTATGTGCACATTAAATTTAATGTCATCCCATTCTTAATCCATAGGGTTTAATATGGAGTTGGTCCACCCTTTGCAGCTATAACAGCTTCAACTCTTCTTGGAAGGCTGTGTTTATGGGAATTTTTGACCATTCTTCTAGAAGTGCATTTGTAAGGTCAGGCACTGATGTTGGACAGGAAAGCCTGGCTCACCCTCTCCGCTCGAATTCATCCCAAAGGTGTTTTTTCGGGTTGAGGTCAGGACTCTGTGCAGGCCAGTCAAATTCCTCCACACCAAACTCGCTCATTCATGTCTTTATGGACCTTGCATTGTGCACTAGTGTGCAGTCATGTTGGATCAGGAAGGGGCCATCCCCAAACTGTTCACACAAAGTTTGGGAGCATGTCAGCATGAAATTGTCTAAAATGTCTTGGTATGCTGAAGCATTAAGAGTTCCTTTCACTGGAACTAAGGGCCAAGCCCAACCCCTGAAAAACAACCCCAAACCATAACCCCCCCTCCACCAAACTTTGCACTTGGCACAATGCAGTAAGGCAATACCATTCTCCTGGCAACCATGAAACCCAGACTCGTCAATCGGATTGTTAGATAGAGAAGTGTTATTGGTCACTCCAGAGAACAGATCTGCACTGCTCTAGAGTCCAGTGGTGGCGTGCTTCACACAACTGCATGTTCTTGGTGATGTAAGGCTTGGATGCAGCTGCTCGGTCATGGAAACCATTCCATGAAGCTCTCTATGCACTGTTCTTGAGCTAATCTGAAGGACACATGAAGTTTGGAGGTCTGTAGCTATTGAAAGTTGGTGACTTCTGAGCACCGTGCACCGTGACCCCGCTCTGTGATTTTACTAGACCTACCACTTCATGGCTGAGTTGCTGTTGTTCCCAATGGCTTCCACTTTGTTATAATACCACTAACAGTTGACTGTGGGATATTTAGTAGTGAGGAAATTTCATGAATGGACTTATTGCACAGGCGGCAACCTATCACGGTACCACGTGTGAATTCACTAAGCTCCTGAGCGACCCATTCTTTCACAAATGCTTGTAGAATCGTCTGCATGCCTAGGTGCTTGATGTTATACACCTGTGATCATAGAAGTGATTTGAACACCTGAATTCAATGATTTAGAAGGGTGTCCCAATACTTTTGGCAATACATTTTACATGCAGTCTGTAAAAATACAATTTGCATGCAGTCTGTAGTAACAGAAATGTGTCTAGAAAGCCAAATGCTTTTTCTTCCTATTTTAATTTAACTCCAGAAATCTATGAGGTAACACATTGCTCTTGTTAGGCCACTACAAAGAAAATATAAAGTGATTTATATATTGGTCTCAAAAACATATTTTTCATTCTGTAACATGATTAAGAAAATAGTTTAAATAGTAAAACAAAACTTATATTTGTGTAGACATATTGTGCAAAATATGTATTCTCTCCTTTCACCCACATTTGGTAACTTTATTTAGACCTTGCTTACAGTGTTCACTTATGCATGCCCAAATATTCAGTGACACACACACACACACACGCACAAGCACACAAGCACACACACACAAGCCAAAACATTATGACTATTAGGCTTTATTTTATCAAATATATATAGTAAAAACAGTAATATTGTGAATTATTTATTATTATTATTAATTATTAATTATTTATATATCAATAAATGGATTACCCATTAAAGCCAATGTTTATATTTCAATAAATGTTTTACCCATTAAAGCCAAATTAATAAAAAATATATATTGCATTTTTTTTTTTTTTACGTAGACACACAATGACGAAACACCAGTACTACTTGCAGCTGCGGAAGGATATTCTAGAGGAGCGGGTACGCTGTGACCTGGAAAATTCCATGATCTTGGCATCTCTGGCACTGCAGGCAGAGTTTGGGGACTATCAAACTGAGGTAACAACAACATGGGGAAAAAAATTGAGAAAAATTGTTTCATAAGATGATTGTAATTGTGTACATCAGTGTTTTGATTTGAGAGTGTTGTGACCAACTGAGAACTCCCTTACCATAGTTATTTATTTATCCAACTCTCCATATTCCATTAGTACCAGTTTTGTAACTAAAAAATATGCTTTTTGTAAAAAAGATTCCTAAATAAGATTCTTTGAGGAAATCATAATGGTTCTTCTATCGCATCGCTATGAAAACCCCCTTTTTGAAACCTTTTTTTCCTTCATGTTCCATCAGCTCCACGGAAAGACATACTTCCGGACGGAACACTACCTCCCCGCTTCGGTTCTGGATAAGATCGATCAGACCACCATTAAAGAAGAGCTCCCCAAACTCCACAGCTCGTACTACAATGCTTCGGAGCAGGAGGCCGAGCTTGAGTTCCTCAAGGTCAGGAACAAAATTAAACGCATCAGTCGTGCAGTGTGATTCTAGGCAGAGCTTCCTGATTGGCCAAACTTCTATAATTGACTGGAATAAACATAGACTGCTGCAATCTGTTTTCCCTCAAATACTCTTGATTACAGAAAGACCACAAAAGGTTCTTGCAACCTGGTTGAACTCATTCACAGACATGAATTGTTTTTTTTCCTTTCTTTTTTTCATGAGATAAGTACAGTGAAGTCAATAATTGTGAATAAACTGACTTATTTAGATTGTGCTTGATCTCTTTTCCTAATAGCTGTTGTTGTAGTCTGCTTATGATTAGATCTGTCTCGTAATTTCTCTGTAATGTAAAGGTGTGCCAGAGACTGCCAGAATATGGAGTTCATTTCCATCGCGTGCTTCCCGAGAAGAGATCCCTGACTGGCATCATGCTGGGCATTTACTCGAAGGGTGTCCTCATCTTCGAGGTCCTGAATGGAAATCGAACCCCTGTGCTAAGGTTCCCCTGGAGGGATACCAAGAAGATTTCTTTCACGGTAAGATGTTTACGCTTGGTGGAAATCACACAGCCATGTCAGAGTTCCCAGAAAAACGCCAAAGAAGTTCAGCTTCAGGCTGTTTTGCTTGGAATCATTTATTTGGAGTGTCAAGAGTCACACCCCTCATGTGTTTCTATATGGCAGAAAAAGAAGATCTGCTTGCAGAACACTTCAGACGGGATCAAACATCTGTTTCAGACAGACAGTCAGAAGACCTGCCAGTATCTGCTGCACATGTGCTCAGCCCAGTACAAATTCCACCTGCACATGAAAGCCAGACAGAACAACCAAGAACTACAGGACCTGGGTGAGAAAAATGAAAATGAAAACAGAAAGCAAATATTGCTTTTCATTTTTTACTTTTTTTATGTAGCTGTTAAAGAGCAAGAATACAGCATAAATAATATCAATATAGATTCAAATTGTGTATTTGTCTGCAAGAAAGGTGGATATTCCATAGTTTTTTTAACAATATTTCCATATACATTTCACAAAAAAAAAGGAAATAGTTTTGATCTTGAATATTGTTTATTTGATTCATTCATTGTGTGAACTTTCCAATGTTTTTTTTTTTTTTTTAACTCTATTGGCTTTTTCATTACAATTTAAAAATGTAATTTAATGTTTGCATTATTTATTAATTTTTAATTTTTATAAATACATTTATAATAGATTTCTTAATTTTATTTTTGTATATTACTCATAGTTCTGGTCAGTAAGATGTATTTCTTTTTAATTGATTAAATACTTTTATTCAGCAAGAATGCATTAAATTGATCTTTCCCAAACTTGAATAAATAAATATATATACTTTTGAATGGTAGTGTAGATCTTATAGCATATGTATGGCACTTAATGAATTTACCTGGTATAGAAATTGTATGATTTAAAAAAAAAAAATCTGTTTTAGAATTTAGATGATGACAGCAGCATTTTAAAGACTAACAAAATGACTTCTAATAATTATTTCAATATTTACATCAAATATTGTTTTAGTATTCCTAGTAATTAAACAAAATGAGAAAATGGCAAATAAGAGACTTTGGGAAAATAAGGAAGTGTTCCAAAAGGCCCATCCTTATCAGGCCTATCCTTCTTCATCCAAGTTTCAGGGTTGAAAATGCACTATAGGGTCAATGCAAGCCATAATGTAGAACCTTTCTTGGTTGTGTAGAAGTCAAAAATGGCATGCAAGCTGAAGCATGGCTTTAACTGTTGCACTTTACATGTTTTTTACCATCTTCTGTTGTTTCTTCGCTGCAGAGAACTCTCCTCTGAGCAATCTCCAGTACACTGATGGGATGGGTGCAGTAAGTCTGTCCCCCAGCACTGATCCCGAACTTTACAAGAGGATTTCCTACTCTGAGATGTCCCTCAGCAAGAGTTCATCGGGTCGGGTCTCTGTCCCACCAGAACCACCCTATCCGGGGTTCGGCAGCACCTCCAACCCCAGGATGAAAAGTCGTTCCCATCATAACCTGGGTCAGCTGCCTGAGTCGCCAGAGCACAGGATGGTGCCTTTCGGTAGCCAATCACAGAGCGGCATGGCCCGATCACAAGTGCTTGCGTCAACACACCAACGCGCAAGCTCTGACACGGACTCTATCGCTGTCGCCAGACAGCAGGAAAGGTGAGAGAGACACGCAGGCATATATTTACAAAACAAAGGATGGTTGCAATCATGTCTTATTCACCGGCTGTCTTCTAGATAGTTGAGTCTGTCTGTCTGTCTGTCTGTCTATCTGTCTATCTGTCTGTGATGTTTTTTTTTCTGCGATAAGTGATGTTTATTGAACTGGTTGTATAAAAACTGAGTTAATATTAAATGCCTTTTTAAACACACTATTGCCTGTTTTTGCTCTAGTTTGCCAACGAAAATATTTCCAAACAAGCCACAGGACTGTTTTGCATCTCTGAGCAGCACATGGTGGTGTTTCCTTCCTGAATGAATCAGCCGTTTGAATGAATCTTTTGAAACTCAATGACTTAAGCCCAATTTATTCTTCTGCGTCGAGTGTATGCCATAGCTACGTCGTAGGCTGTTTGTACCTCTCCAAAAATGTAACAACGTGTTGATTCTACGTGGTCTGCAAGTGCTGTGATTGGTCTGCCAGAACCCCTCCCTCAGTGGTACACATGCTCCCTCTGCATGTGTAACTGCACATCAACGCGGACGCAGAAGTATAAATGAAAATCGGTGTGTAGCCTAGGGCATAGAGGCTACGGCACAGGTCCGACACAGAAGTATAAATCAGCCTTTATTATACAGCCACTTAGATGTATGTAGCTTCTGTCTCATTGCAAAGATTTGATTGGTAACAGCCATATTGTGTCTCATTTATTGATTTAAATGTAAACATTTGACGAAAAGGATGCATATGTTTAATTAAGTTAAAAATGCCTTTTATAAAGGCAAACATACCCAGAAAAGGTACAAATCTATTTAAACTTATCGGAAAATATAATTTCTGTCACTGCTGTAAACTGACCTCCACACAGAATACCAAAAACGTTAGGAGTCAGCTGTCCACGGCAGTCCAAAAGCTGCCAAGGTAGCAGCAAAGTAAACACACTCAGCAGAATATCATCTAATTATCGTTACCGTTATCACACACCCCTACTTTTATACCTGTCTTGCTCTGTAGCTGATGTGGTGTCTCTTATGTCTTTAAAACGGTCTCAATCTTCTGCTCTGCTGCTGTTCATGTCTTCACATTCGTATCACTCTCCTGTTTTGCAATGATTCTGCTATCTTTCTTTACACCCATCTCCTTCTCCTGCTTGGTTGTAGTTTGTCTTGCAATTTCTTACATTTGTCTCATTCTCCTGTAGTTTATATTATAAGGTTTTTGCACCTGTCTAACTCTCCCTTTCTCCTGTAGTCTGTTTTATGATGTCTTTGTACCCGTCTCACTCTCCTGATCTGATACAGTTTTTCTTACTGCTTTACAGCCGTCTCACTCTCTTGCTCTGTTTTTGCTTTACAGTGTTTTTACTCCTGTACTCTTCTGCATTGCATGCCTTTTATACTTTACACTGGTCTCACTCTCCTTTTTATTGTCATTTTTTTGTTTTACAATATATTTTCAACCGTCTCACTCTCTAGCTTTGTTTTATGATATCTTTACACCCTTCTCCTTCTGCTCATCAATTGTAGTTTGTCTTTTTAAATAATATCTTTACTCATGTCTCACTCACCTAATCTCTTTTTTTTTATCTTTACAGCCATTTTACACTTAGTTTATACTGTCTTTACACCCTCTTTCTCTCCCAATCTGCTGTAGTGTGTCATGTCTCAAAACAGTGGCACTATGGTTTGTCTTGTGTCTTTGTGCTCGTCTCATTCTGCTCTGCTTCATTCCGTTTTTTATGCGCATCTCACACTCTTGCTCATCTGCAGTTTGTCTTCTAATTTCTTTACGCCTGTCGCACTCTCCTTTTCTGCATTTCTGGGTTGCTCCGTCAGCTTTCCGCTGAGCTGCCTGGGGCCAACAGCATTAATCAGCTCTCAAGGGAGACAGACAGTCTCTGTGCATGTGAGACTGATATTCTTAAAACTCTGTTTGCACATGTTTGCAACTATTTTATAGTCCTGTGAAGATAATTGTAATATTTTACCCTTAGTGGTGTAATGCATACTACCAGGAACAGTGCTCTTGTGGGTGAAGACTTGATTTAGGGGATTGTAATCAAGTATGTCTTTATGAATTGTAATGTGTGTGTAACTTCCATTTATAAATATGCAGTTTCACACTTTGGCGATCAGTGTTGGCGTAACGCATTAAGTAACTTGAGTTATGTAATCAGATTACTTTTCCAAGTAACTAGTAAAGTTACATTTATTCACTGGCAGCTCTCCTGTCCCCATGTTGAGAAAAAAGTGCAGAGGCGTAGTGTACAAACATGAGGGTTATTGTAGTTCTTTTTTAAATGTGAGCATGCATTTACCAATTTTACTTCCACAAAAAAGATTCAGTATTCTTCAAAAATGAATTAAATCAGTCAAATGCAAAATCAGAGTACGATAATAATTATATATAAAAAAATGTTTTAAATAAATTTACTCTCACGTTATTAACCAATGTCTTGCTGCTGACCTTCAACCATAAGAAAAAATGGCTTTAGATTTTTTCTTTTTATTGAAGTAAGTGTTAAACTTTTTTCCCCCTGCATCCTATTCTTCTATGATTCAGAATGGCAGCACAGCTAAAATAATTGTTTGAGGTTCGCCCTCTACTGTACATGTGTGAATTTGCATTTCCTTCATCCGGAGGCTGCTTATGTATTTTGGTGTGAAATGGTCTTTACATTTGCCAAAAAATAGAACCTTTTTTGTTATAAAAGCCCAGCCCAGGTGAGAAAAAGTAATGCAAAAGTAACTCAAGACATTACTTTTCTTAAAAAATAACTAAGTAACACAATTATTTACTTTTTAAATGGATAGTTCACCCAAAAATGAAAACTAGTCCATGAATTGCGCACCCCGGTTTACTCACCAAACAGACATTCACTGCCATTATAAAGCTTGGAAGGGACAGGACATTTTTCAATATAACTCTTATTGTATTCAGCTGAAAGAAGAATGTCATGCATACCTAGAATGACTTGAGGGTGAGTAAATCATGGGCTAAGTTTTATTTTTGGGTGAACTATCCCTTTAAGGGAGTAACGCAATATTGTAATTTATTATTTTTCAAAGTAATTTTCCCCAGCCCTGCAGGCGATTTATTATGAATTGATCAGAAAATGAAAATAACTACATTTATTCCACTGGATGTAATAAATGCCTTTGCACTGATTTTCTTTTACTTTTTCTCCCTGTGTCAGCAGTATGTTCAGCACCACGGTTGATGACAGTCCCCGCTGGAGCCCCAAAAGCTTGAATAAAGAGTCTGACTCTTCCTCCTGTGAGGACACGGGACAGGCATATGTCGTAGGTGAGGACGATGACAAATACGACCGACTGTTTCTGTCTTATCTCCACTCACATATGCCTGGAAAATGGCTCATCACCCTCAAAGAACGTGTCTTTCTGCTTTTGAACTTTCTTTCGCCGCCTCTAACTTCCTTACTTTGTAGCCTCTCTCTTCTGATGGTCTGTCAGGATAGTGGGTGGAATCTGTGTCTGCATCTCTGTGGAGTCAGGAGCTGTCTGCCTCTTTCGTTTTATCTTTTTAACAGCTCTCTCCCTCGGTTCCCTCACTGATCTTTTCATTTTACCTCTCCATTTCATCCCATCATCCACTGTCAGATCAGAGAGAGCAGCAGCCCAAATCCTCTCAACATCTTCCTCCGCATGTAGAGAGATGGCAAAAGGATTACAGTCTGAATTTATGTGCTTGTACTACATGCATCATTATATATGTCAGAGAATAATTCAAACCTTTATATAAAAAAGTGATGATTTTGCCATGGCAAAGAATTGTTTTTGGGTAACATGACAGCGAAATTCACCCTATTTACTTTCTTCATGCATGTTCCTGCTTTTATTGTGCACAGATACTTTGGTGTACATTGATCCAATGAAATACATTTTCCTTTATGGATGACATACAAAACTCCTCTTACTCTTCAACCTCTCCGTTATGGCATGTAACACCATGATCAAATCAATTCCCAATCCAATTTGTTTTGTGTATACATGATAAAATCATTATTTTTGTTTTAAAATGCCAATACAAGACACCAATCTTCAATAAAGACGTTATTTCATCAATTCTAATGATAATTAATTGGTATTACTGTGATGTTGTTTTGTAGCTACACTACTGTTAATAGATTTGGGTTATTATTATTATTATTATTATTTTTTTTTTTAAAGAAGTCTCTTACCGGTATAGTCACCAAAAATACAGTAAAAACAGTAATAGTATTAAATATTATCACAATTTATAGAATAACTTCTATAAAATATAATATAACAAAATAACTATTTTTATTTGAATATATTTTAAATTGTACTTTATTCCTGTGATGCAAAGCTGAATTTTCAGCATCATTACTCCAGTCTTCAGTGTCACATGATCCTTCAGAAAGCTTTCTAATATACTGATTTACTGCCAAGCTGTATAAAAGTGTTTGTGTATATATATGGGGTCAGTAAAAACTCTTACTGACCCCAAACATTTGAACGGTAGTGTAAATTTTGAGGCATTAATATGAAATTTTTTTTTATGTGCAGTTGCAGTTGTATGGGATATTTTACTCATCCAATCAGTCAAACTATAATTTTTTATAAAAATAGCAAAGCAAAATGGCTAAAATTGAGAACATTAAATGCGTAGTTCCCTCACAAATGAAAAATTAAAATGTATTTACTGACCCTCAAGTGTTCTTAACCTGTGTGAATTTCGTTCTTCTGTTGAAGCCAAAGGAAGATATTTGGAAGAATGTTTGTAACCAAGCAGATCTCCATTGGCTACCATAGTGTGGCAAAAAAAAAAATACTATGGTAGTCAATGGAGATCTGCTTGGTTACAAACATTCTTCCAAATATCTTCCTTTGTGTTCAACAGAAGAACAAAATTCATACAGGTTTGCACAGCTCTGGAGTGCCCTCTACTCCTGCCTCCTCCATAGGAATCACTGGTACGGTATATCATCTCTCTGTCGTTTTTGGCTTTGTAGAGGACAGCACAGCTCTATCTTTTCTTTTTTTTTCTGCCTGTCATCTGTTTCTTTTCAATGGTCAAATTTAGTAAGTACTGAAAGTTGGTAGGAAATGTCATGTCCTGTCTGGCCCTGAAACACCAACATCTGCTTAAATTGCAGTGAACTTTTAGTGAAACAAAACAGTCCTGTTTTTAATGTCAATAATAACTGACATTTGCATCACAGTGACCACAGCCTCTGTTTAATCAGAACTTTAAGTCTGATGAGAACTTGCCAAATCCAACATGCTCCGGATTGCCATGTTTTCTCATGCCTGGTGTTTTACATGGCATGGATGGAGATCATCTTTTCTAATGCACTTTTCTCTCTCGCACACACTTGGCTCAAGTTTCATTGCTGTCTTTCTCTGGCTCAGATGGATTCTGCGTCGCTAAGCTGCATGTTTTTAGCAGCTCTGATATACGGCCGTGGTGTGGGCTAATCTCCCTCATGCTCGAGTATGAGTTGCTGACCGTGGCTGTTAGTATAGCACATCAGAGTTGGGCCAAATATAATGTTGTCCCTTAGCACAAAGACACCGTTATGAAAGATTAGCCCAGCTTATGGAAAGCTGTTCATGCATTTTATGTGTTTTATTTCCACAGAGACACAATGAGCAAGCGTATATAAAATATCAGGGGCATAAACAGCAAATGCTCTGCATATCCAAGCCATTCGTGGACACGCTCATTAATATTAACACTATAAATTACTATAAATTACCTTGTTTGAGGTGTACCATGAAGCTTACAAGATAAAATTTATTTGCCAAACGACTGTAATTTTCTTCAAATCTGCTAATTACAGAAAGTTTTGGGTAAACGGATCCACAGCAGCTTTGGCATCTGTTCTGTTGTTATGTATTGTCTTCATTGTCCTGCCCTCTCATTGGTTTGCTGGCTTATAGAGTATTTCATGCGCTGTCAACGAATCTCTCGCCCAAGAGGAAAAATGTGCCATTGCTGCCAGATCTCGATCAATGAAAATCACATTGTATTTGATAAAAAACTAACTAGACTAAATCAAGTGAAAAAAAGTCATTACTGAAACTTTTTTCATAGTACTTTATTTTCTCCATAAGGACATTTATTTTTAGCCCTGCTGTAACTATCCGAGGCTGATATTCGATAGTCTATGCGTTTGTTGAAGTCATCAATTTGCATTTTCAACTTATTTTTTTAAATAATTATTTTGTTTTTATTATACTTATATTTATTCTAATTGTATTTTACTAATATTTTATTTATAATAGGCTAGTAATATTTATTTTATTTTTATTATACTTATTTTTAATTCATAATAAATAAACGCTTCTGGCATACATTTAAATTGACACCTGCCATGATGTTTCTTATTACATGCACATTAACTTTAATGACATCATATTCTTAATCTGTAGGGTTTAATATGGAGCACCCTTTCCAGCTATAACAGCTTCAACTCTTCTGGGAAGGCTTTCCACAAGGTTTAGGCGTGTGTTTATGGGAATTTTTGACCATTCTTCTAGAAGCGCATTTGTAAGGTCAGGTACTGATGTTGGCTCGCAGTCTCCGCTCTAATTCATCCCAAAGGTGTTCTGTCGGGTTGAGGTCAGGACTCTGTGCAGGCCAGTCAAGTTCCTCCACACCAAACTCGCTCATACATGTCTTTATGGACCTTGCTTTGTGCACTGGTGTGCAGTCTTGTTGGAACAGGAAGGGGTCATCCCCAAACTGTTCCCACAAATTTGGGAGCATGAAATTGTCCAAAATGTCTTGGTATGCTGAAGCATTGTCTTGGTATGCTAAGGGGCCAAGCCCAACCCCTGAAAAACAACCCCACACCATAATCCCCCCTCCACCAAACTTTACACTAAGGACAATGCAGTCAGGCATATACCATTCTCCTGGCAACCGCCAAACCCAGACTCGTCCAACGGATTGCTAGATAGAGAAGTGTGATTGGTCACTCCAGAGAACATGTCTCCACTGTTCTAGAGTCCAGTGGCGGTGTGCTTTACACCACTGTATCCAACGCTTTGCATTGCGCATGGTGATGAAAGGCTTGGATGCAGCTGCTTGGCCATGGAAACCCATTCCATGAAGCTCTCTATGCACTGTTCTTGAGCTAATCTGAAGGACACACTAAGTTTTGAGGTCTGTAGCTATTGACTTTGCAGAAAGTTTGTGCATGCGCTGACCCTGCTCTGTGATTTTATGTGGCCTACCACTTTGTGGCTGAGTTGCTGTTGTTCCCAATTGCTTCCACTTTGTTATAATACCACTAAGTAATATTTAGTGGTGAGGAAATTTCATGAATGGACTTATTGTGCACAGGTGGCAACCTATCACGGTACCACAGTACGCTTGAATTCAGTGAGCTCCTGTAAGCGACCTATTCTTTCACAAATGTTTCTAGAAGCGTCTGCTTGCCTAGGTGCTTGATTTTGTACACCTGTGGGCATGAAAGTGACCGGAACTTCTGAATTCAATAATTTGGAGGAGTGTCCCAATACTTTTGGCATATAGTGTATGTTGTTTATGTATAACAAATATGTTTAATTTAGATATAAATTTGTGAATGGGTCTTTTTGATTGTGTTCTCTGAATTAACCTTAATAAGACTGGTTGCTAGTTCTTAAAGTTTGTTTAAAACCTAAACCTCTCCCCCCTTTTCCCATCCACAGACTCCCTGAAGAAAAAGGTGCATGCTTTACCCTCACCAGAGCGAGAGATACAGACTGTAAATCTGAAGAAAGATGTCAAATATGGACTGGGTGAGTAGGAGGGGCTCACACATCCAGTCTGAATGAAGCTCCCTTGAAACAAAAATGCTGCTAAACTGTCAGATTATCAGGACACACACACGTTGTGTTTTCATGCATTGCGGGTACCTTCCATAGGCGTAATGGATTTTATACTGTACAAACTGTACATTATATCCCCCTACACTGCCCCTGCCCCTGCACCTACACATCACAGGAAACATCCTGCATTTTTACATTTGGTCCCCACAAAGTAATATAAACAGGTACACACACACTCACACTCACACACACACTCACACACTCACTCACACACAGACAGTGTGATAGAGTCCAGAGTTCTGGCAGTCCTCACTGCTCACACAGTGATTAATGAATCCCACTCTGGGAGAGAGAGGGTGCTGTTTTACATCCACCTCAGATGCTGACTTGTACTGAAATATCTTATTAGGATTCAGCCTGAATGAGAGGTTGTCTATATCTGATAAGAAAAATACATTTAGCATATGCACAAGTGAAGGTCTCAATAAGAAATTTACATTTTTGGACATTTGTCTTATTGTAGTTTGTGAGACATAGTAAAATTAAGTGTGTGTTTGTGTTGCTCACTAGGCTTTCAGGTCATAGGCGGAGAGAATTCTGGCCGTCAGGACCTGGGCACCTTCATCAGTTCCATCACACCAGGTGGACCTGCAGATATCAACGGCTGTCTGAAACCAGGTATGAAGAGGAAAGGATTGATCTTGTGTCTATATTTTAGTAGTTTGAATTTTCTGATTGAAAGCATCACATTTCAGTCAAGAAATTTAAAGAATTCATAGAATCTTATTCCACAAAACCCTTGAAAGATTTAACCATTATATTGTACTTTTAACTGATTTTTGAGCACGCTATCAATGATTCTCAACCTGGTGGCCGCATAATAACTTATTAATTGAAATACTTAAATACGCAGAATAAGTTATAATTCATATGTTAAAACAATCTAACTCTATAATCTAAATTAAAATTCTCAACAAATCTGTCAATCAAATAAAAATGAATCTCTCAATAACTATTGTTTTTATTGAATAATGCAAAAAATTTTAACACTAGAACCGTCAGGGGTCATTTTATACCTAAAACCACCAGTGGGTAAAATGTACTCATACACATGATTAGCTAAAAAATGCATTATGTCACTTTATTATGCCTCTGTTTTCACAAAGTAATGTCTAGAGTCATACACAAACCACTTTTTTTTGTGAATATAGGCTAAACCAGCCTGGAATGAGAACGAGAAGTAGAAGGAAATAAATTAATTAATAGTCTAATGGTTAAGAAATAAATTCTAGTTTTTATTCATATTTTAAATGTTTTTATTTTTGGATATTTTTAATTTCCATAGTTTTTGTCATTTTTATTATTTTCAGTCTTTATTCAATTTTTTTATTTCAATTTTAGTTTTAGTACATCAAGTTAAACCAAATGAGAAACTAACTGAAATATTTTATTTCAGTTAATTTTTGTTTCAATGAACACATTTTGTAATGGTTTTAGTTAACTATAATAACCCTGTTCCAGAATGCTTTTAACATTTTAATTTGTTCAGTGTAAGGTTGCTAACACCACGTTTTTGCTTTTTTCCTGCAGGTGACAGGCTGTTGAGCGTGAATGATGTCAGTCTGGAAAATCTATCACATGACACTGTGGTGGAGATTCTGCAGAGCACCCCTGATGATGTCACACTTGTGGTCTCTCAACCTAAAGAGAGACTCTTTCCAGGTAATGGATGCATATGGCTATTTTGTAAAAACTATTATACAGAATACACCAGAATATTTATGAGACCAGGCTTTTCTGAAGGGATTTAGATGACAATACCATAAACAAGCCTCTTTTTCGCTTCTGTTAGACTCTCCTTCAGGAATCCATCACTATAAATCAGCCACTCAAAATCAGGAAGTAGATGTGGATTCTTCCTCTGAAGAACATACACCCTCCCCCAGCCCTCCTCTTATCACCAGCAAAACGTCTCCGCCTCAATCCATTCGACAGGGCAGCGTCAGTTCGCAGGACTCCAGGACCGAGAGCGCCGGTCTCCTGCAAACAAATCTCAATGGAATCCATCGCAACATTCCCGCAGAGGGTCCCTTGGCAGTGCAGTCACTGACAGCTGACAGTAAACCCTCTGTTGAAGCTACTCCACCAGCTTTGCCCCCTAAAACCAGAAAACTCAAAGTGCCAGATGTTCCTAAAGAGCTGGAATACTCAGACAGAGGGGATTCCGACATGGATGAAGACACATACTCAAGTAGCCAAGAGAAACAAAAGACTAAAAAGGTAGAATCAGTCTCTGTAGTGATTTGAATGAACTTTGACTCTGACCGCAAGGTTTCGTTTCGAGTATCTAGTCAGCATCTGTTTGATATGCATTTTGACGTGTGCTTTTTAAGATGTTACTTCAGTGTTTAAACCTCACGAAAAATATTAAATTGCTTTTTTTGTTAAAAAATAGGACAGCTCTCACTCGCTCATTGCATCCCTCCTTGGAGTTCCTACATGCCAGCGGAGTTTCACTTAATCAAATGCAGAACACGATTTGAGAACACATTTACACCATGTCCTAACCATGTCCGATTGACAGGTTTAAATCAATGCAACATGTTAAACAACATGTTTAGTGGCACTTGCTAAGGAAAACGTCCCTAAAACTATTGGTCGTTCAAGGGTTAGAGATGTTTGGTACTTAAGCCGAAAATATGCTTTGTTTTTTTAGTGCGTATGTACACTGTCGAACGCACAGCCTTGGAAAGTATACTTCTGACTTTGTCAAGTACACAGGCGTTCGACACATGCAGAGTTTACAGAAGCGTAAGAAGTAAACTATACTTTGCCCTCTAGTTTGGTTTTTAATGTTTTTAAAAGAAGTCTCATGCATACCAAGGCTGCATTTATTTGGTCAAAAATACAGTAAAAAACAGTAATATTGTGTAATAATATTATTACCATTTAAAATAAGTGTATTTTTTTTAATACAGTTTAAATTGTAATTTATTCCATCATTACTCCAGTCTTCAATGTCACATGATCCTTCAGAAATCATTCTAATATGCTGATTTGCTCAAGTAACATTCGTATTGTCATTGCTGAATATCAATGTTTTGTGGGAAGTGTGATACATTTATTTCAGGATTCCTCGATAAATAGAAAGTTAATTTATTTAATGAAACATAACAAATGTCTTCACTGTCTCGTGATATCAATGTAATGCATCCTTTCTAAAGAAAAGTATTCATTTCCTAAAAAAAATATGTTTTTGCTGACCTCAAATATTTGATCAGTTTTCAACCATCTAGCCAATGCATATAAATGTGTTAACAACTACTCAAAACCACATATTAACAGGGTTTTGGGCAAATGAGATTTCAGTGTGGGCAAGGCTAAAAGCTCAACCAGGTGATTGTTGACCGTCGCCAAAAATGCTGCTTTGATCAAAACTTCACTTGCACCTCCTGGATAGTACACGTTTCTCATATTGATATTCAGATATATCAGTTCCCTTAAAGGGAAAGTTTACCCCCAAAAAATGAAAAATCTGTCATCTAATCACCCTCAAGTTGTTCCAAACCTGTATGAGTTTTTTTCTTCTGCTGAACACAAAAGAAGATATTTAAAAAAATGTCAGTAACCAAACAGTTGTGGGGCATCATTATTTTTTCCTACTATGGAAGTCCATAACTCCCGTCAACTGTCTGTTACCAACATTCTTCAAAATATCTTAATTTGTTTTTAGCAGGAAAATGAAACTCATACATGTACTCTTGGGGTGGTGAGTAAGTGACGAAAGCATTTATATTTATTGGTGAACTATCCCCTTTAAAAGCTAATATCACAATTTTGGTTCAATACACTTCGGAGCCATGCAGATGTGTGAAATATCAATAAAAACGCTGTAACTGCTTGTGACCGTCCCTCGCTCTCTTTCTGACCAGTTGCATTTCTGAATGTAAATGCAATGCAGTTGTGCATGTCAACTCCATTAACCTCTGACCCTTGCATGTATACGGCTGTGCACGGCCTTGTATTTACCCAGCTCTTCTCTGTTTACAGGGGGTTTCTCCCAACATCGTCACGGAGACTTTAAGTGCTAGTAGCCCAGAAGTCAATAGCCTCCAGCCTGGAGATCTATTTGACATTGAGCTGTCCAAAATAGACAGCAGTCTGGGCATTAGTGTCACGGTACTGTTCGGAAAGGTTTCCGCTCTCTCTTTTTTTTCTCCTTTGTTTCCCTTTTACTTACTTTGTGTGTGTGTGTGGTGTTGTTTTTGTACCCTTAGCCCTCGCTCCTTTTTGAAGCTCCTCGCTTGGCTTCAGTTTTGGGAAAGTAGATTTGGCTCTTTGCATGCAGATTTTTACAGGCATTTGAATTGGCTCCTTCACAAACGGTAAAACCGAAAAACAGTAGGTACAGCGAAGTGCAGAAACACGCACAGCCAAGAGTACATGCCACATTTTCAGTTGCATTGTGTTTATGATGGAGAAGCACTAATGCCTGCATGGATTTGCATTTGCTTGTCTGTGGTGTGATTTTTACAGTGAGGCATTTAACAGCATGATGATTTTATGTAGACTTTTTATATTTCAAAATACTGCAATGAAATTCATGAATCATCAACTAAAGAAATCAAGTGGTTTGCTTTGATTGTTAGGATGGGTATATTTAGAAAATATAAAATGATCATGTCCAATTATTGAAAACACAGAGCATAAGCACTATTTCCCATGCTGTTTCCCCTTTGTGTATGGCTTTATTAACATGGTTTTCTGTCTCAGGGTGGATCAAACACAACACTGAGGCATGGAGGGATATACGTCAAAGCGGTCATTCCTAAAGGAGCAGCTGAGCTGGATGGGAGGATAAAGAAAGGTAAAAATTATTAAAAAAAAAATAATAATAATAATAATAAAAATAATAATAATAAATATATATATATATATATATATATATATATATATATATATATATATATATATATATATATATATTTATTTATTTATTTATTTATTTAAAAATAATACACTGCCGTTCAATAGATCTTTCATAAAGAAATTTATATTTTTATTTAGCTAGTAGTAAATTGATCAAATGTGATTGTGAAGACAATTTATAATGCTACTAAATATTGAAGGAAGTTGTAATTTATCACAGTATTACTGTTTTTACTGTATTTTATTGAATCAAATAAATGCTGCCTGGAAAGAGACTTATTACAAAAAACTAACTTTTGAACACAAGTGTATATTGGAATAATAAGGATTTATTAAGGACAGTTGTCATGTTAGGACTTTTTGAATTTGAATTTAATTTATGCATAAAGCATTGTGTTCAAACTGAATAATTATTATATTTGAATACACACACACACACACACACACACACACACACACACACACACACACACACACACACACACACACACACACACACACACACATAAATTCCAAAAATCTCAAAAAATTAGCATATTTCATCTGACCAATAAAAGAAAAGTGTTTTTAATACAAAAAAGTCAACCTTCAAATAATTATGTTCAGTTATGCACTCAATACTTGGTGGGGAATCCTTTTGCAGAAATGACTGCTTCAATGCGGCGTGGCATGGAGGCAATCAGCCTGTGGCACTGCTGAGGTGTTATGGAGGCCCAGGATGCTTTGATAGCGGCCTTAAGCTCATCCAGAGTGTTGAGTCTTGCGCTCTCAACTTTCTCATCACATTATCCCACAGATTCTCTATGGGGCTCAGGTCAGGAGAGTTGGCAGGCCAATTGAGCACAGTAATACCATGGTCAGTAAAACATTTACCAGTGGTTTTGTCACTGTGAGCAGGTGCCAGGTCGTGCTGAAAAACTAAATCTTCATCTCCATAAAGCTTTTCAGCAGATGGAAGCATGAAGTGCTCCAAAATCTCCTGATAGCTAGCTGCATTGACCCTGCCCTTGATAAAACACAGTGGACCAACACCAGCAGCTGACATGGCACCCCAGACCATCACTGACTGTGTGTACTTGACACTGGACTTCAGGCATTTTGGCATTTCCTTCTCCCCAGTCTTCCTCCAGACTCTGGCACCTTGATTTCGAATGACATGCAAATTTTGAGCGACAGTCCAGTGCTGCTTCTCTGTAGCCCAGGTCAGGCGCTTCTGCCGCTGTTTCTGGTTCAAAAGTGGCTTGACCTGGGGAATGCGGCACCTGTAGCCCATTTCCTGCCCACGCCTGTGCACGGTGGCTCTGGATGTTTCTACTCCAGACTCAGTCCACTGCTTCCGCAGGTCCCCCAAGGTCTGGAATCGGTCCTTCTCCACAATCTTCCTCAGGGTCCGGTCACCTCTTCTCGTTGTGCAGCGTTTTTTTGCCACACTTTTTCCTTCCCACAGACTTCCCACTGAGGTGCCTTGATACAGCACTCTGGGAACAGCCTATTCGTTCAGAAATGTCTTTCTGTGTCTTACCCTCTCGCTTGAGGGTGTCAATGATGGCCTTCTGGACAGCAGTCAGGTCGGCAGTCTTACCCATGATTGCGGTTTTGAGTAATGAACCAGGCTGGGAGTTTCTTAAAGCCTCAGGAATCTTTTGCAGGTGTTTAGAGTTAATTAGTTGATTCAGATGTTTAGGTTAATAGCTCCTTTAGAGAACATTTTCATGATATGCTAATTTTTTGAGATAGGAATTTTGTGTTTTCATGAGCTGTATGCCAAAATCATCTATATTAAAACAATAAAAGACCTGAAATATTTCAGTTGGTGTGCAATGAATCTAAAATAAATGAAATTTTAATTTTATCATTACATTATGGAAAATAATAAACTTTTATCACAATATGCTTAATTTTTTGAGAAGGACCTGTGTATGTGTATATATATATGTGTGTATACATACATACACAAACACACACATAAATTTATATGTGTATATATGTGTGTGAGTGTTTATGAATATGTATATATGAAATAAGAAATATTGAAGTATATTATATTTAAATATATATTTAAGGAATATTTGTATTTACATGCATGTCTTTGTATTAATATATACATAATAATTATACACAATACACACATATTATGTAAACACTAACTTTTATTTTGGATATGATTAATCGTTTGACAGACAATACAATACAATACAATACAATAAAGCATGAAATATATAATATAATATACCATGACCTTACATAGGACAAGCATTTTGGAGAATACATTTTCTACTTTCAGAAAATATAATCAATGTATAATATAATAAAATAAATGAGGAATAGTAATGTAATAATATTTTTTATATATATATTTTGTGGGGTAAAAGATGAACTATACGTTTCTTCAAGAGATTCCCAATGTTACAAGCCTGTGTGTTGATTCTTTGTCCTTCAGGGGATCGTGTTGTGGCTGTGAACGGGAAGAGCCTTGAAGGAGCGACTCACAAACAGGCAGTAGAGTTGTTGAGAGATACTGGGCAGGTGAGAACGCTAGATGCTGCACTGCGCCCCCTAGAGGACTTCTCTTCTCTGAAAGTTTAACCGTGTTATTCCCATTGTCTAGGTGGTGCATCTGTCGATGGAGAAAGGTCAGCCCCTGGAAAACAGTGTTCATGCCCCTCTGACCCCTCAAGGAACTTCTGAACCTCAAAAAGCAGCAGCAGCAGCAGCAGCAGCAGAGGAGGTACCGCCACCGAAGAAAGCTGAATACAACTTCATTACTCCAGGTATGAGGTAGAATTGACACACTTGTTAGACATGTGGGCTGGTTACCCAAATGTTGTGGATATGAAGAGTGTCCTCGTTCATATTTACTCCTCTAGATAACATGTTTGAGGTGGGGTTGCTGAAGAACACGTCCGGTCTGGGATTCAGTTTCAGCCGTGAGGAGAATGTTCCCGGAGAGCCCTCGGGCTCCAGCATGGTCCGGGTCAAGAAGCTCTTTCCAGGGCAACCTGCAGCCGAGAGTGGCTGCATCAAAGTGGGCGACGTCATTCTACGTGTCAATCAGACGCCACTCAAAGGACTTTCACAACATGTACGTAAACCTTTAGTCAGTAAACTACTTCAGTCTGTGATGATTTAAAAATATAATTTAAAACAAAATACTTGCAAAAGTAAATGCAATACAAATACCAAACAAACAAACTAAAAATGTTTCATTGCTGTTTGTCAGGACGTGATCTCTGCTCTGAGGGGGACAGGGCAGGAAGTGACCCTTCACTTGTGTAGACCTGAACCAGGGGTCTTACCTGAGATGGACCCTCCCACTGCAGTAAGACTTTTAGTTTTCGTCTCACATCATTGTACATTACCTAAAGGAATGTACAAATATATGACCCTGGACCACAAAAGTAGTCATAAGTCGCACGGGTATATTTGTGGCAATAGCCAACAATACGTTGTATGGGTCAAAATTATTTTTTCTTTTGCCAAAAATAATTAGGATATTAAGTAATGTTCATGTTCCATGAAGATATTTTGTAAATGTCCTTCTGCAAATATATCAAAAAAGGATTATGATTAGTAATATGCATTGGTAGGGCTTCATTTGGACAACTTTTTGTGATTTTCTCAATATTTAGATTTTTTTCTAGAATTTCAAATAGTTTTATTTTGAGCTTTGAGTCACTTTATTTTGTGTCTTTTTATTTCTTATTGTGCTTTTTATTTTATCTTACATTTCTATTTTGTTATTTTTTTTTAATTGAATATTTAGGGTTGGGGTTTAATTTTCTTTTTAAGTATTTTGTTTTATTATTATTTTATATTATGAGCATTTTATTTTAAGTTTTTTATTTTTGAGATTTAATTTTAAGTCTTATTTAATTTTGTTAAAATTATTATTTTGAATTATGAGATTTGTTTTGCATCTTTTGCCTTATTTTATTTTGAGTGTCTAATTTTGTTTAAATTTGATTTTATTAGTAGTTTATTTATTTTATTGAGTCTGTGATCTCAGTAACTCTCCAGTGGCCTGCCTAATTTGTATTTTTTAGCAGCTTTAGTAGTTCTGCACTGATTCAGCTATTACAACCTATTTTTGACTATTTCACATCTTTAAAATAAAAACAAAAATTCATGCTCCGCAGACTCCCGTGCCTTCTCCACGAAAGGAACCTCGTCCCAAGCCCCAGTCGGATCCCAAGACGAGCTCCCCCCCTCCTCAGGCAGAGCATCAGCGGTCGGTTGGGCCTGTGGAAGAGGCTCTGGAGAGGTTGCTGATGAAGTCGCCCAGTCGCAGGGACAGTTACAGCGACAGCACAGACAATGACGAGATAGAGGCCTTCAGCTCCGCCAACCTAGAGCAGGACAGTCAAGCCTGGGACCGGAGTGTGTATCAAACCCCCATGGAAAGACTCCCATATGAAGCCAATATGGACGACACCGTACGATCTGCATATTACTCACCCAGACAATCCATGTCTAGACCGGAGGTCAACAGAAGGTCAGAAATGTATTCTTAAACTATAAGCCTAAAATAATGTCTTTTGCAAATATATGTGCTTGCTACATAAAAAAAAAAGTGAATGCCTTACATTAGGTACAATCAACATGGCTGTGTAAGTCATTTCAACCTAAATTATATTAAATTGACTTACAAAAATGATTGTAATCTTGTATAACTTATAAAAAAAAAGTTGAAAATAGCTTATTTTATTAACTTATTTTGATGAGCTAAAGTAATGTAAATGTTCATCTTTAATATATTTTATCTTAATTTTCATTGGGGAATTTATTCAGCCTGTCTCTGACATTATTCTCTAGCTGTTGAGGGTTCTACATCAGTTCTACTGATGCATTATTGGATTGAATGAGTGCACTATTGCCCACTATGGTTTCGGTCACCGCACCACTGCAAATGGCTGCCATATTTAGAGGAATAGGACGCAGCTCCAGCGTTCTTGCATAAGCCGACTTGGTTGTATCATATAATTGGGCACAGGTTAGAGAGTTCAGGTGTGACGCACTAATTCCTGTGGGTGTGTTTTGCTCAGCCGATGTCACGTGACTCTGTCAGTGTTATAGAACACGGCAGCCAGCAGCAGTGGAGTGCTTGTTTACACTGCTGAATGCAGTGTGATTAGAGATCTGCAGGAAAAGTGACATGGCTTGTTTTGACTGAACATTTCTGTGGCAATCTCTTGGAGCAGAAATGAAAAGAATTAAATAACAGGAACAGGTCGATGTCTTTTTAGTTAAGTTTTGTCAGGGTTTTTGTCTTTTCTTTTTTCTTTGATATTATTTAAAAAATAAATTATGTTTTAGTTTAATTTATTAGTTTCCGTGTATATCTCAAAGAATTATATTATATTTTTGTTTTGATTCAATTTATTTTTATTTGAATATATGTTTTTTCATGTTTTATTTTTTGTTTGTTGGTCTCAATTTATTTTATAATTTAAAAAAAATCTATTTTATTCTTAATTTAGCATCAGTTTTTTCACCTTTTTGTTTCTTAGTTTCAATGTTATTTTTTTTTTTACTTTTTTGTAACTTAATTATATTAATGAAGAAAATAAATAAGAATATAAATAAATTAAATAACTATGTAAAAATATGTCCACTTTTAGAAGGAGGACTTAATTTTTTGTTGTAATGTATTTCAATTCATTAATACCGAATTCAATTTAAAAAAATGCTAATTTATCCTAATTTAAATAAAAAAAATCAGATAAATGCAACTGAAAAAAAGTTAAAACTCAAAAGTATATTGACTATATTATTATTATTATTGTTATTATTATGGCAAAAATTGTCTGAATGTACCATTTCCTGTTTCTGTCCTCGACTACTTCCTGTTCACCATCTTCATCCAGTGATTTGGACAGATCTGCACTTGGTCTGTCATCTTCTCCAGCCCTTCCTGAGAGGGGGAACCTGAGCCCCAGTCCAGACCCTCTTCCTCCACCACTGCCAAACCCTGTTAACCTCTGTACACCAGAACACGGCCAGGAGGAGGAGTTCATCCCTGTAAGTGACCATTAGCATGACAATCGAATGATCTTCTTTTGAGAAATTCCAATGGAATGTCCTGCATGTGTTGTAGATTAAAAAGTATGACTTCTCTGCTATGATTGAAACAGGAATGTTTGTGTCATTTTAGGAGGTGGAGCTGAAGGTCTCTCTGGTGAAGTCCGATAAAGGAAGTTTAGGTTTCACCCTCACCAAAGGGCCGGACGACAATTGCTACATCCATGACATTGTCCAGGACCCTGCTAAAGGAGACGGCCGCCTGCATCCAGGGGATCGCATGATAATGGTATGAAAATAAGGATTTGTGTTGGGCGATCTTTTCCATTTTCAGATTGTCAGACTGAGATCGGCGATGCACAATATTATCGTGCGCACGTGGGTGGGGGCAAGAGAGAGACTCTATGCACTTACCATAGTCTATTTCACAACTTCTCAATCTTTTCAACCACGTAATATTTGTTATGCGTCGTTTTAATAAATGTTGTTGTACATTTAAAAATACAAACGTACTAAAAAAACAGTTAAAGTTTGTAAAAATACACACTGATGTCAATGGAAGCACCAATACTAATCAAAATAATAAACTTTCAAACATAATTTGCCGTTGCCTTTTATTCACACCAAACACACATTGTGTAGTGGGTAAATATAAAGTTTACTCTGTTTTCTCACAATTCACTTTCACATGTTTTTGGATGAATCTTTGTATAAATCTGACAGTCTCTGGTTCCCTGACTGCGTTTCAGAATGAACAAACTTGCGAATAACGAATTCCGTTCTCTTCTGCATCTCTTTTTGCTTGAACGGACGCATACATGCTAAATGATGTCTCACAACGGCAAGTATCCTTGTAAGCAGTCGCTTATGGCTTACGTGAACACACACATTTGAGAAAGAAAACCGTGCATTTGGTCTTTAAGTGACAGCAGGCAAATAAACCTGCTTCTGTATCTCATTAATATTAATCAAAACAACAAGATCACTGTTGTATCTGTAATAAAGATTAAATCTATTTAATTTATACAGTGAGGTCTATGCAGTGTTATTTTACATTTCATTATTGCATTTCTGTACCTGAATACTGCTAGACTTAGCTGAAAAAAAAATAAAGCACTGTTTATTTCATCTGTATCTTTGTTCTATTGTATTTATCTATGCTTGTGATTTATTATTTTCTATGCAGATGTACTCCGCTGCAAATCACCCCAGTCGTTCTAGAATTCTTTCCAAATAGAGCTATTCAAGTCAGCTGGTGACAATTTTTTTCATATAGCAATATGTCGCAGAAAAACGAATCGTAAAGTCCGTTTTTTTTTCAATATCGGGCAAAGTTTGCACGAGAAGGTGATGGTGCTGGTGAAGGAGTCACAAACCTATACGTACATTGTCTGCTGACATAAGGTATTTCATTGCACTTTACCGAGTAATCTGAACGGCCTGGTTTATGCGCAATATTTTGTGTTAAAGTTGTTTCTTTATGTTGGTGTTTGATATAAAGCTGCTTTTGATTTTCAACGTTGACTGATTGTGCGGATCTATTATAGACTGTTATTAGCTATATATTTTTATTATTTATTAATAATAAATTGAATAGCAATTTGTTATTGAGTTGTCATTCATGTTGTTGTAGTTGTTGTTGTTATAATTATTATTATTAGGCCTATTGTCAATATGTTTTGTTAATGTGCTATACAAAGAAAACGAAAAGCTAATGATTGATGATGCCTCTGTTCAAGAAATTATCTCTTTTATAACAAGCATTATTGTGAATATAGGTCTATCATCTTGCATTTACATTTTGATGTGGTATATGCAATGATGTTGATGTGAAACTATGGCAGGGCAGTTTGATTAATAATGATAGCCTAATAATAATATTAATTTAATACAATAAAGGGAAAACACGCCTAATATTGTCTTGATTATCATCAAAGACGTCAGCTATCGGCAATATCTCTGACTATCTTCGATCCACAATATTATCAACTATTGGCATAGGGATGGGTGTATCTTTACTGTTCATTTATTTTGGCAGATTTACTGTTTTTTGAAAGCTTGATAGAAGTAAATAAAATCACTCAATAATTAATTGAAGGATTAATTACTCAGTGGGTGCATTTATTGGATAAGAAAATGCAATAAAATCTGTAATATTATGAAATATTATTACTAAAACATTCAGCACATTAGCAGCCATTACTCCAGTCTTCAGTGTCACATGATCCTTCAGAGAAAGATGCTTTTCAGGATTTTTTTTTATAAAAAGAAAGTTGAGCTATATATTAGGGGTGTAGCGGTTCTCTGTAAAAAAAAATCTAACTGTACCGTTCTCCACCCACAGTTCGGCCCACACTTGCACCACAGTTCATCTTAAATATGTTAATGCATCTGTACTATGGTTTCTTGAAAATAATGCATAAAACAGAGTTCGGCTAATATATGTATCTGTCGATGGATACATATCCTGTCCTCACAAAATTTTACAACAGCGATGATATAAAAAAAAAAAAAAAGAAACCGTGGACAAAACAGTTACTCTTTGTAAACTTTGTTCAATGCGAGTGCCGCATGCTGTAGTGTGACCAGTCATTTACGCAGTCATCTCCCGGGTGTTGATTGCGCGAGCGTAGGTGATGCCTAAACAGCACACGCTGCTATCTGTCTTAAAATTAAACTCATTTAAGCCATGCCAATTTAAACATTCAAGCGCAAGAAGACGTGTAAGAGAGCTCACATGCGCTGTGTGAAGATTTCTGTGTACACTCATCTGAAATGTTCACAAGGAAAGCCGCGTCTCAGACAGCATGCAAATATTGAGAATATTCCCTTTCAAATCTTGTGCAAATTCATGCAAAAATTGCCAGCATGCCTGTCTTGGCAATTACCCTTGCAAACAGGTTATGCAACAGCAAAGTAGGTAAACAGTCGAGAAAGGCAATGCGTGTGTGTCAGTGTTTTGGATCTGTGCATTGTCTAAAAAAATGTGACAGCCTGATATTCCTGCTGTCTGTTTTTAATGTTAATCGAACATCAAAAGACAAGGAAATCACTCACTGCTTTTGATTTAATATCTTTTATAACTTTAATAATGATTAAACTTTATTTAATCTCTACAGAGAATATTATATGCAGTGTTATTTATTTATATTTAATTACTTTATTCTGTTTCTGTACCTGAAAAATACTGTTAGATACCTAATAGCACTGTTTATTTTATATGTATCTTTGCTCCATTGTATTTATTTGTGTTATTTTTATTTGACAGTAGTCCTTTTTTCCCCTGAAAAAAGCACATACCGAACCGTACAAGTTTTAGGGTCAAAACCGTGACCCTAAAACCATAATAAAAGCCGAACCATGAGTAATTTGAACTGTTACATCTCTATATATATATAAAACATAAAACATGTTTTTTACTTTTTTTTTTTGCTAGGTTGCAACTAACCCACGGCAGCTAGCTATAGTAATAGTAAGAGGGACTTTTTGGTTCTAGAGAGCTTTTCATTGGACACAGATGTGCATACTTACCTGAAAACTACAGTGTTATCAATAATTTTAGTCTATTTTCTGGTTCATATGTCGCTATAGATTCATTGTGTAGGCTTTTTGCAGTACACTTGCATATAAAGTTTACACGCACACAAGTGTGCAAAACTAGTAATTTATTATGGTGTTGTCATTCATATTATTATTATTATTAGGTCTATCATTAATAGTTTTTGCAAAGAAAATGAAATGTCTTTTTTATAACAATCACTCTTGACATTTGTGAATATAGGTCTATCACCTTGCAATTAAATTTTGATGTGGGCTGTAGTTTTGTAGTCATATTTTACACATTGTTATGCATTTTTCTTTCTCTGTTTTTAGGTGAATAACACTGAGGTGTCTGGCATGAATCACACCGAGGTGGTCAACCTGGTGCGTGCCGCCCCCAAAGTCGTGGACCTGGTGGTAGGACGTGTCCTAGAACCTCCCAAACCACCAATAGAGGCCCACCTCCTTCCCGACATCACGTTTCAGTGTCACGATGAGCCTTTAGGTAATGGAAATATCAACGTATATTGTAACTGATTCTATTTACCCCTCAGTGGTGTTCTTGGAAATACCCAGAATCCAGCTGGGCTAGTAGATTTTGCTGCGTTTGAACGATTCATGTGGTGCATTAGTGTTATCTGACTGTCAGAGGTCAACGGGGGCTTTACCGGGTCACGCTAAAACACAGATATCCATCAGCATAAACAAAGCCCACCTGCATTTCACTGAAAAAAAATGAGCTCAAGGGGTTCAACAACAAGCTAGATAAGGGTGTCGGATTTCAGCTTGCTGACAAAAAAGTTAAAGAAAGAAAGAAGGTGGCGTTAGAGTTTTGTTCAGCCGGATCGCTTAAAGTGTTTGTTTTCTGGGTGTGTGACGCCGCCTCTTGTAGGTCTGGTTCTCGATGGAGGAAGTGACAGTGGGTTGGGCGTACTGTACGTGAAGGACATCATCCCAGGATCCGTAGCCTCGGCGGAAGGCAGTTTGAGACACTTGGATATCATACATTACATCAACGGCGCTCCGACACAGGATCTGACCTTGAGTGAGAGCCGCAGACTCCTGCAGCTGTCACTGAGGAATCTTAGTCTCAAAGCCACCAGGTGAGTTACTCACACAACACTGTTTGCAATGAAAAAACACTCCAAAGTTCATACAAATATGCAAAAAAGTTGATGGACTTGTTTGTCAGGTGTTGTGTGAAATGTGTTATATTGTAATAGTTCTGGACGGATGCCACTATCTAACTATGTTTCCGTAGGGATGGGAAGCCTGTTTTTCCGGGTGAGGAAGAGATTTCATTACTGAACAATAACATCAGTTCTAAAGTCTCCCAGAGTATGAACGGTAAGTGTAGTGGGAAATAAACTAGCTTAAAGTTCAATAGTTTGTTCAACAATGTTCATAAATGTTTAAAAGTCAGTATGATTTAAAAGACTTTAATGCTCACCAAGGCTTCATTTATTTGACACAAAATACAGTAGAAAAGGAAACATTGTGAAATATTATTATTTCAGAAAATTACTTTTTTAAATGTAATTTATTCCTGTGACGGCAAAGCTGATTTTTCAGCATTATCTGAAATGATCCTTCAGAAATCATTCTAATATACTGATTTGATACCCATGAAACAGTTCTTATTATTATCAATGTTGAAAACATTTGTGCTGCGCAATACTTTTGTGGATACTTTAAAAAGAAAATGTTATTAAATTTGTTTTATCAATTTAATTAATCCTTGCGGAACAAAATTATAATTTATTTAAGTTGTTTGGTGCGTACCCCAAACTTTTGAATGGTAAAGTAGTAATGATACTCAAATTCAAAAATGGATTGTCAAAATTGCTATCAATTCTATTAAAATATGCCAACACATGTCAATCTGTTAAAGAAATTAATTTGTAAAGAAATTTTAAGTTTGTAAAGTTTTCATTGACTGATTATGTTGGCATAATGTAACCCACACTGAAGATGTCATCATAATATCTGCATACTGAATTCTGATTGGTCATTTGGATTATATTATATTATATTATGTTATATTACACATGATCTTGTGTGGCTTATTGCTTAAATGAATGGTGTCAACTGTTTATTTTTCTTTTGATTGATGGCATTCTGATGCTCTAGTTAGTAGTTACTCTTCTGGTTGTAAGCGGAGTAATTTATACAGTGACCTCATTTCTCTCTTGCTCTCTCTCTCTCTCTCTGTCTCTTTGTATCATAGGTTATCTCCATAGCAACGATCGTAATGAATTAGAGGCCCTATCCAGTATCTGTCCTGCTGAGGTAAGAACCTGTCGAACTTCTGGTAAACTATTACCTAATATTGATCGTTGCTGCTCTGGCTAAATATTTTATCACTAAATAGACCGACTTTAGAAACAGAAACTTCTCAGGAATGATATAGCATGGGTGCTGTTTTGTGGCGTGTGAGACAGGACACAAACAGCCTGAAATTTAAACTGAGGTAGGTCATAAAGACAGGTCAGATTTCTGCGGTCTGTTCGTTACAAGAGGAACCGGTGAGAGGAATTTGACTCGATTTTCAGGAAACATGCTCAGTGAATAGCTAACATTGAGGCTTCTTCTATCACTGAATTCACTGTAATTGTGCTTCATTGTCATTTTGACTTTTCTTTCTTTTCACCCGTTCTTCCTTATCTCATTCGTTCTGGCTTCTTTATTTTCTCCTTTCATGTCTAAAATGTTTACAGGAGCAGATTGTGAAGCTGCAGTTGGAGAAGCCGCCAGCAGGAGGCCTGGGCTTTTCTGTGATTGGTGGAGAAAGGGGTATTTTTGTGAAATCCATCACCCCTGGAGGCACAGCAGACACGGCGGGCACGTTGCAAGTAGGCGATCGTTTACTCAAGGTACATAACCAGTGTTTTTACACTTCACACCACACTGCATTTTTATATTGCTCTTTCAAAAGCCAGTGTTGTTGGTTGCACTTGTGTACAGGTCAATGAGGATCTGATGATCGGTGTGTCTCACTCTAAAGCCGTCACCACCATCCGTAAATCTAAAGGGCTGGTGCACCTTATCGTCTCCCGCCCACCTGACCAAATGCCCAACACGTACCTGGGCTTTCTGCCTGTCAAATCCAACGGTGTTAATGGCAACAACGGTACGGCCTGCACGTTAACAACCTCATGGTTACTCATAAAGTAGAATGAATGAATGTTTTTATGGTTGTCAAATGTTTTTTTAGATTTAAATAGAAAAACATAGCATATTTATTTAATATTTCTTGTTATAAATAATGAATTGATATATATGTTTTTTACCCCCGGTTTAAGCCCAGACAAGGCTTAAAGGTGCAGTGTGTAATATTTATGAGGATCTATTGACAGAAATGATATAATATACATAACTATGTTTTCAGTGGAGTATAAAGACCTTACATAATGAACCGTTATGTTTGTATTACCTTAGAAGGAGCCAGTTCTCATTCTAGCGACATCTAGTGGTGAGGTTGTGAATTTCAACCGTCCACTGCTCACCCCTCCTTTTCGAAGCACATAGAGAAGCTACGGTGGCCGACACAAGACAAAGATGTCGTTGTTGTGTATTATATTGTATTTCTGTCAATAGATCCTCATAAATACTACACACTGCACCTTTAAACTTAGTCTCAGACTAAAATGCATGTCTGATCTGTTTTAACTGAAAGCAACTTGCCATTGTTTTGTCTCAAGATGCACACCAGTAATGTTTGTTTCTAAGGCACGTTTAAAAAAGCTATTTAAATTAAACTGAGGCCTAATCCTGGCTTAATCTAAGCTTTGTTTGTTGTGTGTTTGTGAAACCAGGCCTAAGCATAATAATTGATCAAATGGGCTCCGAAAAATCTGTAATTGTTGTGTGATGTTTCAGATGTGAGTGAGGACAGCGGCGTGAAAACAAAACTCCAGACGGCATCAGAGCAAAGCAAGAGCATCAATTCACCTCCCCTCCCTCCGATAGGTACAATAAAGATCACATGACCAATGTTATTTTAGTATTGAGTATTTATATGAAATACTACTATTGTTTGTTTATTACTATTTTGAATTAGCTTAAATTGTATTAAATATAATGACATTTAAAAAAGTTTTAATTATAATATTATTTATTATAGAGAATATATATTTTAAAATAATATTAATAAAATATTATGAAATTAATACAATAAACTATTTTTTCTTTCCATTTTGATTTTTAATTTGAGTAATTAATATTTTTTTTGTATTTTTTTTGTATGTTTTATTAGTTTTTTTTATTTTTATAGGTTTATATAGTTGTTATTAATTTATGCCAGTTTTAGTACATCAAGGTAAAAAAGGGAAAACAATGCCTTGGCAAATATTTGTATATTTTATTTCAAATAGCAGACTTTTTATGGTTTTAGTTTATAAGAACCCTACATGAGACATCATTCTGGCAGATGTCTCATCTGAATTCCACTGTGTGTGTGTGTGTGTGTGTGTTCTAGACTATGACACAGGTTCTCTAGAGAAAGGCAAGGGAACAGAAGGAAGTGGTGACCTATCAGAGGACACAGACTGTGACGGCTCGTCTCTGCCCGAAGACTCCCCAGAGGTACAGCCATCTGTAATTAAACTTTGAGTATCTGCAATTTTACAGCAGTCAAACATAGGTCATAATATCTGATCTAATAACAACAGACTTTGAGGCAGTTGTATTGAGTTGGAACAGCATATAGTTAAATATTCATGTTCTTCTGTCTTCAGACGTCTCGGAAGGTTGAGTGGAAGGAAGAAAATGTTGATGCCCCACTGAATGACAGGTGAAGAAGATTTTTCACAATATTACTGATTTTACTTCATATTCGTTCACACATACATGTTATGCTTTATCATGTCATGCTCTACTGTTTGAGCTGCTGGAATGACTGAAAAGAACAAATATATCCTCCTAAATTCTCCTAAATCTATCACGTTTATGATCAAATCTTAGTGCCCTGCAGTCATCGTCAGGCCAGATTGATGAAGATGAGATCACATGGGGGAGTGATGAGCTGCCAATAGAGAACATCAACTCTAAATTTATTGAAGGTCGGTCAGCAGCAGCCTGTTTTACTGTTGAAACCTCCATTTCTCACTGGGAAATGGATCATTTTCTTATTGCTCATGCAATCAGTTTCTCTCACTGTAATGCTTACCTAATGTAATATTTTCTCTCTCTCTTTCTCAGATGGACCCATTGTTACCGAGGATGAGCTGACGTCCCTGCCACTGGTTAAAGTGGTTCCTGACGGTCATTACACATCCAATAACCTCAACACTATAGTCCGTATGATGAGAGGCCTCCTGGAACAGAAAGTTCCTCTGCAAGAGTTTGAGGTGCAGAAATATTTCACTGTACCATATGTTTTACGGTATTAAAACAATTTCAGTAACACTTTACAGAACTCTTCCATTAGTTCACATGAACTAAAAATGAGAAGTACTAGTTAATCATAATTTCAACATTTACTAATACATAAAAAAAAAACAATACGTTCTATGAGCAAACATGGCCTAACAATGAACGGTTGTATTTTTATTATCTAATGTTAATTTTAACAAAATAATTCCTCATTGTTAGTTAATGTCAGTCAATGCATTAACTAATGTTGACTAATGGGATCTTATTGTAAAGTGTTTCATTTTTAAAAACATTCTTAAATTACTTCTCCTTTAAAGCCTACATTATTTTTATACGTATATAATCAAGTTTGATTGATACATTTTTTTAAAGAAATTGTTTTATTCAGCAATAATTAAAAATTAATTAAATTGATCAAAAGTGACAGTAAAGACATTTATATCACAGGAGTAAATGTATTCTATTCTGTTATATTCTATTCTATTTATTTTGTTTATTCTTTTATTGCCATCAGTACAGCCTTTAATGCTAATATGGTAATAAACTTCTTTTTTTTATGTGTATATTATTTTTTTTTAAAGAACCTGCAGAATTTGCGCCCCTTGGATGAATGTCTGATTGGCCAGACCAAAGAGAACAAGAAGAAAAACCGTTACAAGAACATCGTTCCATGTGAGAAACATTGATATATAAACAATATTTCAGCATGTTTCTCTGAACTTTGCAAAATAATCATCTTTCGCTCTGTCATGATTCAGTTGACACAACCAGGGTCTTGTTGGGAAAGGATGGAGGCTACATAAATGCTAACTTTATCAAGATGCCAGTAAAAGACGAGAACTTCATGTTCATCGCGTGCCAGGGGCCGCTGCCCACCACGCTCGGGGACTTCTGGCAGATGGTTTGGGAGCAGAAGTCCAACGTGATCGCCATGATGACACAGGAAGTGGAAGGAGGAAAAGTGAAATGTCAGAGGTACTGGCCCGACACGCCCCGCTCACCCGAGATGGTAGATGACCGGCTGCAGGTCACGCTGGTCAAAGATCAGCACCTGGACAACTTCGTCATCCGGCTCATAGAGGTCAAAGACATCCAGGTAAGAGACGTTCAAAAGTTTTAGCTCAGCAAGATTTTTTTAATGTTTTAAAAATAAGTCTCTTCTGCTCTGTAATTTATTTCTGTGATGGTAAAGCAGTATTTTCAGCATTACTCCAGTCTTTAGTGTCACGTGATACTCCAGAAATCATTCTAATATGCTGATTTGCTGCTCTAGAAACATTTATTATTATTTTATTTTTTTATTAATTCAGGATTATTTGATGAATAGAAAGAACAGTGTTTATCTGAAATAGAAAGCTTTTGTAAAACATTACTGTTTAAAAGTTTGGAGTCAGTAAGATTTTTTTTTTTTTTGTGGAAATATTAAAGAACTGAATACCTTTTTTCTGTGACATTTATATCATGCTGTCAAATTGATTAATTGCATCTAACATAAAAGTTTGTAAATATATAATGTGTGTGTGTATATACACCGATCAGGCATATCAGGTGTTGGTCCCCCTTTTGTTGCCAAAACAGCCCTGACCTGTCAAAGCATGGACTCCACTAGACCCTTGAAGATGTGCTGTGGTATCTGTCACTAATATGTTAGCAGCAGATCCTTTAACTCTGTAGATTCAGTTGTGAGGGAGGGTCTCCATGGACTGGACTTGTTTGTTCAGCACATCCCACAGATGCTCGATTGGATTGAGATCTTGGGAATTTGGAGGCCAAGTCAACACCTAAAACACGTTGTTGTGCTCCTCAAACCATTCCTAAACAATTTTTGATTTGTGGCGCATTATCCTGCTGAAAGAGGTCACAGCCACCAGGGAATACCGTTTCCACGAAAGGGTGTACATGGTCTGCAACAATGCTTAGGTAGGTGGTACATGTCAAAGTAACATCCACATGGATGACAGGACCCAAGGTTTCCCAGCAGATCATCGCCCAAAGCATCACACTGCCTCCGCTGGCTTGCCTTCTTCCCATAGTGCATCCTGGTGCCATGTGTTCCCCGGGTAAGCGACACACACGCATCCGGCCAGCCAAGTGATGTAAAAGAAAACGTGATTCATCAGACCAGGCCTCCTTCTTCAATTGCTCTGTGGTCCAATTCTGATGCTCATGTGCCCACTGCTGGTGCTTTCGGCAGTGGACAGGGGTCAGCATGGTCACCCTGACTGGACTGCGGCTAAGCTGTCCCATACGCAACAAACTGCGATGCACTGTGTATTCTGACACCTTTCTATCAGAACCAGCATTAACTTCTTGAGCAATTTGAACTACAGTAGCTCGTCTGTTTGATCGGACCACACGGGCCAGCCTTTGCTCCCAGCGTGCATCAATGACCCATGACCCTGTCACTGGTTCACCACTGTTCCTTCCTTGGAGCACTTTTAAATAGATACTGACCACTGCAGACCGGGAACGCTCCACAAAAGCTGCAGTTTTGGAGATGCTCTGACCCAGTGGTCTAGCCATTACAATCTGGCCCTTGTCAAACTCGCTCAAATCTTTACGCTTGCTTATTTTTCCTGATTCTCACGCACCAACTTTGAGGACAAAATGTTCACTTGCTGCCTAAATATCCCATCCACTAACAGGTGCCGTAATGAAGAGATAATCAGTGTTATTCACTTCACCGGTCATAATATTATGCCTGATCAGTGTATACATTTACATGCATGCAAATTTTATCAGAATGTTTTTTTCTCCCCAAATTGTGCAGTTCTAATATCTTTATAGATACACTTATATAGATATATATATAGAGAGACTAGAGAGAGATATTTAAATGTATAAATCTTCATGTATATAATTCTCTTTTAGACTAGTGAGATCCAGAGAGTCACTCATCTGAACTACACAGGCTGGCCTGACCATGGAACCCCGACTCAACCAGAGCAGCTCCTGACATTCATTTCCTACATGAGACACATCCACCAATCAGGCCCCATCATCACTCACTGCAGTGCAGGGATTGGCCGATCAGGAACGCTTATTTGCATCGATGTGGTTCTTGGCCTCATCAGCAAAGATGCAGATGTAAGTGTCCCCTTTAAAATATAGAAGTCTGTCATTATTGTTTAAACAATTGACTTAAATTAAAATTTATAATGTTTGGTGATGTTACTTTTAGAAATGCAATTTTATTTGGATTTGATTTGAAAACAACAATGTTGTCAATGTGTGTTTCTGTGTGTTAACACTTTATAATAAATTTACTAAATAAATTACATAAATTGTAATAATAAAATAATAATAAAAGTTAAATGTCAAAATTAGCAAAATGGCTGAATTTAACATACCGGTACATTATTAGCTTTGTGATTAATGAAAGTTTTATGAAGTTACATGTAATATGCTCTCCACATTTCCTCTTTAGTTTGACATATCAGATGTGGTACGTACCATGAGACTCCAGAGGCAAGGCATGGTGCAAACAGAGGTAAGAGATTCATTATCAACTATGCATTTAATTCATTTTTCGTCTGCTGTCTTTTGCACGTAACATTTCCCGTTTTCCCCTCCAGGAACAATACATTTTCTGCTACCAGGTCGTCTTGTATGTGCTCCGATGTCTCCAGGCAGAAGAGAAACTCTCAGGATAAAAGCGTGGACCAGCACTGCCTTTCTTCTGTCCTCACAGAGGCGACAGATCAGCTGAAAACACCAGCGGGCTTCAGTCATCAAGACGTTTCCAAGCAATTTCTTTGTTTTCCGATCAGGGGCTTCGACCTCGTCAGAACAAAGGATGTTCTTGCGATGTTTTGGATGTCAGTGACGCTTGTGTGTATTCTGTGTATTCTTATCGCTTACATTCTTGACCATTGGCTGCTACTTCTTTGAAAGCATTTATTTTATAACTTATCTTTTTTTTTTGGTAAAACCAGTTTTTATAGATTCCTTAAAGATTTTTGATCAAATAAAAAAAATAATGAATTCATAATTTTTTTGTGGTACAAAATGATTCTTGTGTATTTTAAATGAAATGATGCTGTAAATGTTGCCTTGACAGAATACAAGACAGTATTTGCTTTGTAAATCTTTTAGAAATCACTGAGTGCCAGTGGTAATCGAAGAAATTAAAAAGTGTTATATTTAGTGTGATATTTATCATATGAAATCTGTTGATAATGTTTTAAAGCTGTTACATACTGGACAATTTGCAATTTGTAAATAAAAGAATATCATGCCTTTAAGATTTCCTTAAATCAATGTATTTTTGCCATTTCTGCTACTGTGTTTTTAATCCTTCCGGATGTTACTTATGATGTTTCTTTCATGTTATTTGGGTGCATTCAGGTTTTATTAGGTCACAGGGCCCTATCATAAAGGTTTTTTGCCCGTTTTAACCCTTTAACGCAGTTATCATTTTCACATCCTACGCCACGTTGTTTAAATGGCAAATGCCTGGTCTGAAAACGTGGTGTGTTCAGGCACATTGTTGGCGTGTTGCTATTTTGAGGCAACTGAAAACTGGCTGACTGCGCCATTGACCAACTAAAACCTGGCCTAAAGTCAATAGCGCAGTATTTTCTGTTATTTAAAAGAGCGTGTTAGTAATATGAGCCTATAGGCGGGTGTATAACGCGTGTACACTGATTATTACACACACAGGGACAGCAGCACACAAACATTTTTAAATATTAAAAACAAACATTCCTCTTTGGAGAAGCGTTCAGTCTTTACACTCGCAAATTCCGCCATGTAAATAGCAAATCCGCCATGGTGCAACCGCAACTGGCTTTTAAAGGGAATGGGAGATGAGACTCTGACTGGTTTATTGTACGTTACGCCCAAAATACACCATTAAGAGACTCAGTACAACCCTTTTAGACCATGTGGCTGGCACGCAGACAGTTTTTTGTTGTTGTTGTTAAACCTTAAAAGTGGATTCGGACACGGCCTAAAAGCACCTGCGCTTCAGACCGGTAAAAGAGGGCCCGTCGTCTCTAAATTCCAAATGTACAAAAAAGTGCCTTTTTACTCTTTTGCTTATAAAACAGACATGGTTGTATCATACAGATCACACAGATTTGACCATTTCATTGATGTTTTCCTCATCCCTTATATAGACATATAAAATACTAATGATATAAAACAGGCTGTAGAAACTCAACGCACACAAACAGCCTCAATAGCAAATCATCAAATTCCATATTTCTGTATGTAAACAATTATCTGTGACTACAGATTCAAATTTTGATATCTGTTATTTAATTGAGTTGGACTGGTCAGTGATATTAATGAAATGAAAAATTATTTTTTGAAATTTTTTATGAGAAATTTTAAATAGCCTAAAAAATGGAAAACTTGGGGAAATGTGCCATTATTTAGTATTGTTTCATGTCATTGCATTGTTTAGAACATACAAAAAAAAAAGTATTTTTTTCATATCTTAGGCCATGTCCTCTGCAGTCGGCTCCATACTCTGTTGTTTAAAAATAGTCAAAAAATAGTAGCACATGTTAAGGCAAAAACAAACAAAAAAAAATTTTTTTCATTCACCAATAAATTTTTAGGTTTCAGGATGTTTTTGTTTTTTTGTATATAGAGGATTCTCAACTATGTTATGAAGATATAACTGAATGAACTGATATACCATTTTACTTTATGCAATATGGTCATAAATGTGTAGTCAATACAATTTTTCTATACACTGTATTTAATTAGCATATTAATGTGTTCTTGGGGAAATGTAATACATTGTATTTTTCATAATATCTAATATTTCATATGAATATTTAAATATAATTTATTTCCCTATTAACTTGTCTCCCAAAATGACTGATTAACATGATTTAACAGGACAGTTCACTAACAGTACAAATTCTGTCATAATTTACTGAAGTAACTCAAGTTATTCCAAATGTGTATGAATTTCTTTCTTCTGAACACAAAATATATTTTCCCAATATGGAAGCTAATGGGTTTCCATCAACTGTGAGGTCAACTGTTCAAGTCCTGATGTCCTCTACAGTGGATATATATGAAATCAATGGCCTGTTTTGTAACAGAACAAAATATTATATTTCCATAGGAGTGCCAAATTTGTCATTTTTAAATACCAAGAAAAAGCCAAACTCCAACCATTTGGTATCTCTGAAAAGCCCTGGATGTGCTTCTTACAGGACATCCAGACTGTGACATGCGTGGTGTCAGACGACCACTATAGGGTCCCAGGAGGATAACACGTCTCCTGCAGTACCTCCTATGTCCACTGGAGGCCGCCGTCTACAGAAAGATAACTTGAAACCAGTAGTGACGCTTTTGAGAACCTTGCTGTCCTTTCAGGCTTTCCGTAGTTCGCTGGCAACATGGCGACCTCCTTATGCGCCACGCTGTTGATGAAATAACCTAATCCGTCAAAATAAACCCTCTTTTCTGACGCTTATTATACAGAAATAATCAAACATGTCGGGCCGTCACAATAACAAACTACCGACGAATCTCCCCCAGTTGCAAAATCTGATCAAGAGGGATCCGAAGTCCTACACGGAGGAGGTATGTTAAGACACTTGCTATTGGATTTGTAAACTGGCCTGAACGCAAATTAACCAAAATAATTACATTGGACTATTGCAAACTGTTCATGTATTTATTAAACCTAAGTAACATCTATGTAATTTGTTTATTAATCGTAACTAATCCAATCGTTACGTCTTATTGTTTCATTAGACGGTTATCACTATTCAAAAGGTAGTTGATATTCAATTGAGAACAAATTGCTATAGGGATCTGTAGTTCAGATAGCAGCTCTTGATTTCTGACTGTTATTATTACTTAGTTTTACGGAATAAATGTTCACATTTTAATACTGTTCTAAATGAGCTTAATTTGTTGTCGTTCCAGTTTTTGCAGCAGTATCGTCATTATCAGTCAAATGTGGAGATCTTTAAACATCAGCCTGACAAGTCCAACAAAGACCTGGCTGAGCTGGTCATGTTCCTGGCTCAGGTATGACGTGCTCTCGATTTCTTCTGTATTACCTCTTATGGATTAGACTGTTATTGACCGATTGTGGTTTGTCTCCAGGTTGGACACTGTTACTTAGAGGAGCTGTCAGACTTCCCACAGCAGCTGACAGATCTTCTCTTAAACCATCACACGGTGCTGGAGTCAGATCTCAGAATGGTACGAATGACATTCGTTGTTTAGATGATTTTTGTTTTATTCTCCTACAGTGTTGAGGTAGTAAACACGCTGGCTATATGGCCAAAAAAAATCATATCTATTTTTTTGGTTAAATGACAATGCGGTATACAGTGAATACGGTATATATCTCTTTATTTTCTATATTTTAATAAAAAAAGTAGTTTAAGTGTTTACTTAAAAAGAAAACTGTTCACATCCTCATTCTAAATCCAATGTTGTCTCACAAACTATGTTTATATTGAAGTCTTTGAAAACAAATATAAAGAATGTAATGAATGTAGGCTATGCAATATATTATGTCCAAAAAGGGGGTTCAAATCATATTACATTGTAACATTGTATTTCATCAATCTAAAAACAAAATAATTAGTATTCTTTAAATTCACTAAACTTAAAATGAAAATAACGCAAGCAGAGACTTATTATAATAGGCTACATTTTATTACCCCATTATAAATGTCACTTTCATAAAATTACTAAAAATTACTTGTTGGTCCAACAACAAATATTTAAGTAACATGTATATTTGAGTCAGAGTTGCGCTCTTATTCTGTTGCGCTCCGTCTGTTTGGCACGCATGCGCTTGTTCACGGAAGCCAGAATTTTAGCGGAGATTCATTCTTTCGTCTTCTCCTGACAGCAAAATGGACATATTTGCATGACTTTCTAGGATTTACAGATGGAGAATATACCTGTGAAACGTAAGCACTGAGGAAAGCATCACATCTCAAACGCATTAAACGGCGTGAGTCTTTCAGTCAGCTCATGTATCTGTCAGAGCATCTGCTGATTTTAACCATGTGCGTTAGCTATATCTTACCAGTTATTTTGAAACCCTTAATATAAAGAATGTGTCATCTTTAGGACAAACTGGAAAAATGCACTCTACACTCTGCGCTTTTGAAAATCAGTTTTTTAATTAATAACTTCTTGCAATTTCTTTCAGACGTTTTGCAAAGCCCTCATCCTCTTGAGGAACAAAGATCTGGTCAGTCCAACCAGTCTTTTGGGGCTGTTCTTCGAGCTGCTGCGCTGTCATGACAAACTTTTGCGAAAGGTCTGTGAATTTTGCATTGAATTATTGCAAGTGCTTTAATATTGCATTGAAATATTGCACATGCTGGCTGCTACAAAGGTCATCTTTCTCCTCAGACTTTATACACCCATATTGTGACTGACATCAAAAATATCAATGCCAAGCACAAAAACAACAAACTGAATACGGTAAGTCACATATATTTGGGCATCATATTCATTTTCCATCAAGTGACAATTGAAGAACTGCATAATATGCAAAAGTTAATTGTGTACAATGTGTAGATGAAAAAAAAATTATCAAAAGAAATTATATTTGGTATTAAAGAAGTCAGCATGATGCAGAAGTTGCTATAGTCTTTTCTTCCATATTGTAACACATCCATATATCCAAGTGAAATGGCTTCTTGAACAAGGAAAAATGTAAGGCCGGACTCGCCTTTTTTTTCTCCATTGGGAATTGATTCGATGGTTGTGGTTTGCTGTTGGTGGATCTCATGCGAGTGACAGGTTGCCCCGCCCTCACACCAGTAAACACATCATCAGAGTAGAGAAGAGACGTCTCTATAAGAGAGAGGGGAACTTATTTTGATTAAAGGTTAAGAGGGTACATTAATTTAAAAAAAAAATGTTTGTGTAAATAAATGCATTATTCCATAAAAAAAGGATTATCAATTTTGATTTCATGATGACATTTTTTTCCCCCTTAGTTTACTCTCTACATTCGTTTTTGAAATAAATACTCAGCACTTTTGTATGTTGACTTCTGCGCTCAGACCTTACAGAACTTCATGTACACCATGCTGAGGGATTCAAACCCCATTGCTGCCAAGATCTCTCTAGATGTGATGGTTGAGCTTTACAGAAGAAACATCTGGTGAGTCCTTCAACAGAAACGTCTTTTTTAATATTATGAGATGCCATTTAATATGTGTAGTCATCATTGTTTTCCATTCCCCACATCAACCAATCAGGAATGACGCTAAAACTGTGAACGTCATCACCACAGCGTGTTTCTCCAAAGTCACAAAGGTTGGATTTTTTTTGCCCTTTCTCTCTAATGAAATCTGCATGAATTTCCAGAATTAAAGCTACACTGTGTAACTTTTTTAGTTTATTCTTCGCTAAAAACACTTAGTTCTTTCAAAAATATATGTGCTCATTAATGTATATTTACTTCTTTCAAGTAATAAAGTATTCTTGTAAGTGTATAATATGCCATTGAAAATACATACGGGTGAGGGGTTCGAATGCGCGTCACCATGTTGACCCTCCATCTTGAAAGTACAGTAGCCAAAGAGGGACATACCCGTAAATTCAAGCTTCGCCTTTCGCGTTTTAACACTCGATTGCAATGTGTCGAATGTGAAGAGGGGGATTGCTTGAGACTGATATAGCCTACAATGTAAACTTTGCCTTACGCTAGTGATGTCGTACAATATACAGAATAACGATAGCACTGATAAAAGTTACTTTACTAAGATTAGCTTGCATTCGTCTGGGAACCTGATCGCTGATGTTAGCAATGAAATGGTAAAAAATAACGAAAAGGTAAAACTATTATTCATTTTACATAGATGTCATAACCTACATGTTAACTGACAAATTAAATTACTGCAAATTATAATAGTTTTCTAAAGTAACCTCATCACTTGATCGAACTGGAAGCCATATTAATCTTGGACTAAATCAGCAACCGTAGGAGTTAAAACGAAATCTGAATTGAGAGGAACAGAAACTAATATTCACTGGATGGTCATATACCTTTTCACCGCTAGATGGGGGAAAATATCACACAGTGTAGCTTTAAAACATTTAGTGACATCTTAGTTAAGGACACAAGGTTATTTGTTCACAAAGCTGCTTTTCAAAGGCTAACGATCTCATAACACGATTGAGTATTTCTTGTCTCCTCTCAGATCCTTGTAGCTGGATTGAAGTTCTTCCTGGGAAAAGATGAAGATGAAAAGAGAGACAGTGATTCAGAATCTGAGGTACAATAAATGCAGATTTTTCTTCAGGTTACTTATTTTATATACACTACCACACACCATTCTGGGGTCTGTAAATAGTTTTAATTTTTATTAAGAAATCAATACTGGAAGCCAAGCTGGATTCAATTAGTCAAAAATAACAGTAAAAATGCTGTTCTTTCTATTCCTCAAAGAATTCTGCAATAAAAAGAAAGTCTGAAGACTGGAGTAATGATGCTGAAAATTCAGCTTTACCGTCACAGGAATAAATACATTTTTTAAAATATATTCAGATATATAATGGTTATTTTAAATTGTAATATTTCAAAATATTACTGTTTTTAATGTATATTTGGTCAAATAATTGCAGATTTGGTGATTATAAGATACCTCTTTCTTACCAACCCCAAACTTTTGAATGGTACTTTAAATATGAATATTTTTACTTTCAAATATTGTACTTTTAATTATTAAAATAATTATTGCATGTATTTTTCCTCCACAGGATGATGGGCCATCGGCCAGAGATCTAATGATCCGATATTCCACCGGAAAGAAAACGTCTAAAAATAAGAGGAAGATGGAGAAAGCCATGAAAGTCCTCAAGGTTGAAAAAAAAGGGTTTTATAATTGGCAAATACATTTTTTGTTTAGGTCATTTCACTGCTAAATTTGTCATTTTAATTCTTTTTTTCTCAGAAACATAAAAAGAAGAAAAAAGTAGAGGTTTTTAATTTCTCCGCCATCCACTTGATCCACGATCCGCAAGGTCAGACTTCCCTTTCACACGACATAGAGTTCAACATGCATGTAGAGGTTAAAGATCTGGTAACTGAAAGGTTGCAGGTTCAGATCCATAAGAACTGATCCATATTGGGAATCACTTTCTATAAAAGTTCTAGATTAGTAATTAATCTCTGTGTTGTTCAGATTTCGCGGAGAAGCTCCTGAAGCAACTGGAGAGCTCAAACGAGAGGTTTGAGGTGAAGATGATGATGATGGAGCTCATCTCTAGACTCGTGGGAATTCACGAGGTAATGTATAAGTGAGCATTTGTAAGTTTATGGTTAATTATTTTCTCACTTTCCTTATCTAACAGGTTTTGTTTCCATCTTCACAGCTTTTCCTTTTTAATTTCTATCCGTTTGTCCAGCGGTTCCTTCAGCCCCACCAGAGAGGTAAAAACTGCTGTCTGAAATTCACACTTGTAGTTCAGTCCTCTTGGTTCTTAAGGTTCAGACCAAAAAAGAAAATAATACATTTAGTCCTTGTTCACTCAGCAGTCACACTGTCATTTTTAAGTATTTTGCGGCACTTAACGAACATCCAAAACAATGCTGTATTCTGGGCTAAATGCACTTGTTGTATGTGCGTAGCCTACATTTGACCAGCTGAGAACTTGTGAACAATTTATAAAATGTGTAAAAGAGTCAAATCAGCAGCAGGAATCCCTCCACTGCACACGAATGAAGAACTTCTGTGGGAAGAGAGCGGCACAACGTAGCCGATGATGAGAAAAACACATATATGCTTCAGCATTGCCCTTTTAAGGTGTTTGTGGTTCGTTTAGATGTCTTTGGTCTGCATTGAGTTCATATAAAACTCCTTTTCAGGAGTTTCGGTCCACACAAACTTATTCAACAGAGCAATCACACCAGAGTTCGTCTAATTTAATCAAACCTGCCTAGTGAACACAACCTCTTCTAATACTCATGTCTTCAGATGCCATGTTTTGTGGCCTCCTCATTTGATTTATTTATTTTTTTTCAGAAGTGACCAAAATTCTGTTGTGTGCCGCCCAGGCGTCCCATCAGCTTGTCCCTCCTGAGGTTAGAACTGATCATGATGCCCTTTTATAATAATTCTATATCATTAAACGAGCTTGACCTTAAAAGGTTTGGAGTCATTTAGAAAGGATGCATCAAATTGATCAAAAGTGACCCTAAAGATAATTATAATGTTACAGAAACATATTGTTGCAAAATATACACTGCAGTTTCCACAAAAATATGAAGCAGTACAACTGTTTACCACGTTGTTTCGTGAGCTACAAATCATATTAGAATGATTTTTGAAGGGTCATGTGACACTGAAAACTGATGCTAAAATTCAGCTTTGCATCACATGAATAAATTACATTTTAAAATAGATTTAAAAACAAAACACTTGTTTTATATTATGATACTTTGCAATGTTACTATTTTAACTGTGTTTTTAATCAATTAAACGCAGCCTTGGGGAGCATAAGAGACTTTCAAAAATAAGAACATATCTTAGCAACCCTGAACTTTTAGTGTACTAATGCATTACTGTTACATCTGCAGATCATTGAGCCAGTCATCATGACCATCGCCAATAACTTTGTTACGGACAGAAATTCAGGGGAGGTCATGACAGTTGGGTAGGTGCTGTGTAAATCTCAATAAAATACAATGGAATGTGAAATTGTTTAATGCAAAATACTGTTATTTTAACCCACATTTTCTCATGAACGTCTTGTTTATCGCCCGATCTCAGAATCAACGCCATAAAAGAACTGGTTGCCCGCTGTCCTCTCTCGATGTCAGAAGACCTGCTTCAAGATCTCACACAGTACAAATCCCACAAAGATAAAAGTGTGTGGTTTATCATCATTTACCGTAGTCTGTTCTTCAGATGCTACATACTTAATTCTAGAGTAATTATAGAAATTAGAGTAGACATTTGAAAATGATCTGTTTATCTTCCAGATGTTGTGATGTCTGCCAGAGGTCTTATCCAGCTTTTCAGAGATCTCAATCCACATATGCTACACAGAAAAGACAGGGTGAGAAACTTCTAATATAATTTTAGAGCAAAGATTCCCAAATGTTTTTTAATTTAAATATTTATTTAAAGTTCCCCCCAATAGACTTTAAAGCTAATATTTCAATAAATAAATAAACACATTTGCATGTTCATGCTTCTCTGTCATGTTAATTATCAAATGACATGCAGGTAAACAAATAAAATGTTTTGTTTTCATCGTTTATCTTTATTACTTATTGGTTTAAATTTAAAGTTTTCATTGTTTTAATTCATTATTAGCTTTTCATCATCCCCAGTTTGGGAAATCCTGTTCTAAAGTTACATAACCATTCAAAATTAATAGGTCAATATAATCTTAAAAAAAAAAAAATATATATATATATATATATATATATATATATATATATATATAAAATTTATAATAATGAAATGAATACTTTTATTCAGCAAGTATGCATTAAATTGATCAAAAGTGACAGTAAAGATATTTGTAATGTTACAAAATGAATACTGTTATTTAGAGCTTCCTGTTGATTAACGAATCCTAAAAAGTGTGACTGTTTCCACAAAATTATAAAGGAGCACAGCTGTGTTCAACATTGATAATCAGAAATGTTTCTTGAGCACCAAATCATATTAGAACACTCATGTGACACTGAAGACTACAGCATAATGATGCTGAACATTCATCTTTGCATCACATTATTACTTTTTAAAATAGAAAAAAAAGTTATTTTAAATTGTAATATTTCATAGTATTATTGTTTTTACTGTATGTTTGATCAAGTAATCGCAGATTTGGTGAGCAGAAGAGACTTCTTTGAAAAACACTACCATTCAAAAGTCGGTGGTCGGTAAGATGTTGTAGTGTATATTCATGTTTTTGCATTTATTATTGTTACCAGGGAAAGCCCACAGAAGCCTCTAAGGAGGCTAAAATCCAGAACTATGGAGAATTGGAGGCCAAAGATTACATCCCTGGTGCTGAGGTGCTGGAAGCAGAGGAGAACGGAAACGAAGAGGAAGATGAAGGTATGTGGAAAGCTGTATTAGCTTATTTCATTGAGTAATGTGTGTGTGAAATAGCCTGACAAGCCAGACCCACATCAAGATGTTTGGTCTGGAAACTCACCATTGACAGGGCTCAATCCGAGAGGCGGGATAAACGGCTGTCTTTCAAACTCCCTCTGCACGCACAATTGGATAGCGCTAGAACCAACCAGAGCAAAGAAGAAGCTGATGTAGTTAGAGCTCTCGGTTATTTGCTCTTTTTTTCAACGAAAAGCTTAACTGAAAATCTTTCAGAGTCGCGGCCAAAGCAGGTTTGAAAGACCGCTGTTCGCCAACATCTCCAGCCGCCACCATCTCCTTTGTTTTCAAGCAGCAGGAACCGTCGCAACTCTGCCGTCATTACGTTAAGCCCGCCCACCGACTCTATACACGCTGTGATTGGCCCGTCCAGAGTTAGGCTTTTCCAGCTCAGAAGGGTATTGAGAGTTGCTAGACGACACTCGCGGGCAGATTCAATTTGCTGCCGCAAGGGTGCGTCCAGATTTCTAGGCTATGTGTGAAGTGTATAGGCTAAGTGGTGTGATTTTATTTTTATTTTTTTTCCAATGTAATGCGTAACTTCAAGACGGCTGGGAGAGCGCCAGCATGAGTGAGGATGATGAAGATGGAGAGTGGGTGAACGTGCATCACTCCTCTGATGAAGATCAGGCAGAAGTGGTGAGAATTATACCACTGTCTGATACCATCATCTGATTCTAATGATTGTGAAATTATGCATCTGAACCAATGTTGTGTTTGTATATGTCAGGCTGAGAAATTACAGAGTATCCCAGAAAACGAGCGCAAAGCCAAAGCTGCCGTGGTCAGCACGAGCCGTCTCCTCACGCAGGACGACTTCAAAAAGATCCGCATTGCTCAGATGGCCAAAGAGGTCAGCTCTGCGCCCGGAAAGGGTCAGAAGAGGAAGAACGTGGAGAGTGATGAGGAAGAGCAGAGGTAGGATGTGTTTTAGGCATGCTGTTTCTTTGCTGAAACTATTTTACAAACTTTTTTTTTTGTGTCTAGAAACTGATAATAATCCATTTGTTTTCAGAGGAGAGTTACTTAGCCTGAGAGACATTGAGCGTCTTCATAAGAAACCCAAATCTGATAAAGAAACACGACTGGCAACAGCCATGGTGAGTATGGGATATAATTAATTAGATCTAGGCATGTGCCGGTATCAAATTTTGCGATTAATTGGTTAAGCTTGTATCACCGTATACGGTATTATCACGATATTGAAATATGTTGCAAAAAAAGTGAAATGAAATGAGTCATTAAATTTGTTTATAACAAAAAGAACTGAAGATTTAAGCAATACACAAAAATGTATAAAGTAAACATATTTAAAACAGATTAAATTGCAAAGAATTATAAAGAACAACAGGTAACACTTTACAGTAAGGTCTCACTAGTTCATGCATTGACTTTAACAAATAGCTACATTTTTACAGAAGTTATTATTTTTTGGTAATGTTAAAAAAAGCAACTGTTAGTTAGTGTTAGCTCAGGCTCATTAAATAATAGTATTTTAATAATGTGTTATTAAATGCTGAAATAAATGCTTTAGAAGTATTTTTGTCAGTTTGTTAACTAATGAATTATGGTAAATAATGGAGCCTTATTGTAGAGTAACTGAACAATAAAGAATGAGAACATATTCAAACAATCTGTGTGATGAGAACCGTAGCGAATACAGAAATCTGAATGGCTGTGTGTTTAGTAGTTTACCAGGGTTACCGGGGTAACGGCTGCATTTCTGCTGTTCCATCAGAGAGTCATCTCCTTCACTCTTCCCATGCGCTGCTCATGCACGCGTTCCTCTTTGACAAGTTGTTCATTTTAAACGGCTGATTTGTACAGTATTCTTAAAATGCATTCTAAAAATCTGAATAATTTGTGTTAAATAATTATTCACAGTATTTTGAAGAGCCTGCGATAACATTGTGCATGTTCAGTATCGTGATATCGTATAACCGTATACCGGCACATGTCTAATTGGATCCTTGCTGAATTAAATACTTTTTTTTGTACTTGAAATTCTGATCAAGTATTTACTTTTATAGAATAGAAAGTATTAAGTGGCGAAACTGTTTTCAACTGTGATAAATGTTTGAGCAGCAAATCAGCGCATTAGAATGATTGCTGAAAATTCATCTTTGCATCACAAGAATAAATTACATTTAAAGCATTTAAAATTAAGCGAGTACACAAGCCAGTAAAACAATCTCCTTACCTTAGCCCAGTTCACAACGCTAAGCTTGTAATGTTATTATTAGACTGGTATGGTGGATTTCCCCAAGAAAGCATTACGTCACGTCTGTATACATTAAGAAAGCGTGAGGATGCTGCAGGTGGCGGATCATTTATAGCCTTTTCTCACAGCAGCTGGAATAATTAAACGTATCATTTTGATGGCGGATTGTAATCCAGAAAGGCCAAAATGACATCATCAGTGACAATGAGATTCATCACCTGTAGTCAAAAGCAAAAGATTAGAAATCTACAGGTAACGCTAATACACACTAAATACACTGTTCTCAAATTGATAATGTTAACAACATCAGCATTGCGTGACTAAGTATAACAATAATAATAATTTGCACGGTTTGATGTAATGTGAGCTAAGCGTTCGTTAGATTTAATCACCGGTGGTAGCGTGATTTATTGTAATGCTTTTTTTTCTCAGAACAAAAGTGGCAGACATGTTACTTAGTCAGAATCAGATGACATTTTCTGGTGAAATTCTTATTTACATTATACTCCAAGACCATCATGACTTTGCGTAAACATACACGCCACTTTCTAAAGCCAAAAATGGCGTTATCTGTACGCATTGAGCAATCCGCGTGTATGTCTACACTGAAACTAACCATTATGTTTCCACAAAAAGGATTTATAAACATACTGATGATGTTTTTTTTAATGTAAAATTGCTAAAATTTTCTTGTGATGGGTAAGTTTAGGGGTAGGGGCAGTGTAGGGGGATAGAGTGAAACGGCGTTGATAAACATGCTAAAAAGCGATTGTGTCTTGGTAGCCCGCCAAATTGCCATTTCATACATACGCCATTTCATGAGATCAGTCTGCCAAGAAGTAGATTCTGACGTACAGTATCCACACTGGTGTGGTGAATGACTGAAAGCCACACAAACTCCTCAAAACAGTAGCTAAAGAGCCGCCGCTACACAACCCACGTAAAGATGATCATTCCACAAATAACTGAAATTGCTGGTTTCAAACAGAGTTGGCCACACAGAGCCTGAGGCTTAAAAAAAACATTTAAAATAAATGTAGGCTTGGTGACCATAAGAGACTTACTTAAAAAAAAATGTAAACTTAAAATCCTGATGTTGACATTTCATTGGCATTTTGTCAACTACCTGTGGCAAAGAAAAACAAGGTTATGTCAAATTGTCTTGACATTTTTCACTCTCAGGCTGGACGGACTGATAGGAAGGAGTTTGTTAAAAAGAGGAGTAAGCTTAACCCGTATGCCAGCACCAGTAACAAGGAGAAGAAACGAAAAAAGAACTTCATAATGATGAAACACAGTCAGGATGTGAGGACCAAAGGCAAACGCTCCTTCAGAGATAAACAGGTGAGCCGGCCGCTTATCTTTAAAAACTTTAAATGCAATAAACCTGCATTCACTTGCCATTCAAGTTCAGTTTGTGCGTTGTGTTTGCGATGTTTCCTATTAATAGTGATCTTCCCCACTCATTTGCCCCTCAGATCGCCCTCAGAGATTCACTCTTAAAGAAGAGAAAACACAAGTAATCCCCACCTGTAACGGATTAGATCTGACAATGGATCTGTGCAGGAAGATGATATATACAGACTTCTTGGCTGTGTGAATTTTCATGTTGCCTTTGAATAAATTGTTTTAACAGTTGAAATCCGTTGTATTTCTTTTTGTATTCAACCTACCCTTGGACAGACTGCACCTATAATAGTTTAGCTAAATTAGTTTAAATAAAAATGAATAGCATTTGGTTTCATATTGTTATCTAACACGATGTTCAGACATTGTCTAAATATTTTGTGAACATTTTACATGAAAAACAAGTTATCCAGTGATGTTTCAGTGGAATTCTACTTGGTTTCTCCCAGCTTTGGTATATATAATCTCATATTTGCATCTTGTCCAGTGTCATCCTAATCACGCATGTGCGTACTCATTCTACTAAACATTGGCAAAGACTTGTTCACCTGTATCATTTAGGAATTCCCTCCACAGGCGAATTCTGTTCTTGCTTTTGGTTAGCACTTCCCATTGGAGTCGTCTTTAAATCTACACTGTGTAACTTTTTTAGTTTATTCTTCGCTAAAAACAATTAGTTCATTAAAAAATATATGTGCTTATTAATGTATATTTACTTCTTTCAAGTAATAAAGTATTTTCGTAAGTTTATAATATGCCATTGAAAATACATACGGGTGAGGGGTTCGAATGCGTGTCGCCATGTTGACCCTCCATCCAAAGAGGGACATACCCGTAAATTCAAGCTCTGCCTTTCGCGTTTTAACACTCGATGGCACTGTGTCGAATGTGAAGAGGGGGATTGCTTGCGACTGATATAGCCTACAATGTAAACTTTGCCTTACGCTAGTGATGTCGTACAATATACAGAATAACTTTAGCACTGATAAAAGTTACTTAACTAAGATAAGCTTGCATTCGTCTGGGAACCTGATCGCTGATGTTAGCAATGAAATGGTAAAAAAATAACGAAAACGAAAAACTATTCATTTTACATAGATGTCATAACCTACATGTTAACTGACAAATTAAATAACTGCAAATTATAATAGTTTTCTAAAGTAACCTCATCACCTGAAGGAACACTCACGGACGAAGTCGAACTGGAAGCCATGTAAATCGGCCACCGACAGGAACAGAAACCAATATTCACTGGATGGTCATATACCTTTTCACCGCTAGATGGGGGAAAATATCACAAAAACAGGCTCATTGGAAATACATCCCTGTAGTGACATTTCTAAAGAATAGTATTAATGTTATATTTCACATTTCGCAATACTTTTAAGTGAAATGTCCCGCTAAAAGCACTTTCAAATCCAACACAGATGAACGTGAATTTGACTGTTTGCAATGCGTGGAGCTAAAAGATTTTTACTGTTGCGTTTGAAAATATACACAAAACCTATTTTTTTGTGTGTTAGCAAAACCAAACATGAGAACACATTTGCTGAAGTGACAAGGAACTCGCAACTAGTGCTTTACCAGGGGAGCTAACAAACTTTACTATGTGAGGAAAAACCATGGAGATTAATAAAAACTTCAATATAGTTTCATCATAGCATGCGATTTCATTGCCATTATTGTTCATTTAAACTGGAAACTCATGAATTGTAACGTTTTCTGAGTTAGAAACATTTCCAATGAGCCTGGTCATTATTTTGGCCAGTCAGGACTGATATTGTTTTATCAATGTTTTAAAGAGCTTAGACTGGTTTCTGTCTCTCTTTGGATGGGAATAGAGATGCACTGAGAAGATGGCTGGATTTGAGAACTCCTCCATCCCTGATCTAAATCCACATCTCAACGTTACTTCATTTGACAACCTTGAGTTTAAAATTTTCACCTGTGTGCTTTGCTTCAGTATCCTGTTTGGGCCTCCAATGCATGCCTATGTCCTGTGGCTTACTGTGACAGGAAGAGGAATTGCATCAGAGTTTCTAAACTTAAATCTTTCTGTTTGTGAGATCTTTATTTGTGTTAATTATTTAGCCTCATTATTGGCGATAATTATTGGCGACAATAATTCCAGATCCCTGCATTTTCAACTTTCTCATCAGGACTCTCCATCACCGGTCGTCCTCTGTTTCAGTGTCTGATGTGTGTAGAGCGTTACCTGGCAGTGGTTCATCCTGTAACCTTTCTTAAGTTCAAACCTCTCAGATATAGAGTGATCTGCTCCGCTGCTGTCTGGGTCTCAGCTCCTGTTTTTTTTTGGCATGTTTACTGCAGACGTGCAAGTTCAGGTTTATATGTGTGTTTTGTTACTGCAGTTTTTACTCTTTCGCTCTGTAAATCTCTTCTGCTGTTTAACTGTTCTCTGGGCTCTGAAGAAACGTGGACCGGGAGAGAGAGAATGAAGAGAGACAAAATAAAGAAAAGAGTGTTTAATCTCATTCTAATAATTACCGTGACCATGGTCACAATGTTTGCACCTGCTGTTATAGGATTTTTCTGTTATCACAAGATGTTTCAATATTTATAATCTTCTTCAGATATTTATGTTTCATTTTAGCTGTTTTTTTTTTTTGTATCTTCATCAGGCTGGAAAACTGCCCTTCCTTTGCTGAAGCTTCTTAAATGTTGTTTTTTCTTCAGATAAGCACATGCAGTATACAGTATTATTATTAGATATTTTCCCAAATGCAATTTTTTGTTGTTGTAGCCTAACATAATTATAATAAATAATAATTTTAGTAATGTTTGATACGTTAGTGTGTGTGTGTATATACTGTGTATGAAAGATGCAACAGCAGAGCTAGTCCTTTACTGAGGAATACCATTCTTTTTATGGAGTGTTATCCATTTGCTCTACAGGAAACTGCTTTGTGTTAGTTAAATGGCAATCAGTAAAAAAAAAAAAAATGTGTTGGAACTTACATGCTGTCTGTGTTTTTATGAAATGGCACCTGTATGAGAATGACTGTAAAATTACTTCTCAAGGTAATTGTCTCTTATAATATTTAATAAAGTTTGTTATTTTTCTGTCATTACTTTAAGTTGAATTCTATGTAAAGCTAATAGAAGATGATGCAATGTATAGGCAGTGAAACATTTAACGTAATTTATTTAAACGGGTGAAAATGTTTATGATAAAATATATGATGAAATAAAATGTAAGACGTCTTGTTTTGCTAGGCCAAACTAAATTCTCATGATTATGGATTAGAACAGACCTATGAGTATGAATTATTTAGAGTATAAACTTGAGTAATTCATTTAGTAAGTAATTGAACAATAAAATGTGGTGAAAACCCATAAAAAGAAAGTATTCAATCACTAGACATCACAAGTACTACCTAAACGATTAATACACTGAGGAAAACTTTGTAAATATTGGTGAAATTTACTAGCAATTGCTGGGTGGAAATGGTTTCAAAGAAATGACAAGAAACTGATTTAAAAGGTAATTTTTTTAAGTAAAAAGACTGAAATTATGTTTTCTTTAATTATGTATTAACTTACTTTAGATTCTGCCAAGATTTAAATCAGGTTAACTTGATCTTTTTCACACAGATAGGCCTACTAAGGGCCTGATCACAAATAACATGTTTTTGCAGAGACAGGCACCTTTTTTAAATAGATTTCAGTTGGCAGAGAGTGGCAGAGAGTTTAAAGAAACCTCAGAATAATGTCACAAAGTTGTGTGAACAACAAGGTATCTGTGTACGTCCGCGCACATGCACACTTGGGTCAGAGCGGTAATGCGATTAAGTGGTTTGCATGCCTGTTTATTGTGATTGGCGTACGACACCTAGTTTAATGTGACTATGGTTACTGCGATTATTATGGCAAGACAATAGGGTCAGAATTATATTATATAGATGAATCATGTTTAGTCAAAAACGTAAAAAAAATTGCACAAAATGTCAATGACACCGTATTTGACGCTGTTTTAGTGTGCCTGAAAAGCGACGCTTTTTACGCTGTTAAGCTTGCCATATGACATTATTACATTTTGTTTTATCTAAAATATGTTTGTAATATGACGACTAAAATATTTTCCCTTTTGATCGTCTTGTTTATAGTAAAATAAACAACTTAAAATAGTCCAACGTTTGTGAGTATAGAAGTCCGGTCTGAGTACGCAGCTAATTTATAAGCAGTGTGTTCCACTTTATCAGCTTCTGACTTAAGCAATGTGTGCCATTATTCTTAAAAGTAATAATAGCTGTTTATTGAACTATATGAGTGTGAGGCTATCTGCCTGGGTCAGACAACTGGTCATTGATAATTTGTTAACATTTGTAAATATTCGTGTCTTAAAACAGCTGAAAACTTCTGAGGATGTTTTGCATGCACTGTTATTATAGGCCTAGTTAACTAAAACAAAAATGATTCTAATCGAAATAAACCTGAAATAAAGAAAATATAAATATTACCCTAGTTGAAAAACGTAAACCAAAAATTAGAAATGTTTCCTTTTGTCAGTAAACTGTATTCATTTTGGGATTTTTTCTTTTTTTCCAGAACCTTCAACCGACGCGATCATTGTCCATTCATTAACCGATAAGATTATGTTAAATTAGAATTAAATTAGAATGGATAAGTGTATGTGACCCATTAAAATACCCAAACATTTTTTCCAGGGGTTGATTTCAGCCTACATGCACAAATAGCAGCATAAACAATAGAACGTAAGGATTCATTATCACAAACCTGTAGCGCTTCTGTGAACTGAGAAAAAACTGGATAAAATCATATAAAAGGAGGAAATAGCCTATGTCTATATGCCAAATATATTTAACTTAAATAATTATCAAAATGAATGAAAGAAACTAGTAATAGGCTAAATGATGAGAACCTCACATGCACACACAACATCTGTCAGTTAACTCGACATCGCAGCCTGTTGTTAAAATAAAATACAGTCGACTTAATTTATAAAAAGTTACACTGCTCATTTGAATATAGGCTACATAGTCTATATAGGCTGTGTTGTAGCATTTTTTAGTTTATTTATTAACTCATTAAGTTGTGTATTTGTTTTTTTATTATTATTATTAGTCTATGTGTATATTTATTTAGAACATTTATTTAATTACCGTACCACTGTTGAGTTGTAGTCACCGCGCAGGAAGAGAAGGGCAAAATGTTTGAATTTGCATGGTGATAACCATACAAACAAATAAAAACATTTTTTTTTTTCAAAAAACATTTTTACCACTTCGTTATTTTGGCTTGGAATTTAAGTTGTTGAAAATATGAATTGAAAATTACAATTAAAAATGTTTATTAAATTGAAATCAAAAACTTTGTTTAAAAAACAAAACATTTTATTTTATTTTTATGGAGATGTTTGCAGTAGAGTGCACGCAAAATATTCTGTTTCCTGAATCCATGGCCTTTGTTGTTATTGTGAGTGTACACAAATAAAATTTGTCTATTTTGACTTCATGTGATAATTGAATCATTTCACTTTTACGTCATAGTATACACTGTCGTAATTGTGTATTTTTGTCCATTTTGTGAGTATAGATCACAGTCTAAATGGACACAAATACACAGTTACGACAGTGTATACTATGACGTAAAAGTGAAATTATTCAATTATCATTGTCAAAATGGACAAAAATGGACAAAATTACGACAGTGTGTACTATGACGAAAAAAGTGAAATTATTAAATTTTCACACAAAGAAAAAATGGACAAAAATACACAATTACAACAGTGTATACTATGACGTAAAAGTGAAATTATACAATTATCATATAAAGTCAAAATGGACAAAAATACACAATTACGACAGTGTATACTATGAAGTAAAAGTGAAATTATTCAATTATCACTGTCAAAATGGACAAAAATGCAAAATTAAAACAGTGTTAACTATGATGTAAAAGGGAAATTATTGAATTATCACAATGTCAAAATGGACAAAAATGCAAAATTACGACAGTGTTTACTATGACGTAAAAGTGAAATTATTAAATTATCACGAAGTCAAAATGGACAAAAATACACAACTACGACAGTGTATACTATGAAGTAAAAGTGAAATTATTCAATTATCACTGTCAAAATGGACAAAAATGCAAAATTACAACAGTGTTTACTATGACGTAAAAGTATTATTATTCAATTATCACAATGTCAAAGTGGACAAAAATACACAATTACAACAGTGTATACTATGACGTAAAAGTGAAATTATACAATTATCATATAAAGTCAAAATGGACAAAAATACAAAACTACGAGAGTGTATACTATGACGTAAAATTGAAATTATTAAATTATCACAAAGTCAAAATGGACAAAAATACACAATTACGACAGTGTATACTATGACGTAAAAGTAAAATTATTCAATTGGACAAAATGGACAAAAATACACAATTACGACAGTGTATATTATGACGTAAAAGTGAAATTATACAATTATCATATAAAGTCAAAATGGACAAAAATACAAAACTACGACAGTGTATACTATGACGTAAAAGTGAAATTATTCAATTATCACTGTCAAAATGGACAAAAATGCAAAATTACGACAGTGTTTACTATGACGTAAAAGTGTAATTATTCAATTATCACAAAGTCAAAATGGACAAAAAAACACAATTACGACAGTGTATACTATGACGTAAAATTTAAATTATTCAATCACAGTCAAAATGGACAAAAATACACAATTACGACAGTGTATACTATGACGTAAAAGTGAAATTATTCAATTATCACAATGTCAAAATGGACAAAAATGCTAAATTACAACAGTGTTTACTATGATGTAAAAGTATTATTATTCAATTATTACAATGTCAAATTGGACAAAAATACACAATTATGACAGTGTATACTATGACGTAAAATTGACATTATTCAATTATCACAGTCAAAATGGACAAAAATACACAATTACGACAGTGTATACTATGACGTAAAAGTGAAATTATTCAATTATCATATAAAGTCAAAATGGACAAAAATACACAATTACGACAGTGTATGCTATGAAATAAAAGTGAAATTATTCAATTATCACTGTCAAAATGGACAAAAATGCTAAATTACAAAATTACGACAGTGTATACTATGACGTAAAAGTAAAATTATTCAATTGGACAAAATGGACAAAAATACACAATTACGACAGTGTATACTATGACGTAAAAGTGCAATTATTCAATTATTATATAAAGTCAAAATGGACAAAACTACGACAGTATATACTATGATGTAAAATTGAAATTATTCAATTATCACAGTCAAAATGGACAAAAATACACAATTACGACAGTGTATACTATGACGTAAAAGTGAAATTATTCAATTATCACTGTCAAAATGGACAAAAATGATAAATTACGACAGTGTTTACTATGACGTAAAAGTGAAATTATTAAATGATCACAAAGTCAAAATGGACAAAAATACACAATTATGATAGTGTATATTATGACGTAAAAGTGAAATTATTCAATTAACACAAAGTAAAAAATGGACAAAAATACAAAACTACGACAGTGTATACTATGACGTAAAAGTAAAATTATTCAATTGGACAAAATGGACAAAAATACACAATTACGACAGTGTATACTATGACGTAAAAGTGAAATTATTCAATTATCATATAAAGTAAAAATGGACAAAACTACGACAGTGTATACTATGACGTAAAATTGAAATTATTCAATTATCACAGTCAAAATGGACAATAATACACAATTACGACAGTGTATACTATGACGTAAAAGTGAAATTATTCAATTATCATATAAAGTCAAAATAGACAAAACTACGACAGTGTATACTGACGTAAAATTGAAATTATTCAATTATCACAGTCAAAATGGACAAAAATACACAATTACGACAGTGTATACTATACTTCCTGGTTCCCAAGAAAGATGGCGGCCTCAGGCCCATCTTAGACCTCAGACATCTGAACAGGGCCCTTGTCAAACGGCCTTTCAGAATGTTAACATTAAAACAAATCATTGCGCAAATCCGCCCAATGGATTGCCTACTTTCATGTCCAAACTATCCCACGTCACAGACCGTTTCTGAGATTCGCGTTCGACGGGAAAGCCTACCAGTACACAGTCATTCTATTTGGCCTGTCCCTGGCGCCCCGCACTTTCACAAAGTGTATGGATGCAGCTCTCTCCCCTTAAAGACAAATGGGAATGCGCATTTTGAACTACCTCGACGACTGGCTCATACTGGCCCAGTCAGAGGAAGAACTACAATCTCACAAATCTTTGCTACTCAGCCATCTAAAATGCCTGGGTCTCAGAATAAATACAGCCAAGAGCCGAAAGCCGGTTCGCCCTCGCACAGATCACCTCAACCCATGTTGGAGGCATCCATGGTGACCACCATTCGTCTGGAAACTGCTCCCAAGCTCACTCCCGGCTCGTAGCAGAGAATCTCCTTCCTGGGAACGATTTAAGACTCGACCCAAATGAGGGCATGGCTGTCAAATGAACGGGCTCTGACTACAGAGCAGCTTGCACACTCATTCAAAACGGGAACCAACAGACCCCTGAGGATTTTTCAGAGAATGCTAGGCCTTATGGCATCAGCTTCCCCAGTACTTCCACTCGGCAGGCTGCACATGCGCCCCTGCAGTACTGGCTTAATTCCCCTCCCCCCCAAACTTGACATTCAGGCCAGCTCTGGATCAAAGTGGGCCACGGCTGCATCAAAGCCCTGGCCCCGTGGTCAAAACCTGCCTCTACGAGTCGGGAGTGAGCTTCGGAGCAGTTTCCAGATGAATGGTGGTTACCACGGATGCCTCCAACATGGGTTTGGTGCGAGGGCGAACCGGCTTTCGGCTCGTGGTCGAGCACGGAATTACAGTACACATCAACTGCCTAGAAATGTTGGCAGTAGTGCTAGCCCTCGAGACCTTTTCACCACATCTTTTGGGTCATCAAGTCCTAGTCCGTACGGACAACACGACAGTGGTCTTCTACATAAATCGCCATGGCGGGCTCAGGTCAAGATGGCTCAACCAACAGGTCACACATCTCCTCCTATGGGCGAAAGACAGAATGCATTCGCTAAAAGCAGTGCATGTGCCAGGCAGACTGAACCAGGGAGCAGACATGCTCTCCAGGGGCCTTGGGTCCCCGGGGGGAATGGTTCCTCCATTCCCAAACGGTTCAAATGATATGGAATATATTCGGGAAGGCAGAGTTCGACCTCTTCGCCTCTGAAGACTACTGTCACTGCCCAATTTATTTTTCAAAGAGCCAGGATGCACTGGCCCACGAATGGCCCAGCTGCCTTCTTTATGCTTTTCCGCCGATTCCGCTCCTTCCCCAAGTCTTAAAAAGGATCAGGGAAGGCAGGCACACAGTCCTGCTTGTAGCTCCACTCTGGCGAACCCACCACTGGTTTCCCGAGTTGATTCAGCTGCTGTCAGCGGCCCCTTGGACAGTCCCACTGAGAAAAGATCTCCTATCTCAGGCGAACGGGACAATATGGCACCCCGTTCCAAACTGTGGTCGCTTCATGTTTGGCCCCTCAGGGGGAGCTCGAGAACCTCCCAGTAAGTGTCCTGAACACTATCGGTGAAGCTAGAGCTCAGTCTACTAGACGTCTCTATGCCCTTAAATGGTCAGTGTTCTCTGACTGGTGTTCAGCTAGGAACCAAACCCAGTGTCATGCGAGATATAACAGATACTTGTTTTTCTACAAGAGATGTTGGATGCAGGACACACTCCATCCACACTCAAAGTCTACACAGCAGCTATTGCCGCATCTCATGCACCTACAGCTGGCCAATCAGAAGGCAGACACGACATGGTCATAAAATTCTTAAAGGGAGCCAGGAGGCTTAACCCTCCTCGCCCTCCTACGGTGCCATCCTGGGATCTTTCACTGGTCTTACGAGCACTAAAAGGACCTCCCTTCGAACCGATGCAGACCTTCTCACAGCGCGCAAGTTCTCATTCGCATCTTCTGGCACCCGGTGATGACGGCGAAACGACTGGTCATATTCGAACATACGGAAGCACTCGTATGCATTGAACAAAGTTTACAAAGAGAGACGGTTTTCTTTTATTATCCCTGTTGTTGTAGTGTATCACTGAGGAGCCAGCATGTGTATCCATCAACAGAAACATAAAAAAATAATAATTTTCAAGTTACAACCCATTTTATAGATGCGTCATCAGATGTGAGATTAACCACATATGTCCACACCGCAAACATGTTGCTTGTTTAGACAAGCACGTGCAGGTCGCGGTTTCTGTTTGCGTCATCACAACATTCGGCCGTATTGTTTCGGTGATAAAAGTCTTTCGGCCGAAAACCGAAAATGCCTCGGTGGCCGAATATTCGGTGGTACTTCACTTAGATTCTTTTTAAAACGAGGAGTTAGACAAGGATGCCCAGTTTCCCCTTACCTACTCCTAATTGCAACACAGTTCCTTATCGCTCATATCAATAGTAGTCCTTTAAAGGGTATCACAATTGGCTTTATTCTTGAATGATTCCTCACAAATTCCATGGCTTTGGATATTCTTCAGTCCTTTTCTAAAGCATCTGGATTAAATCTAAATCTGAATAAATATGAATTGCTACCGATTAAAAACTGCTCTCTCTCTTCAATTCAGAATATTACTGTTAAAAATAGGGTAACATACCTAGGTATACAAATTACTAAAGATGAATGTAGGTGCTCAACAAACTTCAAACCTATCATTACCAAAACACACAAAAAAAAATTAATTGCTGGTGACAAAGTCCTTAAAAGGCAGAACACTGCTCACTAAGGCAGAGGGTCTATCTCGTTTGGCCTATGCAGCTCAGTCTCTGTTTGTGGACAAGCCCACTTCTAAATTAATTAATGAGATTTTAATAAAATTCTTATGGAAAAATAAGTCCCATTACATGAGAAAATCAGTCATATTAAACTCAGAATAATGGTGGTCTGAATTTTATAGATTTTGACTCCCTCAACAATACTTTTTAAATTAATTGGCTGAATCAGTTCCAAACCAAACCATCTTCTATTTGGAATATTTTTCCTCAACTTGTTTTTTCACGACTTGGTGGCATTCATTTTCTCTTAATGTGTAATTATGATATATCCAAACTCCCTATCAAACTCTCCAACTTTCATCGCCAGGTTCTCTTAGCATGGGCTTTAATTTATAAACATAACTTTTCACCGCAGAGATGTTTTATTTGGAACAATAAGAACATTCTATTCAAGAATAAATCTCTATTTTATTATTAGTGGTTTAGTAATGGTTTAATTTTGGTGGAGCAGTTGTTTAATAAGTCTTTTGTTCAGATACTCAGAATTTCTTACCAAATACCAATAACCTCAAAATAATTTGCCACAGTAATGGGAGCTATTCCCTCTGGTTTAATTATGCTTTTTAAAAACTGTAATTACATCATCTCAGTATCTACTGCATTCCTTCCCAAACCTTGTGATACCTCTGTTGGTCGAATCTGTTTCTCTGAGTCGAAAGCTAAAAACTATAAAATAAGATCTTTATTTCTTAAGAATTTGATTTCTGTTCCACCTGTTATTTCCTTTTGGAATAATTTGTTTGTTAACCTTAATTGGACAAAAATCTGGTCTTTACAGTCTTTACAATTCTTTCTTACAAATAAAGTGAAAGAAATTTCCTTAAAGCACATACACAGGTTCTATCCTGTTAACATGAATTAACATGCTCTTTTTGTTTGAATTCAGATGAAACAGTGGTTCACTTATTTTGGTCATGTCATTTTACTCAGAAGCCTTGGGAGGATATTGCTGTATTCAAGAGTAAAATTTTGCCAGGCTTCTCAATACATATGAGGAACATTATATTTGGGTATTTTGACTCTTACCCCACAAACAAAAATATCTGTTTTGCAATTAATTAAAAAAAATTCTTGAGCAAATTTTACATTCATAAATGTAAATTTACAAACTGTAGGCCTGTCATCGCTGTCTTCTTAAAGGACACCTATTATGCCCCTTTTTACAAGATGTAATATAAGTCTCAGGTGTCCCCAAAGTGTGCCTGTGAAGTTTCAGATCAAAATTCCTAACAGATAATTGAATATACCATGTTGAAAATGGCAATTTTGGGGTTGAAGAAAAATTAGCTGTTCTGTGCGTGGCTCCTTTAATGCAAATGTGCTGCTGCTCCCCATCCGAGAGGGTGGAGCCTGCATATCTAGTTCACTTCACAGCTCATTCACAGCAGTTAACATGCAAATGAAAACTGAAACATGATATCTGTTTGTTTTAATGATCATACACATCGTTCACGTGACTCATCAACATGAAATATCATCTGCATGCGTTTTAAAGCCTTATTGCTCTCAACTTAAACCCACACACATGCTCCTGTCGCATGCTCACAGAGCTGGATGTCAGTACATCCGTGAGTAGTCTATTAAACTAGACTAGTTCTCTGTCAAACAACAGAAGATAAACAGAAATTCACTCACTGCTCTTGACTGACTGAACTATAGTAGCTTTAATAAGAACACATTTCTTACTTGAATGCTGCTGTCAATGCTCTGGCGAGGAGATAAACATGGGGGACTGTGTGAACAGCTCAGCTCTCTGAGGGAGGTGTCTGTGCTAGTGTCCGTCAACGTGTCTGGGCGGGGCCTCTGCAGTGTGACGTCATCTTTATTTATTTTGAACAACACCTGACAAATTGCATTCTTCACTGAATATCACTTTAATCCAATCATCCAGACCATTGCTTCTCTTTAGCCCACTTGTTTTCTTCTCGTTTTCTTTTGGATTTTCTATATGTAAATCCCATTTCATTCCTCCAGTTTATTACAGTTCTGTCACAAACATTGGCTCCTGTTTCTGTCCATTTGTTTTTCATTTGTTTTGTTGTGCATTTTCTATTTTAAAGGCATATTGCATCACATTTTAGACAGCTGACTGGGAACAACCAACTTTTTTGGCCAAACTCCATGTTGAAATTTCTTGTTTAAGGAGTCATTTCCATTGTTCCATCTGATAACTCTTTTTGGGGCAATATTTCCTTACAATTAGCTATAAAGTAAAAAATATTTGTGAACATCCTCTAAGTGTGGTGATTCCATAAGTTTTGCTAGTGGTTTTAGAAGTTACAATTCTTAAACCCTTTGTTTTGAGTCAATACCCACCCCCTCCCCTCCCTCCTCCCTCCTCCCTCCCATGGCAGTAACGTGTCTGTGTATATACGAGAGCTGTGAAATAAAATTCACTGTACAATAGAGATAGTATTTCACTCATACTGGGCTTCCCATTGGATTGTAACCACACCTCAGGAAACGAAGTAAGATTTTAATATATTTTTTTAATATTCATTCTCTTGTTTTAAGTAATATTTCCATTTAGTTACATCAGATACAAATGTGTTAAAAGTTAGTCTGTCTAGTCTGTGTTATATTAAATGGGACCTGAATGACCTTAAGTTTTAAGGCATTACATTTTTATGAATAAGGTATGTTTAAAAAGTCATTTGATATAAGCCTATTTTACTAAATTGATTCAGGTGATTGATAATCTAGTTTCGTAAAGATTGAAAATGATTTAAATTTTTGCTTTTCCTCATGTACTCATTATAGACCGACATACAGAGATGAACTGCTTTTACGAATCTCCCACGTGTGAGTGGTTCCAATTGACCAACCTCACAGCAAATGAAATCACACCAGCGGCCATTCTCAAGATTTCTGTGTTGATCTTCAGTGACTTGTTTGGTCTTCCTACACACTCCTATATTATATGGCTCATCGTCACAGGAGCAGGAAATGGAGTTGCATCAGAGTTCTTCAACCTCAATCTCTCAGTTTGTGAGATCATTTTCTCGCTGTATTCTTTAATTTATGTGCCGAAATTGCTTATTGCAAGTCTCAAATACCAATTGTCCTTGGTTCTACTATTAAGAATTCTAACAGGAGACATTGTGACCATTCGTCCTCTGTTTCAGTGTCTGATCTGTGTAGAGCGTTACCTGGCAGTGGTTCATCCTGTAACCTTTCTGAAGTACAAACCTCTTAGATATAGAGTGATCTGCTCCGCTGCGGTCTGGATAACAGGTCTTGGATCCTGTGTGCTCGTCACTGTAGTGACATTCAACTCGTTTATATGGATTTCATTTCTGCAGTTCCTCCTCTTCCTCTCCATCCAGTTGTTTTGTCTTGTGGCGGTTCTCAGAGCTCTGAATCAGTCAGGACCAGGAGAGAGAGGTAGAGAGAGAAAGGAGGAAAACCACATGAAGAGAAGAGCATTTCATGTCATCGTAGTAATGACTGTGACTACGCTAGTCTTATTTGGTCCTTTTATTATCTCAAGATTGTTATATATTCTGAATCAGGGAGATATTTCAGTAATTAACTTGCTTAGTTTGTATTGTTTTGTGCTGGGTGGTTTTGTACCTGCTCTTCTTTATCTCAGACGAACTGGAAAACTGCCCTTCATCAAACCTCCATAGCCCATCTCACTCATTTTAAACGTAATTCTTTTCTGAGAGCTATTTGGGGCTGGGGCTAGTTGTCACATTTGAAAAATTTCAGTTGCTTAATGCTTGTTTTTTGATTTTTGTATTTCATACACCTTGTTGTGGCCTCCAAACAAAAATTCAATATTAGTTTTTGCAATATAACCAATAAACACACTCATTTAAAATGTAAACTGAAAGACTGTACCTACTTAAATTTCAGGTGGGGAAAGTTTTATGGTATGTGTTGCAGTTCCTTCTGTTGTATGGTTTGATATTTGTAAATGTTATGTTTATTCATTTAAAAAAAATTGCTGTTTTAAGATTTCTTTTTTTTGTGGTTCATAACTGCTTTAAAGTCTTTACTGATTTTGCACAGTATTCAGATAGTATATGCCTTAGAACACCCAAACTAAATCTCTAATAGGAGCTGTTTTTTTTCTTTTTGTAGCTATATACAATATCTAGTGAATGAATGTAACAAATAAATAACACTTGTTATGTACATATCTCATGTATTCAAATGAAAATGGTCCAAGTCCTGTGTTTTCTATTCAAATATTTATCATGACTGATATTTGATAATATTCATTATGTAAAGTCAGTCAACAAAGCAAAGCACAAGTAATTTATACTTAGATACACTGTACATCCACATTTCGCATTCATCCATGTGAAAACCACCATATTTAAATAACATCTCTAAGGTTTCTTTTCTCTCTCTGGCAAATATAAGTGCACAGACACAAATGAGTCAATGAAGCACATAATAATTAAAAATAAAAAAAAAATAACATGAAAAGATATGTTTCATAGACAGGGCTTAGAAAAAATGCAAGTGAAGGTGCCTGTGACCTTGCCGACCCAGGGAGTTAAGACCGAAGTACAGTTTACAATTTTTTAGTCTATGCTTCGCATACAAAAGATTAAATATAGCCATGTGCAATGGGTAATTCATGAAGCAGAAGAGGTAAAGGAATTTAGGTATTACAAAGATCATCTTTCACATCAACAGAGACAAAAAAAATCGGACTTTGTTATTTGAAACAGCATTTCACCCCTCCCTTTACGCTGGTCAAGTGCTGGTTCTAAGCTGGTTCTAAGCAACTAGCTCCAGCTCCGGACCAGCTTATAACCAGCTTAAACCAGCCCATGACCAACTAAAGACCAGCATAAACCAGCTAAAACCAGCTGCCATGCTTGAAAACATACCTAACCAGCATATGCTATTTTTTTCAACAGTGCCTTTAAGGTGTTCTAGTGTTCCATATTGAGGAACAGAGAAAATATAATCTGACCTACATTTGCATACCAGGACTGAATGGAAATAAATTATGCAAGATGTGAATGAATTTCTCAGTACAAAAGAGCTACTTCACAATACTGTGCGCTCCGCTGGAATTTTTTTTTTTTTTTACAGTTGTATGGTATAAAATTTTACTTTTATATCTTTTTTTAAAGAAAGACTGGAAATTGACTTGTCAAGGTAATAAACTCCCCTTAAAAATCCTTTATAGTAAATAATTGTTTTCAATTATATTACAAAGCTAGAAGATGATGCCATTTTTTACACACAATACATAGGCAGTAAAACATGCTTATATATGTGTGTAAAAATGGCATAATCTTGCTCTCTAGCTCTGGTAGCGCAAACTGTTCTGGGAGAAGTGCCCATACAAGGAAATTCCGCCCAGTATGTGTATATTATATATATATGAACATTATGATGTTTCATAACAACATTTGATATTAATTTAAATTATCTGTATTTAGAGGGAAGTATACAGAGAGATGAACTACTCTGCTGTGGATGAGATTTTACCATCAACTAACCTTACTGCATTTATAAACACACCAATGGACGAAATGGAAATTTGTGTGATGATCTTCAGTCTTCTGTTTGGTCTTCCTACACACTCCTATGTTATCTGGCTCATCGTCACTGGAACACGAAATGGAGTTGCATCAGAGTTACTTATGCTCAATCTCTCTGTTTGTGAGATCATTTTCTGTCTCTTTGCTTTGATGTATTTGGTGAAGTCAATTAGTCCAAGTCACAAAGAATCATTTCCCTTGGTGACATTGAGGTTTTTAACAGGAAATATCATCACCATCCGTCCTCTGTTTCAGTGTCTGATGTGTGTTGAGCGTTACCTGGCAGTGGTTCATCCTGTAACCTTTCTGAAGTTCAAACCTCTCAGATATAGAGTGATCTGCTGCACTGCGGCCTGGATAGCGGGCTTTGGATCCTGCTTTTTCTGCATGTTCATTTTACTGTCTATCAACATTTTCATGTGGTTTTCATTCGTGCAGTTCCTCCTCTTCCTCTCCATTCAGTTGTTCTGCTGCGTGGCTGTTCTCAGAGTTCTGAAGCAGTCAGGACCAGGAGAGAGAGGGAGAGAGAGAAAGGAGGACAACCACATGAGGAGAAGAGCATTTTGGATCATTGTAATATTAACTGTGACTATGCTAACTGTAGTTGTTCCTTTTATGATCTCAAGATTCCTCTATATCCTGCTACAAAGAGATGTTGAGGAAGTAAGTGTGTTAAGCTTGTATTGTTTTGTGGTGGGTGGTTTTGTAACCGCTTTTCTTTATCTACGGCGAGTTGGGAAACTGCCCTTCTTTAAACCTCCCTAACACCTCTCATGCCTTTAAAACATTTTAATCTTGTCAAGAAATGTTACAATTGAAATTTTTGCTTTTTCACGCTTTATAATGCTTCTTAAATTCAGCTGAAATAGGCTGTTTAATGGAGGGTTTGTGACAACTTACTCCATAAAGTATGATATATTGTACTTTGAATAACATAAGGTCATATCTTTTTTATTCAACAATAAAACATATTTCTATTGAACAATTGTTAGCATGCATTTTTATGTCTTTAACATCTTATGTCTTTAAATCAACTCAAATTAACATGCTACATTTTCTTTGCAAATGTTTGAAATGTTTACTCAGACAGCTATCTGAAAATCATGTTTGTCACTTGAAATATTTGCATCTCAGTTGTATTGTGACATGCAAATATATCTTAGTGACAGCTGTGAAGTCAGCACAGATAAATACATCCAGAGAGATTGGGTTTTCACTTTTTATATGACAAACAAAAAAAGTTTCACCCCAAGAATATAAAACTATACCATGGTCGTCAGGACTTTGCTGAGTTGTGTTGATTCATAAACTTATGTAGGCTAATGATATTTCCTGAAATCATTTTGGAAGAAAATTAAGTGTTACATTTTATCTACCTTATTTTGCAATGCTGAAAGATTATATTTACAATAACTCAGAATTGTACCAAATGCTAGTTTGTGATATCAAGGAGATTTACGTTTTTGCTAAAAGGACTGGAATGACACTGGAATGTTCACACATTCAAGTTACAAATGGCAGAATAAGGTGAATAGGCTACTTAGAAATTAGACAAATGCATATTTTTTTCTCTATTGTAACGGAGGACAGCTAGTGAGAGCTGTGCACACTGTAAATGCTCAAATTAATTAATTGGTTTGAGTACAGCCAACTCAAGTCAAACAGATTAGTTAAATCAAATTAACTTTTATGAGTATTTATAACTTTTTTTTTTTTTTTTCACAAAACTGACACATTTTAAGTAATCTAAATTGTTTAATTGGTTTGAACCTGCCTTCCACACCGGAGACTCAGGTTTGAGGCCCGAGTAGGACCTGAGGTGTTACATTGGTGCTGTGACCTGGATGGGAGTGATGTTTAGGGGGGTGAGTGTAACGAAGGCCAGCTAGTACGAGCTGTGCGAGTAAACCTCACTCCCCTGATCTCAAGAATCAATCTATAGCAAGCAAGAGACTGAGGTCTTTAGCCTCCCTGTTTCCCTGTTTCTCCTCTGCTTCCCAAGCTGGAGACCAGGGTTCGAGGCCTGTACAGAGCGGGGCAAATAGGAACTGAGGGGTTACACTATGCCAGGATTCCTCCGTTTTCTTAAGTAACACACCATTCAGACATTGAGTTACTTCTCTGACTTTTAACCCTCATAAAACCTGGTACTTCAAAGTAATTTATTTCGTAACTTGTGCTCAGTTGAGCGGGAAAGCTTTCGGAAGATGCATTCCAAAAGTAGGCAGGCATCGATGCATGTACTAATCCAGTGTTAGCTTCACTTCCAGTCTCCTGAGATACCTTCATCTGATCACAGATGTATCCTTCGCTGCTGTCCCTCAATCCTGTGCATTCCATTCTGGGACAGTTAAGCTAAATCAGGCATCCACAAGTTGCAGTTGGTGGTCAGTTTGTATGTAAATGTAAACTTTTTCTTCTTTTGACATCATTGCTCGCGTGAAATTACTATTGTATTAATTAAATATTCGCTTAGTTATCACCAAAGCTCTCTCTATTTTGTTCTAGATCGTCATGCTGCCTCAGAAGGGGCCTGTCCGAAATCAGCTTTGTGAGGTACCTTTGTGCGCAAATGCTGACTTACAAGTCATTGGCTGTGTCCGGTTCGCGTGACGTGAAACCAGTTCATTCACCCCAATGGAAAGCATATTCAAACTGTCTGAATTGTTCCCTATATCTTCTAAATACCAATTTTGTCATTGTTAGAACACGCTAGCTTATTGATAACAGTAAGGCCTACTCTTTTATGAGTACTCTTATTGCAAACTGTTACTACTGATTTTATGTGTGATCGCAAGCTGTCACAGCATTTGAGTACACACTCATGCAACTAGTGGGCAGCCCCAGACTGTCTGACAGGACAGTTTTTTACCCTAAAGGGAAGAACGAAAAAGAACTTTGCCATGGGTATATCGGTGCACTAAGCTTTCAGAGGCAGCCTATTTGAGTGTCCAGTCACACGCACATGCACTGTCGTTGGAACTCCTATGATCCGGCCACTTTAAGCCCAGCCCACCTTTTATTGCTATATTTAAATTGTATTTGCTCTGGCAATGAATACATTACATGAGCCATACTCCCAGTAAAAAAGAAGACACCAGTTTAACAAAGCAGACTAGGCCCTACATTATGTGGTGGACAATTCACTATAGCTATATATTTTCCATTAATGAACATAAAGTCAATATTTTTATTCAAATGTTTAAAAAGAAAAGTCTGTCTTTTTGAACCTTTTTTTTTACATGAAATATTTGCATATATTTGCATGTTGCATTTTTCATGCAACATGTATGAAGTCATGCACATACATTCTTTGTATTCAGACCTCCAAACATTGCACAGGGATTTATACATCACATGAGACATTTACAAGGTAACAAACTCTTTTTGATACATTTTCTTGTTTTTGTCATGTGAAAATATGAGGGGTAGGCAATATAATTAACTACAGTATAGCAGGTTGAGCTCACTCAATTTGTGTTATTACAATGACCTGTCCCTTAAAGGCAGTGTTGTGGTTCAATTTGATTTAACCTGTTATATTTACACTTTTTTCCCCCTGTAGATCTTGTTGCAATAATATGTTTTGTGAGCTACTGAACTGAGAAAGACAAACACAGAGAAAATGAATAACTTCACCGCACCTGAAACATCTACAAACTCCACAACTCAGTCCATTGGTTTACTGGATAGTCTGGAAATCTGTTTGTACATCATTAATTTCCTGTTTGGTGTTCCTACACACTCCTATATTATATGGCTCATCATCACAGGAACAGGAAGTGGAGTTGCATCAGAGTTCTTCACCCTCAATCTGTCTGTTTGTGAGATTGGCAACTGTCTGAATTGTTTCTTCTGTGTACTACTTGTTGCTCGTTTCACACCATTATCACCGCTTTCTCATGTGTCATCTGTTTTCTCAAACATCCCATATATTCTACAAAGCCTAGGAATGACTGGTCGTCCTCTGTTTCAGTGTCTGATCTGTGTTGAGCGTTACCTGGCAGTGGTTCATCCTGTAACCTTTCTGAAGTTCAAACCTCTCAGATATAGAGTGATCTGCTGCACTGCCGCTTGGATAATTATTCTTGGCTCTTGCTTGTTTTCCTTTTTAATTTCAATTTCAATATATAAAACGTATAATGTACATGCATGGTTCTTCCCGGTGCAGTTCCTCCTCTTCCTCTCCATCCAGTTGTTTTGTCTTGTGGCTGTTCTCAGAGCTCTGAAGCAGTCAGGACCAGGAGAGAGAGGGAGAGAGAGAAAGGAGGAAAACGACAAGAAGAGAAGAGCGTTTAAGATCATTCTAATAACTACTGTGAGCATGGTTATCATGTATGTACCGTTCACTCTTTTTGGTTTATTATACGTTCTAATACAATATATTATGATGCTGTGGTTCACTGCTTTTGTTTGTTTTATACTGATTGGTTTTGTTCAGCCTGCTCTTTATCTGCAACGGGCTGGAAAACTCTTCTGCCATGGTACCTCATAAGACCTGCTAATGCAATATTTTAATGTTTGATTTGTCCTTCACTGTTCTGTTTATTTAGGAATGTTCAGAACCGCAAACTGACCTTCTTGTTCCTAAAAACCTCATTAAGCTAGTTGAGTGAATGTCTAGAGTTTGCAGAGACAAAGAAGCTCAAATCTTTTTAATTTTTAATTTATTGAACATTTTGGTCTCTCTTCCTCTTAATTTTTGAGTTACAGTTATTAAAAATGTGGAAAATATTATATAAAGAAATGTATAAGTCTGTGTAAAGTTTTGACTGGTTGTGTACACATTATTGTCTCATAATTTCTTCTAAACATCATATTAGGTAAACATGTCCATAGCAGGTGTTTGACGTGCCACCTGTGGAAGCCAAGATTCAAATTTACATTCACTCATCATGTGACAATTTCTTTAAAAAAAATAATCCTGATATTATCAATCTCATTGATCAGTTTAGGGTAAATTTAAAGGAATGGACCTCCATCTCCTTGTGAGGAATACATTTCCTAAAATAATGCAGCCAGATATTTTTATGTAACAAGACAAGACAAATTCATACAAAAAAGTATTAATTTTGTTTTAAGTTGCCGGTGCACCTTTTCTACTTACTATTAAGCCTGAAGAGAATAATTGTAAAATATATTTTAGATACATTTTAAAGCAATTAACATATTTATTTACAAATAATATTGTCTAGCAAAGGGTCTTTAAAGGGTGATGAATTGAGAAATCAACTTTCCCTTGAACTTGTATATGAAAGGTCATGGTAATATAAGACTATATCCTGTAAGTTTCAGAGATGAAAACATTATTGTTAGTCAAAGTAAAGCTTTTATAGACACCAGGCCCAGAAAACGATTGTGTGCTTCATCTGACGTCATTACGCAAACGAAACACCGCCTCTACAGAATAATAAGCACGTGTAATTCAGTAGTCCCACCCCGCTTTCAAAACGATCCCTCCCTAATGTGAACTGAACTGACAGGGGAGCTGAAGCTCATTAAATGTGCAAATATTATCCAATCCTAGCCATGGGCGTTTACTTCCAAGTCTCCAGTGCGGCACGCCCAACAAAACCCAGCGTTCAGGAGAAAGCATCAAAACCAGTGTAGAAAATAGACTATTACTGATTCATTATGATGTTTTTGAATGTAAAAACCACACAAACGTCATTAGTTGACCTCAGACAACAGTATAAAAAAATTTAAAAAGCCAGTTCATGACACCTTTAATACTACACTTTTTGTAGGATCGTGAGCTATCAATATATATTTTTCCACATATCTAGGCCATTAAACCTTATTTTTTACATTCAATATTTGCATTTTTTTTTTTTTTTGCTATGTTTGGACACCATATATTCTTGTGGCAACTGTGAACAGAACAGAGATTTACACACATTCAGAGAGACTGGACATTCACTCTTCAGGTGATGAACTTCTATTTTAAATTGCATTCATTTTCTTTTTCTTTGCCGAATGATATGTCACAATGTGGGTGTATTGTTAATCAGACATATTAAAGAGGTTATGATAAAACAAATGGCACTGTACCAAAAAATTTGTCTAACATGAATCTAGAATTTACTTTGAAACCTGAAATAGCTTTAAACATCTCTATTTCTACAGATCACAGTTGCTTTATTTTGTGAGCTTCTGTGCTAGAAACAATGAACTCAACCGGACCTGAAGCGTACACCAACTCCACAAGTCCTTCAACTGAGCTTATAGACCATCTGGAAATGTTTATCTTCACCCTCAATTTCCTTTTTGGTCTTCTTTTACATTCCTATGTTATATGGCTCATCATCTCAGGACCAAAAAGTAGAATTGCATCAGAGTTCTTCATCCTTAATCTCTCTGTTTGTGAGATAGGTAACTCTGTGAATTCTTTCTTCTTTGTTCTGTCAATTGTGTTCCCATGTCTCACAAATTTAGTGACATTTTTACAAGGACTAGGCATCACCGGTCGTCCTCTGTTTCAGTGTCTGATGTGTGTTGAGCGTTACCTGGCTGTGGTTCATCCTGTAACCTTTCTGAAGTACAAACCTCTCAGATATAGAGTGATCTGCTGCACTGCGGCCTGGATAATCACTCTTGGCTCCTGTTTGCTCTGCCTGATCATATTTTTGTTATTTACCTTGACTGCACATACATGGTTCTTCTCTCTGCAGTTCCTCCTCTTCTTCTCCATCCAGTTGTTTTGTCTTGTGGCTGTTCTCAGAGCTCTGAAGCAGTCAGGACCAGGAGAGAGAGGGAGAGAAAGAGAGGAAGAAAACCACATGAAGAGAAGAGCATTTTATCTCATTCTAATAACTACTGTGAATGTGGCTATCATATTTATACCGTATGCTATCATAGCACTCTACATCCTTCTAACACAATATACTCATGAACAATGGTTTCCTGGTTTGGTTTGTTATGTTCTGGCTGGTTTTGTTCAGCCTGTTCTGTATCTGCACAGTGCTGGAAAACTCTCCTGCCTCTGTACCTCATAAAACCTGCTATTGTGATATTTTATTGTCATGGGAAATTAGTTTAGATTCTTTTTTCTAAATGAGCACCAGAATTATCAGAGTTTAACCTGCTTTGAATGCATATTTACACATTACTGTAAAAATGCAATGTCACATGAAAACTGTACTAAACTTACATATATAAATATATTTTATTAATATATTTTAATTATTTAATGACATGAAGAAATCCAGCAACTTCAAAAAAATGCTCATTGTTTCAAGGGTTTTCTACTTGTTTTTAATGCTTAAGCCACAATGAAATAAAAGCTTTTTATGAAGGGTCAGAGATGAAGTTTTCCATTGATGTATGTTCTGTCAGGATCACTATCGTGAAAGTGATAGACAATTAGCATATAGTTTAGATTGGCGGTATGGTTCTGTTCTGGGCAAGAACTCCCTGCACATCCATACAGCCTAGCATTGATAAGAGCAGGGGGAGTAGTGATAAACCCCCCTGGGTAAACAGAACAGAAGCAATGATGTATTGCAGATAGCATTAATGTCAATATTAAAATGTACAACCTAATAGGGGAATTTAGTCTGATACAGGGGGAATCAGATGCAAAATCCTGACTGACGTGAGGAGGAGCTGGGGATGGAGGAGGGTAATTAGCTCAGGAGAACACGATCGCAGCTGATAATACTGAAGGAGCTTAAATATGCATGCTGTGATAGGCACCGTATTCCTACAGGCAGACGAGATCAGCTGACATTCACTGATGCGAGCTTGACTAACGTGCCCTGCCAACGCTATCTCACGACCAATTCGTACATATTTTACGAGGTGGCTATTTCGTACAAATTTGTACGACCTCACTGCATTTAATGACGTTTGCCTAAACCCCAGTGATGGGTAGGTTTAGGGGCGGGGTTGAGGTAGGTCATTCGTATGAATTCATACGAATTTGCCAACTCGTCAAATATGTACGATTTAGTAAAAATCGATGAATTGAGTGAGAGTCGCATAAATTGCACGAATTAGCCACCTCGTAAAATATGTACGAATTGCCGTGAGATCGGGTTGGCCCTGCCGTAACTAACGCTATACGCTGGATGTTTGTTAGGATAGGACAATATTTGGCCGAGATAAAACTATTTGAAAAATTGTCCAAATTAAGGCCTTAGCATTTTCTATATATTTCGAGTAGGAAATGTACAAAATATCTTCATGGAACATGATCTTAATATCCGAATGATTTTTGGCATGAAAGAAAAATCGATAATTTTGATCCGTACATCGTATTATTACCACAAATATAACCGTGCAACTTATGACTGCATGGTTTCGTGGTCCAGGGTCAAATTTATATATAGATTTAGTAAATTCTGAGTGTGTGTTTCAGATATGGTTGCTATTAGTTTATTTATCCAATAAATCATTTCATCAGTAAAGCAGTGTCATTTTCCCTCTCATTCTTTCTAAATGCTTGGTCTTATTGTTGCATCTGGATAATTTTTTTTTTCTATTTAAATATTCTTACTGTATATAAATCACAGCTATGCATAACTGCAAGAGTGATATTCAACTATTCAATATACTAGAAGGTAATAAAGAGTAAATTATATTTCTACACACAATATTGGCTATTTTTGCTTTGCCGAACTCTCAATTTAACACAGGACACATTTTAATTGGCTTTACAAAATTCAGTGTTCAAAATAACATTTTTAATAGACATATTCATATTTTAAAATTTATGTTTTAAAAGGTTATACTATCTTTCTGAACTATATGTTTTGCTTTAAATATTTGCATGTTTGATATTTTATGTGACGTGCAGGACATGCATAAGCCTATATTCTTTTGAAAACTGTGAAGTCAGTCAAACGGCACAGAGATTACACATCCAGGGAGACTGGTTATTCACTCTTTAGGTGATAAACTTCTCTTTTAAATTGGATGAAATGGTTATCGCTATCAGTCATATTAAAGTGGTTAATGGCATGTTAGATGGATTAATTAAAGTACATCAATGTAGTTCATAGTAAAATGGGGATGGGTTTTATTCGTTTCATCAGTCAACAGTTTACTTGAAACCATTTTGGGTATTGTGTACTTATACACTGCAGTGTATTAAAATGATCAGTATTAAAATTACTTGTTTTTGTCCAATGTTCAATGTAATATCGGAGTGTCATGATTAGCAGATTAAATATAGATTGACAATTTACCTTCAATCTCCCTTCATATCTTGCTTATCTTGACATATAGTCTGAATAACCTAGTACATTTAAAAATGTTTTGTGAGTGTCTGTGCTCAGACAAGTTAGACTCCTATGTTAAATGGCACAGTGGAGTTGCATCAGGACACTTCAACCTCAATATGTTTGTTTGTGAGATTGGAACCTGTCTGGATAGTTTACTCTTTGTAATGTCAAATTGGTTTTCATATCGCATATCAATATCAGCGTTCCTAGGACTAGGCATCACTGGTCGTCCTGTGTTTCAGTGTCTGATGTGTGTTACCTGGCAGTGGTTTATCCTGTAACCTTTCTGAAGTACAAACCTCTCAGATATAGAGTGATCTGCTGCATTGCGGCCTGGCTGATCCTGCATGATCATATTTTTGTTATTTACCTTGACTGTACATTCTTCTCTCTGCAGTTCCTCCTCTTCCTCTCCATCCAGTTGTTTTGTCTTGTGGCTGTTCTCAGAGCTCACATAAAACCTGCTATTGTGATATATTTGCTTAATTAACTTTTTTGATTTTATTACTGGATACATTCATGTCAATTTAGAAAATGATTGAAGTGTATGAAATCTTCCTTATGCATTCAATTATTTTTTTATCGATGACTTTGTCATTTTCTTTCCTATTCCGCCTAAACATTTGCACATCAGGTGTTCAATAATTGGCAGCTGTGGTCACCCATTTTCAGATGCATAAAGATTGTTTGTGAAGACTGAATATTCACTGCTTCAGTAATAACAGATATCAGAAGAGTACAGAAAATCCAATCTGTATTTATATTCATAACAACATCACATGTTGTTTGCAGTTTTTATGTTCTTGCTGGATTTGTTCAGCCTTTTCTTTATCTGCAACAGACTGGGAAACTTTCCTGCCTTTGTTCTCCATAAAACTCTGGGAAAATGTAATATATGTAATATCTTTGATTAAGGAAATTTACAAAAATATGTAATATAGACTGTAATATCACCATAGACTGTAAACAAAAATATGGACGTAGTGTCAGTGACGTCACCCGTAGGTTTCTAAAGAGAGTTTTTGAAGGGGCAAAGTGTGCCGTTGCCATCTTGGCAGTGCATCACCGCACGTGACTCCCGGATAATTTGGGCAAAGAGGAAGGGACGTGGCAGGAGCTGAGGTGACGTAATGACTAACAGACAGCAGACAAACGGCAATCCACCTCACTCAAAGTCAACGCCCTTAATTATGCAGAACTTTAAGGCTTAATATATTTTAAAGGAATGAGATATAAAAAAAATAATTAAAAAAAGAACCCCTCTCACAAATGATGCTTATGTGTGATATTAAAGAAGGAGTTAGGAACTTATAGGAACTTGAAACAAATGTTCTCAATCATCGCAAATAGTTCCAAACAAAGTCAAAGCATTCGCTTCTCTGCACATGAACCGCCATGCATGCCTGTATTTATCAAACAGTAAAAACACCCATTACCATGCCAAAACAAGGCATCTGAGGATAAGAGTCCGAAACAAGGGCTGGTGAGATGTTGTCACAGATGCTGTCACAGACACGCTATTTCTACATCATTACACTTGCACAGCACTCTCCAGTTTTGGTTTTCAATCCGGTCAAGTGTTTAATCCCTCTTGATCGGATTAAAAAATAAATAAATCACCCAAATTTAATCAAATAAAATTTGTATCAGATCTGGCCAAGTCATTTCAATTGACGTGGTTACATGTGACTTTTTTTGTTTCCGATTGTGCTTCTAGTCCAGTTATGATTGGATTATTAGGGCCCATGGTAAACGCAGCTTGTTTTGAATTAATCGGTTTAGTGAATAATTCACTTATAAGGACAGTCACTTATCGCTACCTCCTGGCAATATAAATTCCAGAAAGAATGAAAAATGCCCACTAAAAGCCTAATACACAGACTGACAGCCTGTCTGGAGTCTCATATTAAAATTTGCAGTCATTTAATAATGTTTGAATAAAATGTGATATTTTGTTGCACAGTTCCAAAGTTAAGTCATAGAACTTTTGTGAAATTAAAACATAGTAAGACTACAAAATAAATCAGTGCCAATATTACTAAATGTAAGTACCTCTAAATGTAGTGTTCTTCTCCCTAAACAGTTTCTTTAACTTGTTTTATTTGTGTGCATCATAGCCTACCACATATATGAACTTTTTATTTATATACATAACAATCCCAAACATTTAAACATACATTTTCCATTTTAGGCCTATTCCATCTGCCCTTTGGGTCTATAAATGGACCTGTCTAAACATTTGCATATATTGAATGTGACATGTAGGCTACAAAGTCATGATGAAGTCATACACATGATATAAAGCATTCCTTTGACAACTGTAAAGTCAGTCTACAAAACACAGCAGAGATTTATATAGCCTACATCCAGAGAGACTGCATTCACTCTTCAGGTGATAAACTTATCTTTTAATGAATTTTGTTTTATATGCTGAACCACAGTGGTTATAAGTCATATTAAAGGGTTTATGGTTCTGTTAGATGGCTTAGTTGTCAACCCAACATAAAATAATACATATTTTTATTTATTATAAAACTTTGCTACTTGCTACTACTTATGCTTTTTCTTTTCTGTAATAATTACAAGCCCATTAGGCTATACTTAATTATGAACCGTAAAAAGATTATACTAAAGACCTTATATACTTTTAACCCTACTACTGTCACAATCAGCATTTTAAAGTCTAGATTCTGTGTACCACATATTCTGTTGCTAATAATCAATTCCATTCACATACATAATTTTTCACAAAACATATCTTTTCAAAGCAGCTTTACAGAAAATGCATGTGTCTACATAAACATTTTAAGTGATCTGTTATCAGAGGTGACTGTATCCAAGTAATATATTTCATAATTGTACATATACAAATCACAGTTAGCTAACAATGTATTCATTTAAACTATGCATTAATCTAAGTCAGAAACAATGAGCTCATTGAAGTGAATACATGTAGAAAATTTAGCAAAGGTGGATATTTAACCCACCCCCACCCCCAACAACTGATTTCAAATAAGCCGGCTTATGCATTGCCAATGTGCACTCGAAAATTTGTAGGCTACCCACATGAAAAAAGACTATATTATAGTAAAATTACAGTAAAATGACTCTAGTAAATTCTATAGTCTTTTTGAACCATACTATAGTAAAGATACTACAGTAAATCGTAGTAGGCCTATATTGTAGTATATTATATATTTACTACACTTTGTTAATTTACTGTAGTATATTTACTATAGTATGGTTCAAAAACACTATAGTTTTTACTAGAGTAATTTTACTTTTTATATAATATATACTATATAATAAAGGTCTACATAATATAGTGACATTCTCTCAAAGATCAGATGAGAACGACAGATTAAAGATGATAAAATGACCAATTTACTTGCTGCAACATTTTATTTATTTTCCATGCATAGGGTGGTTGGCCTATGTTGTCCAGGACCATGAATTACCAAAAAGTTTTAGGATTATTTATTTAATTAGTTATAGGATCAGGATTAAAATGGTTAATTTCAGTCTTTTAGAGATGAACAATCACATTTTGCATATATTTAGTGTACTTTCTTATTTTATTCATGTTGAGATGCAGTCTGATTAACGCGGTACATTTATAATTATCTCCTCTATTAGCAATATCAGTTATATTTTGTAAGCTCCTGTGCTGCTCAGACGAGAAGGAAATGAATTGCACCACAACAGGAGCTTCCACCAACTCCACAAGCCTTTCCATCTGGCTAGAGGACCATGCCATCATTTGGATTTTCTGCATCAATGTCCTGTTTGGTCTTCCCACACACTCCTATGTTTTATGGCTCATCATCACAGGAACAGGACGTGGAGTTGCATCACAGTTCTTCATGCTCAATCTCTCTTGTTGCGAGATTTGTATCTGTGTGGATTTTTTTCTCTTTACATTGTCAAGTTGTATTTCAAGTCTCTTGCCATTAGCACTGATTTTACAAGGAGTTGCCATCTCTGGTCGTCCTCTGTTTCAGTGTCTGATGTGTGTTGAGCGTTACCTGGCTGTGGTTCATCCTGTAACCTTTCTGAAGTACAAACCTCTCAGATATAGAGTGATCTGCTGCACTGCAGTCTGGATAATCACTCTTGGCTCCTGTTTGGTATGCCTGATCATATTTTTGTTATTTACCTTGACTGCACATGCATGGTTCTTCTCTCTGCAGTTCCTCCTCTTCTTCTCCATCCAGTTGTTTTGTCTTGTGGCTGTTCTCAGAGCTCTGAAGCAGTCAGGACCAGGGGAGAGAAGGATAGAGAGAGAGGAGGAAAACCACATGAAGAGAAGAGCATTTTATCTCATTCTAATAACTACTGTGACCTTGGTTATCACATATTTGCCAGTTATAATCTCTGCATTCCTTACCATTCTGACACATCAATATAATTTGCCAATTTGGTGTCCTGCTCAGCTTTGTTATGTCCTCGCTAGTTTTGTTCAGCCTGTTCATTATCTGCGCCAGGTTGGAAAACTTTCCTGTCCCTGTTTTTCAAAAAATATGTAGAAAATGTAACTACACTAATAGTTTTTTTTTCTTTCAGCTGAATTATGTCCGTCCTCTAAATGCCTGTTTATTTTGGTCTTTACACTGCCAAATCAAACTGTCACACAGTGTGTGTAAATTGAACACACGTGTTCCTCAAAAGTTCTTATTATATCATCCTGATATCTTTTAAATGCAACTTTATTTCACAGAGGATGATAAAAATCTGTGCACCATGAAAATATAAATAGCAGCCAACGATGAAATTTGTGTTTAATATAGATCAGTCAGTCAGCGAACAATAGCCAGTCAGTGTGCATGAGGAAATCCTATGTTTTAAGTTTATTCTTAGTGTATTTTTCTGATTTATTATACATGGTATAGCTATTTGCTTGTTTTCCCAATAAATATCAATCAATGATTCAATATAATTTTCTCTTCCATTCTTTATAAATACCTAAACGTTTGCATACCAGGTGTTTAGTGATTGGCACCTGCATCATTTATTTTTTTAATGATCGTATGGACCATTTCTCTTTTTTGCGGTACAAAAAACAGCCATGCATGAGCATATACATTGTCTAGAACCTCACAAAGACAAGGAAAAATATGAGGATACAGACTGTAATGATAAATACTCAAGAAACAGGAATAAATACACAAGGGAATCACACTAATAGCAAAGTTTGAGATTGATGATTTGAGATAAAGAGATGATTTGATGGACTGCACCCTGGGGACGACAGATGGAGAGGCCACTACAGAATATGGAGATCCAGGTGGAGATGACTGGCCAATAAGCCCACTTGGAAATGGTGGGCCTGGAGACCCAGGTGGAGCCGTGGCAACAAGCGTCCGAGGTGGAACCGGTGAACCAGAGGACAGAGCGAAGCCGGTGGAATTGAGGACTAAGGCGAAGCCAGGGGTAGAGCGGATCCAGATGGAGCCAAAGGCACAGGCAGGTTGACGTCCGACTAAGGCGAAGCCAGAGGGACGATGGAGCCCGGTGGAGCCATTTGGCTTGTGTGGAAAAAGACTCAGCAGTCGGTCAGGGAAGGAGGTAAGGCACGCCAGGTCGAGGAACGCGCAGGTGTGAGCCTTGAGGGAAAGCTTCGAGCAGAGCAGTTAGACAGATGGCAAGTCCATTTCTCTTTACTCATTTTGAGGGTCTCGTAATGTGTATAGAAGCTCACAAAGACGAATAATACTAGTTTACAAATCAGTCATATTAAAGGGGTCATGGGTATGTTAGATGGATCACTTGAGTAAAACCGAACTGATCTCTATTTGTTTCATCAAAGCAAATTAGCTAATTGCTCGACATTAGGGAGCAATCTTAGAAATAAAGGTTATTTATAGTCACCTTTTGTGGAATTTCTTCCATGGAATCGCTGTTTATTTTTTAGTTTACATTGTGGAGACTTACTGCAATGTTTGAAATGATCCGTATAAAAATACAATTTTTTTTTTAAACTGTAAAGTGCGTTGAATTGCTGGGGTGGACTGAAAATGTGCCTTCAGTCTAATTTGTTATTATTATTATTATTATTTTGCTTATGCTGAGTAACACCAAATGCTTATAATTCCCTCCTATAGCAATACTATTTATGTTTTGTGATCTGTGCTCAGACAAGCGAGGAGAAAATGAACTCCACCACACTCGGAGCTTCCACTAACTCCACAACCCCTGCCACAATACCCGTGGGGAATATGGAAATTTGTATGTTCAGCATCAATTTCCTGTTTGGTCTTCCCTTACACTCCTATGTAATATGGCTCATCATCACAGGAACAGGAAGTGGAATTGCTTCAGAGTTCTTCATTCTCCATCTGTCTGTTTGTGAGATTGGTAACTGTCTGAATTGTTTTGTTTTTTTACTGATAAATAGGATTTCAGTTATTGTGCCATTAGCACTGTTTTGGCAAGGACTTGGCACGACTGGTCGTCCTGTGTTTCAGTGTCTGATCTGTGTTGAGCGTTACCTGGCAGTGGTTCATCCTGTAACCTTTCTGAAGTACAAACCTCTCAGATATAGAGTGATCTGCTGCACTGTGATCTGGATAATCACTCTTGGATCCTGTGTGGTCTGCCTGACCACATTAATGTTAAATAATATTAAGGCACATACATGGTTCTTCTCTCTGCAGTTCCTCGTCTTCTTCTCCATCCAGTTTTTTTGTCTTGTGGCTGTTCTCAGAGCTCTGAAGCAGTCAGGACCAGGAGAGAGAGGGAGAATGAGAGAGGAGGAAAACCACATGAAGAGAAGAGTATTTTATCTCATTCTGATAACTACTGTGAACATGGTTATCGCATATGTGCCAATTATGATCTCAGGAGTATTTGTAATTCTGACAAACCAGTATAATTTGACATTTTGGGCTCCTGGTTTGGTTTGTTTTGTTCTAGCTAGTTTTGTTCAGCCTGTTCTTTATCTGCACCGCAGCGAAAAACTCTCCTGCCTCAGTTCCTCATAAACTGAAAATGATTACACATTGTTTTACTTTAAATATTTTTTTATTAGTGGAAGGGGCATTTTCTCTTTCCTCTTTGTGTTTGCTCTGGTCTTCATATTAAGTTATATTTCAGATTATTTCATAGTTTGATTGTCTGTTAATGCATGCCTAAAAACATGAATTGTCCTGTATTTATTTACACATAGTAGATCTAGCTTATTACGACTGTGATTAAATATTATTATGTTTGATATCAGTGTGTTTGTTTATCCAAAAAAACATTTAATAAGTGACCCAGTGTCACATTTTGCATATTATTATTTATGTATCTCTCTCTCTCTCATCTTGCTCTCTTAAATACTCAAGTTTTAAAAAAAAAAGCACATCAAGAGATTAATGACTTACACCTGTGCTGTCCAGTTTAGATGTACAAAGATTAAATATTCTGTCTGCAAAAATAATATTTGGGTGATCAATCTTGCATGGAAGCTATAACAATGTTATGTGGTGCACTGGAATACTTCACTCTGACCGGTCTATCACAAGCTTTCAGATTAATATTTTCCATATCAATTTCTGTCATAGGCGTAATTTGTGGGTGGGGTTGTTGGGATGGTGGCATGTCCCCATCACTTTTTGTCAGGGTCGACATTGTCCCCACCACTTTTTAAAACATCTCGCGACATGAATGAACATACTTAATACAAACCAAACATCTCCAGTGTGAAGTCCCGCACATACATTTATATACATCTGAGGGGGACATTCACTCTTCAGGTGATGAACAAAACCTTCTTGTCACAGTGTTTATAGAAACTCAACTTGAAATTAATGACATCTATGAGCACTTTCAGTCTGGCTTTACATCCAAATATTGCACAGGAACATCTCTTGTTAAGATGACAAATGATCTTCTCTTGGCTGCTGATTCTGGTTTTCTATTCTTATTCTTTTAGATATTAGTGCTGCCTTTGATAGTATTAGTCATTCAGTACTACTGGAATGATTGGCTTGGATTGGAATAGGTGATAATGTGCTACTTTGGTTTTATCTAAGTGACAGGAAACAGTTTGAACAGCTTAAGAAGGCTCATTCAGAGCCTGTCTCAGTCACTCATGGCATTCCACAGGGCTCAGTGTTGGGTCTGCTTTTATTTATCATTTATATTTTAACTCTTGGTCATATTTCTCACTCTTACGCATTAATTTCCATTTTTATGCTGATGAGTGTATGTATCTACAAGGCCTAACGATCCCCCTCTAATCTTACTAAATTCTTGCACAATGTTAACATCTGGATGACTAATTTTTTTTTTAAAGTTAAACACCAATACAACTGAAGCCCTCCTTGTTGGGTCTAGGTCTGTTTTATCCAAAGCTCAATCCTTAATTTTGTCTATTGATAATTGTCCGGTTAACTTTTCCACTCAAGTGAAAAGTCTTGGGGTTATACATGATGTTTTTTTTTTTATTCATATATTAATAATATTTCACGTACTGCATTTTTTCACTTACGTAATATTGCCAGACTCCGTTCTTCACTTTCTCAACACAGCACTGAAGTACTTATTCATGCCTCGGTTACTTCTCGGATTGATTAATGCAATTCTCTTTTATTTGATATTCCTGAAAAACAACTTTTTAACAACTACAATTCAGAATTCCGCAGCCAGGACCACTGTACCTTTGGTCATATTAACTCTATTCTTTTTCAACTGCACTGGCTTCCTGTCCGTTACCGTATACATTATACGATTTTACTCCCATAAATCTCTCCATAATTTGGTATTACCTTTCTTTACCTTATTATTTTTCAGACCTTCTTCATTTGTATATTCCTGCACGTTCATTGAGATCATCTTCGGCAGACTTATTGTCTGTTCCAAACATCCAGATGAGTTTTTTTGGTGGTAGGGCTTTTAATTGTGCAGCTCCCAAATTATGGAACAATCTTTCTCCAACTTCATTATACACACATTTGTCATTAATCACATTTGTCATCAGATCAGTTAAATCATATAAGACACTGGTTCATGGACTCACTTTACCAGTGCCGAACCAATTCAATTTTGAAACAGAATGACATTACGAAGATTCGCTAGCTGAAATCAATTACAATGAATGTAATGTAAACGTATACTGTATTTATGTAGACTTCTCTTTCCATAGACAAGTCTTATTATATATTTTCTGTGCTGTCGTAAGCACACAAGACAACACTCACATACAGCTCACGATGGCACTAGATGTCGGCAGTACGGGAGGATGAAGGCCGGGGTGGGAGATAGTCGGTTCGGCCCCGTTCTGCAGCGGATTATCAGTGAATCCCAGTTGTCGCCGATGAAAGTTTGTAACATTATCCGGTGTAAAGTCACAGCTGAGGCAGGTGTTGGTGATGATCCTCAGCCCTCCATCAAGGTAGCTGTTCACAAACTTAATCCACCTCTTCTTGAGATTGTCTTTTTTGTTTTGTAAGCCGTTTTGTAAGTTGTAGGCTCTAGTAACTAACGGTACTGACAGTAACTCGTGGGTGAACTGATGCAAAATTGCGAACGTGCTCTAGTTATGGGGGAGGGGCCATATGCTCAGTGGCTCCAGTGCGTCATCGAGCCACCGTTTTAGCCCAATCCAATAAAAAATCCGGAACACAGCAATGGTGAAAAACGGTCTAATTTCTGAATTCAGTACTACACAGTTCACAGTCGTTGTAATGTGTTTCAACAATACATTTCTAACATTTATAATGCGTTTAGAAACAAATCTCAGAATTGCCTTTACAGGGACTTTAACTAAAGAATTTTATTTAAATGAACTCAAAATTTTAAGGCAACCAAGTAACTTACTTTTTTTAAAAAATATTTTTTTACAGTGTAGTATCTATTTTCATGCTACTAGTAATTTTTTTTTTTTTTAGCTATCTATCCAATTAAGTACTAGTACTTATTCATTAGTGGTCTTTATGTACTTTAGTTTAGTGCCTATTCTTTAGATAATACCTTTTTAAAATATACTAGTTATTAATTAGACACTAGTCCTATTTTTATTTACTGGTACTCATTCATTAGATATTAGTACTTATTAAAAAGACACTAGTACTTATTCATTAGATTCTAGTGCCTATTACATAGACACAAGTACTTATGCATTAGTTACTAGTACTTATTCATTAGATACTATAGGGACTAGTAACTATCTTTTGTTAACACATTTAATTGTTTTGCCATTGACTTCTATGGGGATATTTTATGTTCCATGCATAGGCCTATTCCATCTGCCCTTTGGGTCTACCTTTCTAAACATTTGCATATATTGAATGTGACATGTAGGCTACCAGATGAAGTCATACATATAATATAAAGCATTCCTTTGACAACTGTAAAGTCAGTCTACAAAACACAGCAGAGATTTATATAGCCTACATCCAGAGAGACTGCATTCACTCTTCAGGTGATAAACGTATCTTTTAAATTCCATTCATTTTATTTTATATGCTGAACCACTGTGGTTATGAGTTATACTAAAAGGTTTATGGTCATGTTAGATGGCTTAGTTGTCAACCCAACATAAAATAATGAATATTCTTAATTATCTACTTTTCTGTAATAATTACAAGCAAAAAGGTGAGTATGTAACCTTATACTATACGATTTTAACCCTAGTATACTACTGTCACAATCCTACAACATTTTAAAGTCTAGATTCTGTGTTCCACATTTTCTGCGCTAATATCCAATTAAATTCAATTTACAATAGTTTGTATAGGGCTTTTCACAATACATACCGTTTCAAAGCAGCTTTACAGAAAATGCATGTGTCTACATTAAAATTTTAAGTGATCTGTTATCAGAGAAGACTGTGTCCAAGTAGTATATTTCATAAATGTACATATACAAATCACACAGTAAGCTAACAATGTATTCAGTTAAGGCAGAGTCAGCGCACTCTTTGAAGTAATGAATACAATAATAATTTAACATCTTACTTTTCCCCCCAGTGAATTGGGAGTAACTATATAATAAAGGTCTACATAACAAACATAACAAACATAATCAAAGATCAGATGGAAACAACAGATAAAGATGATAAAATGGCCAAATTACATTTTTGGTGGTGGTACATTTTTGGTACAAAGGTGGTGGGCCTACAGTATGTTGTCCAGGACCATGAATTACCCAAAAGTTATAGGATTATTTATTTAATTAGTTATAGGATAAGGATTATTTGTAGAGCGACCTTATGATTTGAAATGATTTGTTTCAGTCTTTTGAGTGCTGTGAATAATAACATATTGCATATATTTAGTGTACTTTCTTATTTTATTCATGTTTAATTGCAGAATGAATAACCCGGTACATTTATAATTATCTCCGTATAATTATATCAGTTATATTTTGTAAGCTCCTGTGCTGCTCAGACGAGAAGGAAATGAATTACACCACAACAGGAGATTCCACCAACTCCACAAGCCTTTCCATCTGGCTAGAGGACCATGCCATCATTTGGATTTTCTGCATCAATGTCCTGTTTGGTCTTCCCACACACTCCTATGTTTTATGGCTCATCATCACAGGAACAGGACGTGGAGTTGCATCACAGTTCTTCATGCTCAATCTCTCTTGTTGCGAGATTTGTATCTGTGTGGATTTTTTTCTCTTTACATTGTCAAGTTGTATTTCAAGTCTCTTGCCATTAGCACTGATTTTACAAGGATTTCCCATCTCTGGTCGTCCTCTGTTTCAGTGTCTGATGTGTGTTGAGCGTTACCTGGCTGTGGTTCATCCTGTAACCTTTCTGAAGTTCAAACCTCTCAGATAGAGAGTGATCTGCTGCACTGCGGCCTGGATAATCACTCTTGGCTCCTGTTTGGTCTGCCTGATCATGTTTTTTTTTTACTACCTTAAAAACATATGCGTGGTTCTTCTCTCTGCAGTTCCTTGCCTTGTTCTCCATCCAGTTGTTTTGTCTTGTGGCTGTTCTCAGAGCTCTGAAGCAGTCAGGACCAGGAGAGAGAAGGAGAGAGAGAGAGAGAGAGGAGGAAAACCACATGAAGAGAAGAGCGTTTTATTTTATTCTAATAACTACTGTGACCTTGGTTATCACATATGTGCCAATTACCATATCTGCATTCCTTACCATTCTGACACATAAATACAATTTCTCAATTTGGTGTCCTGCTTTGCTTTATGTTCTCGCTAGTTTTGTTCAGCCTGTTCATTATCTTTACCAGGCTGGAAAACTCTCCTGCCCCTGTTCTCCCCAAAATCTGAAAATTTAACTACACCTAATTTTTTAAAAGTTTTTTTTATAACTTTTCTTATTTAACAAGATCCTTTTTTCGTTCTTTTTTTCCCCCCAGCTGAAATACATTATATTGCAGAAGGTTTTGGGGACGTCTGCCTTTACATGGACATTAATTTTAATGACATCCCATTCTTAATCCATAGGGTTTAATATGGAGTTGGCCCACCCTTTGCAGCTATAACAGCTTCAACTCTTCTGGGAAGGCTTTTCACAAGGTTTAGCAGTGTGTGTTAAAATTTTGCTTCATTCTTCTAGAAGCGCATTTGTGTGAGGCACTGATGTTGGACGGGAAGGCCTGGCTCGCAGAGCTCCGCTCTAATTCATCCCAAAGGTTTTCTATCGGGTTGAGGTCAGAAGCATTAAGAGTTCCTTTCACTGGAACAAACAACCACACACCATAATTCCCCCCTTCACCAAACTTTACACGTGGCACAATGCAAGTCAGGCAAGTACCACTCTCCTGGCAACCGCCAAACTCAGACTCAACCATCGGATTGCCAGACAGAGAATTGTGATTGGTCACTCCAGAGAACACGTCTGCACTGCTCTGTCCAGTGGCGGCATGCTTTACACCACTGTATCCAATGCTGTGCATTGCACATGGTGGTGTAAGTCTTGGATGCAGCTGCTCAGCCATGTAAACCCATTCCATGAAGTGCTCTACTCACTGTTTTTGAGCTAATCTGAAGACCACACAAAGTTTGGAGGTCTTTAGCTATTAACTCTTCAGAAAGTTGGCAACTTGCACACTGTGTGCCTCAGCATGAGCTGACCCTGCTCTGTGATTTTACGTGGCCTACCACTTTGTGGCTGAGTTGCTAATGTTCCCAATTGCTTCCACTTTGTTATAATACCACTAACAGTTGACTGTGGAATATTTAGTAGTGAGGAAATTTCATGAATGGACAGGCGGCTACCTATCAAGGTACCACTCTTGAATTCACTGAGCTCCTGAGCGACCTATCAAGGTACCACTCTTGAATTCACTGAGCTCCTGAGCGATGTAACACACTGGCAAATCAAGGAATTATTCCTTTAAAAGTGCTCAATATATCATCCTGATATCTTTTAAATGCAACTTTATTTCCCAGAAGATGATAAAAAGCTGTGCACCCTGAATCCTAAAATATGAAAAATGTGAATTTTTTGTGTTTAATATAGATCAGGAAGTCAGCAAAAAAAATTCCAGTCAGTGTGTGCAGAAATTATATATATTTTAAGTTTATTCTGAGTCTGATTATTGTATTATATTTCCTTGTTTTTCCAATAAATCCTAATCAATGAATGCTTATAATTCTCTAATCCTATAGTAATACTATTTATGTTTTGTGATCTGTGCTCAGACAAGCGAGGAGAAAATGAACTCCACCACACTCGGAGCTTCCACCAACTCTACAACCCCTGCCACAATACCGGTGGGGAATTTGGAAATGTGTATATTTAGCATCAATTTCCTGTTTGGTCTTCCCATACACTCCTATGTTTTATGGCTCATCATCAGAAGAACAGGAAGTGGAGTTGCTTCAGAGTTCTTCATTCTCCATCTGTCTGTTTGTGAGATTGGTAACTGTCTGAATTGTTTTGTTTTTTTACTGATAAATTGGATTTCAGTTCTTGCGCCATTAGCACTGTTTTTGCAAGGACTTGGCATGACTGGCCGTGCTGTGTTTCAGTGTCTGATCTGTGTTGAGCGTTACCTGGCAGTGGTTCATCCTGTAACCTTTCTGAAGTACAAACCTCTCAGATATAGAGTGATCTGCTGCACTGTGATCTGGATAATCACTCTTGGATCCTGTGTGGTCTGCCTGACCACATTAATGTTAAATAATATTAAGGCACATACATGGTTCTTCTCTCTGCAGTTCCTCGTCTTCTTCTCTATCCAGTTGTTTTGTCTTCTGGCTGTTCTCAGAGCTCTGAAGCAGTCAGGACCAGGAGAGAGAGGGAGAATGAGAGAGGAGGAAAACCACATGAAGAGAAGAGCATTTTATCTCATTCTGATAACTACTGTGAACATGGTTATCGCATATGTGCCAATTATGATCTCAGGAGTATTTGTAATTCTGACAAACCAGTATAATTTGACATTTTGGGCTCCTGGTTTGGTTTGTTTTGTTCTAGCTAGTTTTGTTCAGCCTGTTCTTTATCTGCACCGCAGCGGAAAACTCTCCTGCTTCAGTTCCTCATAAACTGAAAATGACTATACATATTTTTACTTCTTAAGTATATATTTTTTTATTAGTGAACAGGTTTTTTTTCTATTATCAGCTGAACTATGTGTTTCCTCTTGGTGTTTGCTCTGGTCTTCATATTAAGTTATATATTCAAATTATTTCTTATTATGAGTGTAATTCAATATGGTTATGCTTGATATCAATGTGTTTGTTTATCCAATAAAACATTTAATCAGTGACTCAGGGTCACCTTTTGCATATTATTATTTATTTATCTCTCTCTCTCATCTTGCTCTCTTAAAAACTCAGTCTAAAAATTTGATTTGCACATCAAGAGATTAATGAGTTACACCTGTGCTGTCCAGTTTAGATGTGCAAAGATGAAGTGATCAATCTTGTATAAAAGCAACATACAATAACAATATTATGTGGCATAATGGAATACTTTATTCTGAAACGTCAATCACAAGCTTTTTAGATTTACATTTTCCATATAAAAGTGAATTTATGAGGATCTATTAGTGGTGTATAAAAACCTTACAAAAATGAACCGTTCTGTTTTTACTACCTTACAATGAGCCATTTCTGTCTACATACACCAGGGTTCCCCTGAGAGTGAAGTCACCATTTTGCATCATCATGTTTCTACAGTAGCCCTACACGGACAAACTGCTCTAGCTACTCTCTGCTTACTCAGACGATGCCAGCGTAGCTTCTCTGTCAGGATTCCTGGGTGATCGACAGTGTTGTGTTTGTGTGTACATAATTAATTACCTGTTGGTGGTGGTTCCTCACGGGTACACTAGCTCCTCCCACTCGTTTCGGTAATTGTTCACCTGTTGTGTCTCATCAGCTGTTTTCATTAAATGGCACTCTGTCCTGTCTCTCGTTGTGTGCTCATTGTATTGGTTGGTTTCAGTCTTACTGTCCTGTTTAGGCAGACATCTTGTTCTCTCTCTCCAGCTCGTCTCGGATTCCTCAGCACTAACTATATTGTGTTTAGATGCAAGAATGAAACTATCACATTAACTGCAGATTCTCCAGATCAAAACACAGGAAAAGAAGCAGAAACAAGCGATCTCATTGTTCTGAATCTGATTCTGTAGTCTTCGACAAAAACGTGATTTTCTCAGCTTTTTGCTGCTGGCAACTTTAAATCCGGCGGGAAAGGAATTAAACATGCGTGTTGACAGCTGCAGGGATTTTTTTAGGTTTCCCAATTCGTCGGTTCACATTTTAACATCAGGTCTGAAAGGGGACGTCTCGGTTACGCATGTAACCCTCATTCCCTGAAGGAGGGTACAGAGACGTACGTCCCGTCTGAATTGCGTCTCTGTTTCCTCCTTCTGGGCACGAAGGTTACATGCATAAACGAGACGTTTTTAAAGAAACTCTTTTTCTTATTTGGAGAAAACTGTGATATTTGGATGCAGTTTTTTGTTTGCATGTTATTTCCCCCACACATAGGTATTGGACACACTGGATTATAGGATTGATTTAATTATTATTATAAAAAAAAATATATATATATATATATATATATATATATATATATCAAGATGACTGGGTGGACCAGCACATGACGGGGTGGACACATAAAGAAGAATACACAAACAAAGACAAAATATGACTGACCATTTATTCTTATATAATATATAATTAAAATTATACTCTGTGTACAATGTGATTGAGAATGTGTCAACATATATAACAACTTTTCCAAAGGCTTCTAACTGCATAAATATATTAGGTATATACACTGATAATTCTAATATTGTGTTGGTCCCCCTTTCGCTGCCAAAACAGCCCTGACCCGCCAAGGCAGGGACTCCACTAGACCCCTGAAGGTGTGCTGTCGTATCTGTCACCAAGATGTTAGCAGCAGATCCTTTAAGTCCTGTAAGTTGCGAGGTGGGGCCATGGATTGGACTTGTTTGTTCAGCACATCCCACATTTCAAAATGAAAAACATCGAAACTTGTTAATGTTTAAAATTCTGGTTTATTGGGAATTCAATTGTTTATGTTATAGAGATATTTGGAAGGGGTTATGTAATTCAGATTGTTTAATACTAAGAGTTACTTATTATTATTCTTATATCATCCTGATACCTTTCAAACACAGCACCATTTCAGAGGACTGATAAAAATCTGTACATGTAATATCTGCCAGAAGTTTTGTGATATTTTTAAAACTTATTTAAGGTAGTTCAGACAGTTACAACATGAGTGCATGAAACCCTTTATTGTCCTAATAATAATATGAGTGGTTAGTTTGTTTATCCAATAAATCACTTAATCAATTACCAAGCCTCAATTTTCTATCTCATTATTTTTACATATTTGGTGCTCAGTGAGTGCAGGCCAGATGTATAAAGATTGTTCAGGATGACTGAACACTCACCATTGTATTTTGCATCATATAAATTATCTTTTGAAGTTCAGGGTCACTTGATAAATGTGTAAAATGTGGCATGATTAAAAAAAAAAAAAGAACTTTAAATATTTGCATTTCTGTGATGTGCAGCAGATGAAGTCATGCCCATATATTCTTGAGACAGCTGTGAACTCAAAACACAACAGAGATGTATACTCATCCAGAGAAACTGGACATTCACTCTACAGGTGATAAACTTTGAATCTTCTCTTTTATCTTTACTAATAATCAACAGTGTCACTGTGTTTATTTGATAATGTCCAAAGATTTGGTATTATAGGATTGATTTAATTATTATTAAAAATATATATAGCAAGATGACTGGGTGGACCAGCACATGACGAGGTGGACACATAAAAAAGAATACACAAAGAAAGACAAAATATGACTGACCATTTATTCTTATATAATATATAATTTTTAATAATAGGACTTACAGGTTTTTTGGATTGCTTAAGCACAATTTTGAAAACAGGCCCGTGTTTTAAAAACACTACACACAATTAGCACAACCACACACCCAAATAGCAAAACACTACAGATCCTTTGCACAATTAAACACTCTTGTAAAAACTATACACTTCTGTTCCAAAACCACACACGTTTCACATTAACATACTCTGTTTGCACGAGTTACACTCTGCTGTGATACACCTAAAACACTTTTAGCACTTCTACTTCCCTATGATTAGAGTAGGCTACCATCAACAAAGTACAAATATAATGTAAAGTCACCAAACACCACACAAGACCAATGTTGCAGACTGAAGAAACTAATTTATTTGTCAAGACGCCCAAAATGTTGACATGGAGATCCAGAATACTGTAACAAAATGTCACTTCACATATTGTACTGTAAGTTCAAGGAACAAAAAAAACTATACATCGTCTCTTCGCCTAGCTGGATCTGGCCCGAGAATTTCATCAACATCGCAGGCAATGTTGTCATTGGCAAGACACCTTGGAAAGAAACGTCTTGAATGACGAATCCATCCTTGCATTGCTGCAACCTCCATCTGGTCACAGGCCTCCTCCATGGCTTGGATGAGGGGTACCTCATCCTGGAGACGGAGATCATATACCTTCCACCGCCATGCCGAGAAAAACTCTTCTATAGGGTTGAGGAATGGAGAATATGGTGGAAGATATAGGATAGTGAAATGTGGATGTTGCTGAAACCAGTTCTGAACCAGAGCAGAGCGGTGGAAAGACACATTGTCCCAGACAAGTGTTTGCACACCTGATGACTGTTTTGAACCATTTGGTTGGACGGTGCGGTAATTTGACAGTCAGTACTTTGGTAGTGCAAAGAAGTGACTTCATGATAGATTTTTCTGTGTAATGTATGTTAAATGTGTTTAGTGTTTTGCAAATCACTGTGTGTAGAGTTTTGCAACAAGTGTGAGGTTGACAATGTGCTTATAGTTGTGCACATATGGGCTGATGTTTTGCTTCTTGAGTGTAAGGTTTTGCTAATAGTGTACTACTTTTAATTTTAGTGTGTAAGCAATCCAAAAACTGTATATAAGTACATCACTGCAAGAAAAGGACCAATTCTTATGTTACAGTAATTTACTGAGACATTCCAGAACTGTACATACTGTACTGTAAGTTTGAGGGACCACAAATGATAGTACACTTACCTGTTCTCTTCTCTGAATGTCCTGACAATGGAGGCCACAAAGAACCTGCTTATATTTGGTTGAACACGCAGTCCTGCTTCCCTCATTCTCATTCCATGAACCAGAACATGATGTATGATTGTTGCTCTAATTTCATTGGAAATGATGGCTCTTGTTCTTCCTCCTCCTCCATCTCTTCCTCTTCCTCCTCCATCTCTTCCTCTTCCTCCTCCATGTCCTCCTCTGTCTCTTCCTCTTCCTCTTCCTCTTCCTCTTCCTCCTTCTGTCCTGCCCTCCATTGTGAAAATCACACATGCCATTTGGATTTGACATGGCTTTATATCCTGATTACTGATTAGGTGCAACACATTACTGATTTGAAACAGGTGTGTTCAATTTTGAGTGCTTGTGTGTTACCGATGACAACAGTGTGTTGCTTGTGTTTCACTTTTGGGGGCTGTGTTGTGCCATTCTGAGTTAAGTGCACCACAATGCTACATGTGCTTTGTGAATGACAATGTGTTTACAGTTTTGCACAAAGAGTGATTCCGATTTGCTTGTTGTGTCTAACCACATGATAAGTGTTTAAAGTTCTGCAAACTGTGTGATTCAATCAATAAAGTGGTTTGTACACTTGCAACTTTGGTTTTGAAAATGGATATTAGTGTTTTAGCAATTGTGAAATACTGTATTATTGAATGGGACTGCTTTGAAATACTTTTTGTGTTTTGTTTTGTTATTTAATTTAAAATATTAAAATAAATCCACTGTGTCAGAAGGTGCGGCACTGATTACTGTTTTGATCTTCCTTTCATGTTCTCTCTACACCACACATTTACATAAGCAGAGCTCTGTAGCAGTCAGGACCAGGAGAGAGAAAGAGAGAGAGAGAGAGAGAGAGAGAGAGAGGAAAACCACATGAAGAGAAGAGCGTTTTATCTTATTCCGCAGTGAAATGAAGCGAACACACGTACTTCATTAACTTCATTAAAAAATAAATGAAGTAACACACATTCCTAATATCCGAAGGAAGCTTATGCAGCGACTGTGTTCTTCCACAACCTGGCACAGAGCAAAATATTACTTTGCTCGCCATGATCACTGCTCTGTAAACCTGCGGTCTTGACTCTGTAAGCATGGCTATCATATATGGCCCATATAAAATCATAGGATTCTTTACCATTATGGTAAAACAGTTTATTCATCAACTTTGGTTTATTGGTTTTACTTGATATATGCTGGCTGGATTTGTGCACCCTGATCTTTATTTGCACCGCACTGGAAAACTCTCCTGCATCTATTTGCTATCATATTTGCAACTGTGATATTTTAGTAGATTAAGATATTAACCTTTAGTTATCTGTGATGTGTATTGCTCTTTATAACTTATACAGTAGGGTATATGACACCTCAGTCATCATACTCTGACAAATAAGAGCAACTCAATGACACTTTCTAAATTCTAATTGCGACCTATTGTGATATCTATCTGGAGTTATTACATAATGAAGCACCAGAAACAGGTGTAGTGATCTTCAACCATCTTCTTTACTCTTCACTTCCATTCTCACACCTTACATCATTGCACAAGAGTTCAGACTTCCTTTTCAAAATAGTAACCAACAACATATTTTCACTCATTTGAATATCCCTAAACTTTTATGTCATGTCACTTGCAACATCTACTGCATCGTTTTACTATTTGATATAGACACATTGTGTCATAAATGTAACACTTAAGTTGCATTGTGATTCTTCTATAATCCTCTATAGAGTTTTGCATTGAAAAGTCTGTCAAAATGTACCTTTAATTTGACTTCTGTGTCTTTGAGGTGTAAAGTAGTTCATAACATGTTAGTGTTCACTGTTTATTACAAATTGATTTGCTTATGTATATTTGTTTAGATTGTTTATCCAATAAAACACACCATGACCCAGTGTCACATTATCCTATTGATTGTTGCCACAGAGTTTATAGCAATACATTTGACTTCCTGTCAACACAAATGTCTAAAATATGTATTCCCTCTCTATTGTTTAAATACTCAGTCTAAGAATTTGAAGGTGTTTTAAGGTGTTGAATAAGTGCACCTGTGCTGTCTAGTCAAATAAACGAAGATGAATTGGGAGGACTGAACAAGAATCAGTGAATGTACGATAAGTCACTTTTCTTAAAAAATGTCTGCAAAAAGCTTAAAAATAAAATGCAATGTTCAGACATTAAGGATCAGTTGCTAAATGCTGTGTAAAATGTCAAGTCAAGCCAGTGATATTTAGTGGTATTAAAACAGTCTGCAAAATAAAATTTGACAAAACGTGTTTGCATTTGCTGTTGAAGTCATGATCAAAGAGACTATCTTTCTTTTTGATTATAAATGTTATCTTTTGCATATCAGATGTTTTATGTGACGTGCAGCAGATGAAGTCATGCACACATTTTCTGTGGCAGCTGTGAAGCCAGTCTATAAAACACAACACAGAGATTTATACTCATCCAGAGAGATTCACTCTACAGGTGATAAACTCCCATTTTGGATTCAATTACATGTTTTTACAATTAATAAGCAGAAACATGTCCACTGTGTTGATTTGGTTTTGTTGTAGGGCAAGTCTAGAGTATTTCACTGAAAATAAATCACAATTTAATTAAAATTCATTCAAGAGAATTAAGATAGAAAGTGATTGTTTTGTAGGCTATTAAAATGAATAGCTGCCTTTGTATAACCATATTTTGCTAATTTAATAATGATGTGCTCTGGTTGTTTGAATTTAAATTGGAAAATGTGTAGATTGGATGTCAACTTAATTTACATTTCTCTCATCCCATAACCCATAGATACATTATTATGTGTTTATGGCCGCTGAACTGAGGAAGACAAACGCAGCGAAGATGAATAATTCTACAGTGAACTTCACCACACCTGAAGCATCTATAAACTCCACAACTCAGTCTTAATTAACAGCCTGTTAATTAACAGCCTGGAAATCTGTGGGTACACCATCTGTTTGTTGTTTGGTCTTCCAACACACTCCTATATTATATTGCTCATCATCACAGGAACAGGAAGTGGAGTTGCATCAGAGTTCTTCACCCTCAATCTGTCTGTTTGTGAGATTGGTAGCTGTCTGAATGGTTTGATCCGTGGACTGTCATTTTGTTTTTTTAGTCTCTCAACATTGAAAGCCTTTTTACTTGGACTTGTCATCACCGGCCGTCCTCTGTGTCAGTGTCTGATGTGTGTTGAGCGTTACCTGGCAGTGGTTCATCCTGTAACCTTTCTGAAGTTCAAACCTCTCAGATACAGAGTGATCTGGTGCACTGCGGCCTGGATAATTGTTCTTGGTTGCTGCTTTGTGTGCCTGATAGTTTCTAATAACCTAGAACATACATTGTTCTTCTCAGTGCAGTTCCTCCTCCTTCTCTCAATCCAGTTGTTTTGTCTTGTGGCTGTTCTCAGAGCTCTGAAGCAGTCAGGACCAGGAGAGAGAAGGCGAGCGAGAGGGGAGGAAAACCACATGAAGAGAAGAGCATTTTATCTTATTCTAATAACTACTGTGAGCATGATTATCATGTATGTCCCTTATATAGTCATAGGAGTTGTTACCATTTTGAAACAAAAGATTTTTAGTGCACTTTGGTCCACTGGTCTGATTTGTTATGTGCTGGCTGGATTTGTTCAGCCTGTTCTTTATCTGCACCGGGCTGGAAAACTCTCCCTTTCTTTGAAATGATAGGGTGTTTCTTTCCACAATGGGCATTTCACTTGCAAGTTAAAGCAGCTTAATGATACCGCCAACGTTTTCTTTTGCAGTGTCCAAGAATTAACACAGATGTGTCTGTTTGTTTTAAATGTAACATGCTAGTGTGTGATGTGATTCCTTTGTAAATACACTTTAGTTTCACATGAAGTTATTCAGTACATTTCTGTGGAATATATGCTATGTATTTTTCAACATGCTGAATCTTAAACTTTGCTTTTTTAATTTACAAGAATACTTGCAGTATAAAACTATTAAATTAGTAGTTTACTGAGAGTATACTTCAAAGTGTACTTTCATAAACTAAAAAAAGTACTACAATCAAAATAGTAAACTACTATATTCAAAAGTTCTCTTGAAGTACAAATGAGAAACGTAGTTGTAAACTACACTTTTTGTATACTTAAACATACTTTTATATACTAAAAAGTGGGCCAATTTAGTCCCAAGCAGTATTTAAATAGTACCCTTACAAGTTTACTGCTAGTACATTGATATTAGTGGGCCTACATTTACTACAGGTACTGTACTTAAACATGTTCTTAAACTTCACTTAAATATACTTCATAAAAAGAACTTGATGTATGCCTATACTTCATTTTCATTGGGGATGGCATAAACATTATTTTGAACAAGTATATTTATTTAAAATAAAAGCATGTGCTATTGTACAAAATTTAAACTGATGTCCGTGTTTTAGTGTTACAAACTAGGCTACTTCATGCTGCTCGACATTCATTTACATCGCGTGGTTAGGGTTTTAACTTAATTCTACAAGCGTATCTAGCGGCATCTTTTAGTTTTCATTTCTTTCACAAAGTTTGGCCTTCTTCAGCTGCCACGTTGGTGAAGTTCTGTGTACGGTACAGACCCCCTACCCCCACCACCCTTTTTTTAACTTAAAATATTTTTTATGTTTATATGACTTTACTTGTTGGGGAACATGACTATTAACTAATTCAAAATTAATTCAAAACCCATAACCACAACTACATATTACTTAATCAGTTAGTTAATAGTCATGTGCCCAAACAAGTAAAGTCATAACATAATGACATATTTGTAAATCATTAGCTATTCATTAATTAAAGCAGACAACTGGAAGTTTAAATGCATGGCTTTTGTTATGCCATGCATAACAACATTAACACGTTAATTTACATTATTAGTTAATAAAATATGTTATTAAGGAATTAATACATTATGACACATTTAACTAATAACAATTTAATTATTACTTAATCTATTAATCATGTAGAATCTTCACTAGTTGCTGATGCAGTAATCATTAATAAATGGGTTAGTTCACCATTAGAAATGCATTAACTCATGATTATCTGTGCATTAGTTAGGCATGAATTAATGCATATTAGTGCACCCGTATTGTAAAGTGTTACCGGAAAAAATTATTAAAATCAACTCAATAAACAAATAACTCTTAAACAAACAAACAAAAACACAGACCAACAAGAACATCAAAAGAAACAGGAAAAACACAGCTTGTCAGCTACCACTTGACGTCTGGATATACACAAAGCTCATTGGAACGCAGCCTGTCATCAGCACTGGCTGGTCAGTCAGAGACATTTAGAGCTTTCCCTCAAGTGTGCACCACACTCGCAATTAAATCATAACAATGACTGTGGCAGTCAGGTGGCTGGAATCAGGTAGCAGCAGCATAAGATTAGCCCACGTCTGCGTTTACTCTCTCCCATCCTATATTCAACCTCTGAGCGTCATTAACAAACAAGCACATCTTCAGAAAGGTTATCCTTCCGTAGCTAGATCTGTACATTAAAGTATATATTTTGTGAGCGGCAACAATGACAATCAACATGGATATAATGGTTTTAATAACTGATACTACAAATACATAGAACTAAATAAAGAATACATATATTTACAGAATAACGATGCCAAAAAAGCCACCTAGCCAGGGCCTGAGCCGCACGGGCAGAGAACGAGCAGAGATGAGATGACGGGAAGAACAAAGGAGGAAGAAGTGCGAAAGAAACTTGTCCTTTGTCTTTTAAGGCACATTAATATACACCTATCTTTCCTGAATTGGCCAATCATAGGTGTGGACTTTAAGCGGGAGAAAATCCCTTTCTCTGTTTACGACCAAATGGCATATCCTTATGATGACTTGAGAATTAGTACAGTTTTACTCCCAAGGGTTCTAAACGTACTAATGATGCATCTCATAATCACATACTGTGTGCTGTTAATTAAGAAAAAAAGTGAGGAACATTTAGATACCAAACAAGCTTTGGTTTAAAGGTATAAAAGCAGAAATACATTATTTACACATTAATACAAGCATTTAAAATGACCTTAACATTACACACACATCGTGACAACCAGAGTATAACTTAGGGGCCAAGCATACACAATGAAATCATATACATTCTGGAATAGTTTAATTGTGAGGTACATAAAAGATAATATCTGTGTCTGTGTGGGGAGGGGAGGGGGAGGACATGGTTAGAGACATGGAACGGGATTCGGATCTGGTTTAAGTTCTCACAGGGTCTTTAAGGAGCTGTCTGCTTTGCATCGGCCAAGCCACAAAAGTGACAAAGGGCAATTTAGCGTAGACTTCTTGGTGCCAGGACATCAATTTATATGCTAATGTCATAAAGGCTAAAAGCTTTTCTGAAGATTACAGCAGATCCAGCTCATCATGATCTAGTCCAGATGTTACATGGCACCTGATAGTGGGTGGTATATATTTGGCAGCAAGTGAAAATTTTGTCTTCAAAGTTTATGTGTTAGAAGCAGAATAAATTATTTGAGCTAGTTTAACAAAGGCCAAATTGTGATGCTAGACAACTGGGTCAGAGTATCTCCAAAACTGCAGATCTTGTGGGGTGTTCCTGGTCTGCAGTGGTCAAAGGAAGTGGTCCAAGGAAGGAACAGCGGTGAACCGGCGATAGGGTCATGGGCAGCCAAGGCTCACTGATGCATGTGGGGAGTGAAGGCTGGCTTGTGTGGTCCGATCGAACAGACGAGCTACTTTAGTTCAAATTGCTCAAGAAGTTAATACTGGTTCTGATAGAAAGGTGTCAGAATACACAGTGCATCACAGTTTGTTGTGTATGGGGCTACGCAGACCAGTCAGGGTGCCCATGCTGACCCCTGTCCACCACCAAAAGCGCCAACAGTGGGCAAATGGGCATGTGAGCATCAGAACTGGACCATGGGGCAATGGAAGAAGGTTGCCTGGTCTGATTTTACATTTTCTTTTACATCATGTGGATGGACGGGTGCGAATGCGTCACTTACCACATAGCACCAGGATGCACTATGGGAAGAAGGCAAGCAGGTGGATGCAGTGATGCTTTGGAAAATGTTCTGCTGGGAAACCTTGGTTCCTGCCATCCATGTGGATGGTACTTTGACAAGTACCACCTACCTAAGCATTGTTGCAGAGTATGTACATCCTTTCATGGAAATGGTATTCCCTGGTGGCTGTGGCCACTTTCAGCAGGATAATGCGCCCTGCCACAAAGCAAAAATGGTTCAGGAATGGTTTGAGGAGCACAACAACGAGTTTGAGGTGTTGACTTGGCCTCCAATTTCCCCAGATCTCAATCCAATCATGCATCTGTGGGATGTGCTGAACAAAGAAGTCTGAATCATGGAGGTCCCACCTCGCAATTTACAGGACTTAAAGGATCTGCTGCTAACATCTTGATGCCAGATACCACAGCACACCTTTGGGGATCTAGTGGAGTCCATGCCTGGACAGGTCAGGGCTGTTTTGGCAGCAAAATGGGGACCAAGACAATCTTAGGATATTAGTCATAATGTTATGCCTGAGGTGTATACTGCAAGGTAGTTTTCCTTTATGACAATGCACTAATAATTTACATTAATGCGGTCACAGATTCATGGAGTTCACTGGCTGCATAACTGATCCCTAGACTGAGCCAATATGGTCTTTGAGATTGTCAGGGAAAGATACACAGGATCCAAATGCAAGCTCAAAACAGTATTTATTTGACTCAAAAGCATAAAGAAAGGTTTACCTTATTACTCCACGGTGGATCCTCCAGAGACAGGAACAGAGAAATCCCAGGAGACGACGGCAGACACACACACAGGATCTGAAAGCCTGCAACGATCTGACAGTGAATGTGGGTAAGTGAGGTGAATAAATAGGGAGATATAATCAGGTGCAGCTGGAGGTGAAGAGGAGAGTGGCAATCAGTAACCACACCTCCAACACAACCACACGAACACAGAGAGAGAATGAATCAATGAACCCATGAACCGTGACAGTACCCCTCCCCCTAGGAGCGCCTCCTGACGCTCCCAGGAGAACCTGCCTGTCGACTGTAATCATCGATGAGAGAGTGATCCAGTATGTCCCTAGCAGGGACCCAACTTCTCTCCTCCGGACCGTAACCCTCCCAGTCCACCAAGTACTGAAATCCGCATCCCCTCCATCTCGCTCCCAGAATGCGATTGAACGAATAGGTTGGTTCCCCATCTACGAGTCGTGGCGGTGGGGGAACCGGAGCAGGCGGGTTAATATGAGAATGAAAGACAGGTTTTAATTTGGATACATGAAAACACGGGGTGAATCCTCCTGTACGCTGGAGGTAGTTTGAGGCGGACTGCCACCGGACTAATGATCTTGGTGACAGGGAACGGACCAATGAATTTGTGTGCAAGCTCATTACATATGGAGCGGAGAGGAATATTCTTGGATGAAAGCCACACTTTTTGACCTACGACATAGATGGGAGGCTTAGAACGGTGGCGATCAGCTTGGGCCTTGGTGCGCGCCCCCGCCTGGTGGAGAGTCTCACGGGCTCTGTTCCATGTGTGGCGACACCTCTGGATGAAGGCGTGAGCGGAGGGGACTGCGAATTCGGATTCCAGACAAGGAAATATTGGTGGCTGGTAACCTACGCTACATTCAAACGGAGAGAGGCCCGTGGACGACACTGGTAACGTGTTATGTGCGTCCTCAACCATTGACAGTTGTTGGCTCCAGGAGGAAGGATTCTTGGATACCAGACATCGCAAAATTCTCTCAAGATCCTGATTGGCCCGCTCGGTCTGACCATTGCTCTGGGGATGGAAACCCGAGGACAGACTTACAGTCGCACCCAGTAATCTACAAAACTCTCTCCAGAATTTGGATCTAAATTGGGCCCCCCTGTTGGAAACCACGTCTATCGGGAGGCCATGTATACGAAAGACGTGATCTACGACAGCTACCACTGTCTCCTTGGCAGAGGGTAATTTAGGCAAGGGAATAAAATGAGCCGCCTTTGAGAACCGGTCCATGACGATCAAAACGACTGCCTTGCCCTGGGAGGGCGGGAATAAAATCTAGCGCAATATGGGATCAGGGTCTCGAAGGGACTGGCAGCGTTGGAGTAACCGATCTGGAGGACTATTGGAGGTCTTACCAATGGCACAGACCGAACAAGCCAAAATAAATTTGAGAATGTCACGAGCCATACCAGGCCACGAGAATCATTGCTTAACCAAAAACTGGTATGATTAACTCCTGAATGACAAGCTACATTGGAACATTGACCCCATCGTAACGCCGGACCGTAGACTCTCAGGCACGAATAATCGATTCGGTGGTCCGCCGGGTTGATTTTACGCTCGATTTGATCTCCCAGTGAGTGTGGAGACAATGGGTCTCTCAGGTAAAAACACTCGGGAGTGGACGGGCGTTTGGAGCGGTCAAATACGTGAGATAAAGCGGGCTTGATGTTCTTGTAATCCAGGCGGTACAAGAGAAAAAATAAAAACGACCGAAAAAAGTGACCACCGAGCCTGCTTGGAATTGAGTCTCTTTGCAGATCTGATGTACTCCAAATTCTTGTGATCAGTCCAAACAATAAAAGGTACCCCCGACCCTTCTTGCCAATAATGCCACTCTTCCAATGCAAGTTTGACTGCCAACAACTCTCTGTTACAAAAGTCGTAATTATGTTCGTGGGTGACATACGATGAGAGAAAAAACATGCACGGCTGTATCGTGTCATCCGAGGAAGAGTGCTGTGAAAGAACCTTACCTACCCCCACCTTTGGACGTATCGACCTCCAGTACGAACTAACGTGATGGATCAGGGGCAATGAGAATGGGAACCAAACAAAGCGGCTCTTAAGTTTGGAAAATGCAGCTTCGCTTCGCTTCACCAGACCACCTGAACGCAGTTCGAGAGGAGGTCAATTCCGTCAGAGATGTGGCTAGTTGGCCAAAATTACGAATAAAACGTTGGTAAAAATTGGCGAACCCCAGAAACCTCTGTTGGGCCTTACGGGAATCTGGACTTGGCCAATCCACCACAGCCCTAACCTTGTCGGGATCAATGCGCATTCCCTCGGATGAGACGATATACCCAAGGAAAGGAACTGACTGTGCGTGAAATGGGCATTTCTCCGCCTTGACAAAAAGCCCATTCGCTAGCAGCCTCTGGAGCACTCGTCTGACGTGCTGAACATGTTCCTGGAAAGAAGCTAAAAATCAATATGTCATCCAGGTAGACATAAATGACCTGATCGATCATATCGCTCAGCACTTCATTGACGAGTGCTTGGAAGACTGCAGGGGAGTTGAACAGCATGACCAAATATTCAAAATGTCCTCTGGGGGTATTAAACGCAGTCTTCCACTCATCCTCCCTTATCCGGACCAAATGATAAGCATTTCCTAAGTCCAATTTAGTGAATATGGATGCTCCTGCAACCTCTCGAAGGCTGAAGACATCAATGGCAAAGGATAGGTATTCTTAACCGTGATGTTGTTCAGCCCTCAGTAATCAATGCAAGGTTGCAAGGAACCATAATTCTTACCCACAAAACCCCGTGGAACCCGCCCCGGCTGGAGAAGAGGAAGGGCGGATGAACTTGGAGGCTAGTGAATCAGAAATATATTTCTCCATGGCCTCCCTTTCAGGAATCAAACCTGGTTGTAAATCTATCGCACAGTCATAGGGACGATGAGGAGATAGAGAAGCTGCCCGGGACTTACTGAACACTTCCTTCAGGTCGAGGTACTGCGGTGGCATGTTTGACAAGTTCACTGACTCATCCTGCGACACCAGACACAGACGTACAAGCAGACACAAGACAATAGGCATAGCACTGATTACTCCAGGCCGAAATGGAATTATGTCCCCAGTCGACTCTTGGGTTATGCTTGACCAGCGAGGTGTGAGAGAGGACGACGGGAACCAGGGGTGAATCAGTGAGAAAAAGTCAATTCTCTCTGTGTGGTTCCCGGATGTAGTCAGTGTAAGGGTGTCAGTGGAGTGCGTGATGGCTGGCAGACTCTGTCTGTTGAGGGCGTGAACGGTGATGGGGTGAATGTTTCCACCAAAATTGCCCAGAACAATTTGTCCAAGGAATTTTTTTCCCCAGACCTGCTGCTGTTTGCGTTTCCATCATGGTCTAACGTACTGTGAAGATTAGTCTGGTGGCATAGGACTGTGTGCAACTTTACAGTTCCCACTGGATTTTGTCCTCCACAAATACACTTAAGCCCCGTGTCCACCGAAATTACCCGGAACAATTAGTACCTGGAACTTTTTTCCCCCCAGACCTGCTACTGTCTGCGTTCCCACCGCGGTCTAAAGTACCGTGAAGATTAGACAAATTAGTCCGGTGATGTAGGACTGCGCGCGACTTCTCCTCCCAGTCACCGACGGACAGTAATAATTTTTGCGTGACACTGTATGCAACAATAACAAGTATGGAGGAGATTCAATCCATTCGCGTGTCATCACATATGTCTCTCACAGTAGATTGCAGGTCACTATTGAAATCATCATTGAGATATCCAGCTGTCTCAATAACGGCTGACCCCGCCTGAACATTAGACCCCTCTACATCAGACACTGTACTTTCACATACTAATTCTTTAGTATCCGTCACCGAGATCACAGGAAAAACAATAATTTTTGTTCTTCACTGCTTGTAGCCCTGAAACAACCGGAGCTTTGTCTAACGGCCCTGCTCCATCGGATTCAGCGTTAATTACCACATCACTCTGACAGCGACACCAACATCAGCTGACGCGTTGTTTGGGTTTTTTGCAGGACATGCACAAATTAAATGACCAGTCTGCCCATAATTAAAACATTTAATTTTGTCAGTCGTTACGTAAATAATGTAATCATAATCATCAGCCTGAAAATGCATAGACACATCTACATCATCCTCGTCATTCATGTAAACGAAACGCCTAAAGAAAACATGTTTTAGTAAATGCGATTCACTGCTGATAGGGATCTTTTTAATGGGCGAGACCAGTTTACCATAATGAGACAAAGCTTTAGCTAATATCTCACCACTTAAGAAAGGTGGTACATTGGATAATGTGACTTTCTTTGAAGGTGTAGAAAGTGGTAAGACAGGGGTAAATAAATCATCAACAACTGTCCCAGTTTCAACTAGTTCATTGGCCTTTTCAAACGTGTTTAGAAATACAACCGTAGCGTTATTCATCCCGGATGCAGACAACACCCACTGCCAGGCAACATTTCTCTACACTAACCGCGGCCGTGGGTCAGTGAACTCAAATGCAAGCGCGGGGCCGTCATGCTCCTGATACACCAGGTAGCAACTTTAACATGTCTTTAACAATACATTAACTCATGATACAGCCACACTTAACACATTACTAAATAATTATATATTCCTCAATAAAATTCCATTAAAAAAAATAAAAAAAATAAAAATCAGCTTTTACAACAATACATCACAACCTCCCTCTTCATTGGGTTGACATAAAATATTTCCAACACCCCATAAAAAATAATATATACTTATACTCCATAACTAGCCTAGTTTTTACCAGCGCTCTGAACATGTTCAAAGGATCATTATCTCTATTAAACAATTTTCTCGTTCTTTTCAACCAAATTGCCATTTTTGCCTGACCAAATAAAACATTAATCAAAACAATTTTTCTTTTATTTAAGGCACTATTTTGGTCCAAAAATAAAGAAACCGTTTGTTAAAAATAAAACCAAAATTATGGCTCAAGTCTCGTAACACTTCATGAATTCCAAACAGCCTTGGACATCCAATAAATATGTGAACAACTGTTTCTGGAAGACCACAAAACAAACACTCTTCTCCTTGCTAAGGATTTAGGTGAACTTTAAAACGGTTTGTTGCTAAAATCCAATGAGAGATCCTCCATTGCAAGTCCCCACTTCTTTTTTCAATTGGTTGCTTATAAAATGTACTCCAACATCCCTTTGGAGAGGCACCTGACTCAACATAGTCCCTTTAGTCTCTGGAAGATCCTTCAATGCTCTTATATTTAGATATTTGGCACAAACACGATAAAGTGACTTCTTAGATATAGTGTCAAAGAGACCAAGTTCAGGTGTTGTAAAAGAAAGTAATCTTCCATTAGCCTCCTGCCAATGTCCTACATTTGCAACCACACTGATACTGGGGAACTCATTCTCAACCATCTCCACTTGCAGTGGTATTTCAGGAAAATACTCCTGCATCTCAGATAAGAATTTTTCAACCATCTGAACAGAATGAATCCCAATCCTCATAGGCAAATTTTCTGCAGAAATACTTCGGTCCCTTGCCCGAAGATGACCGACTTTACATATTCCTGCTTTAACCAGGCTTGTGCAGACACCTTTAGAATTCAACATCACACTTGATAAAAGAGGATTAAAAAGTAAAGGTTCTTCAAGAACCCACCCATGAGTTACCTCAGCTAGCTCTCTTTTAACAATTAATATTTGCCATACATTTAATACTGATGCATAAAAAGAGGAGAGCCCATTCAAATCCACTTCCTTCAAATTCATCAAAAATAGGTGTCTATCCAAATTCATCCATCTCACTCTTTTTAGCAATGCACAAGCTATTTCTGTCCAGTTCTGAGACTTATGATAAAGGAGACTTTGTGCAATCTGGAGTCTAAATGCCGCTACTTTAGACTTAATGTCCATAAGGCCTTGGCCTCCTTCACTTAACGGCAGATACAGAACTGATTCTCTCAACCAATGCTGGCCATCCCAGAAAAAAATTACCAACATTTTTTGAATTTCCATAATGCATTCTTCTGGTGGATTCAACACAATCACTTTATGCCATAATATAGAGGCGGCAAGATTATTTATGACGAGCACTCTCCCTCTATAAGATAGTTGGGGTAAAATCCAATTCCATCTTGCTAATCTATTACAGATTTTATCTTTAACTCCTTCCCAGTTTTTTCTTTGATGTACTTCTGATCCTAAAAAGATGCCTAAAAACTTAAAACCATCTTTTTCCCAGTTTACATTTCCAGGGATAACAGGTTTAGCTTTGTCATTACAGCATTTCTCTTTATCATTGCACCAAAATGCTTCCGTTTTACTCCAGTTCAGTTTTGCAGATGACACTCTCTCATATACTGAGATACTGTCATTAACAATATCAATATCTCTTTGATCTTTCACAATTACAGTGATGTCATCTGCATATGCTGTCAACTTTAAACTATTGCAATTTTCTTCAACCTTTAAACCAGACAGTTATTTTCTTAAAAGACAGAGTAGTGGCTCTACTGCTAAAGCATAAAGCTGACCAGACAGTGGGCATCCTTGTCTTATGCCCTTAAGCATTCTTATTGGTTTACTCAAACCACCAACTATTTTTAGGATACATGAGGCATTCATATATAAGAGTTTGATCCAGGACATAAAACCTTCTCCAAACCCAAACACACTCATTGTTTCATACAAAAAACCATGATCCACTCTATCGAATGCTTTTTCCTGATCCAGGAACAGAAAACCCACATTCAACTCATGTAGTTTTGAGTACTCTAAAATATCTCTGATCATAAAAATATTATCATATATGCTTCTTTCTGGAATGCAGTATGATTGATCCTCATGTATTAAATCTCCTAGTACAGTTTTCAGCCTACTTGCCAAAATTTTTGCTATTAACTTATAGTCAGTTGTTAAATTGACACAGGTCTCCAGTTTTTAAGAACGCTCAAGTCACCCTTTTTTGGTAAAAGTGTTAGTACTGCCCTTTGGCAACTTGTGGGAAGGCGTTTTTCTTTAAAACACTCTTTGATCACTTCATAAAAGTCTTGTCCGATATATTTCCACACAGCTTTAAAAATGTCCACTGATAGTCCATCGATTCCCGGTGCTCTACCAGGCTTCATCTGTTTAACAGCCTCCGTTAACTCCTCGAAGGAAACACAACTGTCCAGATTCTCCCTCCGTGTTTTAGTAAGAGATGGCAACTGCTGCAGTAGCTGTGACACACATTCAGTCTCAGTTTCTTCTTTTTTATACAAGTTTGAATAAAAGTCAGACAATACATTTGATTTTGTTGTTTTGACACTCTCTAAATTAAAAAAATAAGCAGTGGGAGCATCTACCTCATGTACAGACATAAATCTAGATCTTATCAGGGCACCTTCAGCCCGCACTTGCAACAGTGATTCTAGATCTCTTTTCTTTTCACATAAAATGCCAGCTGAAGATGAACTAGAACTCTGAATCATACAAGATGTGATGTGAAAAAAATCTCTTGTTCTATTTCAGAAATCTTTTGCTTTATTTTTCTTGTTGAAAAACATGTGAACTGCTGACAAAATATTTTAATCTGTGTCTTACCTACTTCCCACCACTGTATCAAATATTAATTAATTTTTCCTAGAAACCCAAACTTTCCAAAACAATTCAAATTTCTCAAAAAACTCTTTCTCTTTCAACAATGCAACATTAAATTTCCAATATGGACTTTTATATTTAGATTGTGTCAGAACAACATTAACTGAAATGTAATGGTGATCTGATAGACAACAAGGGGAATTATTACACCCCATTATCCAAAACCTGTCAAGTCTTGCAGCACTTATCATTCCCTGTGAAGCTTTTATCCATGTGTAATGTCTCATCTCTTTATTCTTATCTCTCCATACATCCACCAAATCATTCTGAACTATAACGCTTTTTAAAAAAGAAGCTGATACAGGATGTGGCTCTTCATTATTCCTATCTAAAAGAAAATTAAGAGAACAGTTCCAGTCGCCACCAACAATTAACATACCTTCCAAAGTATATGTTTTTAAAAACTCTCCTAATATTCTAAACAAAATGATTCTATCGGAGCCTTAATTTGGAGCATAAACATTTATAAAAACGAATATCTGATTTTCAACTTTCCCTTTAACTATCAAAATACATCCTCTCTCCATTTCCAATTCTGATAAAATGCTTACATTAAGATGATTTGAAAATAGAATCGCTACACCTTCACTAACATTTGTGCCATGGCTTAAAGAGCAACTATTATAGCATTTAAAATGTTCCAAATATTGTTTTAGAAGTCCCCAACAACAGTTTTGCATGCATGCAATGACAAAAAAGACTTTAGTTTTCTTATAATATGCATTTATTTTTACCTGTTTTGACAGCGATTCTCAAATGATTCGTTTAGCGATTCAATTTTCAAAACCCCGCCTTTACATGACGCTAATCTGCTGTGATTGGTCCGATGACCCAGTCAGTTGTGATTGGTATAGTCTGTGCAGATATTTTCAGAAACGGAACGCCCATCACCATAAATGGTTTTCGGCTGAAGTCTAAACGCGTATAAAGTGTATGAACAAACATGGCATCAATTTTACCCTATCAGTTCGAGCCTGAAAATGAAGGGGAAACGTCTGGAGATGCGAATGTTCAACAAACTCAATCGCAAACATCACGACTGGAGCAGGATATTTCTCAATGGTAAGCATCATTGTAACGTTAGTTGTCACTTCAGGCCAATGGAGCGTTAACTCTGCATAAACATAAAGTTTTTACCAAAAAATAAACAAAAATGCAGTAACGTTACGTTACTACGAGGTATGACTCTATTCTTAAAGAAAACTCAGAAAACAACAACAAACAATTCGCATATCTCAATACAATTGTCATTGAAGACCTAGAAGCTAAACGGTGCTTACACAATAAACCAAACAATTATTAATTAATTATTTTGGGAGGAAGCTGATGCAAATACACTTGGAACTGAACCTTCCTTCAATATCAGCCGGCACGCGAATCCAAGTTTAATTGCATTTAAGTTGGTAAAGCAATCGTCTTCAAAATGGCGTGAACAAAGCACAAGGCTCGGACTCCTGTGGTACAGTTATGAATTGTTGCCACTTAATCTTAAATGCTCAGATGAAAAAAGTTTGCTTTTGAGTCGCACTTCAGAACACAGCTTCTCGTCGCCATGATGTTTTCTAGTTTTCACTGGCGTCTTGGAGCGCAGTAAGTTGGCGTATCGTATTCAAATAACTTGACAAGTTGACGTCATCTAGTCAGAGAAAAAGCTTCGGTCTTCTAACGATTCATATAAATGACTCAGAGTCAACTCTTACTTTTGAAAGACAATAACTTTATATATACGGTGCACTGTCATATTTCAAACTTTGCAGGATGTTTTTGTTCACTTAGATCTATGTTACACACTACATTAAAGGTACATTTCAAAAATCCATAATAGGTGCTTTTTAAACAAAGCTTTCCTTCCCACCACAAGTTTAACTCAGATTCATTTTTAATGTCACTGTGAGTTTCTTGTAAGAATATTACTTCAGAATCCTTAAGCCTCAGAAACTCAGAAAGTAATAGGCTACTCTTTTTCCTGCATCCCTCAGCCCATTCACATTTAAAGATCCTAATCTAAGAATCTGCATTGCAGGGGTAAGAGAGAAGAAAAACAAATGACAGAAAAACAAAACAAACCCATGTGCTTTATTTTTTCCATTTTGACAGTTTCACATGATCTTTTTGAGTTTTACGTACAGTTGTTAGAAACTTTTTCAGCCGAAATCTTTTTTGTTTTGAAATGACATCATATCCCACCGTTTTCTGAGCCATCGACACTGATTTTATAAATGTATTGACATCGGGGGAAAATTTTGCCACACCCACCTTCTTCCCTTTAGTTACATTCAGAAACTCATTCAATTCTTCGACAGAATAAACGTCATCTAAAGACTGACTGCAATCAATTTCCGAAAACTCCATCAGTTCCTCATCACTGTTTTCACTCTCCACAAGCGCTTTAAACTGTAACCCGCTAACACTCGGAAACTCATCACCATAAACACATTCCTTATCCATAACCGCAGTAACAACCTCACCAGCTCGCATAGATGAAGTAAACTCACTCACCTCTGATTTAGAGCTTGGGTCTATGACTCTTCTCGGGTGGAGAAACCGCCTGAGGATGGGTTCACCTGTCACAACTGAAGCCTCCGAATCCTTATCATTAACCCCATTTATCTTTTTTTTTTTTTCTGGAATCATTGTCTCCTTTACAGCTATAGGGTGTTTTTCATTAACTGGACTTTCGTTTTTTCGCTTTGATCCATTTGCTCGTCATTACTTCGTTCTTTTCGTTTTCTGATTGTTTCTTATGTGGGCACGTGAACTTCTTATGTCCCAAATCACCGCATTCAAAACAACGCAAACTATCTGTCGTTGCAAAAATCATATAGGAACTGTCTCCCTGTTGAATGCGAAACGATATATCCAGAGACTTCGAATGCTCATTTAAAAACATGTACACTTGTCTTCGAAACGACATCATGCTTTAAAGCTGCGTTTTTGCAGCCGAGCGGAACCATTTTAATGGATCCAGCAAAGCTAGTCAGAATATGAGTCTGGTACCGCTCCATTGAGCTTTGATTCGCTGGATTAAGTAATATGTTAGAAGAAGATGAGTGTAAACGATCTTTGCCAGTGTTGTAATTAAAGAATTTAAGGATACACAGAGTACTTACCAACACGATCATCATTTCTGAGAGAAATAGTGAAGGTGAATGCATACGAACAAGTTCTCCGTTTAGGATAATAGCAAATTCAACCCAAAGCGCCTTTGATGACGTGGATGATTACATTACTGTTGATCATCTGTCCATCAACGTCTAAAGCCCGCCCTGGCAATTTCATTGGTCCGAACAGTTTCTGTTGCCCGAGCAAAAAAAATTGTGGACGGGGCTAAATTCGGCTGGCATCCAGGCTATTTTAAACCCATTTTTGATAGAAAGCCCCGGCGTTCCCTCACCTGAGAGAGACGCCATGGCCTTTATCAAATAATTTAACCACACCAGTGTTTAAAATAACCACAAAACAGAATAACTTGAAAATAGAAATAAAACTAACATACAAACAAAAATTCTACCTTGAAAACCAATTCAAGCGTGCCGCTCTCACACCCACACTACACTTCCGCTCCCAGCATGCAATCCACACAGAGAGAGAGAGAGAGAGAGAGAGAGAGAGAGAGAGAGAGAGAGAGAGAGAATGAGAGAGAGAGAGAGAGAGAGAGAGAGAGAGAGAGAGAGAGAGAGAGAGAGAGAGAGAGAGAGAGAGAGAGAGAGAGAGAGAGAGAGAGAGAGAGAGAGGGAGAGAGAGAGAGAGAGAGAGAGAGAGAATGAGAGAGAGAGAGAGAGAATGAGAGAGAGGGAGAGAGATAGAGAGAGAGAGAGAGAGAGAGAGAGAGAGAGGGAGAGAGAGAGAGAGAGAGAGAGAGAGAGAGAGAGAGAGAGAGAGAGAGAGAGAGAGAGAGAGAGAGAAGAGAGAGAGAGAGAGAGAGAGAGAGAGAGAGAGAGAGAGAGAGAGAGAGAGAGAGAGAGAGAGAGAGAGAGAGAGAGTCTAAAACATTTGCATGTCAGGTGTTTAATGAGTGGCACCTGTGCTGGTCAGTTTAAAATAAAGTCTGTTTGAAAAGATAAGAAAAGTTTATTCTACTGGATTGTATAATTACTGTATGAAAAAAAAGCCTCTGTATTAAAGTTAAGGATCAGTTGATTAATTTAAATGTAAATTACTGAATACTGTCAGATGAAATTAAAATAAGATACAGTAAATGTATCATTGCATGCTTAACTGAAAGAAAAAAAAATATATATATATTCATAATATAGCACCACTAGCCTATATAAAATATATATTCATAATATTCCACCACATTCCACCATTTGAATTAATGTGAATAAAGTTCAAATTCTTACAAATACACATTTTCCAGATCGAAGTAAACTATAGGCCTACTAATAATATCTGCCTGAAATGGTTGTTGTAAGTGGTTGCTACTAGTCTGTTATTTATCCAATAAAATTGTACCAGTCATCCAGTGTCACCTTTTCCATACTGAAGGTTTCAAAATAGTAATAATTGCTTTACACTTGACATCCTATCATATTTTTCTTTTTCATGAACCTTAAAAGTTCAGTCAAAAAATTTGCATATCTTATGTTTTGTGTGACCTGTCATATAGTATTCTTGTCTCTAAAACACAGCACACAGCGATCCAGAGAGACTGGACATACACTCTTCAGGTGATAACTTTTATACAATTTTATCTTCAATAATATCAACATCGTCATTGTTTTTCCTGTGATGTTTTGGAGTTTGTTTAATGCTTTAGCTATTGAGTAAAATGAGACTGAGCCATAGCTGAATACTTTATACCCATACTGATTATATTGAGCCATAACTTAGATTAAACTATTTAAATGTAATATATTAATTACATGCAATCATATTATGAAGTAACTTAATAATGGTGTCATCTAGTTATAGGAGTTAAAACGTTGTAATTGTATTATTGTATACAGTGAATGTTTTTAAATGTTATGTTTATCACAGATCACAGTTCTAATATTATATTTAGTTTGTGAGCTGCTGAAATACGAAGACAAACACAGAGGAGATGAACTCCACCACAACTGAAACATCTACAAACTCCACAATTCATTCCATTGGTCTAATGGACTTTGTGGTAACCTGCGTACACAGCATGAACTTCCTTTTTGGTGTTCCTACAAACATCTATGTGATCTGGCTCATCATCACCGGAGCAGGAAGTGGAGTTGCATCAGCGTTTTTTAATCTCAATCTCTCTGTTTGTGAGATTTGTACCTGTCTGAATTGTTTGGTCTCTACACTGACGATTTACTTTTCAAGTCTCTCATTTTTAATGCTGTTTCTTTATGGGCTAATTCTCACTGGTCGTCCCCTGTTTCAGTGTCTGATGTGTGTTGAGCGTTACCTGGCTGTGGTTCATCCTGTAACCTTTCTGAAGCTCAAACCTCTCAGATATAGAGTGATCTGCTGCACTGCAGTCTGGATAATTATTCTTGGCTCTTGTTTCTATAGTTTATTTATTGGAATCTCACAAAACATACAGGTGAAAACGTGGTTCTTCTCATTGCAGTTCCTCCTCTTCTTCTCCATCCAGTTGTTTTGTCTTGTGGCTGTTCTCAGAGCTCTGAAGCAGTCAGGACCAGGAGAGAGAGGGAGAGAGAGAAAGGAAGAAAACCACAAGAAGAGAAGAGCGTTTTATCTCATTCTAATAACTACTGTGAGCATGACTTTTATATATGTTCCATATTCTATCACAGGATTCTATTTAATTCTTACACAACAGAATAATTCTGCATATTGGACCCCTGGTTTGGTATGTTATGTATTGGCTGGTTTCGTTCAGCCTGTTCTTTATCTTCACCGGACTGGAAAACTGCCTCTGTTCCTCATAAGACCTGCAATTGTGACATAAATGTTGTATTAGATACATTTAATTTAACAATGAATTAATGATTTGTTGAATACTACACTGTCAAGAAAACATAAAAGTTTAAAGCAACCAGCTGCAGAACATTGAGTTTTCTCAACTTATTTGAGTTATCTCAACTTTTTTCATGTTAACTAGTTGGATAAACTTTAAAAGCTGAATTTTTCATACAAAACATAAGTTGGATTTTTTACTGTGTACATTAAGTCATTTTAGTATTTTCTTTAGTTAGTAGAGCACATTCTATAGATACAATTGATTGCTACTATTTTGTATTTTTTTTGTAATTACTATTTTGTTTTTATTTGTTATATAAAACTGTTCATCAGTGATTTAGTGTCACCTTTTTTGAGGATTTCCACATAGATTGTTATAAAGTGTTTTTCCTTTCCTTGTTTTTGAACATTCAACAATACAAAATAAAAATGTCTATATCCTGCAGCCACATGCAAATATGTCCACTGTCCAATGAAAGGTCCATTTAAAATGTGTGTATGTGAGTAAAATACCTTTAAACGTGACAGGAACATTGTATATGCATTTGTAGATTATATTGCAAACAAATGATTATGATATACACTGTGATACTGTAATGGGAGATCCATGTTGAAAACAGTTGTGTACATTTTTTAATTTTAAATGTTTTGATGAATAGAAAGTAAAAAAAAACAGCATTTATCTGAAATAATAAGCTTAATGCATTTTTGTTGAATAAAATTTATTTCTTTAAAACAAATTCTTACTGACCCCGGAGTTTTGAACAACAGTGTAAAATGCTACAAAAGCTTTAGATGGTTGCTACTAGTCTGTCATTTATCTAACCAGTGACCCAGTCACCTTTTCCATACTGAAGGTTACAAAATAATAATAACCGCTTTATGCTTGAATCCTGTTCCTGTCATAACACATTGTTTTTCTTTGTCATAAACCATAAAAGTTTGGTCTAAATATTTGCATATCTTGTGTTTTATGTGACGTGTAGCAGATGGAATCAGTCATATAGTATTCTTGACTCTAAATGTCATGATTGATCACAGGAAGCAAATGCAAGTTAACACTCTTTAATGTACCACAAGCAGAGAATAAAGAACAGTCCAAGGAATAGCAGGTCTTAGCTGGCGCAGGGACTGAGGTGATCGGTGCTGGTGCGAGGTGGTGAAGAGATGTGAAGTGGTGTGAGTATAATCCAGGTCTCTGAACACGAACGAGAACACGAAGACACCCAAACAGGAACTGCAGACGAACACACTGGATCTTCGGTCAGGAACAGACGACACAACCACAACACAGGACAGCAAACAACGTTCTGACAAGGGAGATAAGAATGGCGTGAGTATATATGAGGTCAGTGAATGAGCAGCAGGTGGTGCGATGATGATTGGCAGCTGGATCCGCTGATGAGCCATGTGACCTACACACACACCACAGTCACAACACAGAGCACGCGACAAGAAAGAAACAGTGCATCTATGAACCGTGACACTAAAACACAGCACAGAGATTTATACACATCCAGAGAGACTGGACATACACTCTCCAGTTGATAAAACACCTTTTGATTCAGCTGTTTTAACCTCACTAATATCAACCAACAATGTAAATGTTTATCCAATAATGTTTTGGTATGTGTTTAATGCATATTGAGTAAAATTTAACACAAGTAACAACTTAAATAAACCAATTTAAAGTATATATATATATATATAAGCATGTCATATATATATGACATGCTTGTAAATTTAGGCTATAAGTACTGAATATATGCAACCATATTTTGAAGTCATTTAATAATGGTGTGGTCTGGTTATACAAGTTAGAATTAGGAACTTACAAAGTAATTGAATTGTTGATTACCTTACTAAGTCTGAATTAACTTGTTTATTTACAGTTGTCCATAAAAAATACAGTTGCAATATTATATTTTGTTTGTGAGCTGCTGAAATAAGAAGACAAAAGAAGGAGATGAATAACTCAACAGTGATCTTCACCACACCTGAAATATCTACAAAAGCCGCTCAGCCCATTGAGCTAATGGACATTCTGGAAATCTGTGCGTACTGCATCACTTTATATTTTGGTTTTCCAGTAAACTCCTATGTTATCTGGCTCATCATCACAGGAACACAAAGTGGAGTTGCATCAGAGTTCTTCATCCTCAATCTCTCTATTTGTGAGATTGGTACCTGTCTGAGCTATTTGGTCTCTATACTGACAATTTAATTTTCAAGTCTCTCATTTTCAATGCTGTTTCTACAAGGACTAATTCTCACCGGTTGTCCTCTGTTTCAGTGTCTGATGTGTGTTGAGCGTTACCTGGCGGTGGTTCATGCTGTAACCTTTCTGAAGCTCAAACCTCTCAGATATAGAGTGATCTGCTGCACTGCGGCCTGGATAATTATTCTTGGCTCCTGTTTCTATAGTTTATTTATTGCAATCTCACAAAACATTCAAGTGGAAACGTGGTTCTTCTCACTGCAGTTCCTCCTCTTCCTCTCCATCCAGTTGTTTTGTCTTGTGGCTGTTCTCAGAGCTCTGAAGCAGTCAGGACCAGGAGAGAGAGGGAGAGAGAGAAAGGAGGAAAACCACAAGAAGAGAAGAGCGTTTTATCTCATTCTAATAACTACTGTGAGCATGACTTTTGTATATGTCCCATATACCATCACAGGATTCTATATGATTCTAAGACAGAATAATTCTGCATATTGGACCCCAGGTTTGGTTTGTTATGTGTTGGCTGGTTTCGTTCAGCCTGTTCTTTATCTTCACGGGACTGGACAACTGCCTCTGTTCCTCATAAGACCTGCAATTGTGATATTTAACTAAATCCAATTACTTTACTTTCTAAATGTTTTATTAGATAATGATTATTTAAGAAATAATTAATGATTTGTTTATTTTAATACTAAATTTAGTCATTTTAGAATTTAGTATATTTTAGTTAGTAGAGCATGTTCTTTAGATTTAATTGATTGCTACTATTTTGTATTTATTTTTATTTTTTATTTCCTAAAACATAATCAGAATCAGGTTGAGTCACATTTTCCATTTTGAGGGTTTCCACAGAGATTGTTTTAAAATATTTTTCTTTCTCTTTTTTGAACACTCAACAATACAAAAAAAAAAAAAAATCTGTATCCTGCAGCCACATGCACATTTTTGGACTGTTCAATGAAATGTCCAATAAAAGTGCTAATATAAAAAAAATGATAACAATAAAAAAACAAACAAAAAAAACAAAACAGAAGGGCCTATGTATTCACTGACACTAAATATTTACATAGCAAACATTTACATATAGCAAAATATTCCACCTGTGAAAGCCTATAGATTTATAAAGTATTTTTTTATAAAGTATTTAGATTTATAAATATTTTTGACCGATTGATTATGTTTCAGCCTTTATTATAACAATATTTTACCAGCCTCATTATTGACGTTGAGAGTCCGCTGATAAATATCACGATCACATGATGTTGACCTGATAGAAAGGCATTATTATCTGAGATTTTGAGATGCATGAATTTAGGATTGGGAAAAAAAACAAAAACAATTATGTCCCATGCATGTTCAGTAGATGCTTTGTCTTAAAAATTAACTAGCTGTCCAAACCAATAAATTATTTACATTTTACAACAAACTTTCCCCCTCCTTTTTGTACCTTAAAAGTTCAGTCAAACAATTTGTATATCTTGTTTCATGTAATGTATATCAGATTAAATTTTTCTTGTCACAAACACAGCGCAGAAATGTATAAACATACAGAGAGACTGGATGTTCATTCATCAGGTGACTAAAAACGTTTTGATTTCTTGTTTTAACCTCAGTACTATCAACCGACAGTGCAATTGTTTTATCCGATAATGTGTTGCAATGCGTTTAATGCTTTTGCTAAAATTGGTAGAATTGGAATGAGATATTTTCTGAACAGAAGTAAATAGTTTTAAAGGAAATAAATGAAAGAAAATTATATGTTTAATAGTTTAAGGCTAAGCATAAATACTACATATTTGAAGTCTTTCTTTTTTAATTTATTTTTTATGATGAACTTTGTTAGCCTGGATGCCAGCCAAATTAAGCCCCACCCACAGCATTTTTGCTCGGGCAATTCGGTCTGGACTCGCTCCATAGAGGAATAATTATGCCCGAACAGAAACTGTTCGGACCAATGAAATTGTCAGGGCGGGCTTTAGACGATGATGGACAGATGATAAACAGTAACAGAATCATCCACGTCATCGAAGGCGCTTGGGTTGAATTTGCTCTTATCCTAAACGGAGAACTTGTTCGTATATGCATTCACCTTCACAATTTCTCTCAGAAATGATGATCATGTTGGTAAGTACTCTGTGTATCCTTAAATTCTTTTTTTTACAACAGTGGCAAAGATCGTTTACACTCATCTTTTTCTTCTAACGTTACTTAATCCAGTGTGCGTGCAGATAGGGTTGCCAAGTTTTTTTGCAATTGCTACTCTTAACTATAGCCCAAAACAATCGCAATACCTTTCGAGGTATTGCTATATTCCTGGGTCTATATTTCACATAATTGGGGTCACTTCAACCTGCGGACATGGAGAACAACCCACGGGAAAAACACGGATTTGGCAACACAGTGCAGTTGAGTTCTGTTGTCATTTGACAACTAACTTTACTCGTTGCTCCGTTGCTCTGATTGGTTGTAGGTCTATCCAATTGAGGTCTTTCCTGGTTCGGTTGAAACACGCCCATAATCAAAGCCCAATGGAGCGGTACCAGACTCATATTCTGACTAGAATTGAGTATGACCACGTCAGGCTAGAACTTTGTAACACAAAATAGTTGTATTATGGTGTATATTGGGTGAATGTAAATTTAAATGTGACATTTACCTTTTTGATTGAATAACTGATTCCTTCACAGTACTCTTTAATAAAGATGACAGTTGCACAGTTTGGGAGTTTGAACTGAGAAGATGAATAACTTAACCCTCTGGAGTCTGAGCTGTTTTGGGGCCCTTCAGAAGATTTTACATGCTCTGACATGTGCTTTCAAATGCTTATAAGCACATTAATGGCAAAAGGGTAAATACACTGTATTCAACACAAACTGGGCTACCATAACATGTGAGTAACATGTATGTACATGCTTGTATTTTTGAGAGAATAATGTTTATGCATGTTTTTTGAAAAAACTAAAACTGTAAGTCAAAACAAAAACACCTCAAAACATACAGTAGATGTGCATCCACAAGACTTCTGACTAATGGGTGATGTTGCCTAGAGTTTTTGCTTCAAACTGATGTGAGAATTATTGAGCCACATTATTCACATGAAGTTTTTACTTAAAACAAGCAACATTATCTGCCAATGGGGTAAGACAAATAATCTTATTTCTGTTTGGGACAGGAGCAAGAAACAAGATTTCAATGAAAAACAAGATTATTTTTCTTACCAGATAATCCAAGGTTATCCCAAAAAACAAAAACAAAAAAAATTACTCAAATATGTCAGAGATGCCTATTTTGTCCGTCATTAACAGCCGCACATGAGGCCGTAAATGCATTATGTTTTAATCAACATACAGGTTATAACGTTTCCTGCAGCAGACCAGTTTGGCCAACATCTCATGTTATTAAAGATGAAGTGCTACAAACAGGCTATTTAAGACCGTATTTGCTATGACTTGATGACAATTGCTACACTAAGACACTCTTCTCCACTCCTCAAACATAAAACATTAGCAAGATGTCCTGTTGAAATATATGAGATGTATAGTTTATTTAAACTGCAGCAGTAAAACATAAGTTAAAAATATTGTGACAGATGTAAAGTGGGAGGACAATTTATACATGCATTGGATGTGCATCCTCACTCATAGATTCTCTGAAAGCTTCCTAACACCTCGTTCCTCACCTCCTCGCAGTGCAATTAGTAAATTGATATGTCCTTCAACTTGGAGTAGTTTCTGGGTCACAGGCTGGAGGACAAAGGGACTGGAAATGAAGACGCGTCCACTTGAGTATCGAGAAACACCCCCTACTGTTACTCTTTCAGAAATAAGATTGTTGCTGTCATCTTTACAGTACAGAAGATAAGTGTCCGTTAGTTAAAGGTGTCATGAACTGGCTTTTTAAATTTTTTTAATTTTTTGAGGTCAACTAATGACGTTTGTGTGGTTTTTACATTAAAAAAAAAAAATCATAATGAATCAGTAATAGGCTATTTTCTACACTGGTTTTGAGGCTTTCTCCTGAACGATGGGTTTTGATGGGCGTGCCACACTGGAGACTTGGAAGTAAACGCCCACGGCTAGGATTGGATAATATTTGCATATTTAATGAGCTTCAGCTCCCCTGACATATCTATGCCCCTGTCAGTTCACATTAGGGAGGGATCGTTTTGAAAAGCGGCGACCGGAATGATTATCTCGATCACAGGGCTCGTAAACGTCTTTATCAAACAAACACAATGATCTATCTCTCGATTATCACGATTGATTGGAATAATATTTCTGTATTACTTGGCCCGCCCGATCGGTGGATATAAGCACAAATCGAGCACGCACACACACACACACGTCCTTCAAATGTCAAGTCAAGACACTTGGCCCATACATGTCCAAGTCTGACCCCGAATCACAATTAACCAACAAATAAGGGATTCTCTAGCCTGTAATAGCGTGCTAAAGGTATGTTTTGTTAGTACACATAATCAAAACGATCTATAACAATGCAATACTATTACATATACAAAAACACGTTTTACTCACGACTGTGTTCTTCCACAACCAGGAATAGCGCAATATCTTGCTGTCTCCTTCGGCATGTTTATTGCTGCTGGCTAGCGCAATCCGAACAGCTCCATGAGTCGGTGGGCGGGGCTACTGAATTACACGTGTTTATTATTCTGTAGTGGTGATGTTTTGCTACACGATGACATCAGGATGAAGCACTATGGTGTCTATAAAAGCTTTACTTTGACTAACAAGGAAGTTTTCAGCTCTGAAACGTACACGATATTCTTATATTTCCATGAGTCAGTTTAAATCTGTTCAGTTTAGTCAAATACTGTCTTGTTGAACCTTATATTTGTTTACCTTTCTATATTTGCATTTTATGCAGATGAAGTCATATATTCTGTGACAGATGTGAAGTCAGTCTACAAAACACAGCACGTAGATGTATACACATCCAGAGACTGGACACTCTACAGGTGATTAGCGTTTAACTCACATTTTCTATGTGTATGTAAATGCTGTTTTAATAGAATCTCAATATTTGTTTGTGTCGTTTTTACTTGGACAGAAAACCTACTTTTCAAAATGTACTTTCGTTGACTCATTTTCATTTTGATTCACTTATAGTCTAAATTAGTTCTAAAAGTGATAAGATTATGTTGAATTTGTCCTAAGCACTCTTCACGGTTGTGCTTAAAGGATCGCAGCCCGTTATTCTCTGTTCATTTAAAATGGGTCAGCTAAAGAGCATTTTAATGCTTTGTGATCCTCAGCATTTCATACAAGAATTTTAATCATGACATTACTTTTAACTTTTACTTTTAATGCAGGGGAGCTGAAACGGGGGACACAAAGGTCCAGTAAAATCCACGACGTTGTCCCGGATGATTTAGTCATTTTAAATGGTAAGTTTGTTTAAGTACAAAAAAATAAAAACTGCTCTTAGACTTGATGACAATTGGTCATCAGGGACGGATTATGACGTGACCATGTGGGGAGGGTTGGGCAGGGAGTGGGATAGTAAAAGAAGGAAGGTAATGTTTTGGGGGTATAGAGCCCCTGATTATTATTAATTGGCCAAACTTGATTAATGCTTACACTTTCACATGCTATCATTGTGTTCATTTTCTCATAATATGCATTGCACATCACCAACATTTTTCAATGATTCTCAAACTACTCAACAGATAAATCCATCTCTTTTCTTTGAGTCTACTCTGCTCTGAATGGCCAGACTGCCCAGTCTGTTACAATTGGTCTAGCGTGTACAGCGTGTGTTTCGGAAGCTAAAAGGCATTACCATAACTGAACAGCTCCATCTGGAGGCTTTCTAAAGCTCAGCAACTGTACACACTGTATAGACAGAAACAATGACATTGATTTTACCATATCAATTTGTGCACGAGTCTGATGAAAAAACATTGGAAGAACTATTTATTCAACCCAAGGACAACTTGAGCAAGACATTTCTCAGTAGACGCTTTTCCACTGTTGGGTCAGTGCAAGCCAGGGCTTTTAACGGACCAGGCTAATAGGCTCAGACCTGTAGCACTGAACCCAAAACCACACTGCGTTACCACCGCCTGGATAGAAGCTCTGCAGCGCTTCGCTAAAACCTGCCCGTAACACACCTCTCATTTACCGTTATTAAGAAAGAGGACACACGTACTTATTCAGTCGTGTCTGTTTCTGTTTATTCGTAGTCACAGGACAGTATGTTTACATCACATTTAGAAAGAATGATTATTTTAAACAAAAAAAATCCATCAGAAATACGACCTGAGGAGCATTAGCACTCTATCTCTCCAGTAACAGTCCCAATACAGTTATATTTTCAGTCAGAGAGACAGAGGAAGCTCCCGAAAACACAGTTTTTATCATTTATTTTATGACATGCAAAGCTAAATATGGATATCAGACAGTTCATAAAGAGAAATCACTGACAGATAAAATAAATACACGATAGCCTAACTTATTTATCAGATTTTTTTAAAGCAGTCGTATTTACCATGTTTACTATAGAAGCAGGAAAGTAGTACTCAAAGTAGTAACAATGACAATCTGAATTAATAGACACAGTTTTACTTTTAGGTAATAGTGGCTTAGCATTAAGCGATGCAACGCAGTGAGATTCGAGATACAAACTACTCGTATCAGTTCAGAGTCGATTCTTTTTTTGGGGAGGAGACAACAATAACATTATTTATCGTGTACTTCCAACCTCACATCTTTGCAGAACGTTTACATTCACAAACCACTATAATACATACTGCATGAAAGGGAATATTCGTAAAACCAAATGAAAGTAGGACATACCAGTTGCTGCTAAAAGCTGGGAAATTTGTCAGTAGGTTTTCATGTTTAGTTGAAGCAGAGTTAAACTTTTTTTAGACAAAATAGACATTTGCTAAAACACTCTGAGAATTTGAGTAAAAGTAAGAATTAGATGAAGGAAACCTTTTTGGGCAGTTCTGGACCAAACAGGTAAAATTTAATCCTATTAAGTTGCATTTGATCAGCTTTTGGTACTATTTGGTTGAGACAAATTTTCAATAGAAGATCACAAAAAAAGTATAGGTCTAATTTGAAACTGTCTCCCAGATCATGGCCCTGCATCCCCATATAATAATCAACATATATTCTCCTCAACTTGTCGGCCTTGAACCAAATGGTTAATTTTACATAACACTCTTTCTTTTTGCCCCTATAGATCTTGCAATATTAAACATTTGTTTGGTGATCTTCTGCACAGAGAAGACAGACAGAGAGATGAATAACTTCACAGTGAACACATCTGCTGTTTCTACAATCTCCATACCTCAGTCCAGTGAGCTACTGGACAATGTGAAGCTGGGTGTACACAGCATAAATTTCCTGTTTGGTCTTCCTAAACAGTCTTATGTTATATGGCTCATCGTCACTGGAACAGGAAGTGGAGTTTCATCAGGATTCTTCAACCTCAATCTCTCTGTTTGTGAGATTGTTAAATGTATAAACTCTTTGTTATCTGTACTTTCTTATTTTCCTTGGTTTTCAAGTCTAACAATCTTAACATATTTTTTATGTTGCTCGTTTTAATTTGCCATCACTGGTCGTCCTCTGTTTCAGTGTCTGATGTGTGTTGAGCGTTACCTGGCAGTGGTTTATCTTGTAACCTTTCTGAAATACAAACCTGATCTGCTGCACTGCGGCCTGGATAATCACTCTTGGATACTGTGTGTGCTGCATGTTTACTTTAGCTTTACTTAACTTTTATATTTATGCATACATTAACTTGATTCAGTTCCTCCTCTTCTTCTGCATCCAGATGTTTTGTCTTGTGGCTGTTCTCAGAGCTCTGAATCAGTCAGGACCAGGTAGGGAATCAGGCTTTGGGATGCAGCAGCAGAAAAAGGTTATTCTTCCAAAATGAATCAACTTAAAAAATAAATAATGTATCTCACTGCCAGTCTAGAACCAGCAAATCTTTGATAGGGAGTCAGGATTTGGACATATGATGCTACTGGAGAACCGACTTATGCTGCTTTAATAAAACTAGTCTTATGGAGTGGCGGTACATCCTGAGTAGCTTATTGTTCTCCTCAGAATGAGCTACCACCTATTGCATTGCATTGCTCCCTATTGGCCTCACTAAAGCATCTTTCCAGTAAAAAATGGGATTTTTGCCAAAAATCTCACCCTTTCATGTCACATTCTGGCTAGACCTGTTTTACCTTGGTAGGGAGTCAGGCTTTGGTCATGGGATGCAGCAGCAGAAAAGGTTAATCTTCCAAAATCAATCAACTTAAAAAATAAATAAATAAATAAAAATCCCTTATATCTCACTGCCAGTCTAGAACCAGCAAAGCTTTGATAGGGAGTCAGGATTTGGCCATAAGATACTACAGGAGAACTGATTTGTGCTGCTTTAATAAAACCGGTATTATGGAGTAGCAGTACATCCTGGGTAGCTTATTATTCTCCTCAGAATGAGCTACCACCTATTGCATTGCAGCAGCAAAAAAAGGTTACTCTTCCAAAATCAATCAACTTTAAAAAATAAAAACAAATCCCTTGTATCTCATTGCCAGGCTAGAACGGGCAAAGTTTTTATAGGAGGTCAGGATTTGGCTATATGATACTACAGGAGAACCGACTTGTGCTGCTTGAATAAAACCGGTCTTATGGAGGGGCAGTACATCCTGGGTAGCTTATTATTCTCCTCAGAATGAGCTACCACCTATTGCATTGCATTTCTCCCTATTGGCCTCACTAAAGCATTTTTCAAATAAAAATGGGGATTTTGCAAAAAATCTCACCTATTCATGTCACATTCTGGCTAGACCTGCTTTACTTTGGTAGGGAGTCAGGCTTTGGCCATGGGATGCTGCAGCAAAAAGGTTACTCTTCCAAAAACAATCAACTTTAAAAATAAAAACAAATCCCTTGTATCTCACTGCCAGGATAGAACCAGCAACGTTTTTGATAGGGAGTCAGGATTTGGCCATACGATACTAAAGGAGAACTGACTTGTGTTGCGTTAATAAAACGGGTTTTATAGAGTGGCAGTACGTCCTGAGTAGCTCATAATTTCCCTCAGAATGAGCTACCACCTATTGCATTGCATTTCTCCCTATTGGCCTCACTAAAGCATCTTTCCAATAAAAATTGTTTTTTTCTAAAAATCTCACCCTTTCATGACACATTCTGGCTAGACCTGCTTTACTTTGGTAGGGAGTCAGGCTTTGGCCATGGGATGCTGCAGCAGAAAAGGTTAATCTTCCAAAATATATCAACTTTAAAATAAAAACAAATCCCTCATATCTCATTGCCAGGCTAGAACCAGCAAACCTTTGATGAGAAGTCAGGATTTGGCCTTATGATACTACAGGAGAACTGACTTGTGTTGCTTTAATAAAATGGGTCTCATTGAGTGGTAGTACATCCTGAGTAGCTCATAATTCCCCACAGAATGAGCTACCACTTATTGCATTGCATTTCTCCCTATTGGCCTCACTAAAGCATCTTTCCAATAAAAATGGGGATTTTGCCAAAAATCTCACCCTTTCATGACACATTCTGGCTAGACCTGCTTTACCTTGGTAGGGAGTCAGGCTTTGGCCATGGGATGCTGCAACAGAAAAAGGTTAATCTTCCAAAATCAATCAACTAAAAAAAAAAAGAAAAAAATCCCTTTTATCTTGTTGCCAGGCTAGAACCAGCAAAGCTTTGATAGGGAGTTAGGATTTGGCCGTATGATACTACAGGAGAACTGATTAGTGTTGCTTTAATAAAATGGGTCTCATTGAGTGGCATTACATCCTGAGTAGCTCATAATTCCCCACAGAATGAGCTACCACCTATTGCATTGCATTTCTCCCTATTGGCCTCACTAAAGCATCTTTCCAATAAAAATTGGGTTTTTGCCAAAAATCTCACCCTTTCATGACACAATCTGGCTAGACCTGCTTTACTTTGGTAGGGAGTCAGGCTTTGGCCATGGGATGCAGCAGCAGAAAAAGGTTAATCTTCCAAAATCAATCAACTTAAAAAAATAAAAACAAACACCTTGTATCTCATTGCCAGGCTAGAACCAGCAAACATTTGATAGGAAGTCAGGATTTGGCCATATGATACTACAGGAGAACTGACTTGTGTTGCTTTAATAAAATGGGTCTTATAGAGTAGCAGTACATCCTGAGTAGCTCATAATTTCCCTCAGAATGAGCTACCACTTATTGCATTGCATTTCTCCCTATTGGCCTCACTAAAGCATCTTTCCAATAAAAATGTTTTTTTGCCAAAAATCTCACCCTTTCATGACACATTCTGGCTAGACCTGCTTTACTGTGGTAGGGAGTCAGGCTTTGGCCATGGGATGCTGCAGCAGAAAAAGGTTAATCTTCCAAAATCAATCAACTTAAAAAAAAAAAAAGAAAAAAATTCCCTTTTATCTCGTTGCCAGGCTAGAACCAGCAAAGCTTTGATAGGGAGTTAGGATTTGGCCGTATGATACTACAGGAGAACTGATTTGTGTTGCTTTAATAAAATGGGTCTCATTGAGTGGCAGTACATCCTGAGTAGCTCATAATTCCCCACAGAATGAGCTACCACCTATTGCATTGCATTTCTCCCTATTGGCCTCACTAAAGCATCTTTCCAATAAAAATGGGGATTTTGCCAAAAATCTCACCCTTTCATGACACATTCTGGCTAGACCTGCTTTACTTTGGTAGGGAGTCAGGCTTTGGCCATGGGATGCTGCAGCAGAAAAAGGTTACTCTTCCAAAATCAATCAACTTAAAAAAAAAGAAAAAAATTCCCTTTTATCTTGTTGCCAGGCTAGAACCAGCAAAGCTTTGAGAGGAGTTAGGATTTGGCCATATGATACTACAGGAGAACTGATATGTGTTGCTTTAATAAAATGGGTCTCATTGAGTGGCATTACATCCTGAGTAGCTCATAATTCCCACAGAATGAGCTACCACCTTATGCATTTCTCCCTATTGGCCTCACTAAAGCATCTTTCCAATAAAAATGGGGATTTTGCCAAAAATCTCACCCTTTCATGACACATTCTGGCTAGACCTGCTTTACTTTGGTAGGGAGTCAGGCTTTGGCCATGGGATGCTGAAGCAGAAAAGGTTAATCTTCCAAAATCAATCATTTTAAAAAAAAAAAAAAAAAATTCCCTTTATCTCATTGTCAGTCTAGAACCAGCAAAGCTTTGATAGGGAGTGAGGATTTGGCCATATGATACTACAGGAGAACTGACTTGTGTTGCTTTAATAAAATGGGTCTTATAGAGTAGCAGTACATCCTGAGTAGCTCATAATTTCCCTCAGAATGAGCTACCACTTATTGCATTGCATTTCTCCCTATTGGCCTCACTAAAGCATCTTTCCAATAAAAATGGGTTTTTTGCCAAAAATCTCACCCTTTCATGACACATTCTGGCTAGACCTGCTTTACTGTGGTAGGGAGTCAGGCTTTGGCCATGGGATGCTGCAGCAGAAAAAGGTTAATCTTCCAAAATCAATCAACTTAAAAAAAAAAAAAAAAAAAAATCCCTTTTATCTTGTTGCCAGGCTAGAACCAGCAAAGCTTTGATAGGGAGTTAGGATTTGGCCGTATGATACTACAGGAGAACTGATTTGTGTTGCTTTAATAAAATGGGTCTCATTGAGTGGCATTACATCCTGAGTAGCTCATAATTCTCCACAGAATGAGCTACCACCTATTGCATTGCATTTCTCCCTATTGGCCTCACTAAAGCATTTTTCCAATAAAAATGGGGATTTTGCCAAAAATCTCAACCTTTCATGACACATTCTGGCTAGACCTGCTTTACTTTGGTAGGGAGTCAGGCTTTGGCCATGGGATGCAGCAGCAGAAAAAGGTTACTCTTCCAAAATCAATCAACTTTAAAAAATAAAAACAAATCCCATGTATCTCACTGCCAGGCTAGAAGCAGCAAAGTTTTGATAGGGGATCAGGATTTGGCCATATGATACTACAGTAGAACTTACTTGTGCTGCTTTAATAAAACAGGTCTTACAGAGGGGCAGTACATCCTGAGGTGCTCATAATTTCCTCAGAATGAGCTACCACCTATTGCATTTCTCCCTATTGGCCTCACAAAAGCATCTTTCCAATAAAAATTGGGTTTTGCCAAAAATCTCACCCTTTCATGACACATTCTGGCTAGACCTGCTTTACTGTGGTAGGGAGTCAGGCTTTGGCCATGGGATGCTGCAGCATAAAAAGGTTACTCTTCCAAAATCAATCAACTTTAAAAAAAAAAGAAAAAAATATTCCCTTTTATCTCGTTTGCCAGGCTAGAACCAGCAAAGCTTTGATAGGAGTTAGGATTTGGCCGTATGATACTACAGGAGAACTGATTTGTGTTGCTTTAATAAAATGGGTCTCATTGAGTGGCAGTACATCCTGAGTAGCTCATAATTCCCCACAGAATGAGCTACCACCTATTGCATTGCATTTCTCCTATTGGCCTCACTAAAGCATCTTTCCAATAAAAATGGGGATTTTGCCAAATATCTCACCCTTTCATGACACATTCTGGCTAGACCTGCTTTACTTTGGTAGGGAGTCAGGCTTTGGCCATGGGATGCTGCAGCAGAAAAAGGTTACTCTTCCAAAATCAATCAACTTAAAAAAAAAAAAAGAAAAAAAAATCCCTTTTATCTCATTGCCAGGCTATAACCAGCAAAGCTTTGAGAGGAGTTAGGATTTGGCCATATGATACTACAGGAGAACTGATATGTGTTGCTTTAATAAAATGGGTCTCATTGAGTGGCATTACATCCTGAGTAGCTCATAAGTCCCCACAGAATGAGCTACCACCCATTGCATTTCTCCTATTGGCCTCACTAAAGCATCTTTCCAATAAAAATGGGGATTTTGCCAAAAATCTCACCCTTTCATGACACATTCTGGCTAGACCTGCTTTACTTTGGTAGGGAGTCAGGCTTTGGCCATGGGATGCTGCAGCAGAAAAGGTTAATCTTCCAAAATCAATCATCTTAAAAAAATAATAAAATAAAAATTCCTTTTATCTCATTATCAGTCTAGAACCAGCAAAGCTTTGATAGGAGTTAGGATTTGGCCGTATGATACTACAGGAGAACTGATTTGTGTTGCTTTAATAAAATGGGTCTCATTGAGTGGCAGTACATCCTGAGTAGCTCATAATTCCCTCAGAATGAGCTACCACTTATTGCATTGCATTTCTCCTATTTACCTCACTAAAGCATCTTTCCAATAAAAATGGGGATTTTGCCAAAAATCTCACCCTTTCATGACACATTCTGGCTAGACCTGCTTTACCTTGGTAGGGAGTCAGGCTTTGGCCATGGGATGCTGCAGCAGAAAAAGGTTAATCTTCCAAAATCAATCAACTTAAAAAAAAAAAGAAAAAAATTCCCTTTTATCTTGTTGCCAGGCTAGAACCAGCAAAGCTTTGATAGGGAGTTAGGATTTGGCCATATGATACTACAGGAGAACTGATTTGTGTTGCTTTAATAAAATGGGTCTCATTGAGTGGCATTACATCCTGAGTAGCTCATAATTCCCCACAGAATGAGCTACCACCTATTGCATTGCATTTCTCCCTATTGGCCTCACTAAAGCATCTTTCCAATAAAAATGGGGATTTTGCCAAAAATCTCACCCTTTCATGACACATTCTGGCTAGACCTGCTTTACCTTGGTAGGGAGTCAGGCTTTGGCCATGGGATGCTGCAGCAGAAAAAGGTTAATCTTCCAAAATCAATCAACTTAAAAAAAATAAATAAAAAAAAATTCCCTTTTATCTCATTGCCAGTCTAGAACCAGCAAAGCTTTGATAGGGAGTTAGGATTTGGCCGTATGATACTACAGGAGAACTGATTTGTGTTGCTTTAATAAAATGGGTCTCATTGAGTGGCAGTACATCCTGAGTAGCTCATAATTCCCCACAGAATGAGCTACCACTTATTGCATTGCATTTCTCCCTATTGGCCTCACTAAAGCATCTTTCCAATAAAAATGGGGATTTTGCCAAAAATCTCACCCTTTCATGACACATTCTGGCTAGACCTGCTTTACCTTGGTAGGGAGTCAGGCTTTGGCCATGGGATGCTGCAACAGAAAAAGGTTAATCTTCCAAAATCAATCAACTAAAAAAAAAAAGAAAAAAATTCCCTTTTATCTTGTTGCCAGGCTAGAACCAGCAAAGCTTTGATGGGGAGTTAGGATTTGGCCGTATGATACTACAGGAGAACTGATTTGTGTTGCTTTAATAAAATGGGTCTCATTGAGTGGCATTACATCCTGAGTAGCTCATAATTCTCCACAGAATGAGCTACCACCTATTGCATTGCATTTCTCCCTATTGGCCTCACTAAAGCATCTTTCCAATAAAAATGGGGATTTTGCCAAAAATCTCACCCTTTCATGACACATTCTGGCTAGACCTGCTTTACTTTGGTAGGGAGTCAGGCTTTGGCCATGGGATGCTGCAGCAGAAAAAGGTTAATCTTCCAAAATCAATCAACTTAAAAAAAAAAAAAAAAAAAAATCCCTTTTATCTCATTGCCAGTCTAGAACCAGCAAAGCTTTGATAGGGAGTTAGGATTTGGCCATATGATACTACAGGAGAACTGATTTGTGTTGCTTTAATAAAATGGGTCTCATTGAGTGGCAGTACATCCTGAGTAGCTCATAATTCCCCACAGAATGAGCTACCACTTATTGCATTGCATTTCTCCCTATTGGCCTCACTAAAGCATCTTTCCAATAAAAATGGGGATTTTGCCAAAAATCTCACCCTTTCATGACACATTCTGGCTAGACCTGCTTTACTTTGGTAGGGAGTCAGGCTTTGGCCATGGGATGCTGCAACAGAAAAAGGTTAATCTTCCAAAATCAATCAACTTAAAAAAAGAAAAAAAAATTCCCTTGTATCTCGTTGCCAGGCTAGAACCAGCAAAGCTTTGATAGGGAGTTAGGATTTGGCCGTATGATACTACAGGAGAACTGATTTGTGCTGCTTTAATAAAATGGGTCTCATTGAGTGGCATTACATCCTGAGTAGCTCATAATTCACCACAGAATGAGCTACCACCTATTGCATTGCATTTCTCCCTATTGGCCTTACTAAAGCATCTTTCCAATAAAAATGGGGATTTTGCCAAAAATCTCACCCTTTCATGACACATTCTGGCTAGACCTGCTTTACTTTGGTAGGGAGTCAGGCTTTGGCCATGGGATGCTGCAGCAGAAAAGGTTAATCTTCCAAAATCAATCATCTTAAAAAAATAATAATAAAATAAAAATTCCTTTTATCTCATTAGCAGGCTAGAACCAGCAAAGCTTTGATAGGGAGTTAGGATTTGGCCGTATGATACTACAGGAGAACTGATTTGTGTTGCTTTAATAAAATGGGTCTCATTGAGTGGCATTACATCCTGAGTAGCTCATAATTCCCCACAGAATGAGCTACCACCTATTGCATTGCATTTCTCCCTATTGGCCTCACTAAAGCATCTTTCCAATAAAAATGGGGATTTTGCCAAAAATCTCACCCTTTCATGACACATTCTGGCTAGACCTGCTTTACTTTGGTAGGGAGTCAGGCTTTGGCCATGGGATGCTGCAGCAGAAAAAGGTTACTCTTCCAAAATCAATCAACTTAAAAAAAAATAAAAAAAAATTCCCTTTTATCTCATTGCCAGGCTAGAACCAGCAAAGCTTTGATAGGGAGTTAGGATTTGGCCGTATGATACTACAGGAGAACTGATTTGTGTTGCTTTAATAAAATGGGTCTCATTGAGTGGCAGTACCTCCTGGGTAGCTTATTATTCTCCTCAGAATTAGCTACCACCTATTGCATTGCATTTCTCTCTGTTGGCCTCACTAAAGCATTTTTCCAATAAAAATGGGGTTTTGCCAAAAATCTCACCCTTTCATGACACAATCTGGCTAGACCTGCTTTACTTTGGTAGGGAGTCAGGCTTTGGCCATGGGATGCAGCAGCAGAAAAAGGTTAATCTTCCAAAATCAATCAACTTAAAAATAAAAACAAACACCTTGTATCTCATTGCCAGGCTAGAACCAGCAAACATTTGATAGGAAGTCAGGATTTGGCCATATGATACTACAGGAGAACTGACTTGTGTTGCTTTAATAAAACGGGTCTCATTGAGTGGCAGTACATCCTGAGTAGCTCATAATTTCCCTCAGAATGAGCTACCACCTATTGCATTGCATTTCTCCCTATTGGCCTCACTAAAGCATCTTTCCAATAAAAATGGGGATTTTGCCAAAAATCTCACCCTTTCATGACACATTCTGGCTAGACCTGCTTTACTTTGGTAGGGAGTCAGGCTTTGGCCATGGGATGCTGCAGCAGAAAAAGGTTAATCTTCCAAAATCAATCAACTTAAAAAAAAAAAAAAAATCCCTTTTATCTCGTTGCCAGGCTAGAACCAGCAAAGCTTTGATAGGGAGTTAGGATTTGGCCGTATGATACTACAGGAGAACTGATTTGTGTTGCTTTAATAAAATGGGTCTCATTGAGTGGCATTACATCCTGAGTAGCTCATAATTCCCACAGAATGAGCTACCACCTATTGCATTGCATTTCTCCTATTGGCCTCACTAAAGCATCTTTCCAATAAAAATGGGGATTTTGCCAAAAATCTCACCCTTTCATGACACATTCTGGCTAGACCTGCTTTACTTTGGTAGGGAGTCAGGCTTTGGCCATGGGATGCTGCAGCAGAAAAAGGTTAATCTTCCAAAATCAATCAACTTAAAAAAAAAAAAAAAAATCCCTTTTATCTCATTGCCAGGCTAGAACCAGCAAAGCTTTGATAGGGAGTTAGGATTTGGCCGTATGATACTACAGGAGAACTGATTTGTGTTGCTTTAATAAAATGGGTCTCATTGAGTGGCATTACATCCTGAGTAGCTCATAATTCCCCACAGAATGAGCTACCACCTATTGCATTGCATTTCTCCCTATTGGCCTCACTAAAGCATCTTTCCAATAAAAATGGGGATTTTGCCAAAAATCTCACCCTTTCATGACACATTCTGGCTAGACCTGCTTTACTTTGGTAGGGAGTCAGGCTTTGGCCATGGGATGCTGCAGCAGAAAAAGGTTAATCTTCCAAAATCAATCAACTTAAAAAAAAAAAAAAAAAAAAAAAATTCCCTTTTATCTCATTGCCAGGCTAGAACCAGCAAAGCTTTGATAGGGAGTTAGGATTTGGCCATATGATACTACAGGAGAACTGATTTGTGTTGCTTTAATAAAATGGGTCTCATTGAGTGGCATTACATCCTGAGTAGCTCATAATTCACCACAGAATGAGCTACCACCTATTGCATTGCATTTCTCCCTATTGGCCTTACTAAAGCATCTTTCCAATAAAAATGGGGATTTTGCCAAAAATCTCACCCTTTCATGACACATTCTGGCTAGACCTGCTTTACTTTGGTAGGGAGTCAGGCTTTGGCCATGGGATGCTGCAGCAGAAAAAGGTTAATCTTCCAAAATCAATCATCTTAAAAAAATAATAATAAAATAAAAATTCCCTTTTAACTCATTATCAGTCTAGAACCAGCAAAGCTTTGATAGGAGTTAGGATTTGGCCGTATGATACTACAGGAGAACTGATTTGTGTTGCTTTAATAAAATGGGTCTCATTGAGTGGCATTACATCCTGAGTAGCTCATAATTCCCCACAGAATGAGCTACCACCTATTGCATTGCATTTCTCCCTATTGGCCTCACTAAAGCATCTTTCCAATAAAAATGGGGATTTTGCCAAAAATCTCACCCTTTCATGACACATTCTGGCTAGACCTGCTTTGTTTTGGTAGGAGTCAGGCTTTGGCCATGGGATGCTGCAGCAGAAAAAGGTTACTCTTCCAAAATCAATCAACTTAAAAAAAAAAAAAAAAATTCCCTTTTATCTCGCAGGCTAGAACCAGCAAAGCTTTGATAGGGAGTTAGGATTTGGCCGTATGATACTACAGGAGAACTGATTTGTGTTGCTTTAATAAAATGGGTCTCATTGAGTGGCAGTACCTCCTGGGTAGCTTATTATTCTCCTCAGAATTAGCTACCACCTATTGCATTGCATTTCTCCCTATTGGCCTCACTAAAGCATCTTTCCAATAAAAATGGGGTTTTGCCAAAAATCTCACCCTTTCATGACACAATCTGGCTAGACCTGCTTTACTTTGGTAGGGAGTCAGGCTTTGGCCATGGGATGCAGCAGCAGAAAAAGGTTAATCTTCCAAAATCAATCAACTTTAAAAAATAAAAACAAACACCTTGTATCTCATTGCCAGGCTAGAACCAGCAAACATTTGATAGGAAGTCAGGATTTGGCCATATGATACTACAGGAGAACTGACTTGTGTTGCTTTAATAAAACGGGTCTCATTGAGTGGCAGTACATCCTGAGTAGCTCATAATTTCCCTCAGAATGAGCTACCACCTATTGCATTGCATTTCTCCCTATTGGCCTCACTAAAGCATCTTTCCAATAAAAATGGGGATTTTGCCAAAAATCTCACCCTTTCATGACACATTCTGGCTAGACCTGCTTTACTGTGGTAGGGAGTCAGGCTTTGGCCATGGGATGCTGCAGCAGAAAAGGTTAATCTTCCAAAATCAATCAACTTAAAAAAAAAGAAAAAATCCTTTTATCTCGTTGCCAGGCTAGAACCAGCAACGCTTTGATAGGGAGTTAGGATTTGGCCGTATGATACTACAGGAGAACTGATTTGTGTTGCTTTAATAAAATGGGTCTCATTGAGTGGCAGTACATCCTGAGTAGCTCATAATTCCCCACAGAATGAGCTACCACCTATTGCATTGCATTTCTCCCTATTGGCCTCACTAAAGCATCTTTCCAATAAAAATGGGGATTTTGCCAAAAATCTCACCCTTTCATGACACATTCTGGCTAGACCTGCTTTACTTTGGTAGGAGTCAGGCTTTGGCCATGGGATGCTGCAGCAGAAAAGGTTAATCTTCCAAAATCAATCAACTTAAAAAAAAAAAAAAATCCCTTTTATCTCATTGCCAGGCTAGAACCAGCAAAGCTTTGATAGGGAGTTAGGATTTGGCCGTATGATACTACAGGAGAACTGATTTGTGTTGCTTTAATAAAATGGGTCTCATTGAGTGGCAGTACATCCTGAGTAGCTCATAATTCCCCACAGAATGAGCTACCACCTATTGCATTGCATTTCTCCCTATTGGCCTCACTAAAGCATCTTTCCAATAAAAATGGGGATTTTGCCAAAAATCTCACCCTTTCATGACACATTCTGGCTAGACCTGCTTTACTTTGGTAGGGAGTCAGGCTTTGGCCATGGGATGCTGCAGCAGAAAAAGGTTACTCTTCCAAAATCAATCAACTTAAAAAAAAAAAAGAAAAAAAAAATTCCTTTTATCTTGTTGCCAGGCTAGAACCAGCAAAGCTTTGATAGGGAGTTAGGATTTGGCCATATGATACTACAGGAGAACTGATTTGTGTTGCTTTAATAAAATGGGTCTCATTGAGTGGCAGTACATCCTGAGTAGCTCATAATTCCCCACAGAATGAGCTACCACCTATTGCATTGCATTTCTCCCTATTGGCCTCACTAAAGCATCTTTCCAATAAAAATGGGGATTTTGCCAAAAATCTCACCCTTTCATGACACATTCTGGCTAGACCTGCTTTACTTTGGTAGGGAGTCAGGCTTTGGCCATGGGATGCAGCAGCAGAAAAAGGTTAATCTTCCAAAATCAATCAACTTTAAAAAATAAAAACAAATCCCATGTATCTCACTGCCAGGCTAGAAGCAGCAAAGTTTTGATAGGGAGTCAGGATTTGGCCATATGATACTACAGGAGAACTTACTTGTGCTGCTTTAATAAAACAGGTCTTACAGAGGGGCAGTACATCCTGAGGTGCTCATAATTTCCCTCAGAATGAGCTACCACCTATTGCATTGCATTTCTCCCTATTGGCCTCACTAAAGCATCTTTCCAATAAAAATGGGGATTTTGCCAAAAATCTCACCCTTTCATGACACATTCTGGCTAGACCTGCTTTACTTTGGTAGGGAGTCAGGCTTTGGCCATGGGATGCTGCAGCAGAAAAAGGTTACTCTTCCAAAATCAATCAACTTAAAAAAATAAAAAAAATTCCCTTTTATCTCATTGCCAGGCTAGAACCAGCAAAGCTTTGATAGGGAGTTAGGATTTGGCCGTATGATACTACAGGAGAACTGATTTGTGTTGCTTTAATAAAATGGGTCTCATTGAGTGGTAGTACATCCTGAGTAGCTCATAATTCCCCACAGAATGAGCTACCACCTATTGCATTGCATTTCTCCCTATTGGCCTCACTAAAGCATCTTTCCAATAAAAATGGGGATTTTGCCAAAAATCTCACCCTTTCATGACACATTCTGGCTAGACCTGCTTTACTTTGGTAGGGAGTCAGGCTTTGGCCATGGGATGCTGCAGCAGAAAAAGGTTACTCTTCCAAAATCAATCAACTTTAAAAAATAAAAACAAATCCCATGTATCTCATTGCCAGGCTAGAAGCAGCAAAGTTTTGATAGGGAGTCAGGATTTGGCCATATGATACTACAGGAGAACTTACTTGTGCTGCTTTAATAAAACAGGTCTTACAGAGGGGCAGTACATCCTGAGGTGCTCATAATTTCCCTCAGAATGAGCTACCACCTATTGCATTGCATTTCTCCCTATTGGCCTCACTAAAGCATCTTTCCAATAAAAATGGGGATTTTGCCAAAAATCTCACCCTTTCATGACACATTCTGGCTAGACCTGCTTTAATTTGGTAGGGAGTCAGGCATTGCCATGGGATGCTGCAGCAGAAAAAGGTTAATCTTCCAAAATCAATCAACTTTAAAAAATAAAAACAAACACCTTGTATCTCATTGCCAGGCTAGAACCAGCAAACATTTGATTGGAAGTCAGGATTTGGCCATATGATACTACAGGAGAACTGATTTATGTTGCTTTAATAAAACGGGTCTTATAGAGTGGCAGTACCTCCTGGGTAGCTTATTGTTCTCCTCAGAATGAGCTACCACCTATTGCATTGCATTTCTCCCTATTGGCCTCACTAAAGCATCTTTCCAATAAAAATGGGGATTTTGCCAAAAATCTCACCCTTTAATGACACAATCTGGCTAGACATGTTTTACTTTGGTAGGAAGTCAGGCTTTGGCCATGGGATGCTGCAGCAGAAAAAGGTTAATCTCCTAAAATCAATCAACTTAAAAAAATAAAAAAATTCCCTTGTATCTCATTGCCAGGCTAGAACCAGCAAACCTTTGATAAGAAGTCAGGATTTGGCCTTATGATACTACAGGAGAACTGACTTGTGCTGCTTTAAAAACGGTCTAATGGAGTGGCAGTACATCCTGGGTAGCTTATTGTTCTCCTCAGAATGAGCTACCACCTATTGCATTGCATTTCTCCCTGTTGGCCTCACTAAAGCATTTTTCCAATAAAAATGGGGATTTTGCCAAAAATCTCACCCTTTCATGACACATTCTGGCTAGACCTGCTTTAATTTGGTAGGGACTCCGGCTTTGGCCATGGGATGCTGCAGCAGAAAAAGGTTACTCTTCCAAAATCAATCAACTTTGCATTGAAGTACATCCTGAGTAGCTCATAATTCCCCACAGAATGAGCTACCACCTATTGCATTGCATTTCTCCCTATTGGCCTCACTAAAGCATCTTTCCAATAAAAATGGGGATTTTGCCAAAAATCTCACCCTTTCATGACACATTCTGGCTAGACCTGCTTTAATTTGGTAGGGAGTCAGGCTTTGGCCATAGGATGCTGCAGCAGAAAAAGGTTACTCTTCCAATATCAATCAACTTAAAAAAAAAAAAAAAAAAAAAAAAAAAATCCTTTTTATCTCATTGCCAGGCTAGAACCAGCAAAGCTTTGATAGGGAGTCAGGATTTGGCCGTATGATACTCATTGAGTGGCAGTACATCCTGAGAAGCTCATATTTCCCCACAGAAAGAGCTACCACCTATTGCATTGCATTTCTTCCTATTGGCCTCACTAAAGCATCTTTCCAATAAAATTGGGGATTTTGCCAAAAATCTCACCCTTTCATGACACATTCTGGCTAGACCTGCTTTACTTTGGTAGGGAGTCAGGCTTTGGCCATGGGATGCTGCAGCAGAAAAAGGTTACTCTTCCGAAATCAATCAACTTAAAAAAAAAAAGAAAAAAAAAAATCCTTTTTATCTCATTGCCAGGCTAGAACCAGCAAGGCTTTGATAGGGAGTTAGGATTTGGCCGTATGACACTACAGGAGAACTGATTTGTGTTGCTTTAATAAAATGGGTCTCATTGAGTGGCAGTACATCCTGAGTAGCTCATTATTCCCCACAGAATGAGCTACCACCTATTGCATTACAATTCTCCAAATTGGCCTCACTAAAGCATCTTTCCAATAAAAATTGGGTTTTTGCCAAAAATCTCACCCTTTCATGACACATTCTGGCTAGACCTGCTTTACTTTGGTAGGGAGTCAGGCTTTGGCCATGGGATTCTGCAGCAGAAAAAGGTTAATCTTCCAAAATCAATCAACTTAAAAAAATAAAAACAAACACCTTGTATCTCATTGCCAGGCTAGAACCAGCAAACATTTGATTGGAAGTCAGGATTTCGCCATATGATACTACAGGAGAACTGATTTATGTTGCTTTAATAAAACGGGTCTTATAGAGTGGCAGTACCTCCTGGGTAGCTTATTGTTCTCCTCAGAATGAGCTACCACCTATTGCATTGCATTTCTCCCTATTGGCTTCACTAAAGCATCTTTCCAATAAAAATGGGGATTTTGCCAAAAATCTCACCCTTTAATGACACAATCTGGCTAGACATGTTTTACTTTGGTAGGAAGTCAGGCTTTGGCCATGGGATGCTGCAGCAGAAAAAGGTTAATCTCCTAAAATCAATCAACTTAAAAAAAAAAAGAAAAAAAAAATTCCCTTGTATCTCATTGCCAGGCTAGAACCAGCAAACCTTTGATAAGAAGTCAGGATTTGGCCTTATGATACTACAGGAGAACTGACTTGTGCTGCTTTAATAAAACCGGTCTAATGGAGTGGCAGTACATCCTGGGTAGCTTATTGTTCTCCTCAGAATGAGCTACCACCTATTGCATTGCATTTCTCCTGTTGGCCTCACTAAAGCATTTTTCCAATAAAAATGGGGATTTTGCCAAAAATCTCACCCTTTCATGACACATTCTGGCTAGACCTGCTTTACTTTGGTAGGGACTCAGGCTTTGGCCATGGGATTCTGCAGCAGAAAAAGGTTACTCTTCCAAAATCAATCAACGAAAAAAAATAAAGAAAAAAAAAATCACTTTTATCTCATTGCCAGGCTAGAACCAGCAAAGCTTTGATAGGGAGTTAGGATTTGGCCGTATGATACTACAGGAGAACTGATTTGTGTTGCTTTAATAAAATGGGTCTCATTGAGTGGTAGTACATCCTGAGTAGCTCATAATTCCCCACAGAATGAGCTACCACCTATTGCATTGCATTTCTCCCTATTGGCCTCACTAAAGCATCTTTCCAATAAAAATTCGGATTTTGCCAAAAATCTCACCCTTTCATGACACATTCTGGCTAGACCTGCTTTACTTTGGTAGGGAGTCAGGCTTTGGCCATGGGATGCTGCAGCAGAAAAAGGTTACTCTTCCAAAATCAATCAACTTTAAAAAATAAAAACAAATCCCATGTATCTCATTGCCAGGCTAGAAGCAGCAAAGTTTTGATAGGGAGTCAGGATTTGGCCATATGATACTACAGGAGAACTTACTTGTGCTGCTTTAATAAAACAGGTCTTACAGAGGGGCAGTACATCCTGAGGTGCTCATAATTTCCCTCAGAATGAGCTACCACCTATTGCATTGCATTTCTCCCTATTGGCCTCACTAAAGCATCTTTCTAATAAAAATTGGGTTTTGCCAAAAATCTCACCCTTTCATGACACATTCTGGCTAGACCTGCTTTACTTTGGTAGGGAGTCAGGCTTTGGCCATGGGATGCAGCAGCAGAAAAAGGTTAATCTTCCAAAATCAATCAACTTAAAAATAAAATAAAAAAATTAAAATGCCTTGTAGCTCATTGCCAGGCTAGAACCAGCAAAGCTTTGATAGGGAGTTAGGATTTGGCCGTATGATACTACAGGAGAACTGACTTGTGTTGCTTTAATAAAACCGGTCTTATGCAGTGGCAGTACATCCTGGGTAGCTTATTATTCTCCTCAGAATGAGCTACCACCTATTGCATTGCATTTCTCCCTATTGGCCTCACTAAAGCATCTTTCCAATAAAAATGGGGATTTTGCCAAAAATCTCACCTTTTCATGACACATTCTGGCTAGACCTGCTTTACTTTGATAGGAGTCAGGCTTTGGCCATGGTATGCAGCAGCAGAAAAAGGTTGATCTTCCAAAATCAATCAACTTTAAAAAATAAAAACAAACACCTTTGTATCTCATTGCCAGGCTAGAACCAGCAAACATTTGATAGGAAGTCAGGATTTGGCCATATGATACTCCAGGAGAACTGACTTGTGTTGCTTTAATAAAACGGGTCTTATAGAGTGGCAGTACATCCTGAGTAGCTCAAAATTTCCCTCAGAATGAGCTACCACCAATTGCATTGCATTTCTCCCTATTGGCCTCACTAAAGCATCTTTCCAATAAAAATGGGGATTTTGCCAAAAATCTCACCCTTTAATGACACATTCTGGCTAGACCTGCTTTACTTTGATAGGGAGTCAGGCTTTGGCTATGGATTCTGCAGCAGAAAAGGTTACTCTTCCAAAATCAATCAACTTAAAAAAAAAGAAAAAAATCACTTTTATCTCATTGCCAGGCTAGAACCAGCAAAGCTTTGATAGGGAGTTAGGATTTGGCCGTATGATACTACAGGAGAACTGATTTGTGTTGCTTTAATAAAATGGGTCTCATTGAGTGGCAGTACATCCTGAGTAGCTCATAATTCCTCAGAATGAGCTACCACCTATTGCATTGCATTTCTCCCTATTGGCCTCACTAAAGCATCTTTCCAATAAAAATGGGGATTTTGCCAAAAATCTCACCCTTTAATGACACATTCTGGCTAGACCTGCTTTACTTTGGTAGGAAGTCAGGCTTTGGCCATGGGATGCTGCAGCAGAAAAAGGTTAATCTTCCAAAATCAATCAACTTAAAAAAAAAAAAAAAAAAAAATTCCCTTGTATCTCATTGCCAGGCTAGAACCAGCAAACCTTTGATAAGAAGTCAGGATTTGGCCTTATGATACTACAGGAGAACTGACTTGTGCTGCTTTAATAAAACCGGTCTAATGGAGTGGCAGTACATCCTGGGTAGCTTATTGTTCTCCTCAGAATGAGCTACCACCTATTGCATTGCATTTCTCCCTGTTGGCCTCACTAAAGCATTTTTCCAATAAAAATGGGGATTTTGCCAAAAATCTCACCCTTTCATGACACATTCTGGCTAGACCTGCTTTACTTTGGTAGGGAGTCAGGCTTTGCCATGGGATGCTGCAGCAGAAAAAGGTTAATCTTCCAAAATCAATCAACTTTAAAAAATAAAAACAAATCCCTCATATCTCATTGCCAGGCTAGAACCAGCAAACCTTTGATGAGAAGTCAGGATTTGGCCTTATGATACTACAGGAGAACTGACTTGTGCTGCTTTAATAAAACCGGTCTAATGGAGTGGCAGTACATCCTGAGTAGCTCATTATTCCCCACAGAATGAGCTACCACCTATTGCATTACATTTCTCCCAATTGGCCTCACTAAAGCATCTTTCCAATAAAAATTGGGTTTTTGCCAAAAATCTCACCCTTTCATGACACATTCTGGCTAGACCTGCTTTACTTTGGTAGGGAGTCAGGCTTTGGCTATGGGATTCTGCAGCAGAAAAAGGTTACTCTTCCAAAATCAATCAACTTAAAAAAAAAAAAAAAAATCACTTTTATCTCATTGCCAGGCTAGAACCAGCAAAGCTTTGATAGGGAGTTAGGATTTGGCCGTATGATACTACAGGAGAACTGATTTGTGTTGCTTTAATAAAATGGGTCTCATTGAGTGGTAGTACATCCTGAGTAGCTCATAATTCCCTCGGAATGAGCTACCACCTATTGCATTGCATTTCTCCCTATTGGCCTCACTAAAGCATCTTTCCAATAAAAATGGGGATTTTGCCAAAAATCTCACCCTTTAATGACACAATCTGGCTAGACATGCTTTACTTTGGAAGGAAGTCAGGCTTTGGCCATGGGATGCTGCAGCAGAAAAAGGTTAATCTTCCAAAATCAATCAACTTAAAAAAAAAAAAAAAAAAAATTCCCTTGTATCTCATTGCCAGGCTAGAACCAGCAAACCTTTGATAAGAAGTCAGGATTTGGCCTTATGATACTACAGGAGAACTGACTTGTGCTGCTTTAATAAAACCGGTCTAATGGAGTGGCAGTACATCCTGGGTAGCTTATTGTTCTCCTCAGAATGAGCTACCACCTATTGCATTGCATTTCTCCTGTTGGCCTCACTAAAGCATTTTTCCAATAAAAATGGGGATTTTGCCAAAAATCTCACCCTTTCATGACACATTCTGGCTAGACCTGCTTTACTTTGGTAGGAGTCAGGCTTTGCCATGGGATGCTGCAGCAGAAAAAGGTTAATCTTCCAAAATCAATCAACTTTAAAAAATAAAAACAAATCCCTCATATCTCATTGCCAGGCTAGAACCAGCAAACCTTTGATGAGAAGTCAGGATTTGGCCTTATGATACTATAGGAGAACTGATTTGTGTTGCTTTAATAAAATGGGTCTCATTGAGTGGCAGTACATCCTGAGTAGCTCATTATTCCCCACAGAATGAGCTACCACCTATTGCATTACATTTCTCCCAATTGGCCTCACTAAAGCATCTTTCCAATAAAAATTGGGTTTTGCCAAAAATCTCAGCCTTTCATGACACATTCTGGCTAGACCTGCTTTACTTTGATAGGGAGTCAGGCTTTGGCTATGGGATTCTGCAGCAGAAAAAGGTTACTCTTCCAAAATCAATCAACTTAAAAAAAAATCACTTTTATCTCATTGCCAGGCTAGAACCAGCAAAGCTTTGATAGGGAGTTAGGATTTGGCCGTATGATACTACAGGAGAACTGATTTGTGTTGCTTTAATAAAATGGGTCTCATTGAGTGGTAGTACATCCTGAGTAGCTCATAATTCCCCTCAGAATGAGCTACCACCTATTGCATTGCATTTCTCCCTATTGGCCTCACTAAAGCATCTTTCCAATATAAAATGGGGATTTTGCCAAAAATCTCACCCATTAATGACACAATCTGGCTAGACATGCTTTACTTTGGTAGGAAGTCAGGCTTTGGCCATGGGATGCTGCAGCAGAAAAGGTTAATCTTCCAAAATCAATCAACTTAAAAAAAAAGAAAAAAATTCCCTTGTATCTCATTGGCAGGCTAGAACCAGCAAAGCTTTGATAAGAAGTCAGGATTTGGCCTTATGATACTACAGGAGAACTGACTTGTGCTGTTTTAATAAAACCGGTCTAATGGAGTGGCAGAAGATCCTGGGTAGCTTATTGTTCTCCTCAGAATGAGCTACCACCTATTGCATTGCATTTCTCCCTGTTGGCCTCACTAAAGCATTTTTCCAATAAAATGGGGATTTTGCCAAAATCTCACCCTTTCATGACACATTCTGGCTAGACCTGCTTTACTTTGGTAGGGAGTCAGGCTTTGGCCATGGGATGCTGCAGCAGAAAAAGGTTAATCTTCCAAAATCAATCAACTTTAAAAATAAAACAAATCCCTCATATCTCATTGCCAGGCTAGAACCAGCAAACCTTTGATGAGAAGTCAGAATTTGGCTTTATGATACTATAGGAGAACTGATTTGTGTTGCTTTAATAAAATGGGTCTCATTGAGTGGCAGTACATCCTGAGTAGCTCATTATTCCCCTCAGAATGAGCTACCACCTATTGCATTACATTTCTCCCAATTGGCCTCACTAAAGCATCTTTCCAATAAAAATTGGGTTTTTGCCAAAAATCTCACCCTTTCATGACACATTCTGGCTAGACCTGCTTTACTTTGGTAGGGAGTCAGGCTTTGGCCATGGGATTCTGCAGCAGAAAAAGGTTACTCTTCCAAAATCAATCAACTTAAAAAAAAAAGAAAAAAAAAATTCCCTTGTATCTCATTGCCAGGCTAGAACCAGCAAACCTTTGATAAGAAGTCAGGATTTGGCCTTATGATACTGCAGGAGAACTGACTTGTGCTGCTTTAATAAAACCGGTCTAATGGAGTGGCAGTACATCCTGGGTAGCTTATTGTTCTCCTCAGAATGAGCTACCACCTATTGCATTGCATTTCTCCCTGTTGGCCTCACTAAAGCATTTTTCCAATAAAAATGGGGATTTTGCCAAAAATCTCACCCTTTCATGACACATTCTGGCTAGACCTGCTTTACTTTGGTAGGGAGTCAGGCTTTGGCCATGGGATGCTGCAGCAGAAAAAGGTTAATCTTCCAAAATCAATCAACTTTAAAAATAAAACAAATCCTCATATCTCATTGCCAGGCTAGAACCAGCAAACCTTTGATGAGAAGTCAGGATTTGGCCTTATGATACTATAGGAGAACTGATTTGTGTTGCTTTAATAAAATGGGTCTCATTGAGTGGCAGTACATCCTGAGTAGCTCATTATTCCCCACAGAATGAGCTACCACCTATTGCATTACATTTCTCCCAATTGGCCTCACTAAAGCATCTTTCCAATAAAAATGTGTTTTTTGCCAAAAATCTCACCCTTTCATGACACATTCTGGCTAGACCTGCTTTACTTTGATAGGAGTCAGGCTTTGGTTATGGTATTCTGCAGCAGAAAAAGGTTACTCTTCCAAAATCAATCAACTTAAAAAAAAAAATCACTTTTATCTCATTGCCAGGCTAGAACCAGCAAAGCTTTGATAGGGAGTTAGGATTTGGCCGTATGATACTACAGGAGAACTGATTTGTGTTGCTTTAATAAAATGGGTCTCATTGAGTGGTAGTACATCCTGAGTAGCTCATAATTCCCCACAGAATGAGCTACCACCTATTGCATTGCATTTCTCCCTATTGGCCTCACTAAAGCATCTTTCCAATAAAAATGGGGATTTTGCCAAAAATCTCACCCTTTCATGACACATTCTGGCTAGACCTGCTTTACTTTGGTAGGGAGTCAGGCTTTGGCCATTGGATGCAGCAGCAGAAAAAGGTTAATCTTCCAAAATCAATCAACTTAAAAAAATAAAAACAAACACCTTGTATCTCATTGCCAGGCTAGAACCAGCAAACATTTGATTGGAAGTCAGGATTTGGCCATATGATACTACAGGAGAACTGATTTGTGTTGCTTTGATAAAATGGGTCTCATTGAGTGGTAGTACATCCTGAGTAGCTCATAATTCCCCTCAGAATGAGCTACCACCTATTGCATTGCATTTCTCCCTATTGGCCTCACTAAAGCATCTTTCCAATAAAAATGGGGATTTTGCCAAAAATCTCACCCATTAATGACACAATCTGGCTAGACATGCTTTACTTTGGTAGGAAGTCAGGCTTTGGCCATGGGATGCTGCAGCAGAAAAAGGTTAATCTTCCAAAATCAATCAACTTAAAAAAAAAAAAAAAAAAATTCCCTTGTATCTCATTGCCAGGCTAGAACCAGCAAACCTTTGATAAGAAGTCAGGATTTGGCCTTATGATACTACAGGAGAACTGACTTGTGCTGCTTTAATAAAACCGGTCTAATGGAGTGGCATTACATCCTGGGTAGCTTATTGTTCTCCTCAGAATGAGCTACCACCTATTGCATTGCATTTCTCCCTGTTGGCCTCACTAAAGCATTTTTCCAATAAAAATGGGGATTTTGCCAAAAATCTCACCCTTTCATGACACATTCTGGCTAGACCTGCTTTACTTTGGTAGGGAGTCAGGCTTTGCCATGGGATGCTGCAGCAGAAAAAGGTTAATCTTCCAAAATCAATCAACTTTAAAAAATAAAAACAAATCCCTCATATCTCATTGCCAGGCTAGAACCAGCAAACCTTTGATGAGAAGTCAGGATTTGGCCTTATGATACTATAGGAGAACTGATTTGTGTTACTTTAATAAAATGGGTCTCATTGAGTGGCAGTACATCCTGAGTAGCTCATAATTCCCCACAGAATGAGCTACCACCTATTGCATTACATTTCTCCCAATTGGCCTCACTAAAGCATCTTTCCAATAAAAATGGGGTTTTGCCAAAAATCTCACCCTTTCATGACACATTCTGGCTAGACCTGCTTTACTTTGATAGGGAGTCAGGCTTTGGCTATGGGATTCTGCAGCAGAAAAAGGTTACTCTTCCAAAATCAATCAACTTAAAAAAAAAAATCACTTTTATCTCATTGCCAGGCTAGAACCAGCAAAGCTTTGATAGGAGTTAGGATTTGGCCGTATGATACTACAGGAGAACTGATTTGTGTTGCTTTAATAAAATGGGTCTCATTGAGTGGTAGTACATCCTGAGTAGCTCATAATTCCCCACAGAATGAGCTACCACCTATTGCATTGCATTTCTCCCTATTGGCCTCACTAAAGCATCTTTCCAATAAAAATGGGGATTTTGCCAAAAATCTCACCCTTTCATGACACATTCTGGCTAGACCTGCTTTACTTTGGTAGGGAGTCAGGCTTTGGCCATTGGATGCAGCAGCAGAAAAAGGTTAATCTTCCAAAATCAATCAACTTAAAAAAATAAAAACAAACACCTTGTATCTCATTGCCAGGCTAGAACCAGCAAACATTTGATTGGAAGTCAGGATTTGGCCATATGATACTACAGGAGAACTGATTTGTGTTGCTTTAATAAAATGGGTCTCATTGAGTGGTAGTACATCCTGAGTAGCTCATAATTCCTCAGAATGAGCTACCACCTATTGCATTGCATTTCTCCTATTGGCCTCACTAAAGCATCTTTCCAATAAAAATGGGGATTTTGCCAAAAATCTCACCCTTTAATGACACATTCTGGCTAGACCTGCTTTACTTTGTTAGGAAGTCAGGCTTTGGCCATGGGATGCTGCAGCAGAAAAAGGTTAATCTTCCAAAATCAATCAACTTAAAAAAAAAAAAAAAAAAATTCCCTTGTATCTCATTGCCAGGCTAGAACCAGCAAACCTTTGATAAGAAGTCAGGGTTTGGCCTAATGACACTACAGGAGAACTGACTTGTGCTGCTTTAATAAAACCGGTCTAATGGAGTGGCATTACATCCTGGGTAGCTTATTGTTCTCCTCAGAATGAGCTACCACCTATTGCATTGCATTTCTCCCTGTTGGCCTCACTAAAGCATTTTTCCAATAAAAATGGGGATTTTGCCAAAAATCTCACCCTTTCATGACACATTCTGGCTAGACCTGCTTTACTTTGGTAGGAGTCAGGCTTTGCCATGGGATGCTGCAGCAGAAAAGGTTAATCTTCCAAAATCAATCAACTTTAAAATAAAACAAATCCTCATATCTCATTGCCAGGCTAGAACCAGCAAACCTTTGATGAGAAGTCAGAATTTGGCCTTATGATACTATAGGAGAACTGATTTGTGTTGCTTTAAAAATTGGGTCTCATTGAGTGGCAGTACATCCTGAGTAGCTCATTATTCCCCACAGAATGAGCTACCACCTATTGCATTACATTTCTCCCAATTGGCCTCACTAAAGCATCTTTCCAATAAAAATGGGGTTTTGACAAAAATCTCACCCTTTCATGACACAATCTGGCTAGACATGCTTTACTTTGGTAGGGAGTCAGGCTTTGGCCATGGGATGCTGCAGCAGAAAAAGGTTAATCTTCCAAAATCAATCAACTTAAAAAAAAAAAGAAAAAAATTCCCTTGTATCTCATTGCCAGGCTAGAACCAGCAAAGCTTTGATAAGAAGTCAGGATTTGGCCTTATGATACTACAGGAGAACTGACTTGAGCTGCTTTAATAAAACCGGTCTAATGGAGTGGCAGTACATCCTGGGTAGCTTATTGTTCTCCTCAGAATGAGCTACCACCTATTGCATTGCATTTCTCCTGTTGGCCTCACTAAAGCATTTTTCCAATAAAAATGGGGATTTTGCCAAAAATCTCACCCTTTCATGACACATTCTGGCTAGACCTGCTTTACTTTGGTAGGAGTCAGGCTTTGCCATGGGATGCTGCAGAAAAAGGTTAATCTTCCAAAATCAATCAACTTTAAAAATAAAAACAAATCCTCATATCTCATTGCCAGGCTAGAACCAGCAAACCTTTGATGAGAAGTCAGGATTTGGCCTTATGATACTATAGGAGAACTGATTTGTGTTGCTTTAATAAAATGGGTCTCATTGAGTGGCAGTACATCCTGAGTAGCTCATTATTCCCCACAGAATGAGCTACCATCTATTGCATTACATTTCTCCCAATTGGCCTCACTAAAGCATCTTTCCAATAAAAATTTGGTTTTGCCAAAAATCTCACCCTTTCATGACACATTCTGGCTAGACCTGCTTTACTTTGATAGGGAGTCAGGCTTTGGCTATGGGATTCTGCAGCAGAAAAGGTTACTCTTCCAAAATCAATCAACTTAAAAAAAAAAATCACTTTTATCTCATTGCCAGGCTAGAACCAGCAAAGCTTTGATAGGGAGTTAGGATTTGGCCGTATGATACTACAGGAGAACTGATTTGTGTTGCTTTAATAAAATGGGTCTCATTGAGTGGTAGTACATCCTGAGTAGCTCATACCCCACAGAATGAGCTACCACCTATTGCATTGCATTTCTCCTATTGGCCTCACTAAAGCATCTTTCCAATAAAAATGGGGATTTTGCCAAAAATCTCACCCTTTCATGACACATTCTGGCTAGACCTGCTTTACTTTGGTAGGGAGTCAGGCTTTGGCCATTGGATGCAGCAGCAGAAAAAGGTTAATCTTCCAAAATCAATCAACTTAAAAAAATAAAAACAAACACCTTGTATCTCATTGCCAGGCTAGAACCAGCAAACATTTGATTGGAAGTCAGGATTTGGCCATATGATACTACAGGAGAACTGATTTGTGTTGCTTTAATAAAATGGGTCTCATTGAGTGGTAGTACATCCTGAGTAGCTCATAATTCCCCTCAGAATGAGCTACCACCTATTGCATTGCATTTCTCCTATTGGCCTCACTAAAGCATTTTCCAATAAAATGGGGATTTTGCCAAAAATCTCACCCTTTCATGACACATTCTGGCTAGACCTGCTTTACTTTGGTAGGGAGTCAGGCATTGCCATGGGATGCTGCAGCAGAAAAAGGTTAATCTTCCAAAATCAATCAACTTTAAAAAATAAAAAAAAATTCCCTTGTATCTCATTGCCAGGCTAGAACCAGCAAAGCTTTGATAAGAAGTCAGGATTTGGCCTTATGATACTACAGGAGAACTGACTTGTGCTGCTTTAATAAAACCGGTCTAATGGAGTGGCAGAACATCCTGGGTAGCTTATTGTTCTCCTCAGAATGAGCTACCACCTAATGCATTGCATTTCTCTCTGTTGGCCTCACTAAAGCATTTTTCCAATAAAAATGGGGATTTTGCCAAAAATCTCACCCTTTCATGACACATTCTGGCTAGACCTGCTTTACTTTGGTAGGGAGTCAGGCTTTGGCCATGGGATGCTGCAGCAGAAAAAGGTTAATCTTCCAAAATCAATCAACTTTAAAAATAAAAAAAAATCCCTCAAATCTCATTGCCAGGCTAGAACCAGCAAACCTTTGATGAGAAGTCAGGATTTGGCCTTATGATACTACAGGAGAACTGATTTGTGTTGCTTTAATAAAATGGGTCTCATTGAGTGGCAGTACATCCTGAGTAGCTCATTATTCCCCACAGAATGAGCTACCACCTATTGCATTACATTTCTCCCAATTGGCCTCACTAAAGCATCTTTCCAATAAAAATTGGGTTTTTGCCAAAAATCTCACCCTTTCATGACACATTCTGGCTAGACCTGCTTTACTTTGATAGGAGTCAGGCTTTTATGGATTCTGCAGCAGAAAAGGTTACTCTTCCAAAATCAATCAACTTAAAAAAAAAAAAAAAAAATTCCCTTGTATCTCATTGCCAGGCTAGAACCAGCAAACCTTTGATAAGAAGTCAGGATTTGGCCTTATGATACTACAGGAGAACTGACTTGAGCTGCTTTAATAAAACCGGTCTAATGGAGTGGCAGTACATCCTGGGTAGCTTATTGTTCTCCTCAGAATGAGCTACCACCTATTGCATTGCATTTCTCCCTGTTGGCCTCACTAAAGCATTTTTCCAATAAAAATGGGGATTTTGCCAAAAATCTCACCCTTTCATGACACATTCTGGCTAGACCTGCTTTACTTTGGTAGGAGTCAGGCTTTGCCATGGGATGCTGCAGAAAAAGGTTAATCTTCCAAAATCAATCAACTTTAAAAATAAAAACAAATCCTCATATCTCATTGCCAGGCTAGAACCAGCAAACCTTTGATGAGAAGTCAGGATTTGGCCTTATGATACTATAGGAGAACTGATTTGTGTTGCTTTAATAAAATGGGTCTCATTGAGTGGCAGTACATCCTGAGTAGCTCATTATTCCCCACAGAATGAGCTACCACCTATTGCATTACATTTCTCCCAATTGGCCTCACTAAAGCATCTTTCCAATAAAAATTGGGTTTTTGCCAAAAATCTCACCCTTTCATGACACATTCTGGCTAGACCTGCTTTACTTTGATAGGAGTCAGGCTTTGGTTATGGGATTCTGCAGCAGAAAAAGGTTACTCTTCCAAAATCAATCAACTTAAAAAAAAATCATTTTTATCTCATTGCCAGGCTAGAACCAGCAAAGCTTTGATAGGGAGTTAGGATTTGGCCGTATGATACTACAGGAGAACTGATTTGTGTTGCTTTAATAAAATGGGTCTCATTGAGTGGTAGTACATCCTGAGTAGCTCATAATTCCCCACAGAATGAGCTACCACCTATTGCATTGCATTTCTCCCTATTGGCCTCACTAAAGCATCTTTCCAATAAAAATGGGGATTTTGCCAAAAATCTCACCCTTTCATGACACATTCTGGCTAGACCTGCTTTACTTTGGTAGGGAGTCAGGCTTTGGCCATTGGATGCAGCAGCAGAAAAAGGTTAATCTTCCAAAATCAATCAACTTAAAAAAATAAAAACAAACACCTTGTATCTCATTGCCAGGCTAGAACCAGCAAACATTTGATTGGAAGTCAGGATTTGGCCATATGATACTACAGGAGAACTGATTTGTGTTGCTTTAATAAAATGGGTCTCATTGAGTGGCAGTACATCCTGAGTAGCTCATTATTCCCCACAGAATGAGCTACCACCTATTGCATTACATTTCTCCCAATTGGCCTCACTAAAGCATCTTTCCAATAAAAATTGGGTTTTTGCCAAAAATCTCACCCTTTCATGACACATTCTGGCTAGACCTGCTTTACTTTGATAGGAGTCAGGCTTTGGTTATGGGATTCTGCAGCAGAAAAAGGTTACTCTTCCAAAATCAATCAACTTAAAAAAAAAAAAATCACTTTTATCTCATTGCCAGGCTAGAACCAGCAAAGCTTTGATAGGGAGTTAGGATTTGGCCGTATGATACTACAGGAGAACTGATTTGTGTTGCTTTAATAAAATGGGTCTCATTGAGTGGTAGTACATCCTGAGTAGCTCATAATTCCCCACAGAATGAGCTACCACCTATTGTATTGCATTTCTCCCTATTGGCCTCACTAAAGCATCTTTCCAATAAAAATGGGGATTTTGCCAAAAATCTCACCCTTTCATGACACATTCTGGCTAGACCTGCTTTACTTTGGTAGGGAGTCAGGCTTTGGCCATTGGATGCAGCAGCAGAAAAAGGTTAATCTTCCAAAATCAATCAACTTAAAAAAATAAAAACACCTTGTATCTCATTGCCAGGCTAGAACCAGCAAACATTTGATTGGAAGTCAGGATTTGGCCATATGATACTACAGGAGAACTGATTTGTGTTGCTTTGATAAAATGGGTCTCATTGAGTGGTAGTACATCCTGAGTAGCTCATAATTTCCCTCAGAATGAGCTACCACCTATTGCATTGCATTTCTCCCTATTGGCCTCACTAAAGCATCTTTCCAATAAAAATGGGGATTTTGCCAAAAATCTCACCCATTAATGACACAATCTGGCTAGACCTGCTTTACTTTGGTAGGAAGTCAGGCTTTGGCCATGGGATGCTGCAGCAGAAAAAGGTTAATCTTCCAAAATCAATCAACTTAAAAAAAAAAAAAAAAAAATTCCCTTGTATCTCATTGCCAGGCTAGAACCAGCAAACCTTTGATAAGAAGTCAGGATTTGGCCTTATGATACTGCAGGAGAACTGACTTGTGCTGTTTTAATAAAACCGGTCTAATGGAGTGGCAGAAGATCCTGGGTAGCTTATTGTTCTCCTCAGAATGAGCTACCACCTATTGCATTGCATTTCTCCCTGTTGGCCTCACTAAAGCATTTTTCCAATAAAAATGGGGATTTTGCCAAAAATCTCACCCTTTCATGACACATTCTGGCTAGACCTGCTTTACTTTGGTAGGGAGTCAGGCTTTGGCCATGGGATGCTGCAGCAGAAAAAGGTTAATCTTCCAAAATCAATCAACTTTAAAAAATAAAAACAAATCCCTCATATCTCATTGCCAGGCTAGAACCAGCAAACCTTTGATGAGAAGTCAGGATTTGGCCTTATGATACTATAGGAGAACTGATTTGTGTTACTTTAATAAAATGGGTCTCATTGAGTGGCAGTACATCCTGGGTAGCTTATTGTTCTCCTCAGAATGAGCTACCACCTATTGCATTGCATTTCTCCCTATTGGCCTCACTAAAGCATCTTTCCAATAAAAATGGGGATTTTGCCAAAAATCTCAACCATTAATGACACAATCTGGCTAGACATGCTTTACTTTGGTAGGGAGTCAGGCTTTGGCCATGGGATGCTGCAGCAGAAAAAGGTTAATCTTCCAAAATCAATCAACTTAAAAAAAAAAGAAAAAAAAATTCCCTTGTATCTCATTGCCAGGCTAGAACCAGCAAACCTTTGATAAGAAGTCAGGGTTTGGCCTAATGACACTACAGGAGAACTGACTTGTGCTGCTTTAATAAAACCGGTCTAATGGAGTGGCATTACATCCTGGGTAGCTTATTGTTCTCCTCAGAATGAGCTACCACCTATTGCATTGCATTTCTCCCTGTTGGCCTCACTAAAGCATTTTTCCAATAAAAATGGGGATTTTGCCAAAAATCTCACCCTTTCATGACACATTCTGGCTAGACCTGCTTTACTTTGGTAGGGAGTCAGGCTTTGCCATGGGATGCTGCAGCAGAAAAGGTTAATCTTCCAAAATCAATCAACTTTAAAAAATAAAAACAAATCCCTCATATCTCATTGCAGGCTAGAACCAGCAAACCTTTGATGAGAAGTCAGGATTTGGCCTTATGATACTGCAGGAGAACTGATTTGTGTTGCTTTAATAAAATGGGTCTCATTGAGTGGCAGTACATCCTGAGTAGCTCATTATTCCCCACAGAATGAGCTACCACCTATTGCATTACATTTCTCCCAATTGGCCTCACTAAAGCATCTTTCCAATAAAATTGGGTTTTGCCAAAAATCTCACCCTTTCATGACACATTCTGGCTAGACCTGCTTTACTTTGATAGGGAGTCAGGCTTTGGCCATGGGATTCTGCAGCAGAAAAAGGTTACTCTTCCAAAATCAATCAACTTAAAAAAAAAAAGAAAAAAATTCCCTTGTATCTCATTGCCAGGCTAGAACCAGCAAAGCTTTGATAAGAAGTCAGGATTTGGCCTTATGATACTACAGGAGAACTGACTTGAGCTGCTTTAATAAAACCGGTCTAATGGAGTGGCAGTACATCCTGGGTAGCTTATTGTTCTCCTCAGAATGAGCTACCACCTATTGCATTGCATTTCTCCTGTTGGCCTCACTAAAGCATTTTTCCAATAAAAATGGGGATTTTGCCAAAAATCTCACCCTTTCATGACACATTCTGGCTAGACCTGCTTTACTTTGGTAGGAGTCAGGCTTTGCCATGGGATGCTGCAGCAGAAAAAGGTTAATCTTCCAAAATCAATCAACTTTAAAAATAAAAACAAATCCTCATATCTCATTGCCAGGCTAGAACCAGCAAACCTTTGATGAGAAGTCAGGATTTGGCCTTATGATACTATAGGAGAACTGATTTGTGTTGCTTTAATAAAATGGGTCTCATTGAGTGGCAGTACATCCTGAGTAGCTCATTATTCCCCACAGAATGAGCTACCACCTATTGCATTACATTTCTCCCAATTGGCCTCACTAAAGCATCTTTCCAATAAAAATTGGGTTTTTGCCAAAAATCTCACCCTTTCATGACACATTCTGGCTAGACCTGCTTTACTTTGATAGGAGTCAGGCTTTGGCTATGGGATTCTGCAGCAGAAAAAGGTTACTCTTCCAAAATCAATCAACTTAAAAAAAAAAAAATCCCTTTTATCTCATTGCCAGGCTAGAACCAGCAAAGCTTTGATAGGGAGTTAGGATTTGGCCGTATGATACTACAGGAGAACTGATTTGTGTTGCTTTAATAAAATGGGTCTCATTGAGTGGTAGTACATCCTGAGTAGCTCATAATTCCCCTCAGAATGAGCTACCACTTATTGCATTGCATTTCTCCCTATTGGCCTCACTAAAGCATCTTTCCAATAAAAATGGGGATTTTGCCAAAAATCTCACCCTTTCATGACACATTCTGGCTAGACCTGCTTTACTTTGGTAGGGAGTCAGGCTTTGGCCATGGGATGCTGCAGCAGAAAAAGGTTAATCTTCCAAAATCAATCAACTTAATAAAAAAAAAAAAAAAAAGCCCTTTTATCTCATTGCCAGGCTAGAACCAGCAAAGCTTTGATAGGGAGTTAGGATTTGGCCGTATGATACTACAGGAGAACTGATTTGTGTTGCTTTAATAAAATGGGTCTCATTGAGTGGTAGTACATCCTGAGTAGCTCATAATTCCCCTCAGAATGAGCTACCACCTATTGCATTGCATTTCTCCCTGTTGGCCTCACTAAAGCATTTTTCCAATAAAAATGGGGATTTTGCCAAAAATCTCACCCTTTCATGACACATTCTGGCTAGACCTGCTTTACTTTGGTAGGGAGTCAGGCTTTGGCCATGGGATGCTGCAGCAGAAAAAGGTTAATCTTCCAAAATCAATCAACTTTAAAAAATAAAAACAAATCCCTCATATCTCATTGCCAGGCTAGAACCAGCAAACCTTTGATGAGAAGTCAGGATTTGGCCTTATGATACTACAGGAGAACTGACTTGTGCTGCTTTAATAAAACCGGTCTTATGCAGTGGCAGTACATCCTGGTTAGCTTATAATTCCCCTCAGAATGAGCTACCACCTATTGCATTGCATTTATCCCTATTGGCCTCACTAAAGCATCTTTCCAATAAAAATGGGGTTTTGACAAAAATCTCACCCTTTCATGACACATTCTGGCTAGACCTGCTTTACTTTGGTAGGGAGTCAGGCTTTGGCCATAGGATGCTGCAGCAGAAAAAGGTTAATCTTCCAAAATCAATCAAAAAAAAAAAAAAAAAAAAATCCTTTTTATCTCATTGCCAGGCTAGAACCAGCAAAGCTTTGACAGGGAGTTAGGATTTGGCCGTATGATACTACAGGAGAACTGATGTGTGTTGCTTTAATAAAATGGGTCTCATTGAGTGGCAGTACATCCTGAGTAGCTCATTATTCCCCACAGAATGAGCTACCACCTATTGCATTACATTTCTCCCAATTGGCCTCACTAAAGCATCTTTCCAATAAAAATTGGGTTTTTGCCAAAAATCTCACCCTTTCATGACACATTCTGGCTAGACCTGCTTTACTTTGGTAGGGAGTCAGGCTTTGGCCATGGGATGCAGCAGCAGAAAAAGGTTAATCTTCCAAAATCAATCAACTTAAAAAATAAAATTAAAAAAATCAAAATCCCTTGTAGCTCATTGCCAGGCTAGAACCAGCAAAGCTTTGATAGGGAGTTAGGATTTGGCCGTATGATACTACTGGAGAACTGATTTGTGTTGCTTTAATAAAATGGGTCTCATTGAGTGGCAGTACATCCTGAGTAGCTCATAATTCCCCACAGAATGAGCTACCACCTATTGCATTGCATTTCTCCCTATTGGCCTCACTCAAGCATCTTTCCAATAAAAATGGGGATTTTGCCAAAAATCTCACCCTTTCATGACACATTCTGGCTAGACCTGCTTTACTTTGGTAGGGAGTCAGGCTTTGGCCATGGGATGCTGCAGCAGAAAAAGGTTAATCTTCCAAAATCAATCAACTTAAAAAAAAAAAAAAAAATTATATTTTATCTTATTGCCAGGCTAGAACCAGCAAAGCTTTGAAAGGGAGTTAGGATTTGGCCTTATGATACTACTGGAGAACTGATTTGTGTTGCTTTAATAAAATTGGTCTCATTGAGTGGCAGTACATCCTGAGTAGCTCATAATTCCCCACAGAATGAGCTACCACCTAATGCATTGCATTTCTCCCTATTGGCCTCACTCAAGCATCTTTCCAATAAAAATGGGGATTTTGCCAAAAATCTCACCCTTTCATGACACATTCTGGCTAGACCTGCTTTACTTTGGTAGGGAGTCAGGCTTTGGCCATGGGATGCTGCAGCAGAAAAAGGTTAATCTTCCAAAATCAATCAACTTAAAAATAAAAACAAATCCCTTGTATCTCACTGCCAGGCTAGAACCAGCAATGTTTTGATAGGGAATCAGGATTTGGCCATATGATACTACAGGAGAACTTATTTTGCTGCTTTAATAAAACGGGTCTTATAGAGTGGCAGTACATCCTGAGTAGCTCATAATTTCCCTCAGAATGAGCTACCACCTATTGCATTGCATTTCTCCCTATTGGCCTCACTAAAAATCTTTCCAATAAAAATGGGGTTTTGACAAAATCTCACCCTTTCATGACAAATTCTGGCTAGACCTGCTTTACTTTGTTAGGAAGTCAGGCTTTGGCCATGGGATGCTGCAGCAGAAAAAGGTTAATCTTCCAAAATCAATCAACTTAAAAAAAAATTTAAAAAAAAAAATCCCTTTTATCTCATTGCCAGGCTAGAACCAGCAAAGCTTTGATAGGGAGTTAGGATTTGGCCATATGATACTACAGGAGAACTGATTTGTGTTGCTTTAATAAAATGGGTCTCATTGAGTGGCAGTACATCCTGAGTAGCTCATAATTCCCCACAGAATGAGCTACCCCTATTGCATTGCATTTCTCCTATTGGCCTCACTAAAACATCTTTCCAATAAAAATGGGGATTTTGCCAAAAATCTCACCCTTTCATGACACATTCTGGCTAGACCTGCTTTACTTTGGTAGGGAGTCAGGCTTTGGCCATGGGATGCTGCAGCAAAAAAGGTTAATCTTCCAAAATCAATCAACTTACAAAAAAAAATCCCTTTATCTCATTGCCAGTCTAGAACCAGCAAAGCTTTGATAGGGAGTTAGGATTTGGCCATATGATACTACAGGAGAACTGATTTGTGTTGCTTTAATAAAATGGGTCTCATTGAGTGGCAGTACATCCTGAGTAGCTCATAATTCCCCACAGAATGAGCTACCACCTATTGCATTGCATTTCTCCCTATTGGCCTCACTAAAGCATTTTTCCAATAAAAATGGGGATTTTGCCAAAAATCTCACCCTTTCATGACACATTCTGGCTAGACCTGCTTTACTTTGGTAGGGAGTCAGGCTTTGGCCATGGGATGCTGCAGCAGAAAAAGGTTAATCTTCCAAAATCAATCAACTTTAAAAAATAAAAAAAATTCCCTTTTATCTCATTGCCAGGCTAGAACCAGCAAACCTTTGATGAGAAGTCAGGATTTGGCCTTATGATACTACAGGAGAACTGACTTGTGCTGCTTTAATAAAACCGGTCTTATGCAGTGGCAGTACATCCTGGGTAGCTTATTATTCTCCTCAGAATGAGCTACCACCTATTGCATTGCATTTCTCCCTATTGGCCTCACTAAAGCATCTTTCCAATAAAAATGGGGTTTTGACAAAAATCTCACCCTTTCATGACACATTCTGGCTAGACCTGCTTTACTTTGGTAGGGAGTCAGGCTTTGGCCATGGGATGCTGCAGCAGAAAAGGTTACTCTTCCAAAATCAATCAACTTAAAAAAATAAAATTTAAAAATTTAAAATCCCTTGTAGCTCATTGCCAGGCTAGAACCAGCAAAGCTTTGATAGGGAGTTAGGATTTGGCCGCATGATACTACTGGAGAACTGATTTGTGTTGCTTTAATAAAATGGGTCTCATTGAGTGGCAGTACATCCTGAGTAGCTCATAATTCCCCACAGAATGAGCTACCACCTATTGCATTGCATTTCTCCCTATTGGCCTCACTCAAGCATCTTTCCAATAAAAATGGGGATTTTGCCAAAAATCTCACCCTTTCATGACACATTCTGGCTAGACCTGCTTTACTTTGGTAGGGAGTCAGGCTTTGGCCATGGGATGCTGCAGCAGAAAAAGGTTAATTAATCTTCCAAAATCAATCAACTTAAAAAAAAAAAAAAAAAAATTCCCTTTTATCTTATTGCCAGGCTAGAACCAGCAAAGCTTTGAAAGGGAGTTAGGATTTGGCCTTATGATACTACTGGAGAACTGATTTGTGTTGCTTTAATAAAATTGGTCTCATTGAGTGGCAGTACATCCTGAGTAGCTCATAATTCCCCACAGAATGAGCTAGCACCTAATGCATTGCATTTCTCCTATTGGTCTCACTCAAGCATCTTTCCAATAAAAATGGGGATTTTGCCAAAAATCTCACCCTTTCATGACACATTCTGGCTAGACCTGCTTTACTTTGGTAGGGAGTCAGGCTTTGGCCATGGGATGCTGCAGCAGAAAAAGGTTAATCTTCCAAAATCAATCAACTTAAAAAAATAAAAACAAATCCCTTTGTATCTCACTGCCAGGCTAGAACCAGCAATGTTTTGATAGGGAATCAGGATTTGGCCATATGATACTACAGGAGAACTTATTTTGCTGCTTTAATAAAACGGGTCTTATAGAGTGGCAGTACATCCTGAGTAGCTCATAATTTCTCAGAATGAGCTACCACCTATTGCATTGCATTTATCCCTATTGGCCTCACTAAAAATCTTTCCAATAAAAATGGGGTTTTGACAAAATCTCACCCTTTCATGACAAATTCTGGCTAGACCTGCTTTACTTTGGTAGGGAGTCAGGCTTTGGCCATGGGATGCTGCAGCAGAAAAGGTTAATCTTCCAAAATCAATCAACTTTAAAAAAAATTTTTAAAAAAAATCCCTTTTATCTCATTGCCAGGCTAGAACCAGCAAAGCTTTGATAGGGAGTTAGGATTTGGCCATATGATACTACAGGAGAACTGATTTGTGTTGCTTTAATAAAATGGGTCTCATTGAGTGGCAGTACATCCTGAGTAGCTCATAATTCCCCACAGAATGAGCTACCCCTATTGCATTGCATTTCTCCTATTGGCCTCACTAAAACATCTTTCCAATAAAAATGGGGATTTTGCCAAAAATCTCACCCTTTCATGACACATTCTGGCTAGACCTGCTTTACTTTGGTAGGGAGTCAGGCTTTGGCCATGGGATGCTGCAGCAGAAAAAGGTTAATCTTCCAAAATCAATCAACTTAAAAAAAAAAAGAAAAAAAAAATCACTTTTATCTCATTGCCAGGCTAGAACCAGCAAACCTTTGATAGGGAGTTAGGATTTGGCCGTATGATACTACAGGAGAACTGATTTGTGTTGCTTTAATAAAATGGGTCTCATTGAGTGGCAGTACATCCTGAGTAGCTCATAATTCCCCACAGAATGAGCTACCACCTATTGCATTGCATAATTCCCTATTGGCCTCACTAAAGCATCTTTCCAATAAAAATTGGGTTTTACCAAAAATCTCACCCTTTCATGACACAATCTGTCTAGACCTGATTTACTTTGGTAGGGAGTCAGGCTTTGGCCATGGGATGCAGCAGAAAAAGGTTAATCTTCCAAAATCAATCAACTTAAAAAAATAAAAACAAACACCTAGTATCTCATTGCCAGGCTAGAACCAGCAAACCTTTGATAGGGAGTTAGGATTTGGCCATATGATACTTCAGGAGAACTGATTTGTGTTGCTTTAATAAAATGGGTCTCATTGAGTGGCAGTACATCCTGAGTAGCTCATAATTCCCCACAGAATGAGCTACCCTATTGCATTGCATTTCTCCTATTGGCCTCACTAAAACATCTTTCCAATAAAAATGGATGGGGATTTTGCCAAAAATCTCACCCTTTCATGACACATTCTGGCTAGACCTGCTTTACTTTGGTAGGGAGTCAGGCTTTGGCCATGGGATGCTGCAGCAGAAAAAGGTTAATCTTCCAAAATCAATCAACTTACAAAAAAATCCCTTTTATCTCATTGCCAGGCTAGAACCAGCAAAGCTTTGATAGGGAGTTAGGATTTGGCCATATGATACTACAGGAGAACTGATTTGTGTTGCTTTAATAAAATAGGTCTCATTGAGTGGCAGTACATCCTGAGTATCTCATAATTCCCCACAGAATGAGCTACCACCTATTGCATTGCATTTCTCCTATTGGCCTCACTAAAGCATATTTCCAATAAAATGGGGATTTTGCCAAAAATCTCACCCTTTCATGACACATTCTGGCTAGACCTGCTTTACTTTGGTAGGGAGTCAGGCTTTGGCCATGGGATGCTGCAGGAAAAAGGTTAATCTTCCAAAATTAATCAACTTAAAAAAAGAAAAAAATTCCCTTATATCTCATTGCCAGGCTAGAACCAGCAAACCTTTGATGAGAAGTCAGGATTTGGCCTTATGATACTACAGGAGAACTGACTTGTGTTGCTTTAATAAAACCGGTCTTATGCAGTGGCAGTACATCCTGGGTAGCTTATTATTCTCCTCAGAATGAGCTACCACCTATTGCATTGCATTTCTCCCTATTGGCCTCACTAAAGCATCTTTCCAATAAAAATGGGGTTTTGACAAAAATCTCACCCTTTCATGACACATTCTGGCTAGACCTGCTTTACTTTGGTAGGGAGTCAGGCTTTGGCCATGGGATGCTGCAGCAGAAAAAGGTTACTCTTCCAAAATCAATCAACTTAAAAAAAAAAAAAAAAAATTCACTTTTATCTCATTGCCAGGCTAGAACCAGCAAACCTTTGATAGGAGTTAAGATTTAGGCGTATGATACTACAGGAGAACTGATTTGTGTTGCTTTAATAAAATGGGTCTCATTGAGTGGCAGTACATCCTGAGTAGCTCATAATTCCCCACAGAATGAGCTACCACCTATTGCATTGCATTTCTCCCTATTGGCCTCACTAAAGCATCTTTCCAATAAAAATGGGGATTTTGCCAAAAATCTCACCCTTTAATGACACATTCTGGCTAGACCTGCTTTACTTTGGTAGGGAGTCAGGCTTTGGCCACGGGATGTTGCAGCAGAAAAAGGTTAATCTTCCAAAATCAATCAACTTTAAAAAATAAAAACAAATCCCTTGTATCTCATTGCCAGGCTAGAACCAGCAAACCTTTGATAAGAAGTCAGGATTTGGCCTTATGATACTACAGAAGAACTGACTTGTGCTGCTTTAATAAAACCGGTCTTATGGAGTGGCAGTCCTTCCTGGGTAGCTTATTATTCTCCTCAGAATGAGCTACCACCTATTGCATTGCATTTCTCCCTATTGGCCTCACTAAAGCATTTTTCCAATAAAAATGTGGATTTTGCTAAAAATGCCCCCTTTAATGACACATTCTGGCTAGACCTGCTCTACTTTGGTAGGGAGTCAGGCTTTGGCCATGGGATGCTGCAGCAGAAAAAGGTTAATCTTCCAAAATCAATCAACTTTAAAAAATAAAAACAAATCCCTTGTATCTCATTGCCAGGCTAGAACCAGCAAACATTTGATAAGAAGTCAGGATTTGGCCTTATGATACTACAGGAGAACTGACTTGTGCTGCTTTAATAAAACCGGTCTAATGGAGTGGCAGTACATCCTGGGTAGCTTATTGTTCTCCTCAGAATGAGCTACCACCTATTGCATTGCATTTCTACCTATTGGCCTCACTAAAGCATCTTTCCAATAAAAATGGGGATTTTGCCAAAAATCTCACCCTTTCATGACACATTCTGGCTAGACCTGCTTTACTTTGGTAGGGAGTCAGGCTTTGGCCATGGGATGCTGCAGCAGAAAAAGGTTAATCTTCCAAAATCAATCAACTTAATAAAAATAAAAATTCCCTTTTATCTCACTGCCAGGCTAGAACCAGCAAAGCTTTGATAGGGAGTTAGGATTTGGCCGTATGATACTACAGGAGAACTGACTTGTGTTGCTTTAATAAAACGGGTCTTATAGAGTAGCAGTACATCCTGAGTAGCTCATAATTTCCCTCAGAATGAGCTACCACTTATTGCACTGCATTTCTCCCTATTGGCCTCACTAAAGCATCTTTCCAATAAAAATTGGGTTTTGCCAAAAATCTCACCCTTTCATGACACATTCTGGCTAGACCTGCTTTACTTTGGTAGGGAGTCAGGCTTTGGCCATGGGATGCTGCAGCAGAAAAAGGTTAATCTTCCAAAATCAATCAACTTAAAAAAACAAATCCCTTGTATCTCATTGCCAGGCTAGAACCAGCAAACATTTGATAGGAAGTCAGGATTTGGCCATATGATACTACAGGAGAACTGACTTGTGTTGCTTTAATAAAACGGGTCTTATAGAGTGGCAGTACATCCTGAGTAGCTCATAATTTTCCTCAGAATGAGCTACCACCAATTTCATTGCATTTCTCCCTATTGGCCTCACTAAAGCATCTTTCCAATAAAAATGGGGATTTTGCCAAAAATCTCACCCTTTAATGACACATTCTGGCTAGACCTGCTTTACTTTGGTAGGGAGTCAGGCTTTGGCCATGGGATGCTGCAGCAGAAAAAGGTTAATCTTCCAAAATCAATCAACTTTAAAAAATAAAAACAAATCCCTTGTATCTCATTGCCAGGCTAGAACCAGCAAACCTTTGATAAGAAGTCAGGGTTTGGCCTAATGACACTACAGGAGAACTGACTTGTGCTGCTTTAATAAAACCGGTCTTATGCAGTGGCAGTACATCCTGGTTAGCTTATTATTCTCCTCAGAATGAGCTACCACCTATTGCATTGCATTTATCCCTATTGGCCTCACTAAAGCATTTTTCCAATAAAAATGTGGATTTTGCTAAAAATCTCCCCTTTAATGACACATTCTGGCTAGACCTGCTTTACTTTGGTAGGGAGTCAGGCTTTGGCCATGGGATGCAGCAGCAGAAAAAGGTTAATCTTCCAAAATCAATCAACTTTAAAAAATAAAAACAAATCCCTCATATCTCATTGCCAGGCTAGAACCAGCAAAGCTTTGATAGGGAGTTAGGATTTGGCTGTATGATACTACAGGAGAACTGATTTGTGTTGCTTTAATAAAACGGGTGTTATAGAGTAGCACTACATCCTGAGTAGCTCATAATTTTCCTCATAATGAGCTACCACTTATTGCATTGCATTTCTCCCTATTGGCCTCACTAAAGCATCTTTCCAATAAAAATTGGGTTTTTGCCAAAAATCTCACCCTTTCATGACACATTCTGGCTAGACCTGCTTTACTTTGGTAGGGAGTCAGGCTTTGGCCATGGGATGCAGCAGCAGAAAAAGGTTAATCTTCCAAAATCAATCAACTTAATAAAAAAAAAAATCCCTTTATCTCATTGCCAGGCTAGAACCAGCAAAGTTTTGATAGGGAGTTAGGATTTGGCCTTATGATACTACAGGAGAACTGACTTGTGTTGATTTAATAAAACGGGTCTTATAGAGTAGCAGTACATCCTGAGTAGCTCATAATTCCCCACAGAATGAGCTACCACCTATTGCATTGCATTTCTCCCTATTGGCCTCACTAAAGCATCTTTCCAATAAAAATTGGGTTTTGCCAAAAATCTCACCCTTTCATGACACATTCTGGCTAGACCTGCTTTAATTTGGTAGGGAGTCAGGCTTTGGCCATAGGATGCTGCAGCAGAAAAAGGTTACTCTTCCAATATCAATCAACTTAAAAAAAAAAAAAAAAAAATCCTTTTATCTCATTGCCAGGCTAGAACCAGCAAAGCTTTGATAGGGAGTTAGGATTTGGCCGTATGATACTACAGGAGAACTGATTTGTGTTGCTTTAATAAAATGGGTCTCATTGAGTGGCAGTACATCCTGAGTAGCTCATAATTTCCCTCAAAATGAGCTACCACCTATTGCATTGCATTTCTCCTATTGGCCTCACTAAAGCATCTTTCCCATAAAATGGGGTTTTGCCAAAAATCTCACCCTTTCATGACACATTCTGGCTAGACCTGCTTTACTTTGGTAGGAGTCAGGCTTTGGCCATGGGATGCAGCAGCAGAAAATGGTTAATCTTCCAAAATCAATCAATTTTAAAAATAAAAACAAATCCCTCGTAGCTCATTGCCAGGCTAGAACCAGCAAAGCTTTGATAGGGAGTTAGGATTTGGCCGTATGATACTACAGGAGAACTGATTTGTGTTGCTTTAATAAAATGGGTCTCATTGAGTGGCAGTACATCCTGAGTAGCTCATAATTCCCCACAGAATGAGCTACCACCTATTGCATTGCATTTCTCCTATTGGCCTCACTAAAGCATCTTTCCGATAAAAATGGGGATTTTGCCAAAAATCTCACCTTTTCATGACACAATCTGGCTAGACCTGCTTTACTTTGGTAGGGAGTCAGGCTTTGGCCATGGGATGCAGCAGCAGAAAAAGGTTAATCTTCCAAAATCAATCAACTTAAAAAAATAAAAACAAACACCTTGTATCTCATTGCCAGGCTAGAACCAGCAAACATTTGATAGGAAGTCAGGATTTGGCCATATGATACTCCAGGAGAACTGACTTGTGTTGCTTTAATAAAACGGGTCTTATAGAGTGGCAGTACATCCTGAGTAGCTTATTATTCTCCTCAGAATGAGCTACCACCTATTGCATTGCATTTATCCCTATTGGCCTCACTAAAGCATCTTTCCAACAAAAATTGGGTTTTGACAAAAATCTCACCCTTTCATGACACATTCTGGCTAGACCTGCTTTACTTTGGTAGGGAGTCAGGCTTTGGCCATGGGATGCTGCAGCAGAAAAAGGTTAATCTTCCAAAATCAATCAACTTAAAAAAATAAAAATTCCTTTATCTCATTGCCAGGCTAGAACCAGCAAAGCTTTGATAGGGAGTTAGGATTTGGCCATATGATACTACAGGAGAACTGATTTGTGTTGCTTTAATAAAATGGGTCTCATTGAGTGGCAGTACATCCTGAGTAGCTCATAATTCCCCACAGAATGAGCTACCACCTATTGCATTGCATTTCTCCCAATTGGCCTCACTAAAGCATCTTTCCAATAAAATGGGAATTTTGCCAAAAATCGCACCCTTTCATGACACATTCTGGCTAGACCTGCTTTACTTTGGTAGGGAGTCAGGCTTTGGCCATGGGATGCTGCAGCAGAAAAAGGTTAATCTTCCAAAATCAATCAACTTAATAAAAATTTAAAAATCCCTTTTATCTCATTGCCAGTCTAGAACCAGCAAAGCTTTGATAGGGAGTTAGGATTTGGCCATATGATACTACAGGAGAACTGATTTGTCTTGCTTTAATAAAACGGGTCTTATAGAGTAGCAGTACATCCTGAGTAGCTCATATCTCCACAGAATGAGCTACCACTTATTGCATTGCATTTCTCCCTATTGGCCTCACTAAAGCATCTTTCCAATAAAAATTGGGTTTTTGCCAAAAATCTCACCCTTTCATGACACATTCTGGCTAGACCTGCTTTACTTTGGTAGGAGTCAGGCTTTGGCCATAGGATGCTGCAGCAGAAAAAGGTTACTCTTCCAAAATCAATCAACTTAAAAAAAAAAAAAAAACAAATCCCTTTTATCTCATTGTCAGGCTAGAACCAGCAAAGCTTTGATAGGAGTCAGGCTTTGGCCATGATGCAGCAGCAGAAAATGGTTAATCTTCCAAAATCAATCAATTTTTTAAAAAAACAAATCCCTCGAATCTCATTGTCAGGCTAGAACCTGCAAACCTTTGATAAGAAGTCAGGATTTGGCCTTATGATACTACAGGAGAACTGACTTGTGTTGTTTTAATAAAACGGGTCTTATAGAGTAGCAGTACATCCTGAGTAGCTCATAATTTCCTCAGAATGAGCTACCACTTATTGCATTGCATTTCTCCTATTGGCCTCACTAAAGCATCTTTCCCATAAAAATTGGGTTTTGCCAAAAATCTCACCCTTTCATGACACATTCTGGCTAGACCTGCTTTACTTTGGTAGGGAGTCAGGCTTTGGCCATGGGATACTGCAGCAGAAAAAGGTTAATCTTCCAAAATCAATCAATTTTAAAAAATAAAAACAAATCCCTCGTATCTCATTGCCAGGCTAGAACCAGCAAACCTTTGATAAGAAGTCAGGATTTGGCCGTATGATACTACAGGAGAACTTATTGTGCTGCTTTAATAAAACGGGTCTTATAGAGTCGCAGTACATCCTGAGTAGCTCATCATTTCCCTCAGAATGAGCTACCACCTATTGCATTGCATTTCTCCTATTGGCCTCACTAAAGCATCTTTCCAATAAAAATGGGGATTTTGCCAAAAATCTCACCCTTTCATGACACATTCTGGCTAGACCTGCTTTACTTTAGTAGGAGTCAGGCTTTGGCCATGGGATGCTGCAGCAGAAAAGGTTAATCTTCCTAAATTAATCAACTTTAAAAATAAAAACAAATCTCTTGTGTCTCATTGCCAGGCTAGAACCAGCAAAGCTTTGATAAGAAGTCAGGATTTGGCCTTATGATACTACAGGAGAACTGACTTGTGCTGCTTTAATAAAACCGGTCTAATGGAGTGGCAGTACATCCTGGGTAGCTTATTGTTCTCCTCAGAATGAGCTACCACCTATTGCATTGCATTTCTCCCTATTGGCCTCACTAAAGCATCTTTCCAATAAAAATTGGGTTTTTGCCAAAAATCTCACCCTTTCATGACACATTCTGGCTAGACCTGCTTTACTTTGGTAGGAGTCAGGCTTTGGCCATGGGATGCAGCAGCAGAAAATGGTTAGTCTTCCAAAATCAATCAATTTTTAAAAAAACAAATCCCTATCTCATTACCAGGCTAGAACCAGCAAACCTTTGATAAGAAGTCAGGATTTAGCCTTATGATACTACATGAGAACTGATTTGTGTTGCTTTAATAAAACGGGTCTAATAGAGTAGCTGTGCATCCTGAGTAGCTCATAATTTCCCCAGAATGAGCTACCACTTATTGCATTGCATTTCTCCCTATTGGCCTCACTAAAGCATCTTTCCAATAAAAATTGGGTTTTTGCCAAAAATCTCACCCTTTCATGACACATTCTGGCTAGACCTGCTTTACTTTGGTAGGAGTCAGGCTTTGGCCATGGATGCAGCAGCAGAAAATGGTTAATCTTCCAAAATCAATCAATTTTTAAAAAAACAAATCCTCGTATCTCATTACCAGGCTAGAACCAGCAAACCTTTGATAAGAAGTCAGGATTTAGCCTTATGATACAACAGGAGAACTGACTTGTGTTGATTTAATAAAACGGGTCTTATAGAGTAGCAGTACATCCTGAGTAGCTCATAATTTCCCTCAGAATGAGCTACCACTTATTGCATTGCATTTCTCCTATTAGCCTCACTAAAGCATCTTTCCCATAAAAATTGGGTTTTGCCAAAAATCTCACCCTTTCATGACACATTCTGGCTAGACCTGCTTTACTTTGGTAGGGAGTCAGGCTTTGGCCATGGGATGCAGCAGCAGAAAAAGGTTAATCTTCCAAAATCAATCAACTTAAAAATAAAAACAAATCCCTTGTATCAAACTGCCAGACTAGAACCAGCAATGTTTTGATAGGGAGTCAGGATTTGGCCATATGATACTCCAGGAGAACTGACTTGTGTTGCTTTAATAAAACGGGTCTTATAGAGTGGCAGTACATCCTGAGTAGCTCATAATTCCCCACAGAATGAGCTACCACCTATTGCATTGCATTTCTCCTATTGGCCTCACTAAAGCATCTTTCCAATAAAAATGGGGATTTTGCCAAAAATCTCACCCTTTCATGACACATTCTGGCTAGACCTGCTTTACTTTGGTAGGGAGTCAGGCTTTGGCCATGGGATGCAGCAGCAGAAAAAGGTTAATCTTCCAAAATCAATCAACTTAAAAAAATAAAAACAAACACCTTGTATCTCATTGCCAGGCTAGAACCAGCAAACATTTGATAGGAAGTCAGGATTTGGCCATATGATACTACAGGAGAACTGACTTGTGCTGCTTTAATAAAACCGGTCTAATGGAGTGGCAGTACATCCTGGGTAGCTTATTGTTCTCCTCAGAATGAGCTACCACCTATTGCATTGCATTTCTCCCTATTGGCCTCACTAAAGCATCTTTCCAATAAAAATTGGGTTTTTGCCAAAAATCTCACCCTTTCATGACACATTCTGGCTAGACCTGCTTTACTTTGTTAGGAAGTCAGGCTTTGGCCATGGGATGCTGCAGCAGAAAAAGGTTAATCTTCCAAAATCAATCAATTTAAAAAATAAAAACAAATCCCTCGTATCTCATTGCCAGGCTAGAACCTGCAAACCTTTGATAAGAAGTCAGGATTTGGCCTTATGATACTACAGGAGAACTTATTGTGCTGCTTTAATAAAACGGGTCTTATAGAGTCGCAGTACATCCTGAGTAGCTCATAATTTCCCTCAGAATGAGCTACCACCTATTGCATTGCATTTCTCCCTATCACTAAAGCATCTTTCAAATAAAAATGGGGATTTTGCCAAAAATCTCACCCTTTCATGACACATTCTGGCTAGACCTGCTTTACTTTAGTAGGAGTCAGGCTTTGGCCATGGGATGCAGCAGCAGAAAATGGTTAATCTTCCAAAATCAATCAATTTTTAAAAAAACAAATCCCTCGTATCTCATTACCAGGCTAGAACCAGCAAACCTTTGATAAGAAGTCAGGATTTAGCCTTATGATACTACATGAGAACTGATTTGTGTTGCTTTAATAAAACGGGTTGCATTGCATTTCTCCTATTGGCCTCACTAAAGCATCTTTCCAATAAAAATGGGGTTTTGCCAAAAATCTCACCTTTTCATGACACATTCTGGCTAGACCTGCTTTACTTTGGTAGGGAGTCAGGCTTTGGCCATGAGAACTGACTTGTGTTGCTTTAATAAAACGGGTCTTATAGAGTGGCAGTACATCCTGAGTAGCTTATTATTCTCCTCAGAATGAGCTACCACCTATTGCATTGCATTTATCCCTACACAGCAAAATCCTCAGTGTTAAATGTACACTGCGAGTGTATATATGAGTCCACTATGAGTCCACACTCAGAGTGTTAAAAGGTAACACAGAATCAGTGTTGAAGTTAATGAGATAATTAAGTGATGATTGAGGATTAATGATGAACACCTGCTGTTAATAAGCTGTTACCTGATGATAACAAGCAGAATCACTAAAGGAAAGAGAAACACAAGAACTACAACTGACTTCAGCCACAGCCTTAGATGAAATCAACTGAAGATAAAAGAAGACATTAAATCTCTGAAGATCTCAGCAGAGGAGGATTAAACAACTCCACAAACAGCATTACCAGCTTCACACATTACTAACCACACTGACTTTATTTCTGTCAGACGTCTACAGAAGCTCTTATTGAGAATTAATAGAGTTTTTTATGTCACCATTATGGTGATTAGTGTTTTTTTTAATTGGGCAGTTTGACGACTTTTTAATGTTAGTGTTTCTCTGGCTGCTGTATCAGGGTTTGCTATGGCAAGAAAAGCAAGAGAAAACACAATCTGATGCTGTTGGCTGCTTGATGATCAGGATATGATCATTGTGTAGCGGTTTTAGTCTCCGATCTAATGACTGAATATGAGCAACATACTATTAACTTTGTTTTATTGTGATTCTAGAAAAATCCAGCACATGTTTAATCAAAATGACCTGAATACATTTTAAAACAGATTGTACACTAATCACTTATAACTCCTGCGAGTTTTATTCACACACAGACATCATGAATCCGTGTATGAATCTCAACAATGGTAACATGCTTCATGCCACAATGCATTCTGGGTGCATCATGCAAAACTCATCCATGGATCCTAGAATGCATTGTGGCATGAAGCATGAAGCACAATGTTTGGCTAATGCTGTTTGTGGAGTTGTTTAATCCTCCTCTGCTGAGATCTTCAGAGATTTAATGTCTTCTTTTATCTTCAGTTGATTTCATCTAAAGCTGTGGCTGAAGTCAGTTGTAGTTCTTGTGTTTCTCTTTCCTTCAGTGATTCTGCTTGTAATCATCAGGTAACAGCTTATTAACAGCAGGTGTTCATCATTAATCCTCAATCATCACTTAATTATCTCATTAACTTCAACACTGTTTCGGTGTTACCTTTTAACACTCTGAGTGTGGACTCATAGTGGACTCATATATACACTCGCAGTGTACATTTAACACTGAGGATTTTGCTGTGTATTGGCCTCACTAAAGCATCTTTCCAATAAAAATTGGGTTTTTGCCAAAAATCTCACCCTTTCATGACACATTCTGGCTAGACCTGCTTTATTTTGGTAGGGAGTCAGGCTTTGGCCATGGGATGCTGCAGCAGAAAAGGTTAATCTTCCAAAATCAATCAACTTAATAAAAATTAAAAATTCCCTTTTATCTCATTGCCAGGCTAGAACCAGCAAAGTTTTGATAGGGAGTTAGGATTTGGCCGTATGATACTACAGGAGAACTGATTTGTGTTGCTTTTATAAAACGGGTCTTATAGAGTAGCAGTACATCCTGAGTAGCTCATAATTTCCCTCAGAATGAGCTACCACTTGTTGCATTGCATTTCTCCCTATTGGCCTCACTAAAGCATCTTTCCCATAAAAATTGGGTTTTTGCCAAAAATCGCACCCTTTCATGAAACATTCTGGCTAGACCTGCTTTACTTTGGTAGGAGTCAGGCTTTGGCCATGGGATAAAGCAGCAGAAAAGGTTAATCTTCCAAAATCAATCAACTTAAAGAAATAAATAGAAACACCTTGTATCTCATTGCCACGCTAGAACCAACAAACATTTTATAAGAAGTCAGGATTTGGCCATATGATACTCCAGGAGAACTGACTTGTGTTGCTTTAATAAAACTGGTCTTATAGAGTGGCAGTACATCCTGGTTAGCTTATTATTCTCCTCAGAATGAGCTACCACCTATTGCATTGCATTTATCCCTATTGGCCTCACTAAAGCATCTTTCCAATAAAATTGGGTTTTGCCAAAAATCTCACCCTTTCATGACACATTCTGGCTAGACCTGCTTTACTTTGGTAGGAGTCAGGCTTTGGCCATGGGATGCAGCAGAAAATGGTTAATCTTCCAAAATCAATCAATTTTTAAAAAAACAAATCCCTCGTATCTCATTGCCAGGCTAGAACCTGCAAACCTTTGATAAGAAGTCAGGATTTGGCCTTCTGATACTACAGGAGAACTGACTTGTGTTGCTTTAATAAAACGGGTCTTATAGAGTAGCAGTACATCCTGAGTAGCTCATAATTTCCCTCAGAATGAGCTACCACTTATTGCATTGCATTTCTCCCTATTGGCCTCACTAAAGCATCTTTCCAATAAAAATGGGGATTTTGCCAAAAATCTCACCCTTTCATGACACATTCTGGCTAGACCTGCTTTACTTTGGTAGGGAGTCAGGCTTTGGCCATGGGATGCTGCAGCAGAAAAAGGTTAATCTTCCAAAATCAATCAATTTAAAAAATAAAAACAAATCCCTCGTATCTCATTGCCAGGCTAGAACCTGCAAACCTTTGATAAGAAGTCAGGATTTGGCCTTATGATACTACAGGAGAACTTATTGTGCTGCTTTAATAAAACGGGTCTTATAGAGTAGCAGTACATCCTGAGTAGCTCATAATTTCCCTCAGAATGAGCTACCACTTATTGCACTGCATTTCTCCCTATTGGCCTCACTAAAGCATCTTTCCAATAAAAATGGGGATTTTGCCAAAAATCTCACCCTTTCATGACACATTCTGGCTAGACCTGCTTTACTTTGGTAGGGAGTCAGGCTTTGGCCATGGGATGCTGCAGCAGAAAAGGTTAATCTTCCTAAATTAATCAACTTTAAAAATAAAAACAAATCTCTTGTTTCTCATTGCCAGGCTAGAACCAGCAAACCTTTGATAAGAAGTCAGGATTTGGCCTTATGATACTACAGGAGAACTGACTTGTGCTGCTTTAATAAAACCGGTCTAATGGAGTGGCAGTACATCCTGGGTAGCTTATTGTTCTCCTCAGAATGAGCTACCACCTATTGCATTGCATTTATCCCTATTGGCCTCACTAAAGCATCTTTCCAATAAAAATTGGGTTTTGACAAAATTCTCACCCTTTCATGACACATTCTGGCTAGACCTGCTTTACTTTGGTAGGAGTCAGGCTTTGGCCATGGGATGCAGCAGCAGAAAATGGTTAATCTTCCAAAATCAATCAATTTTTAAAAAAACAAATCCTCGTATCTCATTACCAGGCTAGAACCTGCAAACCTTTGATAAGAAGTCAGGATTTGGCCTTCTGATACTACAGGAGAACTGACTTGTGTTGCTTTAATAAAACGGGTCTTATAGAGTAGCAGTACATCCTGAGTAGCTCATAATTTCCCTCAGAATGAGCTACCACTTATTGCACTGCATTTCTCCCTATTGGCCTCACTAAAGCATCTTTCCAATAAAAATGGGGATTTTGCCAAAAATCTCACCCTTTCATGACACATTCTGGCTAGACCTGCTTTACTTTGGTAGGGAGTCAGGCTTTGGCCATGGGATGCTGCAGCAGAAAAGGTTAATCTTCCTAAATTAATCAACTTTAAAAAATAAAAACAAATCTCTTGTGTCTCATTGCCAGGCTAGAACTAGCAAACATTTGATAGGAAATCAGGATTTGGCCATATGATACTACAGGAGAACTGACTTGTGTTGCTTTAATAAAACGGGTCTTATAGAGTAGCAGTACATCCTGAGTAGCTCATAATTTCCCTCAGAATGAGCTACCACCTATTGCATTGCATTTCTCCCTATTGGCCTCACTAAAGCATCTTTCCAATAAAAATTGGGTTTTGCCAAAAGTCTCACCCTTTCATGACACATTCTGGCTAGACCTGCTTTACTTTGGTAGGAGTCAGGCTTTGGCCATGGGATGCAGCAGCAGAAAATGGTTAATCTTCCAAAATCAATCAATTTTTAAAAATAAAAACAAATCCCTCGTATCTCATTGCCAGGCTAGAACCAGCAAACCTTTGATAAGAAGTCAGGATTTGGCCTTATGATACTACAGGAGAACTGACTTGTGTTGATTTAATAAAACGGGTCTTATAGAGTAGCAGTACATCCTGAGTAGCTCATAATTTCCCTCAGAATGAGCTACCACTTATTGCATTGCATTTCTCCCTATTGGCCTCACTAAAGCATCTTTCCAATAAAAATTGGGTTTTTGCCAAAAATCTCACCCTTTCATGACACATTCTGGCTAGACCTGCTTTACTTTGGTAGGGAGTCAGGCTTTGGCCATGGGATGCAGCAGCAGAAAAAGGTTAATCTTCCAAAATCAATCAACTTAAAAAATAAAAACAAATCCCTTGTATCAAACTGCCAGACTAGAACCAGCAATGTTTTGATAGGAGTCAGGATTTGGCCATATGATACTCCAGGAGAACTGACTTGTGTTGCTTTAATAAAACGGGTCTTATAGAGTGGCAGTACATCCTGAGTAGCTCATAATTTTCCTCAGAATGAGCTACCACTTATTGCATTGCATTTCTCCCTATTGGCCTCACTAAAGCATCTTTCCAATAAAAATGGGTTTTTGCCAAAAATCTCACCCTTTCATGACACATTCTGGCTAGACCTGCTTTACTTTGGTAGGGAGTCAGGCTTTGGCCATGGGATGCTGCAGCAGAAAAAGGGTTAATCTTCCAAAATCAATCAACTTTAAAAAATAAAAACAAATCTCTTGTATCTCATTGCCAGGCTAGAACCAGCAAACCTTTGATAAGAAGTCAGGATTTGGCCTTATGATACTACAGGAGAACTAACTTGTTCTGCTTTAATAAAACCGGTCTAATGGATTGGCAGTACATCCTGGGTAGCTTATTGGTCTCCTCAGAATGAGCTACCACCTATTGCATTTCTACCTATTGGCCTCACTAAAGCATCTTTCCAATAAAAATGTTTTTTTTTTGCCAAAAATCTCACCCTTTCATGACACATTCTGGCTAGACCTGCTTTACTTTGGTAGGGAGTCAGGCTTTGGCCATGGGATACTGCAGCAGAAAAAGGTTAATCTTCCAAAATCAATCAACTTAAAAAAAAGAAAAAAATGACCGTTTTATCTCATTGACAGGGTAGAACCAGCAAAGCTTTGACAGGGAGTTAGGATTTGGCCGTATGATACTACATGAGAACTGATTTGTGTTGCTTTAATAAAATGGGTCTCATTGAGTGGCAGTACATCCTGAGTAGCTCATAATTCCCCACAGAATGAGCTACCACCTATTGCATTGCATTTCTCCCTATTGGCCTCACTAAAGCATCTTTCAAATAAAAATGTTTTTTGACAAAAATCTCACCCTTTCATGACACAATCTGGCTAGACCTGCTTTACTTTGGTAGGGAGTCAGGCTTTGGCCATGGGATGCAGCAGCAGACAAAGGTTAATCTTCCAAAATCAATCAACTTGAAAAATAAAATTAAAAATAAAAATCCCTTGTATCTCATTGCCAGGCTGGAACCAGCAAAGATTTGATAGGGAATTAGGATTTGGCCGTATGACACTACAGGAGAACTGATTTGTGTTGCTTTAATAAAACGGGTCTTATAGAGTAGCAGTACATCCTGAGTAGCTCATAATTCCCTCAGAATGAGCTACCACTTATTGCATTGCATTTCGCCCTATTGGACTCACTAAAGCATCTTTCCCATAAAAATTGGGTTTTGCCAAAAATCTCACCCTTTCATGACACATTCTGGCTAGACCTGCTTTACTTTGGTAGGGAGTCAGGCTTTGGCCATGGGATGCAGCAGAAAAAGGTTAATCTTCCAAAATCAATCAATTTTAAAAAATAAAAACAAACATCTTGTATCTCATTGCCAGACTAGAACCAGCAAACATTTGATAGGAAATCAGGATTTGGCCATATGATACTACAGGAGAACTGACTTGTGTTGCTTTAATAAAACGGGTCTTATAGAGTAGCAGTACATCCTGAGTAGCTCATAATTTCCATCAGAATGAGCTACCACCTATTGCATTGCATTTCTCCCTATTGGCCTCACTAAAGCATCTTTCCAATAAAAATGGGGATTTTGCCAAAAATCTCACCCTTTCATGACACATTCTGGCTAGACCTGCTTTACTATAGTAGGAGACATGCTTTGGCCATGGGATGCAGCAGAAAAAGGTTAATCTTCCAAAATCAATCAACTTAAAAAAATAAAAACAAACATCTTGTATCTCATTGCCAGGCTAGAACCAACAAACATTTGATAGAAAATCAGGATTTGGCCATATGATACTACAGGAGAACTGACTTGTGCTGCTTTAATAAAACGGGTCTTATAGAGTCGCAGTTTATCCTGAGTAGCTCATAATTTCCCTCAGAATGAGCTACCACCTATTGCCTTGCATGTCTCCCTTTTGGCCACACTAAAGCATCTTTCCAATAAAAACTGGGTTTTTGCCAAAAATCTCACCCTTTCATGACACATTCTGGCTAGACCTGCTTTACTTTGGTAGGGAGTCAGGCTTTGGCCATGGGATGCTGCAGCAGAAAAAGGTTAATCTTCCAAAATCAATCAACTTCAAAAAATAAAAACAAATCTCTTGTATCTCATTGCCAGGCTAGAACCAGCAAACATTTGATAAGAAGTCAGGATTTGGCCTTATGATACTACAGGAGAACTGACTTGTGCTGGTTTAATAAAACCGGTCTTATGGAGTGGCAGTACATCCTGGGTAGCTTATTATTCTCCTCAGAATGAGCTACCACCTATTGCATTGCATTGCTCCCTATTGGCCTCACTAAAGCATTTTTCCAATAAAAATGGGGGTTTTGCCAAAAATCTAAACCTTTCATGTCACATTCTGGCTAGACCTGCTTTACTTTGGTAGGAAGTCAGGCTTTGGCCATGGGATGCTGCAGCAGAAAAGGTTAATCTTCCAAAATCAATCAACTTAAAAAAAAGAAAAAATGACCGTTTATCTCATTGCCAGGCTAGAACCAGCAAAGCTTTGACAGGGAGTTAGGATTTGGCCGTATGATACTACAGGAGAACTGATTTGTGTTGCTTTAATAAAATGGGTCTCATTGAGTGGCAGTACATCCTGAGTAGCTCATAATTCCCCACAGAATGAGCTACCACCTATTGCATTGCATTTCTCCCTATTGGCCTCACTAAAGCATCTTTCCAATAAAAATGTTTTTTTTTTGCCAAAAATCTCACCCTTTCATGACACATTCTGGCTAGACCTGCTTTACTTTGGTAGGGAGTCAGGCTTTGGCCATGGGATGCAGCAGCAGAAAAAGGTTAATCTTCCAAAATCAATCAACTTAAAAAATAAAATTAAAAAAATAAAAATCCCTTGTAGCTCATTGCCAGGCTAGAACCAGCAAAGCTTTGATAGGGAGTTAGGATTTGGCCGTATGATACTACAGGAGAACTGATTTGTGTTGCTTTAATAAAACGGGTCTTATAGAGTAGCAGTACATCCTGAGTAGCTCATAATTCCCTCAGAATGAGCTACCACTTATTGCATTGCATTTCGCCCTATTGGACTCACTAAAGCATCTTTCCCATAAAAATTGGGTTTTGCCAAAAATCTCACCCTTTCATGACACATTCTGGCTAGACCTGCTTTACTTTGGTAGGAGTCAGGCTTTGGCCATGGGATGCAGCAGAAAAAGGTTAATCTTCCAAAATCAATCAATTTTAAAAAATAAAAACAAACATCTTGTATCTCATTGCCAGACTAGAACCAGCAAACATTTGATAGGAAATCAGGATTTGGCCATATGATACTACAGGAGAACTTATTGTGCTGCTTTAATAAAACGGGTCTTATAGAGTCGCAGTACATCCTGAGTAGCTCATAATTTCCCTCAGAATGAGCTACCACCTATTGCATTGCATTTCTCCCTATTGGCCTCACTAAAGCATCTTTCCAATAAAAATGGGGATTTTGCCAAAAATCTCACCCTTTCATGACACATTCTGGCTAGACCTGCTTTACTATAGTAGGGAGACAGGCTTTGGCCATGGGATGCAGCAGAAAAAGGTTAATCTTCCAAAATCAATCAACTTAAAAATAAAAACAAACATCTTGTGTCTCATTGCCAGGCTAGAACTAGCAAACATTTGATAGGAAATCAGGATTTGGCCATATGATACTACAGGAGAACTGACTTGTGTTGCTTTAATAAAACGGGTCTTATAGAGTCGCAGTTTATCCTGAGTAGCTCATAATTTCCCTCAGAATGAGCTACCACCTATTGCCTTGCATGTCTCCCTTTGGCCTCACTAAAGCATCTTTCCAATAAAACTGGGTTTTGCCAAAAATCTCACCCTTTCATGACACATTCTGGCTAGACCTGCTTTACTTTGGTAGGGAGTCAGGCTTTGGCCATGGGATGCTGCAGCAGAAAAAGGTTAATCTTCCAAAATCAATCAACTTCAAAAAATAAAAACAAATCTCTTGTATCTCATTGCCAGGCTAGAACCAGCAAACATTTGATAAGAAGTCAGGATTTGGCCTTATGATACTACAGGAGAACTGACTTGTGCTGGTTTAATAAAACCGGTCTTATGGAGTGGCAGTACATCCTGAGTAGCTCATAATTTCCCTCAGAATGAGCTACCACCTATTGCATTGCATTGCTCCTATTGGCCTCACTAAAGCATTTTTCCAATAAAAATGGGGGTTTTGCCAAAAATCTAAACCTTTCATGTCACATTCTGGCTAGACCTGCTTTACTTTGGTAGGAAGTCAGGCTTTGGCCATGGGATGCTGCAGCAGAAAAAGGTTAATCTTCCAAAATCAATCAACTTAAAAAATAAAATAAAAAAAATAAAAATCCCTTGTATCTCATTGCCAGGCTAAAACCAGCAAAGCTTTGATAGGGAGTTAGGATTTGGCCGTATGATACTACAGGAGAACTGATTTTTGTTGCTTTAATAATATGGGTCTCATTGAGAGCCAGTATATCGTGAGTAGCTCATAATTCCCCACAGAATGAGCTACCACCTATTGCATTGCATTTCTCCCTATTGGCCTCACTAAAGCATCTTTCCAATAAAAATTGTTTTTTTTACCAAAAATCTCACCCTTTCATGACACATTCTGGCTAAACCTGCTTTACTTTGGTAGGAGTCAGGCTTAGAACCATGGGATGCAGCAGCAGAAAAAGGTTAATCTTCCAAAATCAATCAACTTAAAAAATAAAAAAAAATAAAAAAAAATCCCTTGTATCTCATTGCCAGGCTAGAACCAGCAAAGCTTTGATAGGGAGTTAGGATTTGGCCGTATGATACTACAGGAGAACTGATTTGTGTTGCTTTAATAAAATGGGTCTCATTGAGTGGCAGTACATCCTGAGTATCTCATAATTCCCCACAGAATGAGCTACCACCTATTGCATTGCATTTATCCCTATTGGGCGCACTAAAGCATCTTTCCAATAAAAAAATTTTTTTTTGACAATAATCTCACCCTTTCATGACACATTCTGGCTAGACCTGCTTTACTTTGGTAGGGAGTCAGGCTTTGGCCATGGGATGCTGCAGCAGAAAAAGGTTAATCTTCCAAAATCAATCAATTTAAAAAATAAAAACAAATCCCTCGTATCTCATTGCCAGGCTAGAACCTGCAAACCTTTGATAAGAAGTCAGGATTTGGCCTTATGATACTACAGGAGAACTGACTTGTGTTGCTTTAATAAAACGGGTCTTATAGAGTAGCAGTACATCCTGAGTAGCTCATAATTTCCCTCAGAATGAGCTACCACTTATTGCATTGCATTTCTCCTATTGGCCTCACTAAAGCATCTTTCCCATAAAAATTGGGTTTTGCCAAAAATCTCACCCTTTCATGACACATTCTGGCTAGACCTGCTTTACTTTGGTAGGAAGTCAGGCTTTGGCCATGGGATGCTGCAGCAGAAAAGGTTACTCTTCCAAAATCAATCAATTTTAAAAAATAAAAACAAATCCCTCGTATCTCATTGTCAGGCTAGAACCAGCAAACCTTTGATAAGAAGTCAGGATTTGGCCATATGATACTACAGGAGAACTTATTGTGCTGCTTTAATAAAACGGGTCTTATAGAGTCGCAGTACATCCTGAGTAGCTCATAATTTCCCTCAGAATGAGCTACCACCTATTGCATTGCATTTCTCCCTATTGGCCTCACTAAAGCATCTTTCCAATAAAAATGGGGATTTTGCCAAAAATCTCACCCTTTCATGACACATTCTGGCTAGACCTGCTTTACTTTAGTAGGGAGTCAGGCTTTGGCCATGGGATGCTGCAGCAGAAAAAGGTTAATCTTCCTAAATTAATCAACTTTAAAAAATAAAAACAAATCTCTTGTGTCTCATTGCCAGGCTAGAACCAGCAAACCTTTGATAAGAAGTCAGGATTTGGCCTTATGATACTACAGGAGAACTGACTTGTGCTGCTTTAATAAAACCGGTCTAATGGAGTGGCAGTACATCCTGGGTAGCTTATTGTTCTCCTCAGAATGAGCTACCACCTATTGCATTGCATTTCTCCCTGTTGGCCTCACTAAAGCATTTTTCCAATAAAAATGGGGATTTTGCCAAAAATCTCACCCTTTCATGACACATTCTGGCTAGACCTGCTTTACTTTGGTAGGGAGTCAGGCTTTGGCCATGGGATGCAGCAGCAGAAAAAGGTTAATCTTCCAAAATCAATCAACTTAAAAAAATAAAAACAAACATCTTGTATCTCATTGCCAGGCTAGAACTAGCAAACATTTGATAGGAAATCAGGATTTGGCCATATGATACTACAGGAGAACTGACTTGTGTTGCTTTAATAAAACGGGTCTTATAGAGTAGCAGTACATCCTGAGTAGCTCATAATTTCCATCAGAATGAGCTACCACCTATTGCATTGCATGTCTCCTTTTGGCCTCACTAAAGCATCTTTCCAATAAAAACTGGGTTTTGCCAAAAATCTCACCCTTTCATGACACATTCTGGCTAGACCTGCTTTACTTTGGTAGGGAGTCAGGCTTTGGCCATGGGATGCTGCAGAAAAAGGTTAATCTTCCAAAATCAATCAACTTCAAAAAATAAAAACAAATCTCTTGTATCTCATTGCCAGGCTAGAACCAGCAAACATTTGATAAGAAGTCAGGATTTGGCCTTATGATACTACAGGAGAACTGACTTGTGCTGGTTTAATAAAACCGGTCTTATGGAGTGGCAGTACATCCTGAGTAGCTCATAATTCCCCTCAGAATGAGCTACCACCTATTGCATTGCATTTCTCCCTATTGGCCTCACTAAAGCATTTTTCCAATAAAAATGGGGGTTTTGCCAAAAATCTAAACCTTTCATGTCACATTCTGGCTAGACCTGCTTTACTTTGGTAGGGAGTCAGGCTTTGGCCATGGGATACTGCAGCAGAAAAAGGTTAATCTTCCAAAATCAATCAACTTAAAAAAAAAGAAAAAAAAAATGACCGTTTTATCTCATTGCCAGGCTAGAACCAGCAAAGCTTTGACAGGGAGTTAGGATTTGGCCGTATGATACTACAGGAGAACTGATTTGTGTTGCTTTAATAAAATGGGTCTCATTGAGTGGCAGTACATCCTGAGTAGCTCATAATTCCCCACAGAATGAGCTACCACCTATTGCATTGCATTTCTCCCTATTGGCCTCACTAAAGCATCTTTCCAATAAAAATGTTTTTTTGACAAAAATCTCACCCTTTCATGACACAATCTGGCTAGACCTGCTTTACTTTGGTAGGGAGTCAGGCTTTGGCCATGGATGCAGCAGTAGAAAAGGTTAATCTTCCAAAATCAATCAACTTAAAAAATAAAATAAAAAAAATAAAAATCCCTTGTATCTCATTGCCAGGCTAGAACCAGCAAAGCTTTGATAGGGAGTTAGGATTTGGCCGTATGACACTACAGGAGAACTGATTTGTGTTGCTTTAATAAAACGGGTCTTATAGAGTAGCACTACATCCTGAGTAGCTCATAATTCCTCAGAATGAGCTACCACTTATTGCATTGCATTTCGCCATATTGGACTCACTAAAGCATCTTTCCAATAAAAATTGGGTTTTTGCCAAAAATCTCACCCTTTCATGACACATTCTGGCTAGACCTGCTTTACTTTGGTAGGGAGTCAGGCTTTGGCCATGGGATGCAGCAGCAGAAAAAGGTTAATCTTCCAAAATCAATCAATTTTAAAAAATAAAAACAAACATCTTGTATCTCATTGCCAGACTAGAACCAGCAAACATTTGATAGGAAATCAGGATTTGGCCATATGATACTACAGGAGAACTTATTGTGCTGCTTTAATAAAACGGGTCTTATAGAGTCGCAGTACATCCTGAGTAGCTCATAATTTCCCTCAGAATGAGCTACCACCTATTGCATTGCATTTCTCCCTATTGGCCTCACTAAAGCATCTTTCCAATAAAAATGGGGATTTTGCCAAAAATCTCACCCTTTCATGACACATTCTGGCTAGACCTGCTTTACTATAGTAGGGAGTCAGGCTTTGGCCATGGGATGCAGCAGCAGAAAAGGTTAATCTTCCAAAATCAATCAACTTAAAAATAAAAACAAACATCTTGTATCTCATTGCCAGGCTAGAACCAACAAACATTTGATAGGAAATCAGGATTTGGCCATATGATACTACAGGAGAACTGACTTGTGCTGCTTTAATAAAACGGGTCTTATAGAGTCGCAGTTTATCCTGAGTAGCTCATAATTTCCCTCAGAATGAGCTACCACCTATTGCCTTGCATGTCTCCCTTTTGGCCACACTAAAGCATCTTTCCAATAAAAACTGGGTTTTTGCCAAAAATCTCACCCTTTCATGACACATTCTGGCTAGACCTGCTTTACTTTGGTAGGGAGTCAGGCTTTGGCCATGGGATGCTGCAGCAGAAAAAGGTTAATCTTCCAAAATCAATCAACTTCAAAAAATAAAAACAAATCTCTTGTATCTCATTGCCAGGCTAGAACCAGCAAACATTTGATAAGAAGTCAGGATTTGGCCTTATGATACTACAGGAGAACTGACTTGTGCTGGTTTAATAAAACAGGTCTTATAGAGTGGCAGTACATCCTGAGTAGCTCATAATTTCCCTCAGAATGAGCTACCACCTATTGCATTGCATTGCTCCCTATTGGCCTCACTAAAGCATTTTTCCAATAAAAATGGGGGTTTTGCCAAAAATCTAAACCTTTCATGTCACATTCTGGCTAGACCTGCTTTACTTTGGTAGGAAGTCAGGCTTTGGCCATGGGATGCTGCAGCAGAAAAAGGTTAATCTTCCAAAATCAATCAACTTAAAAAATAAAATAAAAAAAATAAAAATCCCTTGTATCTCATTGCCAGGCTAAAACCAGCAAAGCTTTGATAGGGAGTTAGGATTTGGCCGTATGATACTACAGGAGAACTGATTTGTGTTGCTTTAATAATATGGGTCTCATTGAGTGCCAGTATATCCTGAGTAGCTCATAATTCCCCACAGAATGAGCTACCACCTATTGCATTGCATTTCTCCCTATTGGCTTCACTAAAGCATCTTTCCAATAAAAATTGTTTTTTTACCAAAAATCTCACCCTTTCATGACACATTCTGGCTAAACCTGCTTTACTTTGGTAGGGAGTCAGGCTTAGAACCATGGGATGCAGCAGCAGAAAAAGGTTAATCTTCCAAAATCAATCAACTTAAAAATAAAAAAAAATCCCTTGTATCTCATTGCCAGGCTAGAACCAGCAAAGCTTTGATAGGGAGTTAGGATTTGCCGTATGATACTACAGGAGAACTGATTTGTGTTGCTGTAATAAAATGGGTCTCATTGAGTGGCAGTACATCCTGAGTAGCTCATAATTCCCCACAGAATGAGCTACCACCTATTGCATTGCATTTATCCCTATTGGGCGCACTAAAGCATCTTTCCAATAAAAAAATTTTTTTTTGACAATAATCTCACCCTTTCATGACACATTCTGGCTAGACCTGCTTTACTTTGGTAGGGAGTCAGGCTTTGGCCATGGGATGCTGCAGCAGAAAAAGGTTAATCTTCCAAAATCAATCAACTTTAAAAAATAAAAACAAATCCCATGTATCTCATTTTCAGGCTAGAACCAGCAAACATTTGATAAGAAGTCAGGATTTGGCCTTTTGATACTACAGGAGAACTGACTTGTGCTGGTTTAATAAAACCGGTCTTATGGAGTGGCAGTACATCCTGAGTAGCTCATAATTTCCCTCAGAATGAGCTACCACCTATTGCATTGCATTGCTCCCTATTGGCCTCACTAAAGCATTTTTCCAATAAAAATGGGGGTTTTGCCAAAAATCTAAACCTTTCATGTCTTATTCTGGCTAGACCTGCTTTACTTTGGTAGGAAGTCGTCTCGGTTACGACTGTAACCTTAGTTCCCTGAATAGGAACGAGCGCTGCGTCACCGCTTTGGGAACGCCTCTGCGTGATTGCGTCGTGAAGCACGTATGTCATCAGTCCAATAGAGAGACGGAACGTCATCGGGCGTGGTGACGTCGTGAGACCGGAAGCTATATAGCACACTGGCAAACACGCGCCGTTAGCTTCTGATAAGGATGAAACAAAGGCGCTTGCGAGCATGCGGGAGTATGGCTGGGTGACGCGGCGTCGTTCCTATTCAGGGAACTAAGGTTACAGTCGTAACCGAGACGTTCCCCCTTCAAGGGAACTCGAGCTGCGTCACCGCTTTGGGAACGAGAATAACCACGCCCCCATAGGAGCCGAATGCCCGCCTGTGTCATGATTAGGAGGCGAGCACCCGTGCCCCAGGAGTAGCCTTGATGTCAAGTTCATAGAACCTGACGAAGGTATGCGGCGAGGACCAACCTGCCGCATCACAGACCTCCTGCAGGGAGGCCCCTGACAGGATTGCCTGCGAAGCAGCCATACTCCTAGTGGAGTGGGACCGGACAGCCAAGGGAGAAGGCTGTCCGGCCGCCACATAAGCAAGTGAGATAGCCTCGACTACCCACTTGCTCATCCTCTGCTTTGAAACCGGCCCCCTCGAGGAGGCCCGTAACAGACAAATAACTGTTCTGTTCTCCTCCACAGGGCAGCTCTGTGGACATAAGTGTCTAAAGCACGAACAGGGCAAAGCAGATTGAGTCGTTCCTGGTCTGACGTCACAAAGGCGGAGGAAAAAGGCTTGCAGCACAACAGGTCTCATAGGGTTAGTAAGAACCTTAGGAACATAGCCCGGCCTAGGGTACAAGAAAGCCTTGGCCATGCCGTGCGCGAACTCCAAGCACGAGGGTGCCACCGAGAGAGCCTGTAGATCTCCTATTCTCTTTAGAGAAGAAATAGCGAGAAGAAAGATAGTCTTTAAAGTCAGAAACTTCTCGGAAACTCCCTCGAGCGGCTCAAAGGGAGCCTCGGAAAGACCCCGAAGGACCACCGAGAGGTCCCAGGCCGGCACCCTGGTGCGTACTGCAGGTCTCAACCTCAAAGTGCCACGAAGGAAACGAGTAACCATAGGGTGTCGCCTAAAGAAACACCATCCAAAGGAGTGTGGTAAGCACCTAAGGCCGCCACATACACCTTTAGTGTGGGCGCTAACCCAGCGGAGAATCTCTCCTGCAAGAAGTCCAGCACCGCACTCGCAGGGCAGTTAACTGGATCCCACAGGCGATCTCTGCACCATAAGGTGAAGAGTCTCCACTTCAGTGCGTACAGTTTCCTCGTGGAGGGAGCTCTAGAGTGTAGAATGGTCTCAACAACCTCAGTTGAGAGACCAGAACTTATGAGCTGGGCCCCCTCAGAGGCCAAGCCCACAGTCTCCACAACTCTGGGCGAGGGTGTACGAAGACGCCGCCCGCCTGAGAGAGAAGGTCCCTCCTGATCGGAATCTCCATGGGAGAGCCGTCGAGGAGAGACACAATGTCCGAGAACCATACTCGGCCTGGCCAGAACGGGGCTACTCACAGTAGACGGCCCGGGCCCCGGCGCACTCTCTCTAGAACTCCCGGAAGCAGAGCAATCGGGGGAAAAACGTACAGGGGCAGCCTCAGCCACTCCTGTACCATAGCGTCCAGTCCGAGAGGAGCTGGAGGTGCTAGGAGAACCACCGGCGACAATGCGTATTCTCGTGAGTGGCGAACAGGTCCACTTGAGCCCTGCCAAATCTCTCCCAAAGGAGCTCCACCACCTCGGTGTGGAGTCTCCACTCCCCGGGCCTCGGCCCCTGCCTCGACAGGATGTCCGCTTCCACATTCAACCGCCCAGGAATGAACATAGCCCTCACTGAGAGCAGTTTCTGGGACCAGAGGAGGATAAGGCGCGCCAGCTTGTACAGCTGACGAGACCTCAGACCCCTGATGGTTGACATAAGAGACCACCGATGTGCTGTCTGTGCGACGAGCACATGATGGCCCCTGAGATATGGCAGGAAGTGCTTCAGAGCCTGAAACACTGCCAGCATTTCTAGACAATTTATGTGCCACGAATGATGGTGTTCCTGCCATAAGCCCTGGGCTGGCGACCACTCATGGTCGCCCCCAGCCGTAAGGGAGGCATCCGTGCTCAGAGATACCCGCTGGCACGGTGCCCCAGTAACGGGCCCTGGGCTAAAAACCACGGGTCCTTCCACATGACCAAGGAGCGGAGACACCGCCGCGTAACCTTGATCACGAAAAGGATTTCTCGGGAAAAGCCCTTGGTTTTGAGCCACCACTGTAATGGTCTCATGTTCAACAGGCCGCATGGAATGATGTTGGCGCTGCTGCCATGAGACCTAACAGTCTCTGAAACTGTTTTACAGTGAGTGACTGTTCTAGCTTCACCCCCCTCAGAACACTCTTCTTGGAGTTGAGCCTCAGCCCTAACTTCCTCATGCGCGAGGACAACATCTCGATGTTGAACCGCGAGACAAGCTGACTGTGCTAGGATCAGCCAGTCGTCGATGTAATTGAGGATCACGAATCCCTGCATACGCAAGGACTAGCGCCGCGTCCACACACTTCGTGAGCGTGCGGGGTGAAAGTGCTAGACCAAAGGGAAGCACCGATGATATTGTGCGCTTCTCCCTGAAGCGAACCTCAGGTACTTCCTGTGCTGTGGGAGGATGGAGACATGAAATTATGCATCTTTGAGATCTATCGTGACAAACCAGTCCTCGGACCTGATCTGAGACACGATCTGTTTGAGTGAAAGCATCCTGAACTTGAGCTTTGCTACACAGTGGTTCAGAACGCGAAGATCTAAGATCGGGCGCAGCCCTCCATCCTTCTTTGGCACTATGAAGTACCGGCTGTAAAAGCCTGACTCCCTGCCAGGCGGGGAAACCTTCTCTATAGCCCCTTTTTGCAGCAGAGTCTGTACTTCTTGAGACATAACCAGAGCCTGCTCGGGGCCCACCACCGTGGGCAGGACCCCGTTGAAACTGGGTGGACGACATCGAAACTGAATGGCGTACCCCTTCCTTACACACTGCAGGACCCATTGAGATATATTCGGCAGATTCTCCCACTCTGCCAGAAAATCTACTAAGGTACCAGCCTCTCGAGACTGGCCTCTGATGTACTCTGCACCACGAGTGCAGTGCCCTGAAACGGCTGACCGGCAGGGAACCACTGACTCGACAGCGCCACCTCCCTCCTCGGAGGGCGCGAGCCATCCTCGAACGACCCGCGAGGGCTCTCCACGCCCCGGCGCTCGGGCGGGGTTGGTGGATCGACCCTGTGAGGGCACCGAGGACAGACGGGTACCGTGTGCTGAGGTAACCACCGTCTGCCCCAGGGGATAACCCTCACAGCCCTGGACGCCGTAGCGTCAGGACTTCTTCGACGCAGCCTTCCTCGAGATAATAACTGTCCTCAGATCAGCTCTACTCGTGGAAGGCTGCGCCTGAGCGCCGCCCACCAGCCCACCCTTTCTGCGGTGCGCGGGTGGCGGCGCTCTGTTTTGCTGCGCCCTGTGCGAGGAGCCAGTACTCGGCGCCTGCTGCTCCGCCCAGCAGCAGGCGAGACTTGGGGTTTCGAGGAGGAACTGCTTGAGCGCCGCAGATTGTTTCTTTGCCTCCTGGAACCTGTCGGTAACCGTGGTGACCGCGTCACCGAACAGACCTCCAGGAGACAGTGGCGCATCAAGCAGAAAGCTCTTGTCCCTCTCTTTGATCTCGGTCAGATTTAACCATAAATGCCTCTCCGTGGCCACCAGGGCTGCCATAGAACGGCCCACACATCTGGCCGTCTCCTTGGTGGCACGGAGAGCGAGATCTGCCGAAGATCGGAGCTCGGAGACCACATCAGCTCCGATCTCCTGGCTTTCCCCCAAGTCCCTTAGCAGATCAGCCTGGTATGCCTGCACTAATGCCATAGTGTGCAGACATGCGGCGGCCTGACCTGCTGCCGAGTATGCTTTGCCCACTAACTGAGATGTCACTTTCAATGGCTTAGTGGGCAAAGATGGAGCCTTCATGGCTGATGCTGATTCGGCGAGAGATGGCTCGCGGCGTCTCTTCAACCCGTGGCATCGAACCATAACCATGCCTTTTCAGTCCCATAATGTTACTATAAAGCGGATGTATGGGGACTGAACACCGCGTGAAGACATGGGCGTTTCCACGATCTCGACACCTCAGTGTGGAGATCAGTGAAAACGGCAGGCTCCTCGCGGAGGCTGAGCAGAGCGTGCGGGGAGAAAGCGCTCGTCGAGCCTGCTTTTTACACAGGCTCGCTCATGATGCTCTTGTGGCCAGTCAATGTTTAATCTGGCCACCGCTCTGCTCAAAACCTCCACGAGCTCCTCACTGGCAGGGGATTGAAGTGGCGAGTCCTCAACCCCTGCATCGATGCTGCAGACATCCACCTCCTCGGAGGAAGACAGCTGCAGCATCGCGGCCGCCCCCCGGGCGGGAGAATCCGCAGCGCGGGCTCCCGAACCCAGAGAAGCAGCACTGGATCTAGCGGGTGAAAGCTGAGATAGGGCGGGGCCCGTCTCAACCCTCCGTCAGATCCATTTGCGAACCCCACGACATGAGCTGCCGCTGTGCCTCGGCAGCAGCGGGGCCCACGCCGCGAGGCGCGAGCCGACGCCCTCCTCGGCGCCCGGCGGGATCGCAGCACACGGAGAGGCAGAGCCTCACAGTGCTCACAGCCGGCACCCTCGAGTGCCGACTGAGCGTGCTGCTCACCCAAACAAGCGATGCACATAGAGTGTGTATCCCGTCCGTGATGCGAGGACAGGGAGGAACACACTTTCTGTACAATCGTTAAGCTCGCCATACTCTCTTGCCCAATATCAGTGTGAGTGCAAACTTGTGAAAACAGGGGTCTGAACTCAGACACAAACAGATATTTAGACAGACAATGACACAGAGCGCTTGTTGAAGACAACAGAAGCTAACGGCGTGTGTTTGCCAGTGTGCTATATAGCTTCGGGTCTCTGACGTCACCACGCCCGATGGCGTTCCGTCTCTCTATTGGACTGATGACATACGTGCTTCACGACGCAATCACGCAGAGGCGTTCCCAAAGCGGTGGCCAGCTCGAGTTCCCTTGAAGGGAACAGGCTTTGGCCATGGGATGCTGCAGCAGAAAAAGGTTAGGATTTGGCCGTATGATACTACAGGAGAACTGATTTGTGTTGCTGTAATAAAATGGGTCTCATTGAGCTACCACCTATTGCATTGCATTTATCCCTATTGGGCACTAAAGCATCTTTCCAATAAAAAAATTTTTTTTTGACAATAATCTCACCCTTTCATGACACATTCTGGCTAGACCTGCTTTACTTTGGTAGGGAGTCAGGCTTTGGCCAAGGGATGCTGCAGCAGAAAAAGGTTAATCTTCCAAAATCAATCAACTTTAAAAAATAAAAACAAATCCCATGTATCTCATTTTCAGGCTAGAACCAGCAAACATTTGATAAGAAGTCAGGATTTGGCCTTTTGATACTACAGGAGAACTGAATTGTGCTGCTTTAAAAAAAACGGTTTAATGGAGTGGCAGTACATCCTGGGTAGCTTATTATTCTCCTCAAAATGAGCCAGGGGCGGATCTACCGGGGTGGCATGGGGTGGCAACTGCCACCCTAAGAAAGACCATTGCCACCCCGTCTGCCACCCCAGCAGTGTATCCCAAATTCCCAATGTATAAAATATAAAATGTTTCCTCTACCGATTTACATCAGCGGCTTCAATGTGATGAGATAAAAGCAAGAAAACACGTATTAGTCCAAACAAATGACGCTTAGTGATCAGCAACACAACTAGCGTTATCACGAATAGATCGCCTGTTTCACACATACTCCGTTTGCAGTGCGTATATATTTTTTCCTGTACCCTTGTTAACCGGTTAGTTCGTTCAAACTGCACGCGGATGCGGTCCGGCGGTGGCGTTCGGAGTCTGCAGCAGTGCGGCGAGTCTGTTTTTGCTGTAGCTACTGCACGCGCTGAATTAAAGTGACAGGGCATTGTTCGCAATAAAATACACATGTATTGAACTGAAAATCTAGTAATTTCACCCATGGGCGTCGGAAGCAAAAAAAAATTGGGTGGGTCCTCAGAAAAATTTTACTGGAATAGATGCCAATTACATTAAGTACCAATATAATGCTTTGTTTGCTAAACGTATAGTTCGAAAAGACAAATTTACGGAAACTGCCATATCACTGAGAGTGGCAGTAGTGTAGGGGTAAAACGCACGGCATCTAGTTTTGACACAAATCGACCCGCGGTTCGAGTCCGCCTTTCGCCGAACTTAATCTTCTTCCTTTTCCCATCACATATCAGATCGGAAAGGCATTTATTTTCAAAAAAATGTAGAAAATATTAGATAAGTGGAAATAAAGCGTCTAACAAAGGTTTATCGATTAGGGGTAGGTAAACAGACATGCGCTGAATGTTAGAGACGATAAAAGTGAGTGGGTCCAATATCATTGATTGTAAAAAGTGGGTGGGTCTTGTCCCACCCACATACAATGGTTCCGACGCCCATGATTTCACCACAGATGCATATAATGTAAAGTTTACTCTGTTTCAAAGTCAACAATTGAAACAGCCACGAGTAGGCTAAAGCAAGGAAAACGACATCTTAAGGTAAACAAGGAAACATAATGGAGAGCACTCGTTCTTTCTTGGAGGTGGAGAAGTTGTTTAGGCTAAATGTAGGCCTAGTGCGTTTAAGCGTGGCATCTATGAAACAGTGTATTGCAATTTTGACATGCCATCATGTTCAGTAACAACGTTTGGATTTGTAAATTAAAATAATGAATAAATGTTGTGTTTGTAGTATACAACCGCAGATCAGTTGCGCACTGCAAACGCTGCATATGTGAAAACACAACAGCGCGCGCTCCTGCATCGCATAGCCTACGCACGCGTCTGTGAAACAGGTGTAATGTTTAACTAACGATTTAAAAACTTTAACTTTAAAACTATTGTGTAGTGTACATTTAGAAAGTCTAAACTTTGTACTTTTTGTTACGTCTTGCGGGATACTAAACGAAAGGCTGACATCCAGAGTTTTTTAAACCAAAAAGAAAAGGAAAATCAGAGAGTGGCAGGTGCAGATAAGACAGAAAAATGTATACGTACAAATTAAGTTGTGGAAGGCAGAAGAGAAGATGGATTGGTGGAAGAAAGGAATATAGAAATGGATGACAAAGAGCTAGATAGAGGTGATGAGACAGAAGAAATACAGCATGAAGCGACTGAAGAGGTGGAAGAGAGAGGACTAAGGGTGGAAGAGAGCTCAGACATTGAAAGAGAGAGAGAGCTTGAGACACCAGCACCCTGTGTATCAGGTGCCCATGGTATGTTGTGTTCAGTGTTCATTTATAGGATTATTTATGTATAACCTGTAAATTCTAATTTGATCTGCCCTTGTAAACCATATATTATGGTTACAATCAGTGCTTTTGTTATTAGATTCTGGTGAGGCAAGATATTTGATGACTTTAGATTGGCATTTTGTTGCTCTTGTTGCACATCTTAATCTAAATGCACTACTAATGCACTTAATCTAAACTTGTGGTTTATATGTATTTGCCATGTGTTGGTGATAAAATAAACCAGTACCTGATGCATTGAGGCTTACAGTATAATATATATATATATATATATATATATATATATATATTTTTTTTTTTTCAAGCTTTGTAAATTAATATTGATATGAACTTGTACTCACTTTAAGTTTCTACTCCAGCTATCAGATTCAGGCAAAATCTATCACACAGCAGTCTTTGATCTTTATAGACCATTAAAAATTAGTGCCCGTGTATTTACACTGAATATGTATATTATTACTTGAATCCACAAGAACCATGCAAGGATCCTAGCTTCAGTGTTGCCACCCTCATAGTTCTAATGCCACCCCTTGCCACCCCAAAAATAATTTTCTAGATCCGCCCCTGAAATGAGCTACCACCTATTGCATTGCATTTATCCCTATTGGCCTCACTAAAGCATCTTTCCCATAAAAATTGGGTTTTGCCAAAAATCTCACCCTTTCATGACACATTCTGGCTAGACCTGCTTTACTTTGGTAGGAGTCAGGCTTTGGCCATGGGATGCTGCTGCAGAAAAAGGTTAATCTTCCAAAATCAATCAACTTAAAAAAATAAAAACAAATCCCTTGTATCTCATTGCCAGGCTAGAACCAGCAAAGCTTTGATAGGGAGTTAGGATTTGGCCATATGATACTACAGGAGAACTGATTTGTGTTGCTGTAATAAAATGGGTCTCATTGAGTGGCAGTACATCCTGAGTAGCTCATAATTCCCCACAGAATGAGCTACCACCTATTGCATTGCATTTCTCCCTATTGGCCTCACTAAAGCATCTTTCCAATAAAAATGGGGATTTTGCCAAAAATCTAAACCTTTCATGACACATTCTGGCTAGACCTCCTTTACTTTGGTAGGGAGTCAGGCTATGGCCATGGGATGCTGCAGCAGAAAAAGGTTAATCTTCCAAAATCAATCAACTTCAAAAAATAAAAACAAATCTCTTGTATCTCATTGCCAGGCTAGAACCAGCAAACCTTTGATAAGAAGACAGGATTTGGCCTTATGATACTACAGGAGAACTGACTTGTGCTGCTTTAATAAAACCGGTCTTATGGAGTGGCAGTACATCCTGGGTAGCTTATTATTCTCCTCAGAATGAGCTACCACCTATTGCATTGCATTGCTCCCTATTGGCCTCACTAAAGCATTTTTCCAATAAAAATGGGGGTTTTGCCAAAAATCTCACCCTGTCATGACACATTCTGGCTAGACCTGCTTTACTTTGGTAGGGAGTCAGGCTTTGGCCATGGGATGCTGCAGCAGAAAAAGGTTACTCTTCCAAAATCAATCAACTTTAAAAAATAAAAACAAATCCCTTGTATCTCACTGTCAGGCTAGAACCAGCAAAGTTTTGATAGGGAGTCAGGATTTGGCCATACAATACTCCAGGAGAACTGACTTGTGTTGCTTTAATAAAACGGGTCTTATAGAGTGGCAGTACATCCTGAGTAGCGCATAATTTCCCTCAGAATGAGCTACCACCTATTGCATTGCATTTCTCCCTATTGGCCTCACTAAAGCATCTTTCCAATAAAAATTGGGTTTTTGCCAAAAATCTCACCCTTTCATGACACATTCTGGCTAGACCTGCTTTACTTTGCTAGGGAGTCAGGCTTTGGCCATGGGATGCTGGAGCAGAAAAAGGTTAATATTCCAAAATCAATCAACTTTAAAAAATAAAAACAAATCCCTTGTATCTCATTGCCAGGCTAGAACCAGCAAAGCTTTGATAGGGAGTTAGGATTTGGCCGTATGATACTCCAGGAGAACTGACTTGTGCTGCTTTAATAAAACGGGTCTCATTGAGTGGCAGTACATCCTGAGTAGCTCATAATTCCCAACAGAATGAGCTACCACCTATTGCATTGCATTTCTCCCTATTGGCCTCACTAAAGCATCTTTCCAATAAAAATGGGGATTTTGCCAAAAAACTAAACCTTTCATGACACATTCTGGCTAGACCTCCTTTACTTTGGTAGGGAGTCAGGCTTTGGCCATGGGATGCTGCAGCAGAAAAAGGTTACTCTTCCAAAATCAATCAACTTTAAAAAATAAAAACAAACACCTTGTATCTCATTGCCAGGCTAGAACCAGCAAACATTTGATAGGAAGTCAGGATTTGGCCATATGATACTACAGGAGAACTGACTTGTGTTGCTTTAATAAAACAGGTCTTAAAGAGTGTCAGTACATCCTGAGTAGCTCATAATTCCCCACAGAATGAGCTACCACCTATTGCATTGCATTTCTCCCTATTGGCCTCACTAAAGCATCTTTCAAATTAAAAATGGGGATTTTGCCAAAAATCTAAACCTTTCATGACACATTCTGGCTAGACCTCCTTTCCTTTGGTAGGAGTCAGGCTTTGCCATGGGATGCTGCAGCAGAAAAAGGTTAATCTTCCAAAATCAATCAACTTCAAAAAATAAAAACAAATCTCTTGTATCTCATTGCCAGGCTAGAACCAGCAAACCTTTGATAAGAAGACAGGATTTGGTCTTTTGATACTACAGGGAACTGACTTGTGCTGCTTTAATAAAACCGGTCTTATGCAGTGGCAGTACATCCTGGGTAGCTTATTATTCTCCTCAGAATGAGCTACCACCTATTGCATTGCATTTATCCCTATTGGCCTCACTAAAGCATCTTTCCAATAAAAATGGGTTTTTTTTTGACAAAAATCTCACCCTTTCATGACGCATTCTGGCTAGACCTGCTTTACTTTGGTAGGGAGTCCGGCTTTGGCCATGGGATGCTGCAGCAGAAAAGGTTACTCTTCCAAAATCAATCAACTTTAAAAAATAAAAACAAACACCTTGTATCTCATTGCCAGGCTAGAACCAGCAAACATTTGATAGGAAGTCAGGATTTGGCCATATGATACTACAGGAGAACAGACTTGTGTTGAATTAATAAAACGGGTCTTATAGAGTAGCACTACATCCTGAGTAGCTCATAATTTCCCTCAGAATGAGCTACCACCTATTGCATTGCATTTCTCCCTATTGGCCTCACTAAAGCATCTTTCCAATAAAAATTGGGTTTTGCCAAAAATCTCACCCTTTCATGACACATTCTGGCTAGACCTGCTTTACTTTGGTAGGGAGTCAGGCTTTGGCCATGGGATGCTGCAGCAGAAAAAGGTTAATCTTCCAAAATCAATCAACTTTAAAAAATAAAAACAAATCTCTTGTATCTCATTGCCAGACTAGAAGCAGCAAAGTTTTGATAGGGAGTCAGGATTTGGCCTTATGATACTACTGGAGAACCAACTTGTATTGCTTTAATAAAACGGGTCTCATTGAGTGGCAGTACATCCTGAGTAGCTCATAATTCCCCTCAGAATGAGCTACCACCTATTGCATTGCATTTCTCCCTATTGGCCTCACTAAAGCATCTTTCCAATAAAAATTGGGTTTTTGCCCAATGGGGTTTTTGCCAAAAATCTCACCCTTTCATGTCACATTCTCGCTAGACCTGCTTTACTTTGGTAGGGAGTCAGGCTTTGGCCATGGGATGATGCAGCAGAAAAAAAGGTTAATCTTCCAAAAACAATCAATTTTAAAAAATAAATACAAAGCCCTTGTATCTCACTGCCAGGCTAGAACCAGCAAACCTTTGATAAGAAGTCAGGATTTGGCCATATGATACTACAGGAGAACTGACTTGTGCTGCTTTAATAAAACCGGTCTTATGGAGTAGCAGTACATCCTGGGTAGCTTATTATTCTCTTCAGAATGAACTACCACCAATTGCATTGCATTTCTCCTTATTGGCCTCACTAAAGCATCTTTCCAATAAAAATTGGGTTTTTGCCCAATGGGGTTTTTGCCAAAAATCTCACCCTTTCATGTCACATTCTCGCTAGACCTGCTTTACTTTGGTAGGGAGTCAGGCTTTGGCCATGGGATGATGCAGCAGAAAAAAAGGTTAATCTTCCAAAAACAATCAATTTTAAAAAATAAATACAAAGCCCTTGTATCTCACTGCCAGGCTAGAACCAGCAAACCTTTGATAAGAAGTCAGGATTTGGCCATATGATACTACAGGAGAACTGACTTGTGCTGCTTTAATAAAACCGGTCTTATGGAGTAGCAGTACATCCTGGGTAGCTTATTATTCTCTTCAGAATGAACTACCACCAATTGCATTGCATTTCTCCTTATTGGCCTCACTAAAGCATCTTTCCAATAAAAATTGGGTTTTTGCCAAAAATCTGCTACAGCAGTAAAAGGTTAATCTTCCAAAAATCCCTTGTATGCAGGGCTAGAAAACCAAACAATACCAACTCGTTTTGCATTGCTAAAAGTTGTGGTTCAATTCAGTTGCGTCTCACGTCATGACGAATTTTTAGATGGACGCGCTTGATTAGTATCTATGGCAACATTCTGTTTGATGATTTCTAAATCTCACCGCTTCAACAGCATCATTTTCTATCTCCACGATTTCGACGATTTTTGAGCTGATATTTCTGAGTTGATCTATTGATCAGTTAGATTTTTTTTAGGTGGAATCTGCACACAAGAGCTAAGTCAACATGCCTTGTGTTCATTATAAGTTTCCAAGTAAACTCACACACGACACAGTCCCATTTGAAGGACTTCACATCACCCTGAGAGAGCTGAAACGCCAAATTATGAGGCGCGAGAGACTGAAGCTCTGTGACCTGCAGATCAGCAGCGCACAAACTTGTGAAGGTGAGTTGAGCTAGAGATCAGTTCAACTAACAGAGGACAAATTAATGCTTTTTGAAAAACGCAGTTAAATAAAAACATTCATTCATCTGCTGCTGTAGTAAAGTTACTGTAGTGTTAATATGACAGTGATGGTGTGAGATAGTAAGTTATAGCTTGATATATTCAATAAAATTCAAAGCTACTATGGTACTTTCAGTATGGTGTGCGTGTGTGTGTGTGTGTGTGTGTGTGTGTGTGTGTGTGTGTGTGTGTGTGTGTGTGTGTGTGTGTGTGTGTGTGTGTGTGTGTGTGTGTGTGTGTGTGTGTGTGTGTGTGTGTGTGTGTGTGTGTGTGTGTGTGTGTGTGTGTGTGTGTGTGTGTGTGTGTGTGTGTGATGATGATTGTGTGAGTGAAACTAATGGTCTTGTTGGTGTTTTTTCTTCTTCTTCTTCAGAATACACTGATGATGAAGCCCTGATCTCCAGCAACACATCAGTCATCATCAGACGAATCCCTGCTGCTGGGCTGAAACCCACAAACAAAGGATTTGTCAAGTAAGTCACGTGACATGAACACAACTTTCCTCATTTCGATGTAATGTGAAGAGTCATCTGTCTGTTGTTGGCGTTTTACTCATTTGAGCTCTTTGCTGTTTTGTTTTGCAATGTTCGGGCCAAACCATCAAGTGGATCTTCAAAAACTGTATGTAGAAAAGCTGTTGCACTGCTGTTGGTGTTTGGTAAAGTTTTCAATTGAATATTTGAGCACTTTTGCTCGTTTTCCATTATTATTTCTAACGTATGGCACATGGGCGACTGGTTCCTCCAATACGTGACAAATAAAGGTTCACTATATGTTTTATAATATGTTTTGATCAAACTGTCAGGAAAAGCCATTTGCTTGTTGCCAGACGAAGGTAAGACCAGTTCCACTTCCACTACACTTTTAAACAATATACTCATTCTGTATGCTAGCCTCTACAGTCTAAGTATACGTAACTAATGCCAATGTATTAGTCGGAGCTGTAAAACATCAATCTGATGTGCCCTTCATGAATTCTGATGGCTGATGCCAATTAGAGGCTGAAATTTTTTCGGGAATCCCACAGGTCACGGGATTCCCGTGGGATTCCTGCAGGATGGGAGTCATCTTTGCTATTAATCACGGGATTTGGACGGTACAGGATAAATGGTTAACGGGAGCAGACGGGAGCGGGAATCAAACAATAGCAAAGACGACAAAAAAAGAAAAAATTAAATGCACCATTTTGTAGTTTCCTTTTAATACGCCTACAATGTAATGCAATTAAAAAATAACTACTCGACCCAGCCATCCCAGAAGCCATCAGTGCTTTTTGTCACGGCTTCCCGCCGGATTTCAAAGAGCAGTGATGGAGGGAGCTAACAGCCGTGGAGAAGAAGCATAATTGTCCAGTTTTCTACTAAGCTATCTGCTATAGCTCAATAAACTCGCCACTGGAAGGGTTTCAGGACAAGCACGGCAGATACAACTCGAGTCACTTTTGAGTTTTTATTGTGTACACATACACATCAACCATAAACTAGGTAGCCTGGATACTACCGCTACGCTAGCCTATCAGCTATATTGACGTTATTCTGCTCGTCAATTATCTAGTTAGTGCGTATATTAGGTTGTAAACCTGCAATGAAACACAAACAACAAAATTAACTAATTAAGTTACACAATTATGTAATAATAAATTCTGATCTGAATTACTAGCAACTTCAGTTTATAGTCACTCACCGGCAAGGCGTGCCAGTCCTGACCATTAATTGAACCAAAACGAAACTTAAAGGCACAGCGCAAGCGCACTGAGCCCACTTAAACATATACAAGCACAAAGTCTATAAACCAGGTGCACTAATAAACAAACCTGCAACATAGTTATAGGAAATATAACATAAATATGCCTGCTTTTGGTATAAGGTTAATATATACACTTATCTCCTCCAATTTCTAAGAACATAATGACATCCATCATTTATTATACAGTATATATATATAGTATATATATATATAAACAATAGTTACTCCTGCTGGAAAGTTCTACAATAATTGATGAAAATCTTTAACATGTAATTAAAAAAAACTATAAATGTAAACTATAAAATGTATTGTTTACTCAACAATAAATTAGTAAAATGCAGCTTTATGTGCTGTTTGGGTTTATTAATCTATTATAGACATGGTGTGAACTATGTACTGTTTTTCTTTTATTTGCTGTCTTCCATTTTCTGGGGAAAATCTAGAAACAGGGGCTCAGCAGCTGGTCTAAAACAGGATGGAGAGCAGATTAAATCAAATTCTATTTATTAACTAAACACTAATTGAAGAAGAAAAAATATGGGAGCAGTACAGGAGCGGGAGTCAGTTTAAACAGGAGCGGGATGGGAGTGGGAGTCAATTTACCAGGAGCGGGGTGGGATGGGATTATTTTTTTAAATTTTGGTCTGGGAGTGGGACGGGACAGGAGTGAAAATCCACTCACGTGTCATCCTCTAATGCTAATGGCTTTACTTCCAGTCATATGCTGCCCAAGAAATAAAGTAATTGACTGGGAACATACACCCATTAAACTCTTATTCCAGTAGGCTACATGCTTTCAGTAGGTTTTAAAATTTGGTTAGGTTTAGCTCAGTTCTGGGTAAAAATCTGCATTAAATAAATATGTAAACAGTCACACAATGTTGGGTTTACAGTTTCAATGGGGACTTTCTCTGTCTTTCTCTCGACATATTTTTTTAAACACACTTTATAAACCATGAGTAAACACACACACGTTGTATAACTCGCGCATGACAAGCCGCTAAGCAAATTTATAGTTACAGTACATACCAAGTTTAAGGATGTCACAGCTTTCAGAAGCTCTCAACGCAATAGCGCACGCTCGTGATTCTTTAGCTCCGCCCACACGACACGCCTCCAGCCGCTCGGTTTTATTCGGTAGTATCGGTACAACATATATTTCTTTTATAAATATAATAAAACTAAAGACTTTTTTGGCGATATGAAGGATGCAATACTACTCTATAGGTACTTAAGATTGACATGACATTGACAGAAACTGAGTGTTTAAATATGAAACGTCAATGAATTTCTTTGATACAAATGATTCAAAATGAATAATAATAATTTTTAAAAAAGATTTAAAATTATCACCACTTACTTATTAGCATGCAAAAAGCAATATTCAGTGAAGTATATGGTGTGGACTAGAAGCCCAAGGACGTGACCGTTAAAACAGCATGCAAAACAATTCCCAATAATTGTTCAGTGCTTAATTAGGAAACACAAAACATTGTTTAAAGAAAATAAACACTACAAAAAAGATTTTTAAAAAATACCAAGACTAGTTTTGCATTGCTAAAAGTTGTGTTTAATTCAGTTGCGTCTCACGTCATGACGAATTTTTCGATGGATGCGCTTGTATCTATGGCAACATTCTGTTTGATGATTTCTAAATCTGACCGCTTCAACAGCATCATTCTCTATCTCCACGATTTCGACGATTATTGAGCTAATATTTCTGAGTTGATCTATTGATCAGTTAGATTTTTTTAGGTGAAATCTGCACACAAGAGCTAAGTCAACATGCCTTGTGTTCATTATAAGTTTCCAAGTAAACTCACACACGACATGGTCCCATTTGAAGGACTTCACATCACCCTGAGAGAGCTGAAACGCCAAATTATGAGGCGCGAGAGACTGAAGCTCTGTGACCTGCAGATCAGCAGCGCACAAACTTGTGAAGGTGAGTTGAGCTAGAGATCAGTTCAAATAACAGAGGACAAATTAATGCTTTTTGAAAAACGCAGTTAAATAAAAACATTCATTCATCTGCTGCTGTAGTAAAGTTACTGTAGTGTTAATATGACAGTGATGGTGTGAGATAGTAAGTTATAGCTTGATATATTCAATAAAATTCAAAGCTACTATGGTACTTTCAGTATGGTGTGCGTGTGTGCGTGTGTGCGTGTGCGTGTGCGTGTGTGTGTGTGTGTGTGATGATTGTGTGAGTGAAACTAATGGTCTTGTTGGTGTTTTTTCTTCTTCTTCTTCAGAATACACTGATGATGAAGCCCTGATCTCCAGCAACACATCAGTCATCATCAGACGAATCCCTGCTGCTGGGCTGAAACCCACAAACAAAGGATTTGTCAAGTAAGTCACGTGACATGAACACAACTTTCCTCATTTCGATGTAATGTGAAGAGTCATCTGTCTGTCGTTGGCGTTTTACTCATTTGAGCTCTTTGCTGTTTTGTTTTGCAGTGTTCGGGCCAAACCATCAAGTGGATCTTCAAAAACTGTATGTAGAAAAGCTGTTGCACTGCTGTTGGTGTTTAATAAGTCTAATAACTCTCCTTGGTAAAGTTTTCAATTGAATATTTGAGCACTTTTGCTCGTTTTCCATTATGATTTCTAACGTATTGCACATGGGCGACTGGTTCCTCCAATATGTGACAAATTAAGGTTCACTATATGTTTTATAATATGTTTTGATCAAACTGTCAGGAAAAGCCATTTGCTTGTTGCCAGACGAAGGTAAGACCAGTTCCACTTCCACTACACTTTTAAACAATATACTCATTCTGTATGCACTATTGTAAGATTTTAAACATGTACGCTGTATATTTACTGCAACCCTAAAACTATTATTTATTCCCTGACATTCAAGGTCCTGCGTGTTCATTTTGATCTGCTTTCTGCAGACAAGCGTCTAGAACGACTGACCTCGGTATTGTCCTAAATAAGCCTTGTGTCTCGTCCTAGACGTAAACTCCTGTTTGTTTTCATGTTTATTTCAGCAGCAGATTCAGCGCAGTAATTCTTCACCCGTTTCACTGGAGCAGCTTCTAAAGGTACTGAGATAAGTGAGGAATACACTCTGCTGCAGCGTATTGAGCTTCGGTGTTTGGATTTGAAGTGTCATAAAGCAGACAAAAAAATGCAAAGTACAGTGAAGTTGCTCGTGTTAAACAGAGCAGAAATCACACAATGACACACACACACACACACACACACACACAAACACACACACACACACACACACACACACACACACACACACACACACAGCTTCTTCTGAGAGGTTTGAGTGTCTCTGCTCTTGAGCTTATCAGTGAACAACATTAATGTTTGCAAATGCCTGTGAAACAGACGGAGAATCTGGCTGAGGAAAACGCATCGGAGGAGGACAAAATAAAAGCTGTGATGTACCAGTCCAGTCTGTGCTATTATTCCAGCAGGTGAGTGTTCAGACATCGACAGGGTTTGAAATTGATTTATGACATTTGTGAGAGATGCTCATGATTCTGACTTTCATCAGTGATGCGATGAAGCTGCTGGGACTGCTTCCACCAAACTACGTGTGTTTCCGCTGTGGGATTCCAGGACATCACATTAAAAACTGCCCAACCAATGGGGTAACTGGGATTTCAGAGATCATCGCTGTTTTGAACTTGAGCTCTTTTGCCCATTAGTTTGCTTGTGTGGTCAGAGTTTGAATGTCACTGGTGAATTCACAGGGTGAACGTTTTGCTCCTGGTAAACCTGTACGGAAATGCTCAGGGATTCCTCGTAGTTTCCTGCTGGAGGTGGAGGATCCTGACAGAAAGGGAGTCATGATGGACCGCAGTGGGAAATACGTCATTCCCATTATGGATGCGTGAGTATACAGTACTTGGCCTTGGCGCATGTTCTAGTGTTTGCTAAACTCTCACGGTCGCCATCATTTGTGCTTGATCGGTTCAGTGAGGCCTACACTGTTGGGAAGAAAGAGAAGCCGCTCTTCCCGGACCAGCCTTCATCTTCATCCTCATCCTCAGAAGATCCAGTGCCTGACGTGTTGCTGTGTCTGATCTGTAAGGATCTGCTGACCGATGCTGTGACGATTCCCTGCTGCAGGAGCAGCTGCTGCGACCAATGTGAGTGTCTGTTCAAGCAAGCGTCAGTCAGAAACAAACAGGCTGTTTTTGACAAAACCAACACAATCTCTCGCTCTCAGGTATCAGGACGTGTTTGCTGGAGTCCGATGGACATGTTTGTCCCACCTGCGGACATTCAGATGTTTCTCCTGATGCTTTGACAGCAAACACTACTTTGCGTCGAGTAAGACCTAAAACCTTATTTCTTGTTGTTCGACGTCTATAAGCTCAATTCTAAAATACTTTGATTCTTTCTCACACAGGAGGTGAATCATTTTAGGAATGCAACCAGATCGTTGCATTCCTACCAGAGTCCAAACCACAGCCGTCCATCCGGGTCACCCGTTCAAGCATCCTCATCAAAGAGAGGGAAACGTTCCCGCTCCAGATCTCCTCTAGACCAGAATATAGAGCAGAAGAGACCACGATACAGAGACAGAGACCTTCAGTCCTGCATTGGAGAAACATCAAGCTCTCTCACTAGATTTACTTTATACTTTTTAAGGAACACTGAGAAATAAATATGTGTATATATTGTATATATTTTATAAATAGATTAAAGGTTATAGAAACAACAGCAAACAATGATCGATTTATTAAAGAAGTGTTACCTGGAGATGCTCTGAAGGATTAACTTGACTTTCAGTGTCCATGTCCCACTTGGGCAGGTTCCCTGTGTTCCATACACACTTATTACAACTTCACACACACATTTACTTATCTATCTAAATGAAGAGATTGCACAGACTTCTATTGTTTTTATATACAGCTACTGTAGGTATACATACTGTAACATAACCCTTACCCAGTGGCGTCAAATCACTGAAAGTCAAGGTACTGCGAGTTCAGATGATGTCATCCAGTCTAACAATATCAATTCAATTATATGCAGAACGACAGATCAGGAAAAGACAAAGCTGAAGTTGAACATTAACCAACAGCATCAACTGATTTAAAAATCTGAATCAAAAATAATCATAGCTATGGAGATGACTTGGCAGATGATAGGCAGCTGCTAATAAATTAATTAATTTAAAAAAGTCAGCTCTTCCCTTAAGATTCTACAACTGTAAACCAGAAGTTGGCAAAACGCAATCAGTTGCCTCAATTTTTTTTAAGTTAAGAAATAAATAAGCAGAACTTTCAGATTTGTATTTTACAATCATATAGAATTTCATTTTTTCTGAACGTGAAATATTTCAGTTGTAAGCTCATTCATACATTTAACTTAAAAATATGTAATCATTTAAACTTTTTAGTAGTGGAAACTTGACTAGCTTTAATTATCTAATTCAATAGATGCCACCTTGCTAATTGGTTACACAATGCTTTAGTAGCATTAGCATAGCCCTTGCTGAATGAGGACAGCAATATAATACATTTAACATACTTGTTCTCAAACTAAGCTCATGCTCCACTCGTCACAATGATGTTAACCCTACAAAAAAAACAACAACAGAAACTCTTCTAAACTAGCATAACAAAACATTAAACACTATTAGATATTCCTCTTCATGTTAAAGGTACACTACGTAGGATTTTTGCAGTTAAATATCCAAAAACCACCAGGCCCGTGTTATATATTTTGTTCTGTTGAGTTCTTACAATATCCCAAATGTTTCCAACTATTTGTAAATTGTGAGAAAATCACTATTTTTACCAATGAACCGGGATCTGTGAGGGAGTCGCCTGTGAATTGCGTTTCCGGTTTTATTTAGCAGAAAAACTTTACTCTCACTGGAGTGTGAACAAGTGTCACATCAGCCGCCCGAGCGAACGCACAGAGTAACGTCATAACATAATTTTAAACACACGTAAATATATCTAATATAATAAACAGAGCTGCGTTACCTCATACTCATGACCGGAAAAGCGGAGATTGCGCCGGCGACTGTGTCCCGTCATAATAAATGTCCCGTTGCTTGCGAGCAGTGTATTTTGTGTAACAATCGCTCCGGCTCAGCTCCACAGCACTCGCCCCTGCTCTGCTTCATACTGCAGTAACATTAATAATCGCATCCATTAACATGATTTCTGCCCAAGTCCTATCCCGATTCTTTTCCACCAGCTGTGAGGTGAAAACCACATGTCCCAAGATTCTGCGCTCAAACTTAGCATCATCAAACTACACCTTTTTGAACAGGCGCCCTCTAGCGGACGGAAAAGTTGCATAGTGTACCTTTAATCTTGCAAAAAAACAAAACAAAAAAAACCCAACATTTAAGAATTTACTGTCCATTTTGAGTGTCGTGGTCGTGGCAAAGCATGCAGGGAAATAGAAATCCCAGCCCAGTTTCAGTTTAATTTAAGTTAGTCTAAATTAAAAGAAACAAGTTCATAAAACAATGAAACAATTCAGATTACTTAAAATGTGTCAGTTTTTAGAACTCAAAAGAAAAATAAAGTTCCAAATATTCATAAAAGTTAACGTATTTGAAGTAATTTGTTTAATTTGAATTGGTTCTACTCAAACCAATTATTTTGAGTGTTAACAAAGAATTACTTTAAATATTAGCTTTATATATATTAGATATTTATGTATAATTAGCTATTATAAATTGGTGTCCTAAAAAAATAATCAAAATTTATAGTAGAAACCTTTGGGCTGTTGGTTTAAGAAGCATAAAGTGCTGCCAAACATCGTAATCATTGGTGCTAAAAATGTATTTTTAAAGTTTATTTACCCTTTCACACCTTATTTTTTCTGTCACTTTCTCTGGCACGGTTTACACAAAAATGGAAATTCTGTAGGATAATTATTTATTTACCTTATTTATTTAAAATTCCACTCAAACTTGTCCATTTATTGCCAGAGAATGTTGACTTTCATCTGTTTTTTTTAAGAGGATGAAAAGGTGTCAAAATAATCTCATGCAACTCCTTCCGTAGGCTATATTCCAAAAATTCTGATGGTATACAATGATTTAGGAAATAAACCAAAATGGTAATTTATTATTATGCGAAAATCAAAATTCTTGATTGCCAAAAATAGCCCAATGGGCGAGTGACCTTTAACCTGTTGGAAAACCCCAGATTTAGCAACAGGGGCCCTTGCATGCTTTGTAATCTTCCAGAAATGTCACATTATCCTTCTATAGGGTGTATAAGGCAGGTATGATCACAACATAAATCAGATTTATGACATCAAACACTGTCATTCTCTGTAAACAACACACACCCCAAAACAATGTATCTGAGCCCCTTTCATCATAACATCTTTATTGGCATAAAGATTTTAAGAACAAAACATTTCAAACTAATAAAACAAAGAAAAAGGGCTTGTGTTTTTTATTCGTTTTATTTTTTAAGAGTAAAAATCCCTTCTTGAAAATACCATCCTGTCACAATTACTAGTACACAACATCTTTGAACACTCTAGCAAAATCTGTCTGGATCTGTTCAAGATTTTATGAGCAAAAAATATGGAAGACACTGTCGGGTTTAAAAGTCATATTTTTGTTTCTACTGTCAGCAATGCAAGCTAATTGAACATCGTCAAACCGTGAGTCCTGATGTTAAGCAAAATGGCTGAGTTGAGTGAAAGACTTGAGTGAAAGACCCACCACATCTAATGCAACACCTCTGAACTTATTAGTGGCTCTGAAAAATAAACTTAAAACCTTGGGTTTAAGCTAAACACTGTCAACTCATTTAACCACAGAAACCAAGTGGAAAAAACTTAAGCAGTGCAACATGAAGTTGTCTGAATTATTTTCCAATGTTTCTGTGAGGCCAATAAAGCGTTTAGTGTTTGCAAAATGATTTACTGTTATTTTTGAGAGCATTCTTGTTAGTGCACTTGAGGAAACAAACTACAGAGAAAAAACACCTCCCACACAAACCTTTTTTTTTTCTTTGACTAGTGTCAGCATACAAACATACAACAGCATTCAAAAGGCATCATAATCATGTTCATCTACTGCAATTCCTTACAGGAATTCCTGTACTGTAAACGATGAATTCATAACCGGCGGCATCTACTAGTGTCTCATGGCTGTGAACCGAAAGACTGTATAGACCCCCGGTTAAAGATGGAAAAAAATAAAAATATAGTATAGTATGTCATAACATTTTTACTGTGGGAAAAATTATATCACAACACCACACCAAAAATAGATGACCGAAAATAGAACAATACATGCGTTTTCCGTATATACATGTTCTACAGTCACAGACAAAAGATCTTTAGATTTATTTTTGCTTTGCTTTAGGAGAAAAGAGGAGGGGGATGGGGACTCTAAAAAATACATGTTTAAGTGTCTCTGTGCAGTTATTTTTTTTTTATTTGTCCCCCATAAAATATATTTCTTGTCCGAGCAGCTCCCTTTAATGGTTTCTTACGTTAAGGATGAGGAGACGCACCACAAATCTGAAAAAAAAATAATAATAATAACAATAATAGTTAAAATATTTACATTTAAAAATATAATATAATATCATTCAAAAGTTTGGGGTTGGTAAGATTTATGTTTTTCAAAGAAGTCTCAACCAAGGCTGCATTTATTTGATCAAAAATACAATAAAAACAGTAATATTGTTAAGTATTACTACACTTAAAAATAAACTATTTTCTATTGTAAAATGAGGGAAATTTTCAGCATCACTACTCCAGTATTCAGTGTCACATGATCCTTCAGAAATCATTCTAATATACTAATTTTCTGCTTAAGGAACATTTATTATTATCAATGTTGAAAACAGTTGCGCTACGTAATATTATTTGTGGAAAACAAACAGTGATCCATTTTTTTCAGTATTTTTTAATGGATTGAAAGTTTAAAAAAAGCATTCATTTGAAATATTAAAAAAATTATTAATTTCTTTTTTAAATAATCTTACTGACCCCATACCTCTGAACAGTAGTGTAAATATAAAAATCTAAATTCAAAGAGGTTTGTAAAGACACTGACGTGCAATCTATCTGTTTCCGCTCTTCGTGGAAGAGGAAGGCACCACATCTGAGCTCACTTTACCAGGCAGCTGGTCTGTGGCTGAAGAATCTTCTACTGACTGTTTCTGGGACACAAAATCTTCTTTTTAAGTATGCAAACATTTCATGTAAGCAAATGGTTGATGAAATTGAAGGTTGCTTTGTGGCATAAAAGCATTAAATGTGTGCAAATGAAATAATCAGGTGAACCGGATGCTGTATGACTTTATGCAGTTTGTAAATGCAAAGCATGATCAGACCAGCCACAGTGTTCAAACAATGCAAACCTCTCAGATGTTTGGAGGAATATGCAAATATACAGCCATGTGATCGCGTTTCAGCAGAAGAAATGGTGACAAATGGGATTTTAAGTTTGAGTTTCTCCGTGTTGCCGTTCATGAGCCAAAGTGCTGTATAAGAATCAAATTCATGCATTTCATTTCATAAAGAACCTACCTTTGGCTTAGACTTTGGTTTTACCCCCTTTGCCTGTAATCAGATAGAGACCCCTGATTTAAACCGGCTTGAACCAGTATAAAGGGTCTGGGGGGAAAGCCTGGTGCTCATACATAAATGGCATGCACAGATGTGTCCTACTTTTAATTTTCTCCCGCTACATATTTTTTTTAAAGACAAAGATTGGGGAAATAAAAATGCATATTAAGGGCCAGATTTACTAACAGCTTGCGCCAGCAAAAACTCTGTTTTGGCGTCATGATTTACTAAAGACACAGTGAAAAATCAGCACTGAAAAAGTGTGGGGGCGTAGTTATTTTTGCAGCTGACCTTATGCATTTGCATATGCATTTGTAGGAGTTTCCCTTTCAGATGGAAAACTTATGGGAGGAGAGTATTTAAATGAATATGATTTAGTAAGGTTTGTCATAGTCAATTTACTGGTGTTTGCACCATTATTTACCTCCCCAAAAAAAGCATGTGTTAAACGAGACGCTAACGGGTAGATTGTGTTGGTCACTATGGAAATGATCCGGCTGTGTCTGTGTTCTTTAATTTGCACGTTGTCAGTAGATTACGCGCAGAACTTTCCACTCCGATTGGCGCTTTTTTGAAATTGCGCTCTCATGCTAATCTGCCCTGTTTAGTAAATCAGGCCCTAAACGTTTTTAAAAAAGGAAAGTCTGTGAAAAGGGTTCATAATGCCGATTAACCTGTAGCCTGATTCTTACCTTTGGTTTGCTGTCTTTGGCTTTAGGGTCGGTCAGGTTGGGAATCAATTTGCCTGCCAACTTATCCAAAACTGGACCTGTTGCCTGTAAACAAAGACAAATGAAGAAATAAACAAAATTCTTCTTTGTGTAAAGAATTTAGAGGGATGTTTAGTTCCTGTAGGTGTGTGTTGTGGTACCTTATGGGTTGGCGGTGTTGGTTCAGGGGTGAAGTGTTGGGCATCAGGTGCAGAGGGTTTCAAGGTTGGTGTTGTAGAAAAATCACTAGACAGCATGTCAAGGGCCGTTGTGTCATCGAATGATGTCTGCGAGATGGACAGACAAACAGTTCTTAATGATCAAGGTCATTGTAAAACAAAATATATAGACATTTGTATATAGTTTTTGTTTCTTGAAGTTGTGTTTATACATCTGTCTATTACAGCTGCATGATTAATTGTTAAAAGATTGCGATCTGACAAGGATTCGGCTACGTCTATTAAACCTTTGAAAAGTACGATCACAGTGGAAAATTTGCGCTGGCGCTGGCACTGATGCAGAGAGAACCGTTGTCATGTATAGGTATGAAACAGCTTCAAAAACACACTATATTTATTATATACATATATAAACACACACACAAACACACAAACTCACACAAACACACTAACACACACACTAACACACACACTAACACACACAAGTACTCTGAAAAAAGTTTATAGTTTGGATATAAACACTGATGTCTATGGTAGCGACCAAAATAGAGTAAATCACCTACTCAATGTAACATATAGTATATATAAATGTAACACATGTATATATAGCTGCATGATTCTAGATTAATTGAGAATCCTTTTTTTTTTGGTTATATATTCACTCAATGATTCATAAAGTACCTGCTTTGGTTTGATGCCTTCCTGCTTTGCTGCTTCAAATGCCTGCGGAGAAGAACAAGTGGAAAATGTGTTACATCTTTACTTGTAATTGTCTATAAATCAAATCCACTGGTGTGGATACATAATGGAGAAGCAAAGTCACCTTGCGGTCTTCCTCTTTGAACCTATGATCTGGTGGAAGAGTGTCGTCTCTCTCACCTGGTTTACTCACTTTCTCCTCCACTATATGCTTTTCCTGTGGTTGGAAGAGAAGAAGCAGTCCTGTCTTAGTTTACATGACCTTTTTTTTTTTTACATTTATGAAGCCTAAGATCCACTACTGTTCAAAAGTTTGGGGTCAGTAAGACAATCTTCAGGCAAGCTTTTCCTAACACTAGGATACTTTGGAAAGATTTGCAGAGAGGAAGGCACCACACAATACCAGGAAACACAAGGTTTGGTGTATCATCTCACATCTATTTCTTTAACAAGTCATTTTTGCAGCTCAGTTTAAAAAAACATGTTTGTTACTGAACAGGAAGTTGGGGAGCAGTTATAGTTTGTTCTACTGCATCAAAATACTATTCTCAAAAGATTAAAGGAAAATAAAAATTTTCATTATATGACCCATTTAAAAGGCAGATAATGGACCCTATTTTAACAATCTAAGTGCATGGTCTAAAAAGCACGGCGCAAGTGCACTTAGGGCGTGTCTGAAATGACTAATGGGTGTGTTTTGGCCGTAACGTGCAATAAACCAATCAGAGTCTCATCTCCAATTCCCTTTAAAAGCCAGTTGTGCTCGTGCCATACATGCCGGCATTTGCAAGCAGAAAAACTGAACGTTTCTCTAGCTAGCGAGGAAACGGATAAGCTCGTCCAATGACACTGGCTTGCTCGTCATTTCTGCAAATAGCTAAGCTAATTCTGATACATGCAATGACTATCCATTATGACATGTAGGCATGTTTATATTTATGTACACAATAATAATCTTTTGCATTTTAATCCTTTAATTTGTCATATTTAAAAATATTTGTTTTTAAAACAAACTTTAAAATGTTTGTCTGCTGCGTGTCTTTATGTAACACATATAATACTGCGCTATTGACTTTAGATCATGTTTTTGTTGGTCAATGGCGCAGTTGATTTTAGTTGACTCAAAATAGCAACACACCAACAATGCTCCTGAGCACAACTCATTTTCAGACCAGCACGCCCATGGGTGCACAAATGAATTTGCTATTTAAATAACGTGGCGCTGGATGTGAAAATGATAACGGGTCGGGCTGAAATTAGCAAAAAACACTTCATTACGCTGGGTGTATGATAGGGCCCTATGTCTCCTTCATGTCAACTTTTGTTGCAAAAAAAAGGTGATTGTTATTAAAAGGTGTATTACCTTAACAATGGCTTTAGGCGGGACAGGGGCAGGCTCAGGGGCTGCTTTTATGTCTCCCAGAGTGTCTGACAGGGCATCCAAAGCTGATGAGGAACCTTCTGACAACTTCAACAAATAGTAGAAGAGAAAATCAGTATAGAAAAAAAGTGTGAACATGTATAATATGTGCAGATATGGATCAACTAGAAATGTACCTGTCTGTCAGCATGTGGAGGGGCAGAGACAGCAGACTGAACCTTAGATGCAGAAGAAGAAGAGACAAAATCACCTGCAAGAGCATCTAAAGCGAAATCTGAATCTGAAGGCTGAAGAACAAAATGAGAGAGAGACAAAAAAGGTTTAAATAAACATTGAGATGATATTTAGATTAAACATACAGTACAATACCATTCAAACAATTTTTTATTTGATCCTTTAATTCCGTAAGGATGCATTAAATGATCAAAATTAACAGTAAAAACAATTATAATGTTACGAAAGATTACTATTTCAAACAAATGCTGTTCTATTCATGGTTGTTACAAATATATTAAGCACCACAACTGTTATAACACTGATAATAATAAGAAATGTTCCTGAGCAGAAAATCCTCATATTAGAATGATTTCTGAAGAATCATGTGACACTGAAGACTGGAATAATGATGCTGAAAATTCAACTGTCACTACAGGACTAGATTACATTTTAAAAACAGTTATTTTAAATTGTAATAATATTTCACTTTTTTGTGTATTTTTTATCAAATAAATGCAGCCTTGGTGAGCCGTGGTCTTCTTCTTTTTTAAAGATTTTAAAAATCTTACCATCCCCAGACAATAAATATCATTGCTATGCAGGAGAAACAATTGAGAGAACAAATAGTTCTCAGTTGTGTTTGATTCCTACTTTATGTGGAAGTCTCACCTTAACAGGAGGCTTAGAGGAAGAACAAACCAGGGTCTTGGCAGCAGATGGTACAGTGGGGGTTGTAAAATCACCAGACAGAATATCCAGAGCTTCAGTAGTGTCTAGGGAAGGCTGGGACAGAAGAAGCATCCACCAATCAAATAATAAGATCCAGCAACAGTGATCAATCATCACTCATCCATGATATACAGCACATATGAACAAAGTTCCTGAAAGACAACAATAAGATCATTGTCACTTAATGCTAATAACTGTGACAGAATATTACCTCTTTCTTAGGAGCAGGATATTTCTTGAGCTCTTCCTCAGAGAATCTGTAATTTGGTGGGAGTGTGTCATCTCTCTCCCCGACACGAACACCCTTCTCAGATGTCACGCCCTTCTCCTGCTCAAAAAACATTAAATTATTAAAAAATCACCAAGAAATGTAGCAATATCTAAATTTGTAAAAGACAATACAAATCAAAGAAGAGTCATAAAGGATAAGATAATTAATTACATGAACAATATCCCCAGGTTTGAGTTCAGGTTGTTTTTTTGGTGGTTCTGGAGCAGCCAGTGTGTCGCCCAGAGCGCTGAGAGCGTCCTACACATAGAAGAGAGCAGAGAGAAATAGAGAGAGCCACATTAGAAAAGCTGAACAAAATATATTCTACTGATATGACCAATTTCATGTATTTTCTATGACTTATGTGAATCCTTTTTTTGGATGTAAGTTTTGCAATACCTCGTCTGTTTGTGGTTTTTTTGGAGGGACAGGAGCAGCAGAAGAAACCTACAGCATAATAAAATAGAAACAATATTTATCATCTTTTAAATTAAAACAAGAACAGGAAATACTGGACAGAGTGCAATAATAGTAAGAGATTTGAATCTTTGAGATATCGCATAAAAAACACAATGGAAACGGCAGGATGTGAATAAATTCTAAAAATGTGCTAAAAAATGTAATCATTTATTTTATCCAATAAGACGACATTCACATAAACTACGATAGAAAGACATTTACTGGCTTTGCCTCAACAAAGGATGTGATTGGACAACTGGACTGACCAGTGGACCAATTTACAACATCTCAAATGTTAGTTTGGACATTCTGAAAGTCTGTTATCAAACTGGATGGATATAATTACCACCCAGAACTTCCACGATTGCATTCCTAAATACCAGGCATCGGAATGCAAGATAACAGGACAACGCTTATTGCGGTTCATCTTCGTGCTCTGAGACACAAGTCATTTATGATGTAGGATAAAAGAGCCACAGTGGCTTCCCCGGTTGCAGCAATTTCCATTTTTATTGCACATAATTTTGCAGCAACTTCGCAGGAAGTGACGATTTTGTAATCTTGAAAACATGGGATGGAAACGCTGATTTATTTGTGAATGTTTTATGCGACAATTTTGCACATGAGTTAAATTCACATCTTTGGATAGAAACACAGCTATTGGCATTTGACTGTACCTTAGAAGCAGACTTTGGGGCAGCCACGAAATCACCTGCCAGAGCATCCACAGCTGATAATCCATCCACTTTATGCTAAAAGAAGATCAGAAAGACAGAAAGCAAGCAGGTTAATCTGTGCTGTGTTAATCTATTTATTTGCATTATTACAAGGCATTCTGGAAAACTTGCTTAATCGTAGCATTCTGTTGTCAAATATATACATGTACACTTTACTATTGACCATTTTCACTATTCCGGCAATTTCTAACATAGATGTGCTAGTTTCATGTCTTTCATCTCACGTCACGGTCACTTCCTTGTCCAATAATAAAGTAATTTAAAATCAAATAAATATTTCATGTCAATTTTCTTTGGCAAGCAGAAGTGGTATAATGTACAGTCAGCCAGTAAATGCTGACAGTAAACAGCCTACCTTGGGAACATCTTTAGTCTTCTCTGGAACCGCAGCAGGCTTCTTTGTTTCCTGATTTTAAAAAAATACCAGAGGTTACTATTTGAATGCTTAAACCTACAGTATATAATGCAATAATATTTGTTACTGTCAAAGGTGTTAGGTATTTTACTTAAGCAGACATTATGGGTAAGTATTTTTACTTTACTGGAGTAATTATTTTTCAGCCGACTTTTACTTTTAACTTTCTACTTCTGCAATTATCTGTACTTTCTACTCCTTACATTTAAAAAATAGCCTCGTTATTCCTATTTCATTTTGGCTTGTTTTCATTCCAGCTTTTCATCGTAAAAAAAAATGCTTTCCAGATAACTTCCATCCAAATAGATTGAATCTGATTGTGGCTGGATGAGAAGTATAAACATATACCATTCCGACATCCTATTGTTTTGTACGCGATCAATCACACCAGCACATGACACAAATCACGTAATGCTCAGTAGTATACACATATATGGTTCTTTGATGTATTTGCATTGTACTAAAATGCATTAATTTTCAATGGACATATATGCGGCTGAAATAGGTCGCCAAGTGCATCCCAAATTTTTCAACATTAACATTTTAATATAACATTACAGTCATTATCGCCTTTAGAAAAATGTTTTATTGAGGAGTGCACTATAGGACCCTGTAGCTCGGCCTAAGCTTTTGTCCTTAATGGCATTTTTTCCTTACATTACTTTTACTTTTATACTTTAAGTAGTTTTGAAACCAGTACTTTTACACTTAAAAATAGCGTAAAAAGCTTGAATTGATCCTTCAACTTATACAGAAGTCTTTTTAAACCCTAGTATCTATACTTCTACCTGAGTAATGAATGTGAATACTTTTGACACCTCTGGTTACTGTTATGTTAACATAAAATAATCGCACACAAGGAAGAACAAAAGGCTAAAAAACAACAGCACAGAAAGCATTTCTACCTTGGGAACGTCTTTAGTCTTCTCTGGAACTGCAGCAGGCTTCTTTGTTTCCTGATTTGAAAAATTACCAGTGGTTAAACAACTGTATGATTGTTAACTTATATTATGTTTTTATAAAAGATATGCTTTTTTGAGGAGGAACAAAATGTGGAATGGAGGCTTTAACAACATGTGAGCAGTGCTGGGGAATTATATATATAGGAATATTATAATACTGCGTTAATCCCTAAAAAAGTAACTACTTGTGATATGTTACTTTGCGTTACTTTATCTCAGCTGGCCTGGGCTTGCTTGTTTGTTTTTTAATAACAAAAAAAAAGTTATATTTTTGAAGGAACTGCAAATTCACTCCTGTATGATAGAGGGCGCAGCTCAAACAAACCTCCACACAAAGTCATTTTTGCTTATTAGTATGGTTGAGCTGGATCATCAAACGTCAGGAGCAAAGACATTAGTTAATAAAGTGAGATTAAAGTGTCTGTTATTTAACTTTTTTTTTTTTTTAATTCATTTTGAGGAATACTGTTATTTTGAGCGAGATGAGTAAATGCAAGCTCACATCAAGACAATAACCATCATGTTTATGCAACGCCTCTGCACTTACTCTCTATTTTTCTCAACATGGGAACAGGAGAGGTTTCAGTCAATGCATTGGAAAGCTATTTAACTTGTGTTACTTTTTTGAAAAATAAGATGTTGTAATTTTAAAAGTAATGCATTACTTTACTAGTTACTTGAAAAAAGTAATCTGATTATGTAACTTGTGTTACTTGTAATGTACTACCCCCAACACTGCATGTGACTATAAATGGCTTAAAACAACACCGCACAGAAACAGCTTTACTACCATAGGAACATCTTTAGTCTTCTCAGGAACCGCATCAGGTTTCTTATTTTCCTGATTCAACAAATTAACAGTATTTAACTACCCGAATGTACATTATAAGCATTAAATAATGTAATATTGTTCTAATATTCTCTAATTTTTATGAAAATGATTAATGATTAATCGTTACCTTTGGAGGAGGAACAGAGGCCTTAACAACAGGTGCTGCTGCGGGGGCCGTAAAACCATCAGAAAGGAAGTCCAGTGCATCATCTGTGTTCAGTGAGGGCTGAGAGAAAGATCCAAAAATCAGAACACAGCATCCAGTGATAATAGCCAAACACACCATTAATGCAGCCCATTTCAATCATCAAACATTATCAATGATGTAAAGTATTAAGAATAACAGAAGACAGACTTGGATTAGACTGACCTCTTTTATAGGAGCAGGATATTTCTTGAGCTCTTCCTCAGAGAATCTGTAATTTGGTGGGAGTGTGTCGTCTCTCTCCCCGACACGAACACCCTTCTCAGATGTCTGTTTCTTCTCCTGCTCAAAAACATGTGATGATTAAAAACATATAGAAAACTAGGATTTCTATACAGGGTTACTATCCTCAACTAAAACTTTTAAAAGCATTTATGTTCATTAAAAAATAAAGGTGAAAATATTGAAAAACAAACTAAATGAAATGGTGCCTTGGCAAAAAACTGAAATAAATTTAAGTTGAAACACTAAAATTATTAACTGGATATAAATAAAAACAAAAACTGAAATAAAAATTAATTAAAACTATAGATTTTTAAAAATAAAACAAAAATACTAATAAAATTACAAAAGATTTAACTAAAATTAATATGAAAACTAAAACTAATAATAAAAAGCATGACAAAATATTAATAAAACATTAACAAAACTAAAATAAAAGGTACTTATTCTTTAATAAAAATAATCTAATAAGAAAAATGAAAGAATAAACAGAACCGTTACATCAACTATCTGCCCAGGTTTGAGTTCAGGTAGTTTTTTGGGTGGTTCTGGAGCGCCCAGTGTGTCGCCCAAAGCGCTGAGAGCGTCCAGCGACATGGAGCTGTTTGACTACAAAAGAAAATGGACAATTTCAATTTATTTATAATAAATATGTTGACTGATCTGAAATATTGAATCCTTAAAATGTTTAATGAATATTATTCCATTTAAGTATTGGGTTGAACTTGTCGTTACCTCATCTGTCTTTGGTTTAAGGGGTTGTGTGGAGATATCTAGTTTGACTTTCTTGTCAGCCGGTGGAGCAGGTGATTTGGTTACAGTAGCCTGTTGAGACGTCGCCGGGTGTTGTTTCTGCTCAAGAAGAGGGAGACATGCTTAGCTTTTAGACATGCTGATGTTATTGTTGCAGTGTTTTAAATGCCGTTACCTGCTGATAGGGTGGAGGGGGAGCAAAGTTGGAGATGCCTGCAGAACGAACGTCGACAGCTCCTATCGTTTCAGTTTTCTGAAAAACAGCAAATAAATATTATACAAAGAAATCAAACATTTGCATTAAGTCAAGACTATGCATATATAATCGAATTATCTGATGTGACAAAGGGATAGTTCACCCAAAAATAAAAAATTCTGTCATTATTTAGTCAACCTCAATATTTATTTGATCTGCTGAACACAAAAGAAGATATCTGAAAGAAGTAGTAGGAAAACAATAATAATATGGTATTCAATGGGGCACAAGACAAACATACTTCCAAATATCTTCCTTTGTGTTCAGCAGAACAAAGACATTTATACAGGTTTGGAACAACTTGAGGGTCAGTAAACAATTTTTATTTTTATTTTTGGGTGAACTATTCCTTTAAGCCAGGGATTTAATGATTTAATAATATCATAGGCTAATATGATTGAAAATAATTATAATTATTATGTTTATTTATTTATTATTTATTATTGTTATTCAAATAAATGAAATTAATACTTTATTAAAAATAATAAAATGGTAAATATTTTCCAAATAATTTTAAAGACTATAAAAAAATAAAGTGGGCTTTATATTTTTATTTAATTTAAATAAAATTCCCTCACAAGGGAATTATCATAACTGAGGTTCATCTGTGCGTGGTATGAAAACGTTTGAAAACCCCTAACTTAAGCAAGCAGATAAACTGTTGTCAAGATAGTCTACTCACCACATCTGTCTTCTTAGGAGCAGTTGGAGCTGAAGACACAAACCCAGCTGAGAGAGACTCCAGCGCATCGTCTGTGCTTATAGGCTTTTGGAAAAACATCAAACAAGCACACGTGAATGAAAAAGACAAAACAGAATTATGCACAAAATGTCAAAAATATTTTTTTAATTCTAGAAATGACCATTAGAGGGAGCCCCAAGCTTTGTTATTTCGGGGGAATAATAAACAGCATGTGTCGTGGCAGGAAAAGTACAGACACACCCTCTGCATACCAAGAGCTCGACAACGACTTTAACAACACGCTGCTTTCACACGCTAACTTATAAAACAACAAAAACAGCTAATAATCTGAGATCAGTGGTAACTAAGCAATCGAAAAACTGTACAAAATGGTGAGACGATGATCATAATATTTAGAGAACTGAAGGGTGGGCAAAAGACGTTTACATAAAAACTTGACGGCAAAATGAGTGAAATGCAGCCACAGGTTATGTGTGTGTACAGTATGTGCTGATTGGGCAACAATGTGCTGAGAGTGAATGAGTGATGAATTTGTGTTTGCTTCTGTTTGCTAGCCAACACCCTTAGATCAAGCTAAATATTTGGCACTAAAATACAGATAGAGAAAGAGACACAGAGAGTCTGTCAGTGAGAAGAATAATAGTAAGACATTGGTGAATATCAGTGAGACAGGGACAATAATAGCTAGACATGTCAAAGACAATGACTGGGTGTAACAGTAAGACTATGGGCCTCGTTCACTAACCTTGCGTATTGTGTGCAAATGTTTTCACAGAGAAATCATGATTATTCAATAAGTTGAATAGGTTAATTTAAATGATTTAAAATGTAAATAGAAAAAAAAAACATTTTTTGATGAATATAAATTTTAAAAGTACATTTTAACAGTAGTACCCAGTACATATATAAATATATAAACATGTATATATCTTTATATGGATATGGTTTGGGTGTGCGTTATGCCAATTACTTACTGTCAATTTTAATTTTCCAAATTAATCAGCATTATATTGAGGGTAAGAAAACAAAACATTTATGTTTACTTCAATTTTCACAACAAAAAGCAACTTGCACATTTTTAGTGCATTCGGCCCAAAGACAGGAAGAATGGGACAGTAACGGAGTGGTGGCAATAGCAATAATGTGGTGCTGGGAAGTAGGCTAATAAACACTGGAGACTTCAAATGTGTGTGAACTAGAAGAATGGGAGTCACATGATTAGAAAAGGGCTAAAAACAAAAGCTCACTGAACACACTGATAGTTAAAGGCCTCCGCAACTCTCCTACCTTGGGAACGTCTTTAGGCTTCTCAGGAACTCCAGTAGGTTTTTTCTTTTCCTGAATATATAAATTAACACTGGTTAGACTCAAAGCCCACTGAAAAACATGCTCTTTAAAAACAAATGCTTTGGATTAGACAGTCAGAAACATACACACCTCAGTGAGATGTAAAAAAAAGGCAAGACTTATGGAGGTATTGTGAAGAGGGAAACAAAACAGGAATGTGGGGAGAGAGAAGGAATGAATGTTTAAAGGAACAGTTTTAGGTGAACTATCCCTTTAAGAAGACTTGGAATATAGCATTATATTATGCTTTTTGGTGCCTTTCTGTCCATTTTGAAGCTTGAGTCCCCATTAATTGTAATTGTATACAAAAGAATGACCAGCATGTTTTTTAAGTCCTCATTTTGTGCTCAATAGAAGAAAGAAAATAATCCAGGTGTGTAATAACATTACATTTTTGGTTGACTGAATAAGCTGACAGAAATAGAAAAAGAAAGAGGTTAAGAATATGTATGATCACCAACTGACCAGGTCTTCCTTTCTGTATCCGGGCGGCAGAGTGTCATCTCTCTCACCACATAAAACACCCTTCTCCGGTTTTACACTTGGCTGAGACATGCAACACACTCCATTAGAAAACACACATACAGCAAAATATAGGTTGTTAAACAATCAACATTTCACACATGCTAAGATAATTGCTTAAAGGGTTAATTCGCCCCAAAATGACGTTTTAAACCCATAAGACTTTCGCTCATCTTCGGAACACATGACATTATTTTAAATTCGATTTTTGGCCCTCCAGTGAAAGTCTATACACCCAAAAATCTGACGCTTGACAAAGCGTTGACGTTCATAAAGAGATTGTAAAAGAAATCTATATGAATCAAGCGGTTTACTCTACTGAAGAGATATGATGGCTTTATATGATGAACAGATTTAATTTAGGCTTATATTAACATATAAACAGTGATCAGCGAATGTGCATACAGCATTCAAATTTGGTAAACAGAAGCTCAAACATGCTTGCTTGACCATGCTTGCCAATGAGGTTCATTCTCGTGTTAAGCAACATGTTTGAGCTTCCTCAAGAACCAATGAGGTTTGTTTGCGCGTCAAGCATATTCGTTAGAGCTTCAGTTAATGTTCACTAATCAATGTTTATATGTGAATAAAAGCCTAAATTAAATCTGTTCATCATATAAAGTGATCAGGTCTCTTCGGAAGACTTGGATTTAAAAACTTGATTCATATATGTTTTAGGTGACTAGACTTTCAAATGGAGGAACAGAAATCTCAGATTTAAATATAGCTTAATTTGTGTTTTGAAGATAAATGAAAGTCTTATGGGTTTTGAACAACATGAGAGTGAGTAACTGATGACAGAATTTTCATTTTTGGGTGAACTATACCTTTAAGTTTTAAATAGACATCCATCAGATATTTACACCCGTGCATTACCTCTTTGACCTCTGGTCCAGTATATGTTGGGACTTTGGGAGCCAGAGGTTGTGATGATGGTAAAGTGCCAGACAGGGCATCAAACGGATCTACATCCTACACATACACAAAAAGACATTGGAAAGAGTCTCTGATGACCACACAACAAAATGCCACAAAGATAAACTGTTTACTAACCTCTGTACTGACTTTAGCTCCGGGAGGACCCACTTCCACTTGCACCTGCAGCCCAAAGCAAAATTACTATATTATTCTTCATACTGACATAACCGTGCTGGCTATACTTCTGAAACATTCCCACATAGCACACATTTCTCCTTCCAAGGTATTTTTCAATAAATTGGCAGGACGTCCATGTTGTAAGATGACTGTAAGTCGCTCTCGAAACTTTTGTATTAAATCTGCTCTTATTAAAGGATGTTTAATAATATCTTTTGGATGTTTGTGGACAGTTGACTTGAACTACTTACTTAAAAGTTGACATGCTGTGGAATGATATGCTTTATTCCATCTGTTTTTATTTTTTGAGCAGCATTTCGCTACATATTTTATAATATGAGGTTTTAAGAAAACCAGTAAAAGAAATGGTGACAATACAGAAGCTAGAAACACTTTATCTATTCACACCAATTTTAACCTATTATCTTGAAAAAAAAAGATGCTTTAAATAGAAACACTGAGTAATCTGGAAAACACTGCTCTAACTTTTTCCTATATGTCTTGCCATTTTACAGCATGAGTGGCTTTACATCCTGCATTCAAGTTCTGTAATGCTTTGAAATGCATTAACATGAGTTATCGCATAGGGCCGAACTTTGGTGGTAGTCGTTAAAGAAACGATTCCCCTAAAAGCTCTTTTAAAATCCATTACGATATGCACTTTTAGCATGAGAACGTGAGGTTAAAATAAGAATGTTGACGCCATTTCGATGCACTCCCGATGATCCTCTGTCATTCCATAAGTACCTTTTGAGCGCTTGTTTGCTTTTGGGCACCAGCCGTGGCTGAGGGCTTCCCAACAGCCGGATCCACTTTAACAGGTCCAGGTTTGGATGAAGGAACGGTTGTACTCTATCAGAAGCATACGCGCCACATATTCAAGTATTAATACCAAATTATGATTATTATGACCAAATTAAGTATTAATACCATATGATTATTGTAACGAAAGCAATTGTGCAGCCAAAGCAAAACCAGAGAAGGAAACAACAGAAAGAGAAGACCTCTTGTCTCCTTATACACTTGTGTGAAAGACGACCACCATGAGACGTGGAGGGTGGTGATCAGAGAATAAGACATTGCTAAGGTGGGACTGTCCATCCAAAGAGAATTCTTGAAGTAAAAGCAGCAATAAATGGTGCGCAGAAGAGGATTTCATAAAAGCGGCATGTTGATGAAGTCTTGTTTGCAGAAGAATAAGGAGACACCAATGAATGATGTGCTTTGGTTCACCTGGGCCTTGTCTTTCACAGGGTCTGTGGGCTTCACTGTCGTTCCAGCAGGTCCAGTAGCGGAGCTCACAGTTGGGACTTTACCAGAAGACGCAGGTGTGGGTTTAGAGACTGTGGCCTGCAATCAGCATGCAGGAGTGAGATATTCATTATGTACTTTTAAGTATGAAGATGAAATGGACAAAACCAAAAGAAGATGGGGTTTAGTTTCGAAATGGCAGAGAAGAAAGTTTAAACTTGATGTTTCTTGAGGCGGCACCCAGAAAGTCATGAATGTGGTCAGTGTTGAGACCCAAAGAACAAACAAAAAAAGCACCATCTCCATTAGACAGAGGCATTTGTGCAACAAATGGTCCTACAGATGTTTTCCAGATGTTATGGAAGCAAAAACAGCCCAAAAGTTTTGTGTTAGTATTCACCAAAAATGTTAACCATGAATGAAAGCGAGATTGATTAGGATAGGAAAGAAAAAGGTGTTTATGAAAAAGTGCAGTATGTCCCTGTTGAAAACCAGCGTGAGGAAGGTGTGAACAAGCCCAAAGTCCGATAAATCCAGTAGACGAATGGTGTCTACCTGTGGCGTGACTTGAGAAGGCCCTTTCTGAGTGGTGGTAAAGCCTCCACCGCCTGCAGCTCCCACAGTAGATACAGCTACTGAAGGAGCTGCTGGGGTTGCAGGGCTGGTGCCAGGTTTAACAGCTGTAGCTGCAGTAGACGATTGCGTAGGTCCTTTCTATAATGCAGATGTGAGAATGTCAATCATACATCATGCTCAGGGCGTCACACACACATTACTTTTTGGCCTTGTTCCATATTTTATTGATGTAAACTATTTGGGAGAGAGGCAATGGGATCAGGACAGATTCAGACCCATGCCTCCTGCATTAGCACCACACCTCAATTGTGCCAGGATGGCATCCACTAGGTTGCCAAGTCTTTGTTTTTTTTTCAGTCTAAGGAGTTACTTGTTAAGAAGGCGATTTGTGAATGAGCGATACCTTTAACAATCACACAAACAGCAGTTACAAGCAAATCAAAAGCAAACTCCAACTGTAACTAGATTCAGGAAAGTGAGTCATAGGGCAGACGCCTCTCATGGGAGACACCATGTCCTGCCACAAGCAAATATCCCAAGCAGAAACATGCTCTGTCCGATAGCAACAAATAGCCACAAGAAGAATCAAAACACTTCTGTTTAGCAACCAAAAAGTTTCAAAAAGCAACCAACAAAGTTCTCTAAGAGTCCATACAAGTCCATTATCTCTATGCAGTGATTATTTTCTTGTAGCTTTTAAAGTGGTCATGAACTGCATTGTTTTAAAAGGTTTCCTGGGGTGCACGTATAATGTTAGTGCACATTATGTATAATACAGATTTTTACATCACAAATGGTCAGACTTTAGAAATGAAAGGCATTTTTCCTACCCTGATTTTAGACCTTTGATTTGACGCTCTGTATTAAGGGGTGTGTTCACTGTGAAACTTCAAGAAAGCCCACTGCTGTGATTGGCTAACATCTTTGGATATGAAAAAGTATTACATGTGGAACTCTTTCTTACCACGTTTTTTTTACTATTACAACTCTCAAGGCTTACTAATGGTGATTAGTACTATAGCATTATATTATAGCATTATATTTAAATTCTTTCATAGGCAGATTCCACAACCACAAGTCGTTCTCTGGGCTTGGTTACAATAAAAGCTGTTTTTGGACTAACAAAGAACTTTTCGGTTCTGAAACATACAGGATAATCTTATAATATGAATATGATGACCTCTTATATGTGAAAAGCTCAAGGAAAATTTGATTTCTCAGTTCATGACCCCTTTTAATGATGGTGCTTGTTAAATCAAGCACATAGCAACCTTGCAACAGCCACCCACAACACCCTAGTTGTGTGTCCACAACTTTTGCACTGGCAAGTGACCTTCAGTTGTTTATCAGAATAAACTTGTAACACTGATGGCCCTGTTTTAACGACCTTAGCGTATGGTCTAAAGCGCATGGCGCAAGTGCACTTTTGCTAATTTAACAACGAGAAAAACCGCTGCATGGTCTAAAAGTGTTGTCCCTATTCTCTTAATGAGTAATGGGTGTGTTTTGAGTGTAATGTGCAATAAACCAATCAGAGTCTCAACTCCCATTCCCTTTAAAGTTGCGCTTGCACCATGACGGATTCACTATTTACATGGAGGAATTTGCGAGCGGAAAGACTGAACACTTCTCCAGAGAGGACTCCTTTTATTTTTAATATTTAAAAATAAAGACTGCTGCGCGTCTGTGTGTGTAATAAGCAAAGTTAATGCACATTGTGGACCCACCTACAGGCGAATATTACTAACACGCTCTTTAAATAACATAAAAATTATAGACTTTAGACCAGGTTTTTGTTGGTCAATGGCGCAGTCGATTTTTAGTTACCTCAAAAAAAGCAACACTCCAACAATGCGTCTGAACACACCTTGTTTTCAGACCAGCATGCCACAGCATGCCCATGGCTGAACAGATGGGTGCGAGTGCATTTGTTATTTAACCAACATGGCTGGACGTGAAAATTAATAACTGCGTCGGGCTGAAACTAGCAAAAAAAAACTTTGCCGCATTGCGTCGGGTGTATGGTAGGACACATAGTGTCTACATTTTTTTCTATTCATAGGGAAAAGCATTAAACACTTTATCAGAATAGGTGGAAGCCTTTTCGATGCCCTCCATTCAGCAACAACTCCACACCTCTTAAAAACATAGTAGCGTCCCCCACAGGACAGTACAGACACCTGCATACTTCAAATGAGGAAAAAGCAGATGACTACTAATTTCCACTGTAGATTCCATGGGTCGATAAAGTTGCAAAGTGGAGTGGAGTTTTTCCATTAGACAGAATGAATGAGATAATGTGAATAAATGGAGTAAATTACTAAAAACGATGAAGGTATTTACCTCATATTGTGCAGGTTTCCCTGTGGAGACCTGAGATGTTGGGGTGGATGTGACCTGCTGAGACTGCAAAGAGAAGAGAGACAGAAAGAAAACGGTTGAGTGTCTACGAAAAAGGAAATGCATTTAAATTATTATGAAAAGCATTATTGCTGTTATTACACACAAATGCATAAGTGCACTATCGGTCTCATCTCTTGCCCTGACCTCGCTACATTAAAAACAGCCAGAATCACATGCAAATCATGAGTTCAGTGTGAAACATGAGGTCATGCTGAATCAAAATGAAAAGAAACCCAGTGAGCACATTATCAAACACACTTAAATACATGTGCATTATTTCAAATGCAAGCAAACATTTACCAAATCCAAAGTGCAGGGTGTACTTCTAATCAGATACAGGATTATTAGAGAAATCAATAACTCTGAAGCAAAACAAATCCTGATCTTTAATGTAAGTAGTTCAGTAACTCTATCGATTCACAGATTGCATCTTGAACAAGGGCTTTTTATAGCAGAAAATACTATTAACCACAAAAATCAGCACCACATCAACCACTTCGAGCCATTAATTGTATTGTGGTCCACTAAACCTTTAAACACAGATGTGCCATTTATTTTTTGCAGTGACAGTTGCTTAAGGGTAAAATTGACAGCTCGTGGCTTGCTTTTCTTTTGGCCTTTACATTTTCCCTGTTCACAAACCTTCTGGGTGGAAGAGAAAGGAAAGGAGCACCGAGCATGTAGATTTACTGCTTCGATGTACCTTAAGGTGTTCTAACAAGCTCAGCAGGTTTTAGGTTATGTACTGAAAGAGGGTGGATAATTAATGATGAAATCTTCAGCAGTCATCAGTCAAACATCAGCTTTATTCGTGTGATAAAAGCTCTTCCATGTAAATCTGAGGCTCTTAAATGTTGCACCAAATAGCCCAACCCACTGTGACATCTCATTGTTTCAAAATCCCATTCCTCATAATTACATTAAACATCAGATATCTTATGCTCGTGTCACATTGGCCTACATGACCCACTTGACTCACTGAAACATGCTGTCATGGCAGGTCAGAGGAACTTTTTAAAAATAATTTAAAATATCACTTCTTCTATCTTGCTTATTTATTAATTATGTGCATGTGTGCGTGTGTGTGTGTACACATACACACACATACATACACATTAAGCAATAAATAATTTATAAAATAATAATAATGTATTTAATGCTTAATAATTAAATCCAATGATTTTTATATTATTTAAATTGTATTATTATAAATAATAAAACAAAGCATCAAGCATTAATATACAGTCTTTAGTTAGTTTAGTAAGTTAGATTTATTGGATGTAATAATTAAAAAATACATGTTATTATCATTCATTATTATAATATGATTTTCATAATTATTATACTAATTTATGTTATTTTTTTATTGGACACTGATAGCCGAGAAGGACAGGAAATTATGCGAAAATAGGAGAAATGGGATAGGAAAATGAAACAAGCCGGACACAAACTCTCAACCAGAAAAGCACCAAAGTTTAACATTTTAGAGCATATGTGCTAACCACTAGGCCACAATATCTACCACATTTTATATGAAAAAAGGGCTCACAGGATTATAATGGTGTTTTGAAGCTAAAATTAGAACCGGTGTGCTGATATTTGACTATCAAAAATTTGCTCTCAAATAAGATATGCCAGACAGGCCTTTAATGTACATCAACACTCAGGCCGCAATTACATTACATGGTACAAGTGACCCAATTCTGATTTTGTCCTCCCATGTGGCACAGAGCAGATATGACCCACGAATGTGTAAGCAGGAAAAAAGCACATGGATCCCATATTTCAGGCCTCATTCATAAGTGGATATAAATCTGACATGATTCAGATATGTGCATGTAAGCAGACAGATCGCATTTTCCCCTGTCAGTGTGAGTCGTACATCCTTAAAAAAGAGATCAATTCAGGTGGACACCACCAACCATAAATCACATGACTCTTTTCAATGGCACAATGGGGGACGAAGGCTCAACCCATTGTTTTACTGACCTTTAAAGATGATGCGCTTAGCAGAAGCTTGTATTATCATTTCATCTGCACAGTAAAAAAAATGACTGCCTTAAATTAAGTACACTCAAGCTGACTTAAATTACATTAAACTGACTTTAAAAAATATGAGTTGAAAGTTGAAAATTGCTCAACTTATTTTGATGAGTTAAAGTAATGTAAACATATATGTTGTTATAACTTATCAGTTCATATAATCTTTTACAGTGTGCGTCCAAATCACGCCATTTTTACATCCTTTTTGGCCTATGCTTTTCCGGATAAGTACATCTACTTACCTGTTTCGCCAAGTCTATATATGTGGTCACCTTTAAAAAAAGTAAAAAAGTAAATAAATAAATAAAATCGGATATAGTTAACAAATTAGAAAATGGCCAACTCTCGAAAGCGAAATACTTGGCTGATAACCTAATAATAACCCAACCCATTCAACAACAATACAACAGAAAAAAAGTGGGTTAAGATAACTTATGCGAGTATAGTTATGAATGAGCAAGGGTGTAGAGCTAAACGTTGCGTGCAAGAAACCACCTAGATACGTGCCTTTTAGTCAGGTAAACACTATGCATGTTCAGCAATAAAAAAAACCCACAAAGCATTATGGATAAACATATGGGTAAACACAGGGAAGGTACTATTTAAAAGGGCACTGTGTGTGTGGAGAAAAACCTAAATGAATTTGATGCTGAGTCACAGCACTTGAAAACAGAACATTTCACAGACCTCGTCAATGTAACCACAACAGATGATAGCGACAGAGTCAGCGATGCAAAATCATTTTGTCTTTTAAATGCCACGATTCAAATTTTCTAGGGTAGTTTAGATGATGTCATTGACAGACAACGCCAACACCCCAAAAATAGCACACGACTCATGCAGTCCATTCAAATGATGAGCTCACATTGTCATCTCAATATCATGATGGTCAAAATTCCTGATGGACAATCTAACTTTCACACAACAATGTCTTTGCAGCTGCGCAGTCCAAGTCTGACAACTCCTCCCAGAAACCACAGATTGTTAGCAGGCGTTAGCGAATGTGGCAAAGAAAGCAACATGGGTTAGGTACAAACCACGCAGGTCCTCTCCAACCTGTTTTAGCCTCAGAGCCACTGCCCTCTTCTAATGCAATCCTATTGAAGAAGCATATTTGGTGGAGTCGCACGTTGAATCTGTAGACACACCCTTTGAGCATAACAATTTGTTGATTTGTAAATATAAGTAATCTACATCAGCAATGATTCTTACATCTCAATAGCTCAAACTCCCTCAACTGCACTAATCTTCAGTTTATAGGTTTTTTTCTTTAACAAAACGTATGACTTTATGCATGTCCCCACCCATATCACAACAATAGTACAGTCATAAACCCTCTGTGGTTTCAGAAAGTTAATCCCATTGTATGACATATTTGCTATGTTTCTCAGTCAAAATGACCTGCTATTAGATAATCAACTGCTATGACGACACCATTTCTATATTATGACAACAAATCAGTAATGACGATATGATGTTAGGAATGGGCAGGTTTTACTGGTATAATAATGAAAGGTTAAGTAGCACACAGATTACGGGGCAGATTGTATTTCAAGACTAACTAGTAAAGTGACTGCAGTCAATTCTGGGACTAAAGAAGTGATTTATGCAAATACGGTGAATTATGCAAGACTTGTGACTGCTAATGACTGAAATGTTAGCTTTTATATTAGAAATGCCATAACATTGAGGTAACATCCTGGATTTGGAAAAAAATGTCTTCAAGTTGCTACTTGCTAGTCAAGTATGTACTAAATGGCCAGCAGCAAAGTATAGACTATGTATTCATGACTATAGCAAAACCGAGGATAAAATTCAACTTAGATGGTTTCTTTAACCTGTTTTTGTAGATGACGTAGCTGTTCTTGTGAGCCTGTGGCCATAGATTCATATTTTTAAGACATTTAAAGTTTGTCAGCATGGGCACATTTGACTGCTTAAAAGTAAGCACAGATTTACAAAACAGTTTGATCATAATGGCACCAGAGTCTCTTGTCACAAACCTGCTGTTGCCCCAGGTTAAATTTTTCCTGCAGGTTGATTTTCACCCCTGTATGTATGATTCTGACATTGCAACACCCTCAAAACACACCCCATATGTACAAATTCAATGGAGAATTCAGCCGTCCGACGGAGAAAATGCATTGGGTTGTTTTGATGCTGTCAAGTCATGAAAATGACATAGGGGCCTACTGATGTCATAAACATCTCAGAAATGCGAGCACAGTGACAGACAGCTGTCATTCTGATTGCTTATCACAAACTTAAAACCTTCTAACTCTTAAAACTTTTTTTGTTGCAAATACCTGGCAACCCTGGCCAGAGTAAACTTAGAAAGTCTATGCTAAATTTTATCTAGCTGTCACCTTCAACCAGAATCTGTAACCAATCATACAGGGTGTAGCACACTTGTTGTAGGCCTAGCCTATTATGAAATGAAATAATTATCCAGCTATGCTTCCAGACATGAAATATTACTCTTGCCATGAGCGCATGGAAGGTTACAAAATATGAAAATGACATACTGATGTCATAAACATTTTAGAAATGTGAGCACAGTGACAGACAGCTGTCATTCTGATTGCTTATCACAAACTTAAAACCTTCTAAACTGTAAACCAATGCATTAAACAAAACCAGAGTAACCAACTTAAAAACCAAACCAGCTTTTTATACAATTTCCTTTTAGTTTAGATAAAGTCTGTTCAGATATATAGTAAATCTATCAGATGACAATGAAATAAGTGCAGTCATGTTCGTGCCAAAAGCATGGTAATAGTTTCCACAAACTGCAGCACAGTTGGCACAATCTTCAGCTATATTCAGATACACTGGCAGGAAACCACAGACTGAAATGCAAGAGCTGTAGATACGTACCATCTGTAACAAAACCAAGAGAGTGTCCTGTTTCACTTTCGTCTGTAATCCAGTCTAAAAGAGAGTCACTTCAAATTCACTCAGTCTGAAAAATACAAAATATATCCCTCATACATACACACATACACGCATATACTAAAGGAAACACGCCCAGCAGTGAAGCCAGAAGACTCAAACTCCTCCCACTCCAGAATTTACCCAGCTGAAGCTCCTCCCCCTAACTCATGATGCACTGTAGAAGTGTTCTAATTGGTCGAGAGAAAGAGTGCCGCCTATCTCCACAGCAAGCCAGGAAAAATAAACACAAGACTGTTACCATACAACTAAGGAAGTTAAACTTGGGGTGGTGGTTATGGCTTTCAAAGATAGGCCGGCTGCAGTGGTTTGAAGGGGTCTGGGTAAGTTTGGACTGATAAGCAGTGCACATTTCTGATGAGGCCAGTGAAGAAAAAGACATAGTTCAGGGTTGCAGTCACAAACCTTCCAGTACATGTCTTTCAGGCAGGGTGTGTCCAGTACACTCACTGCTCAGGAATCTGAACTACACAACCTACCATCAGCCCAATGAAAGAGAGAAAAGCATCACATGTGCGACAATCCGCCACACCCAGAACATGGAAAAAGAACAGAGAGATAGAGAGAAAGAAAGAGAGAAAATTAATGCGCAGTTAATGCACAGCAGAAAGCAAAGACTGAGAAAGAAAAACAACTGGGTGAGTCATGAGTCCTGCTTTAACCGGAAGCTCAGACTTGGTGCAGAATTGGTGCCAGTGCTTGGTAAGAGGAACACAGCATTGTTACGTAGCCACTGCACGCTTCGACTCACTGCCTTCATATACCCACCAAAAGCAAAAGGCAAATCTGGTTTGCTTGTTCAGACAGGATGCCATTTTGATTACAAACCACAAACTTAACAAAACTCAGCCAATATTTTTGGTGGAAGAGCGCCATCTGGTGCACATATCAGGCAAAGTTAAACCTCAAAAGTTGATCACTATGATACAATGAAACACCTCTGACAAAAATAGGTGGATGTGTAAAGATACAACATGATAAATATGGCTCATAAAACACAAGGACCTCTTCTATACTGTGCTGAAAAGCACTGAGATTTGACTGAGCAATCAGCAGAAAGACTTGAAAACAACAAAATAACTGGACAAGTACATGTATACACTTACATAAACCCACACACAGTTTCATTCCAGTCACTTAATATGCAAGTACAATTATTCTTAATAAAGCAAAATTGAGCTAGAGTATGTTTTTGAGGGTTATTTTACTGGAAAGGAAGCACAGTTACAATAAAATGTAATAATAATGATAATAATAATGTAATAATCTGAATAAAATTTTATGTCAAATCAACTAATCACAATTAAAAATATTCCTGAGTAAATGATGGCAGATATTGAAAAATAATAAGCATTTTATTTTACTGCTTTGATGCTCTCTGACATGCTTGCTTAGCTTGTCACTTTCCAACTTGCTCGGACTCAAAAATTCCTCCTTGCAGCTATATTTATGAATACGTTTTGTTTGCCAACATAAATCAAGCACAGCGTAGTTCAGTCAGGTCATAGTGCTGCGGTCCAATCACTACCATTCTTCTATTAGACCGGGGCATAGCATTACTGCTCGGGAAGCATGTTAAACTGATCACAACCCTACCTCCCTCCACACTATGAAAATCAGCATATATTACTAGCCAACTTTTTGGCTGTCGTCTTCTCTCTTCAAATCCTAGCTGTTATGGATCTCACTGCAGAGACACTCATCCTCATAGCCAAGCTACACTAGACGTCCCAGGATTCACTGCACGTTACCACTGTTTCACTTTAAGACATTACTACAGTGTCTTAAAGGGTTACTTCAGCGATTAGCATTAAGCTTTGTATCAATAGAAACCCAGGAGTATATTCAAATTATCATACTTCCCTCATATGACCCTGAGACGAGAGAATTATGTATTTTATTTCTGGAAAAATTCTTCCGTTGACGCAAATATCGTCATTTTGTGTCATCGGAGGAGTGTTTGGCCAGAGGCTGAAGACTACAGCCAGCAGGAGGTGCTATTTCCACATGTTTTCAACATCACACTCACAGCACTCGGCTCGCTGAGCTGCGGAGATTCATGTAATTGGAGTGGTGGAGAGCTTTTGAGTGTTTTAACTTTTAAACTTCCTATGAAAGTTAAGCTTCCAAAGACCTGAACACGCGCTGTGAATGCAGCCGCGAATCCCGTGATTACCTCAGCCAATGTGATGAATGTAATCCGATCCTGCTGCGTTTGTGCGGTGACGCTCAATCACCTCACTCGCATTATATCAAACAGACACGTTCAGTTTTTAATTGTATAGTGTCTCTAACTGAACTGATTTTCTGAAAATGAACGTGGTAGGCAAGTGATCCAGTAATCCAGTAGCCGACTAGCCGTGCCTAGAGTAGGGCAGTGAAGCAGTGCGTTCTGGGAATTGTTGTCTTTCATCCCCATGAGACAAAAATACATTTTCTGAGTTTTCTCAGTCTAGAAGGCACAAATTCAAAAATAATTTATTAATGACATTAATGACCCAGTTTAAATACAGATTCATCTTCCCAGCGCTGAAGTACCCCTTTAAATCATCTGTATATCACTCAAGCTGGCGGTTCCATGGGGGTTAATGGTAAAGCTCTTGTATGTTCTATTATTTATGGAGCGAGAACCTCCATAAAGGAACCGTACCACCAAAGATAACTTGTGTTTCAATAAACTGAAAGTAATTTGCCAAAGTGGTCCTGTCTGAAATAGCGTTAATCAGGATGAGTATTTTGGGTGGCGAATCCCCTCAATGGTCTCTTTTGAACTTGTGACATACCGTAGCGAGGGGGAACTCTCTATTTAGAAATATTGGTACGGTAATATTATACAAATCCCAATCCCAAAATTGTACCTTTCTCTTTTCCTTTCCAGGGCCTGCTCACACCAAGTATGATAACTATAATGATAATAATGATAAAGATATAGTTAAACAGTAGCATCCACACCAAAACTATAACGATAACGGCACAGAGAAACGATAACGTGGAATCACTGTCAGAATGATATTTATTTTTGACAGCCAATCAGAATCCATTCTGCTTTATAGAGCTTCAGCATTTAAAGCATCAGACGACAAAACTACAGTATAATGCTTAGAATGAACAGTGTTATCATGTGGACGCTGATATAATCACCGTTATAATTATCATAGTAGTTATTGTTCTTGGATTGGTTGGGCTTTAAGAGTGCCACCCTAGCTACTGGGTCTGCATTTACTTTTTTGGCATTTTACAGTGCCTTTCAACTCTCTCTGATCATGGGCATCTAAAATAAATCATTAACACAAATTAAACCATACAAAAATGCATTAAAATATTAAAATGTATTCAGTTTAACACATATTTGTCTGTGCTAAACATTCCTCATTTACCTGTAATATAAATAAGATGCTAAAATTGTTATTTATACAGTGATACTGTCATTCAGTGTAATGGATGACAGAATTTGCATTACAATGAATTAAAAAAAAATTAGTCTGAATGAAGAAACATCTACTTCAGCTTATTGCAGGCCATCAACTGGCCACCTATATCAAACAGTGAGCTTGACCAGTAAGGTTAAATCACAATTATTCATAACATCTACTTATTTTTTTGGCCTTTCACTGAATGATGTGCGTTTTTATAACTTAGGCTACCACACCTTGAAAAGGTGGAATTATCAAATATTTAAGAGCAATGAACTCACTTTCCAGCAGCACCACATGGTCTTCAGGGTGCCTTTTGATGATGTCACAGCAGACTGCCGAATGACTATGTTTTTATATGATTTCACAATGGCTTCATGAGCCAGTTACACTGAATGATCTCATTTAAACTGCATTTTCGGGACAAAAGTCCCCAGGTTATTTAAATACTAAAAAACAACACTTAATTGAAAATGCCAAGAAAACAAATATATATTTTTAGCTTGGTCATTTATGTTTATTTAAAGATGTAATAGCAAAATCAAAGTCCGGACCATTACACTGAATGACAATTTTACACTTTGGAACATTATTTCCCACATATGTTGACATTTTATTTGATAAGTTATTTGAAATATTAAAGTAGACACTTTACTTGCATTTAATGTGTTTTTTATGTATATAAAGTGACTTTATTTGATGCGGACACCAAAATTGTGACGTCTCGTCTTTGACCCATATACATAATTAATACATTTTATACATAATTAATCACGATTAATCAATGTATAAACAGAATAAAACTATAAAAACGTATGTTTTAAACTGTATATATAAAAAATGTTTTTGAAAAAGTCTCTTGCTCACTAAGGCTGCATTTATTTGAAAACAGTATATTGTAAAATATATAAATATATAACAATTTAAAATAATGGTTTTACTATTTTAAAATGTAATTTATTCCTGTGATGGCAAAGCTGCATTTTTGAAATTTTCAGTGTCACATGATCCTTCCGAAATCATTCAAATTTGCTGTTCCTTCGCTTCAGTCACTACGACGTAACGTTAGTGACTAACGAATGGGGTTTCGCAGAAGCCTATCATCTTGAGCTTAGAGAAAACGCCCAATGGCGTGCCAATGCCATGGGCATGCGGAATTTGCATACGTAACTCCGCCTCACCGTGAGTATATAAGGAGGTACGTAGCAACATCGCATTATGTTTCTGCTTTCGAGCCAAGAGGACCTACCTCTTCACTCCTACAGCCTTCTGAGACTCTGTCAGCTTCTTCGAGACGCAGCAGCTTTCCGGTCGGTGTTGGTGTAACGGCGCTGCTCCAGTGATCGCATACTTCCTGCCTGCTGATCTCTGCAGTGGTCTGTTGACAGCTGGTGTGTGTTTCCCTGGGCGCTTCGCATCGACTGCAGGCTTCCTCTCACAAAAAGAGCTTGCGCGTGGCACGCCTTTTTCAAGACGGTTCGCCTGCACTTCCGGGTGCGATCGATATCCATTGCTGTCTATGGGCACTTTCACTGCTCGATGTGTTTGGGCTTCAGCACGCTTCGGGCAGTGTTTGTGGATGTGTCATGTTCCCACTGCGGGAATGTGACCATCGCGATGTTGTGGTCAAGACTCAGTGATCTCCGTGAGGAGAGAGAGTCCCCTCTGCCACACCCCAATCTACCGTCCGAGAGAGGTGGTACTTTGGCTGGTGGCCAGGGTGACCTGAGGGCTGTGCTGTGGTATTAAGACCCCCAACGTTAATTCCTCGGGCCACACCCCCCTCTCGCACATCACTTCCCGCGAGTGCTGGACTGAAACAGCGGCCCGTCTCTGACGCCTGCTCGCTTCAGTTCACACTCCAGATAGCAGTGAGATTTAGATCGCCGCATCCCAAGGTGGGCTAGAGTCCTTTGGGGATGACGATTAGGCAGTGCTCCGCCTCCGGGTGTGTCAGCGCAGCCTGATCTGACCCAGAGTTGACAGCCATGTTATCTCGGGCAGCCGCGAGCCTCGGGCTGGTGTGGAACTCCGCCCTGTCACGAGTGCTCGTGGTTGCGCGATTGGTTTTTGGGGACGGCACCCGACAGCAGTTGGGCCCCGCCCCCAATGCCTTTCTTCCCGAGGTGCATGAGGAGGTCACACGGTCCGGGGAGTCCCCGTGCTTCCCGTGGCCGCTCGGCCTCCTCCGCCTTCTCTGCCCTCGATGGGGCCGTGGCCTAGGGTACACTGGGGTCCCCCCCACTGTTGAGCACTCTGTTGCGCACTACGGTGTCCACAGAGTGCTTCGACGTGGCGTGGCTATCCTAAGCACCCTCCCAGAGCCTCAGGGCCCGCCTACTGGGTGGCGTGGTCCTGCAGAGCTACGGGGCAGGCCGCGCCCCTTTGCACATGCACGGTGGAGCCGACCCAGGGCTCTTCAATGAGCTGCGTGCCGCCACTGATCCCGCCCTCTGGGCGTTGAAGGTGGCCACACGCTCCCTGGGCCGGGCGATGTCCACAGTCGTGGTCCGGGAGAAACACCTGGCCTAACCTGGTGATGTGGAGGTAGTTGAGTGAGCCACCTCCTCAACTCGCCCATATCTTAGGCTGGCCTCTTCGGCGGCGCGGCTGAGAACTGCGCCCAACGGTTCTCGGCCGCCCGAGAGCAGACTGAGGCTGTAACACGTACTGCCCCGGCGGCCAGCTGCTGCACCAGCCGGCTCAGTCGCCTCAGTCCGCTCGCCGCCGAGGGCGCCCTCCCCCCTCCTACCCGGCCCCAGCAGCAGCCTTCACCGGGGCTGTGTCATGGAGGAGGTTGCAGGATGACGCCCAGTTGCTGCACAGCCTGACTAAACGCCAGGCTGGAGGTGGACAACTCAGAGATGGGTTCCAGTTCTTTCCAGGAGATGGTAGCAGGGCCTCTCCTTCCCCCGGTGGAGGGCCGGGGGAAAATCCTTCGCTGCTGGCCTCCGGGCTGGCGGCGCTTGGAGAGAACTGGTGTCCCCATCCCTGAGGACACAGAGACTGGTGATGGCAGTGTGCACCGCCCTCGGGCCGCGCCGCTCGTCCCTCTCTCTCGCCAGCCTCTCAGAGCAGACCCCAGTGGAACGCGTCCTTCCTGGTCTCCTCTGTCAGGACGCAGCTGCTGGCTGTGCCCCCACACCGGGACGCCACGCCTCCACGCCTGGGCCAGTCATGCTGCCTCGCTGCCCCACCCGGGTACGCGTCTGTGGTTCGAGTGACCCCCGTGGTCAGTTCCTGGGAGTCTGACTACAGCTTCCAGGACTGTTCGCAGGGCCGCAAAAACCATCAGGCTCGCCACGCGATTCAATTTGCGCAGGCTCCTCCTCGCTCGGGAGTCCGTTTACCATGGTGGGGCCCAATGTCCCAGTCATGCGCGGAGGTTGCCACCCTACTGGCGAAGGGTGCGATCGAGCCTGTCCTCCAGCCGAAATGAAGTCCGGGCCTCGGCCTTTACTTCATTGTACCCTAGAGAACCGGTGGGTTATGGCCAATCCTGGATCTGCCCGTCCTGAGCCGATCCTTACAGGCTTCCGTTCAGGATGTTGACAGCGAACGCCTTCTCGAATGCGTTCGTCCAGTTGATTGGTTGCAGCGATTGACCTGAAGAACGCCTACTTCTTTGTCTCCTACCTCGGTGCGGGCGTTCCTACAGGTCTGCTTCGAGGGGCGGACATTCAGTACGCTGGCCCCTCCCATTCGGGCTAGCTCTGTCCTCGTGACTTCAGGAAGTCTGTCGAGGCAGCCCTTGCGCCACTCAGGCAGCACGGGTTCGCATCCTGAACTGCCTCGGCGACTGGCTCAGACTGAGTCACTCGAGAACAAGGTGCGAACACAGAGTTCTAGTGCTCCAGCACGTAGCCTGTCTGGGCCTTCAGGTCAACTGGGAGAAGAGCAACTCTGCTCCGTGCAGGATCTCTTTTCCGGTATGGTTTTCAACTCGTCGCCATGTGTGCGTGCAGCTTACCAGCGAGCACGCGCGCAGTCAATGCTGACTTGCCTCCGTTAATTCGAAGCAAGAGTGCGGTTCCACTGAAGTGTTTCAGAGGCTCCTGGGGCATATGGGCATCTGCGGCCGCGGTGACGCCGCCGGATTGTTTTCATATGAGACCGCTTCAGCATTTGCTTCGCGATCGGGTCCCGAGATGGGCATGGCAGTCTGGCGCCCGGGTCCAAGTGACTCAGGCATGCTTACAGACGCCACCCGTGGTCGAACCTCAGTTTCTACGGGCCGGGGTGCCCTTAGAACGAAGTTTCCAGGAATGTTGTCGATCGACGGATGCCTCTGCCACGGGTTGGGGTGCCATGTGCAATGGACAAGCTCCTGGACAGGACCCCACCGCCTCCTGCATGTCAATTGCCTTGAGTTGCTGGCAGTACGGTTCGCCCTGCACCGCTTCCGAGCGTTGCTGAAGGGTCAACATGTGCTTGTCCGGACAGACAACACGGCCGTAGTAGCGTACATCAACCACCAGCGGTCTACGCTCCCGCCGTATGTCTCAACTCGCCCGCCATCTCGGTTTATGGAGTCAGAAGCGCCTGAGGTCCCTTCGTGCTGTCCATATTCTGGGAGTCCTGAACCTCGCAGCCGAGCTCGCGGTTTCAGCCTCTCCGGGAGAATGGAGACTCCATCCCCAGTCGGTCCAGCTGATTTGGGAACAGTTCGGGGACGCGCAGGTAGATCTGTTGCCTCCCACGACTCTTCCCACTGCAGCCTGTTCTTTCCCTGTCCGAGGGCACGCTCGGCACGGATGCACTGGCGCACAGCTGGCCGCGGGGCCTACGCAGGTATGCGTTTCCCCCAGTGAGCCTACTCGCACAACTTTTGTGCAAGATCAGGAGGACAAGGAGCAGGTCCTTGGTCGCCTGCACTGGCACGGCCGGACCTGGGTCCCGAACTCAGTACTCCTTGCGACAGCCCCTCCCTGGCCTATTCCTCTGAGACCTCCTCACTCAGAGACGGGGCACCCTTTGGCACCTGCGTCCCGATCGGTGGAGCCTCCACGTGTGGCTCCTGGATGAGACGCGCAGGTTTGAGTGGCCTGCCACCTTCGGTGGTCACCACCATCACTTCCGCTAGGGCAGAGTCCACTCGGCATGCCTATGCGTTGAAGTGGAACCTCTTCGTCACCTGGTGCTCTTCCCGCCAAGAAGACCCCTGGAAATGCCCGATCGGGTCTGTGCTCGTTCCTCCAAGAAGGGTTGGAGCGAAGGCTGTCTCCCTCCACCCTCAAAGTTTATGTGGCCGCTATATCTGCCCACCACGATCTCTTGGAGAACAGAAAGGTAAGTCAGCACGACCTGATCATCAGGTTCCTGAGGGGGGCGAGGAGACTGAATCCTCCTCGCTCTCCTCTCGTTCCTCTTGGGACCTCTCAGTAGTTTTAAGATGCTCTGCAGAGGCCTCCCTTTGACCCTTTGCGGTCGGCTGATATTAAGTTCCGGTCGATGAAGACGGCTCTGCTGACCGCATTGGCCTCCGTCAAGAGGGTCGGGGACCTGCAGGCATATTCGGTTGACGGCGTGCCTGGAGTTCGGGCGGCTAACTCTCACGTGATCCTGAGACCCGGCCTGGATATGTGCCCAAGGTTCCCACCACTCCGCTCAGAGACCAGGTGGTGAACCTGCAAGCGCTGCCCGTGGAGGGGCAGACCCAGCCTTGGCACTGCTCTGTCAGTACGCGCGCTCCGCGCTCACGTAGATGTGACACAGCATTTCAGGACCTCAGACCAGCTCTTTGTCTGTTATGGTGGAGAGCGGAAGGGAAGTGCTCTCTCAAAGCAAAGGCTGTCTCACTGGATAGTGGACACCATTGTTTTGGCTTACCAGCAGCAAGGTCGACCATGTCCCCTTGGGGTGCAGGCTCACTCCACTCGGAGTGTCGCCTCCTCTTGGGCTTTAGCGCATGGCGCCGCTAACAGACATCTGCAGAGCTGCAGGCTGGGCGACACCTAACACATTCGCCAGATTCTACAATCTCCGAGTGGAGCCAGTGTCCGACTATGTACTCGCCCCGAGGCCGGTAATGGGCCAGGCTCAGGTGTCTTCGCTTGCTCGCCATTCCACTCCTCGGACTGGATACGTGCGATATTCCTCAGGTGAGCTCCCCGAGAGCCCTGAGTTCCTCCAGCACTGCTTACGCCGATGCCTGTGTGTCTGCCCTCAGCGAGCCCAGACCCTCGTGTCCGGCCAGGTGCCCGTGTGCATGGTTCCCCTCCGGCGACCCCCACACGTGTATTTCACCGTAAGCCTCCGCAATGAGCGGGTTTCTTCCCTTGGCATGTCCCGGCCATCCCTAGGGTTAAAAATCCACCTTCGGCTGGTACCCTAGAGTTTTCCATATGCAACCCTTGCGGGTCATATGTGTACTCTTAAGTCCTCCTACGGGTAGGCATCTTGGCATTTCCTCACTGGGATATGCTTCCCAGTGTACCTTGGTATTCCTGTGATAAGTGGAGTCCTTCGTCCGCATACTAGTCTTACGACAGGGAACTCGTGACTTACGCAGGGCACTGGAAGACAGCTGAGTGGCGGGATTAGATTGGACCCCATTCGTTAGTCACTAACGCGTTACGTCAGAGTGACTGAACGAAGGGAACGCCTCGTTACGGATGTAACCTCGTTCCCTGAGGAGGGAACGGAGACGTAACGTCCCGTTGCCACATCAGCTGTGCTACCTGGAACGCAGGAGTTCAGTCTTGGCTCCTCAAGCAGGTAACATAATGCGATGTTGCTACGTACCTCCTTATATACTCACACGGTGAGGCGGAGTTACGTATGCAAATTCCGCATGCCCATGGCATTGGCACGCCATTGGGCGTTTTCTCTAAGCTCGAAGATGATAGGCTTCTGCGAAACCCCATTCGTTAGTCACTAACGTTACGCCTCCGTTCCTCCTCAGGGAACGAGGGTTACATCCGTAACGAGACGATTTGCTGCTCAAGAAACAGTTCTTATTATTATCAATGTTCAATATACAGTTGTGCTATTTTTGTGGAAATTGTGATTTTTTTTTTTTAAGAATAGAAAGTTCAAAAGAACAGCATTTATGTGAAATAGAAATCTTTTGTAAAAATTGTAAATGTCTTTACTTTAATTTTTGATCAGTTTACTGCTAAACTAAAATTCTGAACCCAAACATTTGAACAGTAGTGCATATTGTCACTGACCAGGAAATTGAAGGGAGAGGCCAGAGACACAAGCCGGTCTTAAAATTGCATCCCCAGGGGTACAACAGTTGTGTCATGGGCATTTGTATGCAGTATAGCTACAGTCAAGCCCCAAAATCATGGTACTATGATTTTCCACAGTACATTTTACACAATTTGCTTGCACAATCTCACAGAAAGCTTTCATCGATGTGAAAAAGCTCACACATCGGTGACGGCAAAATCAGTCACAGTGGGTGCAGCTGGGCGGAGATTTTGAGGTGCACACTGCACTTCTCACAAAACACGACACACTCCAACATACACCTAAATTTCAATATTTGTTGTCATGTGCATGCTGGAATGTAGCTGCATTCCACAGACCCACTTCTGAGGCAGGGGACCTTTGAATGAAACCAAATAAGGAAAACAGGAAAGAACCACTAACCAAATCCAACAGATACTGCAGCGCTTGAGTTTGTCTTCCCCTGACAGAACAACTAACCAAGTCAGATTTTGTTACCGTCCATCTGATTAAAGTCAACACAAATTGTCATTTCCAACCCATTTTACTTCCGTAAGTGATGATTTCCAAGTGAATTTGATCTGGAAATGTGTTTTGTTTTTGAACGCCTGAAAAACATGAAGCAGGCTTCAGCGGGACAAGAGTGTGACTAAACAAGAGTGTTGCATAGCAAGTCTTATCTGTTAATAAATGAGCCTAGCAACACTGTTCCCCACCCATATATAGAGGTCGAGAGGTGATAAAATCTAGGAATGAATCTCAGAAGGCCAAAGAATGACCCTCAGTGTCTATGTATATGCAATTCAAGTTCTGCAGGCTCAGAACTGACAATCTGAATAGAAAACATTCAAAAACAAACCAGGCTCTGTAAACGCTCAACACAACTTTGAGGTCACTAGTAAAACACTGCTCTGTTTGTTTGAGCGGTCCTTGAGTTCTAATATAGCTGAAGAAAGTTATCCGCTAGCATTCCCATTCAACTCAATGGAAATTAAAACATGATTTCCATGATAATTCCTGTGCTTTCATTCAAAGCCTGAAGCACCAATTATAGATTTGATCATAGAGATGTCATGAAAGTGCATTTTTCTGTCTTGTGACAACGTTTTCAATTGAAACTGGGCTTTCACATTTTCACACATGAAAATAGCCAATAATCTTTATTTAAGCGTACATCAAAATAAAAATGTTTTGTCTGTTTTTTGTTTGTTTGGGGTTTTTTTCAGGAAAAAGGGAAATTTTACTGCTAAAAGTTAATGTCATATTCTTTGTGAACACTAGTAAATAGAAAGCTTCAAACCTGATGGTCCATGTCTGATGGATTAAAATCCCTTTGATTTCATAAGGTCTTTAAGATACAGGCAATGCATTTCCTTTCACTTAAGGCTTTCCATTTCAAAGCCCCAAATGTACACAAAGAGGTTTAATGTCATAATAATTGCACTAGTTTTGGGACAAACGGCAGCAAAGTATAATAAGAAAGTCTCTTAAATAAGCATGCATACACATGAATATAAACACATGAACACAATTGACTCACAGCTCTTAAGATAGCTGAGATTTTTTCAAACACAAGGTGTGGCACTGATGAAGAAATAACCCTCAGGTGCGATATGACAGAATCAGCACATGTGTGTCTCAATCAGCTCCCTAGTTCAGTGGTCAGGAGGGCACTGATCAGGACACAAGTCAATGGGCTGACTCCCTGATTACTGAACTAGGGAGCTGATTGAGACGCACCCTAGATCTGCACGATTCTGGATAAATTCACAATTTTTTGTTTCAAACTGAGATCACGATTCTACCAACTAGACAAACTTAGCTCTGACAAAATGTTAATTGCTGCAATCTATTTCAAATGTTTAATTACTCTGAATTATTTAAAAAAACTCAGTTTGAGTGAATGATTAAATGACTTAAAAATACTTTTTTAATTACTGAATGAATCAGCATTTTTAAATGATTCAATGACAAATTTTTAATGACAAAAACTTTTTTTAATCACTTGTCGCCACCTGGTGGCTTTAAGATGTAATACAATCGTCATTTGAAGCGCCATTTACTTTCAGATGGTGATTTACCCTATTTTGATTGCTACCAAAGACATCAGTGTTTATATCCTAACTATAAACATATCCCAGTATTTCTGTGCTAAGATTATTTGTAACACAAATAATGATACTGTGTGGTTGAAAAGACGCTGTGAAGCTGTTTTATACTTATAGACTTCATGACAACTGCTGTCTCTGGGTCAATGGTAGTGCAAATCCAGATCTTAAAGGGATAGTTCACCCAAAAATGAACATTCTTTCATAATTTACTCACCCTTATGTTGTTCCACAGTTTCTTTCTCCAGTTAAACACAAAAGAAGATATTTTGAGGAATGTTGGTAACCGAACAGTTTACGGTAGTTCCATAGTATTTTTTTTCCTACTCTGGAAGTCAGTCCTACATTGGAAGAAGTCAACTGTCTGGATACCAATATTCTTCTAGTTCAACAGAAAAAATAAACTCATGCAAAACTCATGGAACAACATGAGGTTGAGTAAATGATGACAGAATTTTCATTAACTATCCCTTTAATGTCCTGGTGATATTTTGTCAGGTTTAATAGACACAGGCCAATTGTTGTCATTAAGGAAGGAGAGGGCAATTTTTAAATATCTCTACTTGTAACAAAAATAATAATAATAATAATAAATAAAACATAACGCACAAATCTTAGATAACCAAATGCCCTGTGAGGACCACTTTCAGGCAATTAGGCGAAAATAGCCCCTAAAATGGTAATCATTCTAAAACACCAAATCTGACAACATTGCTGTATGTATCTAGGTGCCTTTTCAGCTTTTCACACACTCCACACGAATATTACTAACTTAGAAACCAGCTGAAGGTACACCTGACGTTCTGTGCTGCAACAGTGCTACTAACTATTTAGTAGTTTGCTCTGCTTGGGGGTTTGTTGACTGAGTTTCTGCCCAAAAGTCAGTGGGCATTTGAAGCAAGTTTGCTTTCTGTTTTCATGAATAATGGCTGTATGGTAACAAAATCTTAAGCTCTGTTCCAAAATCTAGTGAGCTGAGCTGACTTGTTGTCTACGGCCTACACAGGCAGCTACCTTCTACTTAGGAAGCAATGTGTGCTACACAAATAATGTGTAAAGAGATTGAGTTGGCATTACAAAAAAACTTAATTATTTCTTTTAACTGTCATTAACATGTTTTGTCTCTTGAACTATATTTTAGGATTTGCTTTGTTAGGGTTTGCTCGGATTAAATCTCCACATCAGAAAATCAAACGATATCTGTTTGTCTGGTGTGTGCAACCCAGCAAATCTGTCAGCAGAAAGTCTTTTCTATTAACAGTTTTCTATCAGCCTGAGTTTGACTGAGAAATCCAGAGAAGAGCAGAAGCAGGAGACAAAGTGATGATAGTTAAAAGAGCTTATTGAATAATCTTAGTTGCATATGTTTCAATGCTCAGACTTCATCTAGATGTTACACAATGCTCTGACCGTCTGACCAGTACAATTTCATACCGAGGAATTGATTATACCAAGGGGAAAACAACGGAAAATTACTGCTTCAAAACATCGCCCTGGGACGATAAAAACCTTGAAATAGATGGAGACATCCTCTTATCTCCTACTCGTGAAGACAAACATCCCTTTAAACCACACAACTGTAAGATTTAACAACAATAGAAAAAAAATAAAAAGTAATTTAAAATTAATTTAGCCAAAATTAGGTATCCTATAAGGCAGCATAACGCTTTCTGACACACACTCTCAGAAAAAAAGGTACAGCGCTGTCACCAGGGCAGTACCCTAAGTACAACACTGAAAAGGTACATCTTTGTATAGTACCCCTAAATGGTGCATATTAGTACTTTAAACGTATGCATTAGTAACTTAAAAGGTATATATTCGTACTTTAAAAGTACATTTTAGTGCTTTCACTTTTGTCCCTTATAGGGTACTGCCACGCTGACAGCGCTGTACCTTTTTTTCTGACTGTAGAGGCCTTAAAATGTGGGAGGCTTAGGTGAAAAGTAAAAAACAAAGCTCTTGTTGCACAAGTGTGCATAGCTCATGATGACATCATCTTTGCAAAATGATTTGGCAATGAACACAGTAAAGTTTTTGATTCAGCATCTGATCATGCTTAAAACGTGTGAAATCTCATGGGCATTCAAACCTTGAACCTTCCAGGCAGAATGTTTAACTTTTACAAAGTCAACTATGTTTGCATTAAAGAAGAAGCGCAGGCGATGCCAGGGAACTTCTTTGCGTTCAGGCGGTATTTTAGGTCACCAGCTGACAAATCTGACAGTCCATCTCTGAGACAACCTGGGGTACAAAAATACCATCTCATGCTTAAAATACCTAATATTAGCTGCAGTGTCCGCGAATACACCTACATATATGCATGTGGTACACCTAAACATAGAAATATGCATGTGCGCTGCTATTGGAACTACATGCTGTTGGAACACATGTTCCTCTAGCTGTTCAGATCAATAGTGTGCCGTTAATGAGCGCACAATCTACTGTAGATCAATACACTGCTACAATACACTGAACTCACTTGACAACAGAATTAGTGCTTAAAATATTCCAATGCAGAAGTGTTGCAACCATATTTCTAGCCCAAAGGTTAGCCTCAATGAGATTTTCTTTTCATTTCTCTATTATTTTGTCAGAACATTATAAACTATAAATCCTTTTAAATGTTACCACTAAGGCAAAAGAAATGTGTACATCTAACCATGTTTTAAATTATTCGTTTTTTAAAGATTAAGTTAAGATGACAAGGTAATATAAATGTAAAAATAGGGGAAATGAGCATGCATAAGTAAAATATCCAATTTCATCATACAGTATATTAACCCAATATTTACAGATACTGATACATTTAAAAATCTGTAACATCTGCCAATAGCCAAATGGTTCTGATCATGTGTCCCTATAGATAAAACAAACGGTCCTAATCTATTTGTGTAATATGAACTATATGATAAATATACAATATACTCACATGATAAGTAATGATAAGTTATGGCAATATTTAAATCAATCAAAATAATTTTGTTTTATTAGAGTTAGGTAAAATTAGGTTAAAAAAAGCACTATACACAACTATTGGTAACACTTTATTTTGATGGTCCCTTTTGAACATTCTATTTACAATAACTCAACTAACTCTCATTAGAGTATTAGTAGACTGTCTGCTTAATATCTGATAACTCTTTATTGTGATGCACCCCAACGGACATTATACTGACTATAAGTAACTTTGCAAGTACAAGTTAGTTAGTAGGTAGGTGTAACATTAATTATAGTCAGCATAATGTGTTAAAAGGAATATCAAAATAAAGGGAAACCCAACTTTTTTTGTTACATTTTAAAATAGCAATGTAAATGAATGCACATTCTTCACAATGAAAGTGAGCAGTATCTTCCTTCGGGACATTAACCTCAGTAGCTGATGCTGAACCAGGTTGGCATGTTGCACTGTGGGAATGCGCAGCACTTGGATAGGAGCCTGTTGGCCAACCTCAGGCATATCAGAGAGCTCTGCTCATGCTCAAAATGACAGCTACCCATGACGTCTGCATAACACCAGTTTAAGGTTGCAGGAAGCAAACTTGTGATATTAGAGTCATGACTGACATATAGTAGGAAAATGAATATCAGATGCAAAAATAAGAACCAGAGAAGGTAATATCAGGCAAAATCGTTTCAACTAATAAAGCAAACCACAAGTATTCTTAATTCATTTTAAGACAGCATCATTGCAAATTCAGCAAAAAACATATATCACTAATAGTCTGATGAATCACAATGAAACACACCCAGAAATGCTATCCATTAACAACTACTGCGCATTGCAACATCTGGGTTTGTCATATTGCCGGTAAAACAGATAACAAAGTCCTTGGTGAAGCTGCAGCTTTATTCAAGTGCTAACAGTCCCTATAGTTACACTTCTTCTAATACATTTCCTGGCATTCCCCACACATTCCAGCGCTCCTCCTCCCTCAGAGAGTTGCTGTGAACCAAAGCCAAGACCTCCTGACCAGAGCACTTAGACCGAACAAAAACTCTGTTTTCAAAGTTTAAAAGCACATGATCAAATCCTCACAAGTCAGTCACTGCACCTCGAACACACTTAAGCAAACCCATGCATGCACAGTTCTCTCTGAGACCTTAATACGATTATATCCAGTAAGCAGCACCTGTTGCTCTACAGCGACATCCTGTAGGCCCGGTTGGTCCCGTGCGCCGCGCATCCAGCTAAAGATCTGGCCCATGTCTACCGGTGCTGAGTGTGTGGTGGCGTCTCTGTAGCTCTGCTGGTTCTGCTGTCTGAGCTACAGCATGTTCCCCCTGCACAGGGAGCAGGAGGAGGAGCCAGGGGAGTGGTCAGGGAAAAAAAGGGGTATGGCTAGGGCACTTACTGGAGGCAGGCTCAAGAGGAGGGAGGGAAGAAGGAATGGCTAAATATGGAAGAACATGGAATTTATACCACCTGACTGAGATGTCAGATACACTTTTAAGGCTAGACACGCTAAGTGAAAAGTGAAAAAGGTGATATTATCAAAAAGATATCACCATACTTCAACAGTCAATTGATAACATGAAGAATTGCAGACATTTTTTTGTATAACAAGATTTATGAAATGCAAATACTACAAATGCATGTAAATATGCAAATTAGGCATACCCTAATTAAATATGCACTCATTTGCATACATTTTCAGAACAAAAATCTGAACATTGGATAAAGCCAGGTTTTTACAGAGGGGATTTTTGATATCTATTTTATCACTCCATAAATCTGAAGAAAGAAAAAAAAACTGTCAACAGCACACAAACAAATCACCATGTTTTCAGAATTAAATGTATAAATTCAGGGATAAATCTTTGATAGAAGACCTCTATAAAAACCTTTAGACTATACTGTAAGTAGGAATAAAGCTGTAAAGCCTGGTGAAAGTAAGTTCTACTGATTTCTGGCTCAGTGCATGAGAGAAAAAAAAGGTTTTTAAAGGTATGTGTAATTAAAATCCACAGACGCAAATATATAAAAGTGCAATTAAACGTGTATTTTGGATGTTTTCTGTCTACTAGTCTGACACGTTTAAAACACAAAGTTTTTGCATGTAGTGTCTTGTCTAGCAGTGATATCCAGGGCGTATGTTTGCATGTTCACACGGTATGATCCAAAGGTAAAGGTTTATGGCTATTTTTATGGTGCATTTAACAGACGTGCATACAGACACTAAAATTCCTGAACCAACAAATGAAACAAAGTACAAACTAATTTGAACAAAGGTGCTCTGACTTATCGTGGCAGGGACAATTGTTTTGTCATATATATATATGACAAAACAATTCGCTATGAATGCAAGGGTCAAGGCCAGACTTCCTGTGCTTTATTAGTATGTCTGCTGCCAAGTGAAACTAAGCTAAAGCATGCAAGCCAAACAATTCCCTAAAAATACTCCTAATCGAGTAAGAAGTCACATTTCAAGACAAAGAAGCTTGATAACTTTACAATGAGTGTCTAGCAAGAGCTTCTCAATAATGCACTGAATAACGTTTTAAATGTGCAGAGCCAAAATCAGGGACTTGCGCTTACTAAAAAATATTCGCCTCAAATGCCTGAACACGGTGTGCTGCTAGTATCCACCCCAAATGCTGAGAACAAAGCATGCCTGTTCAGTGAGATATAGGCCTGGGTGTGAACATCCATAATTTCCAACTGACATTTCATGTTCAATCAGTTGTGGGCATGCTGTCATGCGTGTTAGACAACTAAAGACAGCCAATCTAGCTGTCAAAGCTCTTTAAAGTGTTTTATACCATGATAAATCAGCGTACCTAACTCTTTTTTGAGTCAATTCATTGCCTGGAAGTAATTAAATAATCTTTCAGAAACTTATGCAATCACTGTTAAGTATAGCTAAGTAGACTCAGATTTGCTTTTCTTCTGCAAAGTAGTATTTCAAAATATAGCACATCCCCTCCTACCTTATTGCTTAATTTTACGAGATATCAATCCTCTCAACTCTCAAAGACACCACCTGACTGGAAATGCTGACTTGCATTCCTGGGGGCTTCATTTCGACATATGAAGCCTTAATCAACAGCAGCACACTGAGAAGCTTAGCATCAATCCACAGCATGATGTCGATTGAGAAAGAAGCCCATAGGAACCTGATATTATAAACTCACATGGCTAATTATTTCCAGAGAGTTACTTAGCTAATGCACAAACACTGCAATAGATAATAGTCAAACAGAGGGCAAAATATACTAAAGTTAAATTATGAGGTCAGTCTGTTTTAACCTGGAACCTACAGTAGGATAATCTTATTCATTTTAATAGCAATTGACAGAGCCTGAAACATAACGTTTTTTTGTTTGTTTTTTATAGAGAAATGAATACTTTTATTCAGCAAGGATGCATTAAATTGATTAAGTGACAGTAAGAATCACGCTTCAAAAGATTTCCATTTATTTCTATTGATAATAATAATAAGCAAGTTTATCCCTACCATTTGCGACCCAACCCTACGAGCCCATCACTTCAATCCACCATGCTACCAGCATTACTATACGGGAGTGTGTCATTGTCTCTAACTAAAACAGATGAACAGAAACTCACTGTAACTAAAAGAGAAATGGAGAAAGAATGCTCACGCAAAGAGACAAGATCACAAATAAATATTTGCAGGAGACATCAATGTTGAAAGATGTGATCAAGGAAGCAGCAAAGAAAAAGCACAGATGGGCTGGGCATGTAGCTCAAACAGAGGATGATCGATGGACGCTGAAAGTGACACCGTCATGGTTCCCCTATGAGATAAAGCGACGGCAATTCGACGGGCCCTACAGAAGAGTTTTGGCAAAACCTCCAAAACTAAAGCAATGATGTCCACACTTGTATAACTCAAAACATAAAAGGAACAAGCGAGTATCGACCTTTCGCAGAGGAACATCCTGCATTTGTGCACACACAAACACACAATTTTTGTAAAACAAAAGGTTCAACACACCCACATACCTTCCTGTAACAATCAGAAGCACTTAGACTCAAGCTATGTGAAAATGAACTGACATTAACACCTGAAGGCAGAAGAAGATGAATTATCATTAATGATTTAAGCTGTTAAAAAAATCTCTTTTGTTTATGCATGAGATTATCTGGCATCCATAATGTCAGACACACCTGAGAATATCTTCTGCGAGCTCACAGAGCGAGTCAAACCAGCTGTGTTATCTTGAGAAACTCTCAGCGACACATGTTCATGATTATTTAATTTATCCTCCTAAAACTCCCTGTATACATAATATGCTAGCTAACATTATGCCTTATACTGAGTTTAGCAGTGCCCGGTGTGTGTCTCTGTAACTGGAGCTCCTGATGAGTTTTAGGAAATATATATATAGTAACAAAATGTCCCTGAGAACATTTCACGACACTGTCACGGGACACTGAAACACTGCAGCCCAGCCAGGGACGTACTAACAAATAAGTGCATTCTAGCTATACAAAGTCAATGTATGTAATGCACTGCACATTCATTAAATGCATTCCACTGCTGTTTTTTTAAGGGTATGGCTCTCTGAAGTAGATGGAGAACTATGTCAAAAAGGAATGCTGTTTTACATTTGCTGGGCTGGATGTGCAAACATGGCAGAGCTGGGTAATAAAACATTCATGGCTTTGGAGAATTACAGTTTATATCTGTGACACTAGCCTGATTAGGAGTAATAACTAAGCTAAACTGAAAGGCTGTGACTCACAAAGTCTATTATCGTCCACAAGAGGGTGTCCATGCTCCATTAGAAGCCAAGGCATGAAAATACTTGAGCAGGTTTCTCAAAGACAGACCTTACAAAAATTGCATTAGTACATTAGTATAGCAATTTGTATGAATTTTCAGTCATTCATTGACTTTTCCAGTCATTCATTTTTACAGGATACAGATGTTTTATTATTATAATTCACATCACATTCACAAAGTGATGTTTCAAGCCAATTAAATATTATACAATGAGGATAGCTATAAAACTCATTTTTTTGCTATAGAAATTAACTTGATTTTGCTCATTTGCAGGACTCATTTAAAACACACTTTTAAAATCCAGGTTTTCCATGCCTGTGGGAACTATGTGATATAAGCATATTCTAATGTGAAACAACACATTCAATTTAAAACTGTAAATTATGATTTACCAGGAATCTTGAGGTCTGAGGAACATAGGATTGTTTTTGCAAAGAAGTGTCACCATTCTAGAAAGAAATACAGACAGAAAGAAAGAACAGTGATTTAGCGTCTTGTCAACATTTACAATAACCTAAGGGTTTAACATCTCACTACGCCCAATATGTTGAATAAACAACGGACTATCTGAAGAATACAACCCTACAGAACAGTCAAGAGCAACAACTGAGTAAAGAGAACCATCCTTGAGAAAATAAGGTAAATTCATGTTGAATGACTTTCCCCCATTCATCTCAATGGCAAAAAATGTCCCAATCAACCTAAATTCACATATCAGATTTTTTTATGTTTTTTTTTTCTCCTAGTATTTTAGATTACAATACTAATATCATAAATTAACACATTTTATTATTTAGGTTTGACACTTGACTTTACAGTTTATTTTTTCAGCGTATAGCCTACGCATGGCATTCCTTTAACAACTTTCTTTCCGACTTTACAAGTACAATTGGACTCACACCAATACCGGAAAGTTTATAATCCATGCAAACGCATTAAGACCTGGCTATATCAGACAACGCCCGACTTCTAATAGTAACCCGTTGTTTTTTTAGTAGGCTAGCCTAAATGAGTCTGTGTATACAAGTACAACGGTCAACCTAATCCTGATGTGTTTACATTTGTCAACTCTTTAAATGAATCCCCTTTGAAGAATCACTACGAGTTGTTTTATGAAAGTTAATAAAGTTTTCTGTGCAGTTCAAAGCATGACGCGGATCTACTTACGATGCTCATCCAATACCAAGCGTACGCCATGGCTCAAACGCGTCGCTTAAAGTCAGAAAGTCTGCTAAATCCTCCTTTGAGTTACGTTCGCCAGGTTCTTTCATTCAAGTGAGGTGTGTCGCTATCTCGTTCTCAGATAAAGCCACTCCCGTGAACGTGGGTACCAGAACACTACTGATGATTACAGCAAATAGCCTAAATGATCGGTTTTAATAGGTTTCAAGATGTGGTGTACTCGTTTGCATTTCATTTTTCGATGTGAAAGTTTAAGCTTAATTTGCATTGCGGATTTAAAAAATTAGATAGGCTGTCTTATAACGCAAGCATTCCTTTCTATTGTGCAAGACTGTAGATATTTCTGTTTCTGTGCAGACACTTTAATTGCAACGCAAACATACTCGGAAAGTTTAACTTTCAGTTGCATAACTTTGTTTTAAAAAGTGGGTGGGAATGGGACAGGAATGTTTTTTTTAATAGAAAAAATAACATTGCAATGTCCAGAAATCAATTTCTATAGTACACCAGTTTAATTTATCGACACAGAGCCCATGTTTAACGTGATAGTTTCATCCTTACATCTACTATAGCCTAATATAAAATGTGATGTGATAATTGTATTTATATACTTTGAACAAATGTGCTCTAGTGGTAGAGTTTTTGTTAAGCGCATCAGAGGTTCAGAGTTCTAATCCGCCCTCATATCGATTTATTTTTTTGCATTAAAACTAAATGTGTTCATCTGTGATTCTATATCAAGAGCAGGAACACGTTTGTGTGAACTTTGTTTTGTGATTTCACTAGAACGAATAGAGTCTCCGCAACGGCATTAAGCGGCATTGAAGCACTCGTATGTGTGAAGAACGCTGTGATAACAGCGGCAATGAGCACTTGCAAAAACAATACTTCTCCTCTTAGTTAAAGGAACACTCCACCGTTTTTAGAAATAGGGCTTATTCAACTTCTTTCCTCCATTTAGATATGTGGGCAAATGCATTTTTGTCTCAGTGCATGCATTGTTTTAGTTTGGCAGGGTCACCGCTAGCTTAGCTTAGCATAATGAATGGAATCCTATGTTGCCAGCTAGCATGTCCTGAGTAAAAGTGATCCAAAAAAAAAAAAACACACTTAATTACTTTTTGTGGCCTGCGTATTCCTAACGAATACAAATAGCGATGCAGATCAAGACTAGGCGATTTCCTAGGCAGATATTGACTTGGGACTATATTATTGGGAATCACAGGCGAAGCACTGCTACTTGGATGCAGTGATATCACGAAACACGTGAAATCCCCAAACTTCCGTCAACATACCGGTGTATGTTGTGCATGTGTTGCGTGATATCTCTGCACAAAATTGCATTTGCCCACATATCTAAACGTAGGAAAGATGTTGAATAAGCCCTATTTCTAAAAATGGTGCGTTCTTTTAACACAAACTAACAAATTGCTAATCAAATGGAGATGTTTCTTTCTATTAGGTAGTATACATCCATGCTGCAAGATGTTTCAAATAGGGTTGTGGACAATATAGACCCTGGCAAAAAAAGAGGTAGGGACATGTCTCACCCATCCTACCCGCAAATTACGCTTATGATTACTTTGTAGAGACAAGTCTTAAAGGCTCATAAGATTCTAGTTCGTATTTCGAGTTCATGATACAATTTATGTTTTTAAAAACAAATAGGTCTCAAATCCACATTTGACCATGCTTATGGCCCATTCACATTAAGAAAGAAAACTATAAAGATAACTATATTAGCGTCCTCACCAATGGACGATATCTTTCTGTTTATTCTAAGCGTACAGTGACGCAAATTCCTTCATCAGAAGAGTATGCTTCCGCTGTGTTTGCACAGCTGGATTTTTGTAACCAATTCGTATGCCAAGGTCTTTTTGCAGTATTTGCATGGGTTGTAACTAATGGCGAAAGATTGTGCATTCGTCAAATGCCTGTTTACACAAGAAGTAGCCTATAGGCTACTTTGCAAGGCTGTGCGTTCAACTCTACGCATACACTTGCGTAGGCTATATGTAAAAAAACAAAGTATACTATCAGCTGAAGAGTAGGCTACACGCACCGCTGGATTTTTGTAACGAGTATTTGCAGTATTTACAAGGGTTGTAACTCGTAGTGAGAGATTGCTCAAAACTGTGCATATGTCGAATGCCTGTGTATACATAGGCCTACCAGTCAAGTACTTTGCAAGGCTGTGCATTCAACTGTGCACATACACATAACATTTTAATTTTCTTGGGTGACAACTAAATGAATATAATTACTACAATAGTAGCCTAATTGTGTGCTAGAAATTACATAAAAACTGGAAAACGTAGGTCAAAAACGTACAAATTTACAAACAAACTGACTTTTAAACGTAGGTCAAAAACGTATTTACAAACAACAGAAACTTTCAGATGCCATCTTTATTTAGCTCAACCGTCACAGAATGGAACGCACAGGATTGTGGGATATCAAAGGCAGCGACCATCTTTGTTGCCTTCAAAAATCAATCGGATGAAGGTATCTCAGAAGCTAACAATGCCTTCCTACCTTGGAATGCAGCTTTGATAGCAGCTATTTAAGCGTTTGAACGCAGTCTCTGTGTTTTGTGGTCTAAAAAGAATCGGCTCATAAGAATAATTCGTTTGGGAATCAGATTACACTTGTTACTGTGTATGATTTGATTCACTAAAGAACCGACTCCTAAGTGTAAATCGTTCGAGAGACGTTCTGAGTCATCCGTTCGAGAATCGTGCTGCGCTGATCGCTGTATTCTTCGCGCTATAAAAACAATAAGAGTGTTAACAAAAAAACTTAGTTCGGTTGTTGATGAATGTAGGCTACACTCAAGAACGAACTAAACTGAATAAACTGAAAATCTTAAAAATTCGGTTCGGTTTTTTTAAGGGAATCTATATGAAAAACACAATCCCCAACCCTAAATATACTTTTTAACTTAAAGTCTATATATATATATATATATATATATATATATATATATATATATATATATATATATATATATATATATATAGGCTATATATATATATATATATATATATATATATATATATATATATATATATATATATATATAGGCTATATATATATATATATATATTAATATTTATTTTATATGGCTAACTCAATCGGATTATATTAGATTACACCAAGAAAAGTAGCTACGTTTCAAGAATGCTGCACATTTTAACTTACAGAGTGTTACATAACACAAGAGTAAATTGTATTAAAAACATACCTTGTCATTTTTCTTACGACCATGAGATCTCTTTCTGCGCGGCATGTCTAAGGAATAAGATCACCGCTTTTAAAAACAACGCAGTTTTATTTTCACCAGAGGTGTACGTGAGGCATTGTTTGCTCCTCCTGTGGACTGTAAAAGAATCAATATGTGCGGCTTGAGTTAAATCAAAGCGTTTGTGCAACTTTCAGTGTCAGTCGCCTATGACATTGCTTCGAGGCTACATCATTGTGTGGCTTTATATCTGGTTTTCTTGGAGCTTACTATTGACTTTCTTAGACTTACACATCTAGATGTTTTTACTATTTTTATTTATTTATTGTAATGTGTTGCGCATGTTCTGCTGGTAAACAGTGCCACTCCCCCTCAAGCGCTAGTTTTCTCTTTCCTCCCTTTCCCTTTCTTAAAGGAACAGTTCATCCCAATGTCGTCATTTAGCGTACTCACCCTCGAAAGCAATACAATTTTCCATTTTTGTTTTCCGCAAAGGACAAATTCTGAAGAATTGCGCTCCATGAAATTACAATGAATGAAAACTAAGACTGTCACGCCTTAAAATGTTGCAAATAGCTACGTTTGTTTTCAGAAACGACATTTTTGGAATGACATGTTTTCTCAGTTGGTTATTGGTTTCCTTGGACACACACACACACACACACACACACACACACAAGAAAACAAGTCATTATCCCCTCCTGTGTGAAAGAGGCTCTGTGTTTTCCACCAGAAACAACAGATATTGCAGGAAATTCTCTTGAAAGATCTCCTGCCAGCATTCTTGAGCAACACCGTGAGAGCGATTCGAAAGCATAGCTGAGCCTTCTGCTCTCTAATCGCTCTCGCGGTAGCTAATTTGTACACTCTATATCTTGCTCAAAGCTGAGAGAAATCTGCTGGTGGTGACTCACACATGGGTGACACCATTTTTCTCTTGTTCTTCACTAGAAAATATTCCCCCCATAGTTCACTTCCTGTGACAAAATGACTGAGCCATGCTACAATTTCTTTCAATCTTCTTCTTACAATCTTTTATGCCTGTAAGCTTAAAGATAGTTCACCCAAAAAAAATGAAAATTCTGTCATTACTTACTCTTACATCGCCCAAATCTGTAACTTTAGTTAATCTTCAGAACACAAATTATTCTTTTTGATGAAATCTGCTTTCTCTCCCTCCATTGACAGCTATGCAACTACCACTTTGACTCTTCAAAATGTTCATAAACAGATCTTAAAACTAATCCATATGAACTGAGTGGTTTACTTTAGTCCAAAAATTTCTAAAGAGAAATGATTGCTTTATATGATGAACAGATTGAATTTAGGCTTTTATTCACATATAAACATTCATCAACGCACACATCAGTCGTGGTATTTAAGAAATGATGTGCATTTATATACTGTATATTTAATTTATCTTATATATAAATGTATATATTTTAAATAAAAATATAACATATTTTCTTAAATAAACATGCACGTGTGTGTATTCATAATAATCATACACAGTAGCAGCCTACACACGCATATATTATGTAAACACAAACTTTTATTTTGGATGCGATTAATCACAATTTATTTTTCCCAAGCACTAGTTTTTATACCGTTCTGTTCAAATGCAGGCCTCTGCTGTAATTGGGTTCAAAACACAATATATATAATTTTTTTTTTTTTACCTTTGTGTGTTGTGTGAAAAATTGGTTAGAGAAATGTATTAGGCGATTTTGGTGATTTAAACCATGTAATGAACACGTTGTCATGAAAATCCAGCAGGTGGCGAGCTTTCTATACTTCTCGGAGAGTTATCTACCTTGATGTCATAAAATATACTACCACTTACATTTAAGTTATCAGATCGTTAATTTAATCCAAAACCGAGATAATAATAAAATGATATTCAAACAAATAAATAAAAATCAAATGATAAATTATTCTAAATATAGCCTATATATTCAAAATATATTATTCCCGATTTATGGACTATATTTTTAAGCAAATAGTACAATAATTGCATACAAATTGCATTATGCGTGTTCACTGAACAAATCATATTAAAGAGACCATCTAAAAATTTAAGATTGTGTGCCCGAGGCAGGTTGTGTCATGATAAAAAATATTGTCCACATCTGCCACCTTTTTATTTACATCATCCCTCTATTGGTTTTCATTTCCCAGCAGTCTATAATGTTATCAGTAATGGCAGCAGCCAGGAAGGCAGTGTGACTCATTCTACACAGAACACCCTGAAGTAGAGAACTGAAGCACATCCGCGCTGAGATCTGCAATACTGGAAGCGTCCAGAGTGGAGCCATCATGTTTGCAGGAACCTTTAAACGCTTGATAATTACAGACGCCCTGTGACAGTGATAACATTCAACCACACAAAGGCACTAGCGGCCTAACCGCCGTCCGTTTGGATGAGTGTGTGTCTTTATCTGTGTGTGGATGAAGCTCCTCCACCTCAGATAAGACAGAGGGGACACAATCATTTAAAGGGGGCCGCTGGCTCGTCTCTATTTAAATCATTCAGTTCTTAAGGCAGCACTGTAGCATCCATTGACCTCCAGTTCATGAAATCAGCTGTTTGTTTTGTGTCCACGCTAGTGGCTGGAAGTATTGATTTACTAAAAACCAATTAGACGAACAAGTCTTTAATTCTGCTGAATCCTATAACAGCGTGTCTTTACCAGAAACATTTATGCGACTTACATGCAGTACTTAGATGTCTTCACAACCAGTAAAATGCTAGGCTATTTAATTTTATTTATATGACAAGGAATTTTGAACTTTTTATTATTTGCAATTGTATCTGTAATTTAATTTACATATCAAATTGAGTGACAAATTTAAAGTGTTGTTATTGTTAAAACAAAAAAAAGTGTAAGTTTATTCAAATAAAGGTGAAATGTTATATAGCCTACTATATATATTATATTCATATAAATGTAACAATCTAAATAAATTCAGCTTTTGAAATGTCTTAAATGACTAAAAACGACATCAAATCAAATAAAGCTGAGCAAAAATTACAAAAACTTGATTTAAAAGGAAAATATAAAATTAAAAGCTAATTAATTTTTTTTAGTAAATACAACAACAACAAAAAAAAAATCACTGCTAAAATAATAAATAAAAAAATGTTGGGGTATCTATCCTATATTTCTCCTGGCATTTTAAGGCAATTACCATGAAGTGTAATGGGTGTTAAATAATTAATGACGTGTTTTAGGGGGGTGTTCATGCCTACTGGATGTGGCAATGGTTGTCAGGAAGAGTTCAAAATGATCTTACAGTTAAGATTCGTCATTGTGGTGTAAGTGAATCTTTGTAGTTTTATAGGCATTACAGGAAAAACATTCGCTCATGAGACTTTTTTACGGTTACACTTTATTTTAAGGTGTTGTTAAAATTGTTACACAGTGTAATTATATTTAAGTACTGAGTAATATTAATTAACTACATGGGTTAGGGTAGGATTTGGTTTTGGTTTAGGTTTATTTGCATGTAATTATGCATAATTTACTGTTATTACTTTAGTCGTTTCAAACCCGTATACTCATGTCGATATCGTTCCAAACCCATCCAAGACCTTCCAATCTTCAGAACACAAATTAAGATATTTTTGATGAAATCCGAGAGCTTTCTGACCCACCGCTAGACTGCAACGTTATTACTACTTTCAAGGCCCAGAAAGTAGTAAAGACATCATTAAATAGTCCATGTGACTGCAGTGGTTCAACCTTAATGTTATGAATCGACGAGAACACTTTTTGCGCGCAAAACAATGTCTCCTACGCTGTTCGTGTAGTGAACATGCGCTCCCAGGTTCTACGTCAGAATGCCGGTTCAGTATTAGCCAATGATTGGCCAGCTCCTGTGTCAGCATCACAGGCATGTGTCGTGGTGCTCATCTGAACAGCGTCGGCCAATAGTGAGCCGACATTCTGACGTAGAACCCGGAAGTGCTGCTGCATATGACTGTGTATGAGACTGAACCTGGAGTCACATGGACTATTTTACCAATGTCTTTACTACCTTTCTGGACCTTGAAAGTGGTCGTTGTGTTGCTGTCTATAAGGGGGGTCAGAAAGCTCTCGGATTTCATCAAAAATATAACTTAATTTGTGTTCTGAAGTTGAACGAAGGTCTTGTTTAGAACGACATGAGGGTGAGTAATGAATGACAGAATTAAAATTTTGGGGTGAACTATCCCTTTAAAAGCCAAACTAAAGGTCTTCCAAAAGTAGGGTTTGATTGACTTTTGAGGTAAAGCACAGCAAAGCTATGAAGGTTTCTGTTACCAAAAATGTGTTTGCACTATAATTTTGCAAAATAGGTCAGTGGAGAGTATGTAAACATTTCTCACTTTTACTCTGTCGTGCTCATGAGAAGAGTGTCACTTTCCACTCTCCTTGTTTTGAAAGGTCATGGATGACGTTGAGCGATGCGACGGGCTCACGTATGTCACTGTTTTCGGCTGCAGGAGCAATTAGCCTTTAGGTTAACACACCCGTGTGATGGTTTGAGCTATAGAGATATCTCAGATGTTCAGGTGACCTTCTGTCAGCACAGGAGATAAGAAGAACCCTCACAAAGACTGGAAAAACTAGTCTAGAGCAGAAAGTGAGACGCTGGCATCTTTTTTCTTTTGCATTGCTTGTTTTGACAGCTGCAACATGCTTTTTAGCACAATGAACACCATATTTTTAAGACGGTCTGTTATTTAATTATTAGATAAAAAAATTACTTTGGTGTGTAAGCTCAAATACAAAGTGGAGGACGTTTTGGGCAGGGGCAGTGTAGGGGGATAGAAAATACGGTTTGTACAGTATAAAATGCATTACGCCTATGGAATGTCCCCATAAAACATGGAAACACAACATGTGTGTGTGTGTGTAGAAATTTCTAATGTGTGTGCAAGATCCTCTCCTCACTCTAAAAAGTAATTCAGGGGACCTGTTGCCACAACTGAAATACATTAGGGTGCAAGTAAAAAAGTCTAATTTAGTGATTTAATTAAAAAATTTCAATTACAAACATTATTTTGTTGAGTTCTGTTGACATAATAATGTTGATCATATCTTAATATTTTGTGTAAATAAAATTTTTGCATTAATTGTTGTTTTGTTAAAAAAAAAACTTAATGTAGTTTGTTGGTTGAATGCAATTTCATAGAAGTTGTCATAACCGTTGTCATGCAAACTTGCTTTAATTTTTTTTTTTTGAGCCAACACTATTTGTTAGTGTAGAAATGTAATATAAATTGGACTGTGTGACTAGCGAGCAGTTGTTTTCATTGACGCTTGCAGTTTGCTTGTATTCTTTTCTATGCATGCGCATGAACATGTTCATTTTAATTGGCTACTTTGGTCATTATTTGCCATAGAAACGAGCAGTTCTACTCAACCTTAGGGAGCCCTGTGCCTTTGAGAGCTGCCGCCTATCTCTTTCTCTGTCCGTAGAAACTCCCAGGCTACTAAACAGAAACCTAATTACCGGTGCAGGCCACACCAGGCTATTTGAGATCAGGATGTTGACTCACTGCACTTTATAGCAAAAATACATGATAATAAAATGTGAAATAAAGTGTGAAGTCCATATCGGCAAGTGACATGTTGATAATTTATCCCAAGCTGTGGGCTTTACAGGTAAAAATTTCCATGTTTTATGCAAAATAGATATCCAATGTTGTCATTGCATGCAATGAATCAGCTGCTGATCATGTTTATGATCAGATTGATTTCCTCCAATATTTATGTCACTGATATGACACTGAGCACTGACAGCAAGATAGCAAAGAAGGAGAGAAAGGTTTCCATGACAACTACACATCCTTGATAAATGTTTGAGGACAAGAGTAGGCGATAAGAAAAGAATGTGTGCATGCATGCGAGGAAGAAAGAGAGAGCGAAGATTAGAATACCTGGTCTGAGTCAGAATAACATTGACTCAGACGACTGCTGGCAAGAACTACTATTTTATGAGCCATTTTATATGGTTTGTTGTTTCATCAATGTAAAATAATTATTATTAAAGGGATGCTATACCCAAAAAATGAAAAATACTCTTTCATTATATTATTTACACCTAACCCTCATTTTGTTCCAAACCTGTATACATTTCTTAATTCTTCTGAGCACAAAAGATATTTTAAAGAATGTTGATGTGCCCCATTGACTTACACTGAAAAAAGTTTGGAAACTGATTGCCTTATTTTGCAAAGCAAGCTTAATGGGAAAAATTAAGTTATTTTAATAATAATCTAAAACTAAAGAAAGCTAACACCTCCCAAGTAAATTAAGTAATAAATATCAAGTTTGTTTAATGCCAATTCTAGCCAATCTAATTGCCAAAATAATTAACAGTGTTATATTACGTTCTGCAAACATCTTAAATACTATTAAATACTATTATTCTCAATATAGGTATAATGTCTTTTTCAGCTATGTCGACTTAAATCAGTTTCCAAATTTTCTTCAAGTAAAGTGAACGTATTTTTAGTAGTTTAACTAGCATTGAATAGCCTGACGTGGTCATACTCAATTCTAGTCAGAATATGAGTCTGATACTGCTCCATTGGGATGTGATTATTGAGGCGTGTTCCAACCGAACCAGGAAAGACCTCAATTGGATAGACCTACAAACAATCAGAGCAACGGAGTAAATGACGTATGTTGAGCGACGCGTAGTAGTGGGATGTTCGGATAATTTTACGGAGTCTCGTTCAGTCATTTCGTTCATTTCAGCAGAATATAATTCAAATGTCACGTGTTAAATTCCCCAACACATCTAGTAATTATGCAAATGTTGATCACATTTGAAAAAAAAAAAATTATAATCTAATGCAGCCAAGGCCAAACCACGCTGGAAAAAGTAGAAGATGAAGATGAGTGTAAACGATCTTTGTCGATGTTGTAAAAAATAATTTAAGGATACACAGAGTACTAACACAATCATAATTTTTGAGAGAAATAGTTCTCTTTAGGATGAGAACGAATTCAACCCAAGCGCTCTTTGGTGACGTGGATGATTATGTTGCGTTAACTGTCAATCATTGTATAAAGACCGCCCTGACAATTTGATTGGTCCGAACAGTTTCTGTCTGGGCGTAATTACTTCACAACAGTCCAGACCGAATTGCCCGACCTCAAATATTGTTGGCGGGGCTAAATTCGGCTAGCATCCACGCTAAGCATTGAATGCACTTAACACTCAATTAAGTTCTTACTTAAATTATTTAAGTTGTCAATTTTATTCTATCTGTGATCTGAGGAAGCATACTCCCAGAATGCATTGTGGCATGAATAAATTAATTGCTTTGTTTTACTATTTTTGGCTTTATTTTACCATTTGTCTTCTTTATTTTACCAACGTCCCTTCTTTTGAAATCAGATAACTGTGATTTCTTGTTGCATCATGCAGTGAATAACAATATTATGTATGAAGGTCCAAGTGTCCAACCAAAGGGAACACTAATCACAATAATGGTTAGAGGAAGTGGAGGAAATAAGTCAAATCTCTATTAAAAATGGTTGGACATAAAGTAAAGTTTACTAAAAAGTCTTATTAAGAACAACTGTTTGATTTTACAGTAGCTTTAAATGCTAATTCAGTAAATGCTAACTTGCTAATTGGTAACAATGCAAACATTTAACAAACATTCTTAAACCAATGATATCCACTTGCATTGTTAAAAAACAACAACAAAAAAACTCAGTATAACAGAAACTCTAAATTAGCAGAGCAAAACATTAAATACTATACATCTAAATTAACATTATTCTTGCACAATCTGCATTAAATAAGCATTCATAAGCATAAGCACTCTCCCTTTTGATTGTCATGGCAAAGAATGCTGGGAAAAAGCAATCCCAGCCCAGTTTCAGTTAAATTTAAGTTTGTCTAAATAAAAGAAACAAGTTCCTAAAACTTTAAAACAATGAAACAATTACATCAAATGTGTTAGTTTTGTGAACTCAAAAAAGAAGAAAGTTCCACATGCTCATAAAAGTTCATTTGGCTGAACTTTCATTTGTTTAATTTAAGTTTAGCTTACTCAAACCAAGTAATTATTATGAGCATTAGGATTTACAGTAATGATAGTAACCATGCTCCAAAGAGCCAATTAAATGATTGACTCTTTTGAGTCAGTTCTTTTCTTTTTGGTTAGATTCATTCACAAGTTGTGTACATGACTCATTAGCTTAACTGAATCAAACTGAATTTTTATATCAGACATTTTAAAAATAAATCTTTAATTTTCCATGTAGCTTGTACTATATTTGATTTGTTTTTAGTAGTTTGTAGAAAAGTATGTTTTATTTTATTTATAGCTATATTTTTTGAAAACCATGCTTTCTGAGATGATGAAGGCTTATTGACATAAAACCTTCCAATCAAAAGATTGGAAGCGGGCTGAACAATCCATCACTCTTTCATTCTAGATATCAATTCATTTTACACTTAATTCATCTGCAGCAGTTTAAACACTCACACACACTGTTTACAGAGCCATCATGGCCTCCATGACGTCTTCTGGTCTGATTCAGAGTGTCCATTGCTCCATCAGGCCTTTCATTTCCTGTTGCCTCACCCCATCCCCCTCCGCAGTTCTTGGTTTTACCCCACTATATGCTTATTGTTCATCCACCATTTGACATTACCGCGTCTCTTAATGACAACTCCCAGCTTTTACTGTGACAGCTTAGATGAGGTGGCAGTAATCAGATGTGAGAGATTATCTCAATTGGCTGATCTGGTTTTTCCACATTTGACGTGTTTGTGTGCATGTTTGATCAGTGAAGCCTTTTTAATTACACAGTAAGAAAAAAGGAGCGTTTAGCATGACTGAGTACTTCTGATGCAAAAAATCCTCAAGTTTGAGTCTGAGGTTTGCGCAGTGGCAGCCCGCCAAAGTTGATGCCGCAAGGACAGATGACATAGTGGCCAATAGTCTTAAGTGAGACCTCTATTTTCTGTCCAACTCCCTGAACCCCTTTTAAAGAATACAAACATGCATGTTACTCATGAACCTTGCTATACTCTTCCTCGTTTATTTCCAGGTGCAAAGTCTAAAGTGTTCAGTGTTGAAAACGGGTGTTGCTAGGTGGACGTGGATGACTGAAGCTGCTTTAGCAAATGGACTGTTTGCTCAATAGTGCATCTAATAGGCCTACTCTGAGAACAGACCTGCTGATTTATTTTCATACAAAGTCTGGCTCTTTGTGAGCATTCCCATTCATCTCAATGGCACTACAAGGACACACACAGTCCCAATCCTCAATAGCCCAAAAGAAAAAAAGATGAAAATGAAAGCAAAAATTTTAGAAGTGTCTTCCATGAGAATCACAAACCCCAAACCCATTTACATACAACATTCATAGCCTATTTAACTTTAACGAAACTAATGCAAACATAAAATAATCATATTATTTAATGTGAGCAAGAGAATGACCCCTTCCTAGCTTAAAGTCCCCATAAGTTTTTAGGCTTTTAGTAGTCTGCTACGGTTATTTATAAACTAGTGTGCTCCAAAGCAATGACAAAATTTGCATTTAGAATTATAAGCATTCAGTCTCACTCTTTCATGAACATCACTCAGCTTCTCATCAGATTTGTTCTCATCTGAATGAGATGATAACATGTGGTGCTGTACTTGTAGGTGTTCATGTCCTCGGATTCGGACGTTGCTCATAATAAATCTGCTGTGGTCGCCTGGTACAGCGTTCATGTGGTAAAAAGATGTAGCTATGAAGTCACATTCTAGTTAGAAAAAAATATGGAAGTTTAATATCATTTGTATATGTTTTTGATTTATGTTTATTTATTTTTTCACTATAAAGATTAATAAAAAAAGAGCTAGCACTTATACTTTTGCCGCGTTCCAGGCAACTCATAACCTGTGTATTTCCAACCTTCTACCCATGAAAGTGCACTGGAACGGCAGTCAAATCCGTGACCACCAGTGAACTCGTACTAGATTGATGTGGCTATTCCCTGACGTCACATAGCCCGCGAAACAACAATGGCAGCCCCTGCGGATGCGGTCATTGCGGTGAACAACGTAAATTAAAAGGTATAACAGCTTATCTTGCCTTATGCACCGTTTTTTTTCCTCCTCCGTTTACCTCAAGGAGTAAGCACCGTTGGCGATAGAAATGATTGTAAATTAGCATAATCCCCTTATGGTCCGATGTTTTGTTTACATCTAGCTCAGGCAGTTTGGCGACTTGCAACTGCCTGGAACGCTACAAAGTCGTGAGTCGTGGTTTGAAGTCGTAACTTACTGGCTCAAAAACCTGCCCGGAACCATAGACGCAGACTCATTCACAATAGGCCTATGTAACAAAAACTTGCAAATAGCAAACAGTGAAAGGTGAGTGATTCGTTGTTGTCAGTGCAGTAATATTATTTTTAAAAATAGGCCTACCACACATATAACTGTTTTTTATGCAAATCAAAGAGTTTAAGTTTTATTAAATAGTATTTTGATTACAGTTCCAGCATCTCAACTCTGAGTTTTGGGAATCATCTACAATTGCAAGTTTTCCATTTGAAGATTGCGTTAGCGTACACAAATTGTCTGTCCGTGTTTTATAAAGTGAACCCCAGTGTTCTTAATAATGGCTATTTTAAAGTCGCCTGATCCTGTTTGTTTCTTTCGAATTCACAGGCAATTACACAGAATTCAAGGCAACTACAGCAGGCACCGAAATGCACCTGGATAACACCGCCTATTCAGAGATAACAAAAGCAGGCGAGAGCACTCGAATGACATGCGCAGCTTCATAAACTCCATAAAACAAATGGACCTGTGACACAAAACAAAAGATGCTGACATCAAAAGAGATCAGTGCTTGTCCCAACATGCTTAAAGCCCACGATTTCAGCCTCTCTCTCTTTGATACAAGCACTTGTTTTGGCACGACACTGCGCCTCGTGTCCACCTAGAGTGGACTGAGCTTCAGTAGGTCGCTCTGTCTGGGTCATTGTGACACTGAGTGAATAAATCTGTGCAATTATTCATGAGAACTTGTTGCCTTCCTCTTCACGATCTTCTCTGTACTCATAAGTGATACAAAGAGTGACATAATTTTTAACAGTCAGAATAAAAATGTGTTTTAAAACTTGTTGTTTTGCAGAACATCACAATTATATATGATTTTCAAACCTAGTCTGTGGGGTAAAATGCCTCCAGCCACTTGGGGTAAAACGCCCCCCATTTTTCATACTTGATTTATAATTTATGCCATTGTCACTGAAAACTATAACTACTCTAGACACATTTAAAAAACCTGTATGAGTTTCTTGGTTCTGCAGAACACAAAAGAAGATATTTGGAAGAATGTTTGTAACCAAGCAGAGAGAGCAACCATTGACTACCATAGTATTTTTTCCCTACTATGGTAGTCAATGGTTTCTCTCTCTGCTTGGTTACAAGCATTCTTCAAAATATCTTCTTTTGTATTTGGAACAACTCAGGTTTGGAACATCTTGAGGGTGAGTAAATGATGACAGAATTTTCCTTTTTGGATGAACTATCCCTTTAAGGGGGCATTTCCCCCCACTCAACCCTACAACATCTTGTGTTATTTCCCCCCTCACATGTGAATTATGAATATTATGCCTATAAAACAAGAATAGCCATGAATAACATGAATGTATATTTCTTACCCTATTCTTTATTATTGATGTTTTCAGTTATGTGACTTCTAGTATTTATGTCATTGAGTTTTCTTTTTACATTTAAAATAAGATTTTTTGGAAAGTATCTATCTATCTATCTATCTATCTATCTATCTATCTATCTATCTATCTATCTATCTATCTATCTATCTATCTGTCTGTCTGTCTGTCTGTCTGTCTGTCTGTCTGTCTGTTACCAGATAGATAGATAGGCTAGATCGTGTGTGTGTGTGTGTGTGTGTGTGTGTGTGTGTGTGTGTGTGTGGACTGGTAATCCCTACGGTATGGGGACAAAATGTCCCCACAAAGATGGCAATATCCAAAATCCTTGTCCATGTGGGGACATTTTTTGGTCCCCATGAGGAAAACATCTTATAAATCACACTAAGTGATGTTTTTTGAAAATGTAAAAATGTAGCATGTCTCCTGTGATTGGTAGGTTTAGGGGCAGGGGCAGTGTAGGGGATAGAAAATACGGTTTGTACAGTATAAAATGCATTACGCCTATGGAATGTCCCCATAAAACATGGAAACACAACATGTGTGTGTGTGTGTGTGTGTGTGTGTGTGTGTGTGTGTGTGTGTGTGTGTGTGTGTGTGTGTGTGTGTGTGTGTGTGTGTGTGTGTGGGCATGTTTTTGTGAAATATCAGGACACAAATGTGTATAATGACATGGGTATGACACAGGTATTACAAAAGACAAAGAGGGTGAAATATGAGGACGTTCCCCATGTCCTCACTTTTCAAAATGCTTATAAATCACACAGGATGAGGTTTTTACACAGAAAGTAAACTGCACAGTCTCCTGTGATGGGTAGGTTTAGGGGCAGGGGCAGTGTAGGGGGATAGAAAATACGGTTTGTACAGTATAAAATGCATTACGCCTATGGAATGTCCCCACATTTCACAAAAACAAACGTGTGTGTGTGTGTGTGTGTGTGTGTGTGTGTGTGTGTGTGTGTGTGTGTGTGTGTGTGTGTGTGTGTGTGTGTGTGTGTGTGTGTGTGTGTGTGTGTGTGTGTGTGTGTGTGTGTGTGTGTGTGAGGAGAGAGAGATGTGTGTGTGAGAGAGAGAGAGAGGGAGAGAGAGAGAGAGAGAGAGAGGCATACCTTAAATACATACAAATCTTTTTATAAAACATATGTTTAACATGTTGCCAGATTTCCGTATGGGAAATCATTGGTGTTTAATATGGATATTGGTTTTGCACAAGCAGCTCGTGAAGTGGAACTGTCCAGCGCTTCGGTGCTGAAACGTTCTCATCATGACGCAAACAGTTACGTCAACTATTTACTAAACAGCCGTTCCCTTCTTATTTATAATTAAAAATATTATAAATAAATATCATAAACATATCCTTAACTTAGGCTATATCTGCTATTATATAAGGCTAATCAGATATTGATTTAAACAGATGTAAACAACGAGCCCAGAACCTCCTATATGAGGGTTTCGCGGACATATAATAGCAGAATTGCCCGTGTAATATTCTAAAGCTTCAATTTCTAAGTGTAATAATGGTCGTCGGCTATTTATAGAGAAGCATTCCACTCCACTTTCATGCGCAATTCACCCCGCCCGACTCCCCCGGGACCGGAGCATCCTACCCCAGGTAGAAATTGACGTCAGAGCGGTTCGTAATTTGACGTGTAAACATCCCTTCCCCTTCCACGACTCTCTCATTGGTGGCTTTCCATGCGCGTTCAATTACTCGCTCACACTGCATCAGAATTAAGAGGAGAATATAGCGTTATCCAAGGAAGGCTTTTGGAGCTGTGCTGATATTTGTCGTGTTTACATATTCTGTATTTATTTCATAACTTATTTCTATTTAATTGTTTTGTTTTCATCGTGATCATCCAGATCATTTTTAAGTGGTTGTAATTGATTTGAAATGGAAGAAAGATGTCGTCCAATGTTGCTGTGCAGTGTTCTTGCTCTGTTCTGTGCGCTGGTGTCCTCCTCCGCTGTGGACAGACAGTATCTGAACGAATGGGCGGTGGAGATTCCAGGAGGAAGCGACAATGCGCGATCCATCGCCGGCGAGCTCGGCTACGAATTAGTCCGACAGGTAAGTCACACCAAACACTGTGTCTTTCAGGGTAAAACACTTGTCTCACACACATCTGGCTGTACCTTGCATCAGTGTTGCATGCAATTGTATATTCCCAATGTGATGCATAGCAACACTGTTGCTTTGCCAGATCATATTTGATCTGTGCTGTCGATATGAATGTGCATTAGAAAAACGTGTTTAATCAGTTGCCAGAACATTTGCTCAACACAGAAGCATCTGCTGGGTGATGGTTGAATGTGCTTTGCAGCTAGGATACTTGTTATTTTTTATCTATGTTGACATCTGAATTCATCTTGATGTTTCTTTTCTTTAAGCATTAATGTAATTGTAAAATGCAATAAATATTTTATGCAATATCTACATTTGCTACAATTCAGACGTGCCACAGTGCCAGCCTATATAATTAAAAATTCACCTGTTGTCATATAGTTCAGAACAATGTTTTTAATGAAAGGAAACCCAAGTAAGCTGCTAGGCATTTTTAGACCTATTAATAATTCTATTTTCTGTGAAGTAGCTTCAGGCCGACTAGACCAGACAGATGGGAACTGCGTCATTATGACCAAGCTTAATTTAGCTCCTAATATGAACCATTCTCTTCAGTAAATTCGCTCTTTCGTTTGTCTGCAGATTGGGGCGCTGGAAAACCATTATTTATTCAAGCGGCACAATCACCCTAGCAGGACCAAAAGAAGTGCGGATCATATCACCAAACGCCTGTCGGAAGATGACAGGGTATGAGACTTTTCGGAACCCCTTGCATGGTTTTCTTTCTATGTGTACATGTAATAAAAACCCCTTTGAGATGTCAATGAAAATTAAGTAGGTAGTCTTATGCCATGTGTTTTCCAGAAGTTTTAACAGCATGATGTTACCAAAGAATAATTCATTCACAACAGTTCAAATGTGCTTTTGATGTAAGAGATGAGAAATACATTTTTTGGACTTTCAATCATCACTAAATGGTTCTGAATGGCACCTGTGGCTTCTCCTGTAGGTGTCTTGGGCCGAACAGCAGTATGAGAAGCGAAGGGCCAAACGTGCCCCGCTGGGGACAGAATGTAAGGACTGTTCGGTGGACAAACTCTTCGACGACCCCATGTGGAACCAACAGTGGTACCTAGTGAGTCTTGACATCTTAATTTTCCTTTGTCAAAGGTGGAGTTTGATTTTCTTTTGCTCTGCAACATTTTCAGCCATTGATTCCTCAGGTATTTTTTCCCATTCATTTTCCTGAATTTGAAAGTTCTCAACCTTGAACCAACTGAGATGTTCTTCACAAAAAAGGATGAATGAAATAGTATAAAACTTACTCTAATCTTTAAATAACAACATCGAAAAAGCATTTTTATATTATCCGGCATTGTGAATGATGTAATCAAATCAGAAACAATAAAAATATTCACTATAAATCATTGATTATAAGTATTAAATACCATGATGATGAAGAGAAGGAGGAAAACTAGAACAAAGGAAATATGTGACTGCAGACAAACAAACTAAAAGTCCATGAAAATGAAACCAAACACACACCGTGACAATATTATATATACATATATATATATATACACATACACACACAGGCATATATTACATAAACACAAACTTTAATGTTATATGCGATTAATAGATTTGACAGCTGTATTATAAAAAGAACGTAGGGACAATCACTCGATTTCGTTATTCGCAGTGTTTCATTGGAGTGGGTGGCCAGTGCCAAGGTGTTTTCTCTAATTCTCATTTCCATGGTAACAGCAACTTAGTCATTTGGTAGAAGTTAAAAATCACACTAACTTGTAGCTTTGTGTTGTATACTTTAGCTTAAAAACCTCAGATCACAGTAGGTTTGACTTGAAAGCTTCATGTGTTCTCAATATAAGAGAAAAAAAAAACAATTTCCAATAGTAGAATCCATGGATTTATGTAATCAAATGCGGAACCCATTAATATCAACAGCAGCTTTGTTGTAAAAGCCATTGTAACAATCCTCTCTGGTGAATTGCATTTCCTGTCTGTAGGCCTTCATTACTGGGTCAGTTGTCCCTGTGGACTTGCGCACTATATGCAGTTGAATCCCAGTGTTTTTAAGCTTTCAGAGCTCATAGTATGGCTAAACAAAATGAGATTGTAAAGGAGAATGCTTCTTAATCCCAAACAACAGAAGAGCCAATCACACATTAGTACCAATTTACTGAAACACAATGGATTGATGGGTTTATCTTATGGAAGCCAAGCTCTTAATGCCAGAGAATGGCTTCCGTACAGTCACAGATGGGAAGGATTCAGCTGGCTCTAATATGGATCACAGCTCATGGTTAATATAGCAAGTCACTCTAATAAAATTGAAATCCTCCATTTGCATTTCCGACTGAGGGATTAATTTTTTGGACAAACATTTTATTCTAAAACGCAATTTAGCGGTGGCATGAACCTGCATGACCTGTTGTTCTTTTTGCTTCAACAAGTTTCTAAACCTCTTTATGAGTCGAGCATGTTTGTTTGAGCACCGCCACCTCTTAACCTAATTGCTCATGAAGTTCCTGCCCAGCTTTACTTTAGTTTTATGTGCCTGTCACTAAATGTATCTTATTAGCTGATATCAGCCTCTCCGTTCAGAATCAACTCATGAGATAAAAGATAAAAAAGTGAATATTAGTAAAAATGTGAAAGTATTATAATAGATTATATTATGTATAATATTATTAAATATAATGAGCCTTGGCTACCTATAACCCTGTCGTCGGTTCACCACTGTTCCTTCCTTGGAGCCCTTTTGATAGATACTAACTGACCATTGCAGACCGGGAACACCCCACAAGAGCTGCAGTTTTGGAGATGCTCTGACCCAGTCGTCTAGTCACACAATTTGGCCCTTGTCAAACTCGCTCAAATCCTTACGCTTGCCCTTTTTTTCTTCTTCTAACACATCAAATTTGAGAACAAAATGTTCACTTGCTGCCTAATATAGCCCAGCCACTAACAGGTGCCGTGATGAAGAGATAATCAGTGCTATTTACTTCACCTGTCATAATGTAATGCCTGATATATATATATATATATATATATATATATATACCATGGTCTATCTGAATTTGTATCCCTTATACATAATATTATGTTTTTTTTCTTGACTATTAATAATATATTTACATCATGTATTGTTTCTGATTCAATTGTGTCATTTGCGAAGCTTGAAGGAATGCATAATTTTTATAATTAGTACACAGTTTTTGTTTTGTGTATTTAAATCAAAGACTGCAGTGCTATGATTCATCTCGGAGGTTCGCTTGATTTGGCTTCTAACTTGGAGAATCTTTTGAAATCCCTATGGAGAAAATGAACAGAAAAACTGCTTCAGAAACCAAGGCTGCTGAAAAGTGGGCGGTCGTCGTTGTGCCATTGGTCAATATGACTGATGATGCAGTGAAGCCAGGTGGTTAAAAAGGGAAAGAATGAATGACGTTCAATCTTACTAGATGAAAGGGTAGATAGAAAAGATGGAAATGGATTTATGGAGGAGAAAGACGGCTCAGTGAAAGGATTACATTTCACCAGAGAGGACTGCTGATAATTCAATTAAAGAGATGACTCATATCATAACCTTTTTTCTCTATGTATTGAGAACACTGTGTGGTTTTATTTGTATTTTATCTGTGTGGTACTGGGTACATTGAACATTTTTAGATGCATCACTGTGTTTGACTGCATCTCCTTAGAGGCAATAATCACGCGAGAGAGTTTATGCACCTGCCGATATTTGAGGTGCCCAGTAAAACTTCTAAACTCACTTAAAGGTGCTATGACGGTAGATCAGTGGAGTGGACTTGAGCTGTTGGGTTTACAGCCCTCCTGAGGTTATGTCAGCTGTGATTGCGCTATGTGGCAGAGCCGTCATCGTCTCCCCACACCCAGTCTTTCCAGAGTGAGACCTCAGCTATGAGTCATGCTTCATGGTAGTGTTACTGCAGCGTCTATGCATAATTTGTGAGCAGATCACAGACCTCTTTGTTCTTCTCTCTCCTTCTTTCTATCGCTTTTATGCAAGGAGCTTTGGCACATAGCTATAAACACCATGGTTATCTGTGTTCATACATGTGTGAACAACTTCTTGAATAAAATGAACAGATTTTTTTTTTGTGTGAAATTTTTTTTAATTATTTTCCTTGCTCTGATTTGTAAGTCCTTTGTGAAGCACTTTTAATGGCTCTTTCCAGCCTTCAAAGAGTATTTCTAGGAAAATAACCTATTGGCTGTGACAATTCTCACTATTACCTAACTATTAATTATGAATTTTTCCTCAATACATTTGTAATTACTGCTTAGCAATAGTTAGTAAGGTAGTTGTTAAGTTTATTTATTGTGGGGGATGCAGAATATGGTCATTCAGAATAAACATAGATGCAAACTCCTCCCCTTTAGGTGAGAATTCACCTTTTTGAGATCAAAATAGGTCACCTATGAGATTTGCGTAGATCCAATGAGAAAGTTTTTTCTGATTTTTTTCTCTCTCTCTCTCTCTCTCTCTCTCTCTCTCTCTCTCGTTTTGTGAAGTGACATTACAAGGTAATTACACAAAAAAAAATGACAATAAATGCGTCGAAGAAAAACGGGCAAGGCTGAGGCATGCAGCAAAACAAAGGAAGCAGGCCCTTGAAATTCTGGTGGCTAAACATCAGAAGAAATAGGGTTTAACTTCTGAGGTGGTGTACAAAGTATCCCATATTGATGCATTTGTAACCAGTGGGATCTTCAATGTTCAGTTTTGAGTGTTAACATAGAAGCTAAGATGATTTACAACATGCATTTTATCTGGTTATTGTCTTCTTGTCTTGGTTTTATGTATTCAGCTCCACATCTATTGAATCGTTTTTTGTGTTTTAAAAGTATCCTAGTAATTTGCATGCTAATAAGCAACTAGTTCATAGTGAGAATTGGACCATAAACTAAACTGTTACCTAGACTTTTTATGTCATAGTTATAACATAAAAGCATTATTTTTATTCTTATTACTTATGATTCTGTGGCTCACTCATAATACTCACCAAAAAAACAGTACAGAAAGAGTCACTGAATGAATCAATGAACTATTCTGATTCATTTTGTTGAATTATGCTAATCGGATGGCAAACACTGCTAATACATTTTATGGTTACACTTTATTTTAAGGTGATGTAGTTACATTGTATTTACTCAAATAAATACACTACAGTAATTTGTTTTTTAATTGCTTAACTTAATTTATTAGTTAAAACAATTTAAATATATATGTTGTCATAACTAATTATCATATCATTTCTTACAGTGTACTAAATAATATTAATTAGCTACATGTACTTACTATAGAGTTAGGGTTAGGGGTAAGTTACTTGTAATTATGCATAATTTACTGTTTTTACTATAGTAAGTATGTAGTAACTACTTCGTGTAACTACGTCAGTTTAAAATAAAGTGTTATCCATTTTACACAACTCCGGATAACTGCATTTTATATACTAGCCGGTGACTATATTTCCCAACACTGCACAGCAGCTCTCTGATATTTAATTATCAGTCAATAAGAAAAAAATCCCCTCATGGTCTAGTATGGACTGAAAATACTCTCCACAAACCAAAAGGTCAGCATGGGCGATTACATCGTCAGCTTTCATTTTCAGGCGAACAGCTTTTGTTGGAAGGGTCAGTGGATGTGTCATATAAAGAGGCTTTTGTCTTTGTGAAGAGGTTGAGAGTACCTCAGAATGTTGAGTGGTACTCACGTATATGTCGCTGAGTTACTCACATGTTAACTCAGTACACCTTAACTGACTCCCTTGCTCCCCTTCCAGCAAGACACCCGGACGTCTTCATCCCTCCCTAAATTGGATCTACACGTGATCCCAGTCTGGAAGAAGGGCATCACGGGCAAAGGAGTGGTCATCACCGTTCTAGATGACGGCCTGGAGTGGAACCACACCGACATATACCCTAACTACGTAAGTGTGTCGTCATGCAATGACTGCTCGCCTACCATCCATAAAAACCTCTGCGCTGTTGTTTCCATGCCAACGGCTACCCCCTCAACTGTGCAGAGGATTATCCATAGTGACACCTACCACGACTAGAGCAAAGCCGTTTGATAAGGACTTCCAGAATAGAAGGTCACAAACAAAACTCTCACTCGCTCATTCAAAGCTATTTAAAAATTCAGTCTGAATGTGTGCCAATTATGTAAGACTGCAGTGAGCCCAGCATCCCTTTTTTGCAATAGAGACGACTCATAAATCATAGGATAATATCAAACATCTGTCTCCTATTAGGATTTGAGTACATAGTAGCATCATCCGTTGCTTTGCTGTTTGCTTGTTTACAAACAGCAGTCTTACAAAAAGAAACCCTTAAAAGAGACCCATATGTGTCTGATGCTGGCGAGTGTTGCAATGCCCTCTTAATACACAAACACACACACACACAAACACACACACACACACACACACACACACACACACACACACACACTTAATAGAAATAAACACAGAAATTTAAAAATAACTCTTTTATTTTTTGCATAAACTACATAAATTCCAAGTGATTGACATGTCGCTTTAAAAAAAGCATATAAAATAATAAACAAAACAGTAAATATAAAAGCAAAAAATGTTAACTAGTTATTTAAGCTATGTCTGGAGTCTTAATAGTGTACGACTTTGTGCATAATGCTTACTAATTTTTTTAAAGTAAATAAGTATGTGTTATGCATCAGTCACAGGGACTCATTAGGTTGCTACATTTGTGGCATGTTGAAATTTCCATAATTACGACATTTATGGCATAATTATGTTTGGCAGTATTTATCCCAAATTATAATTTGTGTTTTTGGGCCAGTTTTTGCTTAAAAAGCATGAAATGCAGGGCAGTGTAAAAAACATTTAACATATCTGTAACGTGGCTTGAAAAAGTCAAACAATAGTCTGGATCTATATGCAGATAAAAATGTGTTTAATAGTTCCAATCATAAGACATGCCCATAACTTGACCATGAAACACATGACATGAAGTGTAGGCTCAAGACCTCGATCAGCAACTACATGAAATGCGCAAGTACGTATGAAGAAACAATAATCCACGCAGGGCAAGACAGAGCACCTGGGGTGCGTCTCAATCTGCTAGTTCAGTAGTCAGGGCACTGGTCAGGGAATCAGTCAATGGGGCTGACTACCTGATCAGTGCTTTGACTACTGAACTAGGGAGCTGATTGAGACGCACCCCTGGTTAATAGGCCTACCTCAGATCAGAAACACCTGGAACTGATTAACATAAAGAACTACAAGGACCATGACAAGAACTACAAAATAACATGAATGGCAAATTACAAAATAAAAGACATGAAAAAGGTCAGAATCTAAACATTTCTAAACATATCATTAACATATCTAACTTAAACGCTATGTTTTTTAAGCACACTGTCAATCGCGATACGCTGCAAAAGAGATAAGCATACCGGTCAAAGACATCCATTGGAGCGAATGATAAACGGTGGAAAAGCGTGGACGTGGACCACAAAAATGTGTTTGGAATTACTACTTTTTTGGTAATGAGACATTTTATGAAAGCTTGGGTGTGAACTGCTCTGAATATAATAGTTGTAAAGTTGTCAAGTACAGTAATTCTGACTCTATGGGAACAAAGCATAATTCGGCATCTAGTTATCATATATATATATATATATATATATATAGCCTGACTTTGTCATACTCAGATTCTAGTCATCTGTCCATCTGCGTTATCTGTCCATCATCATATAAAGCCCACTCTGACAATTTGATTGGTCCGAACAGCTTTGGTTCGAGCATAGTTGTTCCACAACAAATCAAATCCAGACCGAACTGCAACCTTTAAATGTTGTGGGCAGGGCTAAGTTCGGCTGGCATCCAGGCTAGTATATATACATACTGTATATATATGTTACCCCTCCTGTTTGACCCGCCCGCTCTAAGCGGGACACGATCTCGGGTCTGCCGGCATGAGAGTTAGACACTCTCAACAAGGAGGCTAAAGGCTGCAACCTCTAGCGTCAGTAGCTAGATCATCTCTTGAGATCAGAGGAGTAGGCTTACTTGCACAGCGACTACTTGCTGGCCTCCGTTACATATACATACATATATTAATAAAACGTTTTATGTTAGATGCGATTAATTGCGAATCGATTTGACAAAACTAGTAAATGTTCAAACTCTTTGCAATTCAGTCTAATTAGAAATAGTAGGAGTAGTGCGCTTCTATTCTCCCTTCCTATAAAACCACATCTGTCTGCAACATATTGATACTACTGGTGATGACCTATTTGTTCTGTGTATGCTAGAAAAAATATTTCTGCACTCATTCAAAACCCTAATTTTCTGCTCTCCTCGATGTAGGATCCTGCTGCCAGCTATGATTTCAATGACAATGATCCTGATCCCTTCCCCAGATACGACTCCACCAATGAAAACAAGTGAGTGAATGAATCTCGAAACGCTTTCATTTCTCCAAATGAATGGGCAGAAAATCTCAAGAGATCTTAGGATCATAACTGCTGATCCACACTTGAAAAACACAAGGACAGATTTTCAGAAGTTTTTAGCCTTTCAATTATCTTAAGCACAACATATACCGATAACTGATTAGTGACTGGAAAATGTTACAAGCCTCGGACTGACATAGTTCCTTTCAGCCTCTTTAAAGAGATTTGCAGATTTATTTAACTTTATACAAAATCTGTTCAGGGAGAATTAGACCAGGCTGGCATTGCTTTCCATCTTTAAGCTGCTATGAAAGAGAACTGACAGTGTCAGTAGGTCTGAGAAGGTCTGTTCTTCATCAGGGGACAAGTGTAATCCATTCCAATGTTACACACATCACTTGAGCCATCTTACATAAGAGGATCAGAACCCATGCACATCTGGATTACAAAAATGACTTTATACAGTATATGCATTGTTTTTTGCTGTATGTACACATGCAGATTATTGTCTCACATCATTAGTGCCTCAGGGAACGTGTCAAATGTAAGTAGTTTACATTTGCATACAGGTCAGGAGGGCAAATTTAATTGCATTGCTAATTAAATCAACACAATAAATTGACAGTCCTAGTGAAAACGAAGCTTTGAAACAGAAAAATAAGTGGTCATGAAAAAAGAAACACTCATTGTGTGTCTATGACAGTGAGTCTATGACAGTGAATGACTCATACTGTGCAGCTAGTTGTTGTTTTTTACACACGAACACACACAAACACACACACACACAAACAAACACTCATAATTATGCACACACACACACACACACAAACACTCATAATTATGCACACACACACACACACACTTATGAAGGAAGGAACACGCAACCTCTCGCCCGCCCATGACAACATATTCTTTTGTCAGCATCTGTACCGTGTAAAATGCATCAACAGCTCATTGGTGTTTCAGATGATGGGTATTACGAAGGAGGGAAACAAATAATAATTAACTGTTTCCAAGATCAAGCACAATTATAATAAGTTTTAGCAAATTACTCCCTGCAAAATGTAGTTATTCAGCAGTTATCCATTGTTAGTCTAATCTTTGACATCAGACTCTCAACAACAGTCAGTCAGTCGGTCACATCAGTAATTTCCCTCTGTAATTATTACAAATATTATTTGCGATTGCTAAAACTAGCATCATCATTAATATTGCTTACACTTGGGATTACCAAAACACACTATTATCTTGTAACCACCTAGAACACCGAAACAACCATATAGCAACTTCGCAGAACACCCTAGAAACGACCTAGCAACAATCCAGAACACTCTACAACCACCTAGTCACCATCCAGAACACTAGTAACCACCAAAACACAATTTTCTTGCAACCACCCAGAAAACAATAACAACCATATAACAACCACCCCGAACACAATAACAACCATATAGCAACTACACAGAACACCCTAGCAACCATCCAGAACACTAGCAACAACCAAAACACACTACCAATTAAATTGCAACCACCAAGAACACAATAACAACCATATAGCAATTACACAGAACACCCTAGAAACCATCTAGCAAAAATCCAGAACACTCTAGCAACCACCTAGCAACTACACAGAACACCCTAGCAACCACCTAGCAACCATCCAGAACACAATAACAACCATATAGCAACTACAATGAACAGCATAGAAACCACCTAGCAGCAATCCAGAACACTCTAGCAACCATCCAGACCACTAGCAACCACTAAAACACACTAGCAATTATCTTGCAATCACCCAGAACACTATAACAACCATATAACAACTACCCAGAACCCAATAACCACCATATAGCAACCATCAAATACACTGTTATTTTGCAACCCCCCAGAACACCCTAGCAACCACCTAGCAACCATCCAGAACACGAAAGCATGTAGTAATTCCCTAAAAACCACTAAGACCTTAGCAACCACATACCAGTCCCCTCGGTAACCATGTTTGCAAATTTTTGTTGGTCTACACATTTAGATATAATGAGTTTTGAACATGCCAGGTATATTTAATTTGAATGGAACTGAATTGTAACGCTATTCTATGTTGTATTCCCTCAGGCATGGTACCAGATGTGCTGGAGAGATTGCCATGCAAGCAGACAACAACAAATGTGGTGTTGGAGTGGCTTTCAACTCGAAAGTGGGAGGTTTGTGTTGTCAAGCTGTGTTTGTCTTATATGTTTTATTATATAATAGCACTGACTCGTATAACCAGTCATACACAAACATAATCCACCTTTCCATGCCCTTTTGGTCATATAAGCTTTAGTGAGTCATAACATTATAGCAGCACATTTAATCGTCACCATTCAATCACTTGTATAGTAGATTGTTTTGACCTCTCCATGAAGGTCATCTTTTGTGCTTGACCATCTGCAGGAATACGAATGCTGGATGGAATCGTGACAGATGCCATTGAAGCCAGTTCGATCGGCTTTAACCCTGACCACGTGGACATCTACAGTGCTAGCTGGGGCCCTAATGATGACGGGAAGACTGTGGAGGGCCCCGGGCGTCTGGCGCAGAAAGCTTTTGAGTACGGTATCCAGAAGGTGAGAAGTGTAGGAAATGGTTTTACTGGACCAAATCTACAACTAGATGGAAACCACCTAGAAACCATCCAGAACATCCTAGCAAACACCCAACTAATGCATTGTGCTTATGGCTTGTAACTCTTAACCCGTTATAATCTAATAATCTCGAAATAATTGTTTTTACTCCAGGGGCGTGGGGGAAAGGGCTCCATTTTCGTTTGGGCATCAGGTAACGGTGGGCGTCAGGGTGACAACTGCGATTGTGATGGATACACAGATAGTCTCTACACAATCTCCATCAGCAGCGCGTCTCAGCAGGGTTTATCTCCATGGTACGCTGAGAAATGCTCCTCTACACTGGCCACGGCCTACAGTAGCGGAGACTACACGGACCAGAGAATAGTAAGTCTTCGCTTATATGTTTTCTTGCTCTTATGATCTCAATTATTAAATTGCTTTTGGTTTCCCTCTTGTCATATAACTGAATTTCTCTTTGGAGATCAATACAAATGTGTGCTGTTTATGTGATTAATCGCATTTAACATAAAAGTTTGTAAATATAGATGCGATTAATCACGATAAATCGATTAGACAGAATTAATAAATATAGATTGTCTGACCATTTGAATCTTTTTTGGTTGATGTGTTTGCTTGTTCTCTATTGGGTATTGTTGTGTTGAGATTTAATCTTTTATCTGGTTGTATTGCAGACTAGTGCCGATTTGCACAATGAATGCACAGAGACACACACCGGCACGTCTGCATCTGCCCCATTGGCTGCTGGGATATTTGCACTGGCTTTGGAGCAAAAGTATGTCGAACATCTAGAATTTTGCATGTTATATTATTTATAGGATTTCATTGGTTTTGTTTGTTTCAACAACAATTTCATTTGTTAATTATTTTTATAAGCTTTTTAAAAAAAATGGCATGCATAACTATCATTCATATATAAATAAAATGGTAAACAGGTAAGATTTATGCACTCAAAAAAATAATGGAATAGTTTATTATTAACTATTTAAATATTTAATTTGATTCAAATTATCATACTTTCAAAATAGATTTGCTTATATATATAATATGAAATAATATACATTATAATATATATATATATATATATATATATATATATATATATATATATATATATATATATATATATAAAATTTACATTTACAAATGGATGTACATTTTATTTAAAATTTCAAATACATGCATTTATTTATGGCTAAATATTGTTTGAGTGTACATTTCAATAAAAATGTTGATGAATTCTCTTGCTCCCTAGTCCTGATTTGACCTGGAGAGACCTTCAGCACTTGGTGGTTTGGACGTCTGAGTTTGACCCCCTGGCCAATAACCCAGGCTGGAAAAAGAATGGCGCTGGATTGATGGTCAACAGTCGGTTTGGGTTTGGCCTCCTGAACGCCAAAGCCCTGGTGGACCTGTCTGATCCCAAGGTCTGGAAGCATGTTCCGGAGAAGAAACAGTGCATCGTCAGAGATGAGACATTCCAACCAAGGTTTGTTGAGTTTGCTTCCAGATGTTAGGATCAGAAAATTCAGCTTTTTGCAGCAGAGACAAAGCTGTGGTGTTGCACCTCATTCATGGAAGACAAAGCCAGCCTGATCTCCTGCCATCTGCTACTGCGCTCAGCTATGGCAATTCTTTAATAACCACATTAATGCAATAGATCCCGTGTGTGTGCATGTGCATTTATGCCCATCTGTTTGTTCTTTACAACTGCTTTTGTAATTCCTACAGAAGGATTTAATAGGAAGGTATATTTTGGGAACTGAAATCTATTCCAGTTTTTACTCGTTGTTTTTCCTCCTATATTTACGTCTTAAAAATTCTAGAGATTGTAAGGCTTTAGTGTTCAGACAAAGCTCAGCTAGAAATACTGCACCTGAACAGAATTTTCATTTTCCTGGAACTGAATTTCCCGATACCCTGATGCAAATGTCACGACACAATAAAATGTTGTTTATAGAATGCCATGCAATCACACACAGTACATGGCATTTTTGGTATTTGCTACAATTGATCTAAAACACTGTAGAATGATAGAGAGGGACACACAATAGGCTCCCAGATAATGTATGTCAATCCATCCCCATCCACCCATCCATCTAACTTCATCCACCCTTGTTCTAGCTTTTTGTGGGCATTATTACCACGGCTCTTGTTTGGTGCAAATTCTGTGCCTTTCAATGTAATCTGCAGGGATTACAGTTCATATCACTCATCCATATCTGTCTAGGGAACAGCGGGCAGAAAAATCCCTTCATTAATGTTCAAACTGAATGATCGAAGCTGACGATAATAGCATGTTTAGCATATTTTTCTAAAATGCATTATGCGAAAAAAGTTAAAAAAGCGAAATATCATTTTTTAAAATGTTTTTGAAAGAAGTTTTATGCTCATCAAGACTGCGTTTATTTGAGACAGTAATATTGTGAAATATTGTTTCAATTTAAAATACATTTTATACATTTTCAGCAGCCAACACTCCAGTCTTCAGTGTCACATGATCCTTCAGAAATCATTCTAATATGATGATTTGCTGCTCAAAGTACATTAGTATTTCATTCCTTACATGTTTTTCCTGTGAATCTTGTCATTGCTAACACCATGCTTTGCCTTTGCTTGTATTATATTTGCAACAAAAATTTGTTTAACTGCATTTACAAATACTTTTTTGTTTACAGACCATTGAAGGCCGCAGGTGAGATATCCATCGAGATCCCCACGAGATCCTGCGCAGGACAGGCGAATTCTGTTGTATCCTTGGAGCATGTGCAGGTGGAGGTCAGCATTGAGTACACACGGAGAGGAGACCTCCACATCACGTTGACGTCTCCATCAGGTGAGACATATAAAAACTTAAACACAGTAGCATGTGCACATTTGTGAATGAGACCACTGATTGTTGGGTTTGTCCCATTAGGTACTACCACAGTCCTGCTGGCGGAAAGAGAGAGGGACACATCATCCAACGGTTTCCGAAACTGGGCCTTCATGTCCGTGCACACCTGGGGAGAGAATCCCACCGGCACTTGGACCCTGAAGATTACTGATATGGTACATACCAGCATCTCTACAAACATGTATCCAATGCACATGGAGCGCCTGATACTCAAAATCCATTTCCCTCGCTTTCTCTCACACTAACAGTCAGGACGGATGGAGAATGGGGGTCAGATTCTTAGCTGGAAGTTGATTTTGCACGGGACATCTGAGAAGCCTGACCACATGAAGATGGCGAGGGTATACATGCCCTACAACGCTGTACAAAACGATCGCAGAGGCGTGGAACCGATGGAAGACATGATCAAGGTCAGAAAGGGAGGCAAACTTTAGAAGATGTCGAGAAGAATGTTTGTTGAAATTTACGTTTCAAAAAACATATTTACGGTTGCTATACTGAGTGTTACAACTCTCTGGCCAAATAATTGTGGATGCATGCTTTTGTTGTCTTCTTTTCTGTTATTTACAAGCATCTGATGGACCTGTTGGAAAGTAGTTTGTAATTCCTCCAGTCTTAACTCTTCAATTTCCTATCTCTCTGACCAGCAGGAACCTCCGACTCCAGCTCAAAAACCAGAAATTTCAAGTCGGGTGTATTCAGACTCACTCCCTTCTGCTGCCTCTATCGATGTCCCAGAGGAAAGTCCAGCTGTTCCTCCAGGCCCGTCCACTGCCAATCTGGCACTGCTGCGTCTCCTCCAGTCGGCCTTCAACAGGCAGATGCCGGCAGTTCCTCCGCGCGCTCTGGTGGCTCCTCCAAAGACCTTTCAGCGCGAAAGGATCCCACCGCAGAAGCTGTACCAGGCCCTCGACCAGCTAAACCGCTACAGGGGCTCCGAGAACGGCCTGTTAAGTGACTACAGCGACAACTTCTACAGAGTCCAACCGTACAGGCACAGAGACGACCGGCTGCTGCAGGCGCTGTTTGACATGCTCGGAGACGACCAGCAATGAGACCAGCGGAATGGGAAATGGAAGGACAGGAAGAGTAGGTAAAAGAAGCTGGATGCCCTGCTGAAAAGACCAGCTTAAGTCCCCAATATACTCACAGCGAGGTTCTTTTTCATTCTTCGATGTGCGGTAAAAAGAAGTTTGAAATACCATTGCACCTCTTTACTGTTAACGAACATCCCGACATCAGGAACCGACCTGATTTTGTTTGATATTACATTTCGCTTTAAGTATATTTGGGCCTTTAGGCTTCCCAGCAACATAGCCATGCTGTTCACCAGGTCTTGGTATTTAAGTTGAGCAAGTTATGCATCACAACTTCTTAAAACACAGCTGTTGAACCAAGCTAGTCTTTTCAGCAGGGCAAAGGGGCAAGATAGAAAGTAAACTGGTACATAGAGGAACTTCATGGGGATGAAATGAGATACAGAGAGGAACATTGCATATTGTTCTCTTCCAGACAAGCTTGTTTTTATCTGCACATGTAGTTATCAAGTATAAGCATTCTACGGCCTGTGTCTGTCAGTGTGAGTGTTTGTAAATCTGTGGTGAACAGCCAGCTGTATTTATCCCTCAGTTTTGAACCAGGTTGCTACGATATAAAGCCAATGACAGGACCAATCATGCCGTCTCTTGATGATTTTTCTCATGTTGCCTTCACTGCCACCAACTTTTGCATGCTATGAAAACGTTTACATTAGGATGTTATGAGAATATTCTACTATAAAGATGATGATTGTAAATTGTAAAGATTAGGGAAAGTGTCGTTCTTCGCAGAATCAGTCCTTAAAGTCAATGTGAAATCAAATCTGACCCGATTTACGTTCTCAATGCACGTTCTTTGTCTCATTGTGCACGATTTGTGAGTGCACGCTATTCCAAATACATAAATGTTTTGTCTTAATACTTTAACAAAATATGCCTTTTTGACTGAAACAAATTCCTCTTTTAATCCATCCCTGGTTCTTTGCTGGTCGTCATACTGTTGTTTTTCTAGAGCGGGCATTCTCAACCGGGTTTACGGGATATACAGGGGGTCGGTGAGATTGTGAATGCCATTTTCCTTTGAAAATATTTTACCTGTAAGGAAAATTGTACTTAAAATGATATACAGTCACCATTTTATTCTAAAGTGGGTGGGTGATAAAAGCATCATGACCATTAAAAATGATTAAATTCATAATTAAAGGTAATAATTATGTATTGTAGGGAATCTGTCTAAAATTCTGAATTTTTTTTTTAAATCTACATTTGCTCCTGGGTTATTATCGTTAACTAAAGCTAAAACCAATAAGAAAAAATCTACTTTTATTGAAAGCAAAATATAAAAATGAAATCTAATAGAAAACAATAACAAAAAACCATAACTATATTACATTTAATAAATATTGAAAGTTTAGAATATTACTTAAAATCGACTTCCACTAAACAAAGTCATTGGCAGAGAGAAATGGTTGGGAAATCTTGTTTTGGACTAAAAGACATCAGTAACACCTGGTTCTACTGCTGAGTGTTTATAGATCACTGTAACACTCAGGATGACAGCATTTATATATTTAGAGAATTATCATTCAGTAAACTGTACAGTGCCGAGGACATGTACCTGTGGGACACCTTGAAATTTCTCTGCCCTTTTTTGCACAACTGTTACCATGTACCTCTCCCCTGCTCTCTCTATAAACATCTGCTTTAGAAATGATCTCTAAATACTTCAATTATGGTTTTAGAACTCATGTACATCCCAAGCAACTGAGAACGTATCAACTGGTTTTGTATTTAAAAATTCATAAAACAAAGATAAAGTTTTATTTTTCTAAGAGTTCATAGTAGTTTATGAGAGTACACAAAGTAATATCTATATAGAACCCTAATATATTAAATCACCATTTACCTCATAAGCCTAAATCGCAATTCCTACCTGTCTCTTGAGTATATGTTGTTGTACCTTCAGCCTGAAAGTCTCTGGGCTTATTTCCAATAAAATGTATCCAGCTGTTGTGATGATGCTCTGAAAGGGATTGTCTGTGATTTGCATTTGTAAAACAGGCTTGAATGTTCCTGCTGTATTCTATTTTCGCACAATCTATAGTGCAAAGGTTATCCTTTTAAGATAACTATGTTAAGTTACCTTTTAAGTTGAACGCAAAAGTAATTCAGAAACCACAGTTCTGTTTTTATATTTTTAAAGATTTAATCTGAAATGGTTGGAAATGCCAGTTTGTCAAAAGAAATTATTTAATAAATGTTTGTCATGGTTCAGCAAATAATTTTTTTTGTTCAGAGTGGAGTCAATTATCAATTGTACAGTATATTTAAAAGGCCAGGTTTGGTGGGCTGTAACTGTAGCCTGATCTACTGATCCAATAAAATGTAAGGTGACAACAAAAATAAGTGACCGTTTACACACACACACACCTTGTAATTTTTCAATGTGGTTAGTGTTTATACCAGTGTACGCTTCTGTCCAAAGTTGTTTATAAAATATATAGTTTAATATATATCGATATGAAATGACTTTTATCATAATAAACTGAACATTGCAAGCAAACTTTTTAGTATGTGCACATGTAAGACTCAATAATCATTCTCAAATACCATGCTTTTGTATGGATGCATGTTGGGTTGCAGAAGAGCTTTCTTTCAATGACACATTCACACGAGAAAGAGAGTGAATACTTCATTTTCTGCTCATTAATAATTCAAACAAACATCCTGGTTTGTGTAAGCTTTAATAGCTATTCCTCATGCATGTTGAAACATATCTCAATAAACTGTAAACTGGCCCATATATTCTTGCTGAAGTATGCAAGATTGTATAAAATCAGTTAATAACTAATAACAAGTCACAACCTGAACTGTCCTTGCGGTCATAATAGCAGTGATTAAAACGTCAAATAAATCAAACTAACACTTACATTGGCTTAATCAAGCAAGCTTTTTTTATTTGCTTTGATGAACTGTCAGAATTAGTTTAGGTTTTGATTTAATATTCTCTTTGCATGTTTTAACAAAGACTGGTGTGTTTGATATTTCATAAAGAAACATGGCGCCCTCTTGTGACCATAATGGACACTAAAACAGCAAAGTTCAGGACTGGAATGCATGGTGTCTCTCAGCAGGTCATCGCTTTGCCTCTGCTGGTAGCTGTGTGAAAATAGCACCCTTCTCTCCCCATTTAATTTTTGACAGGAATAAAAAAAACGAGACTGTGAAGGATAGAAACCAGTGCGTTCAATGGATTGTATACTGTTGTTTTAACGGTTTCAAGGTTCCTTATATGACTTTAGGTGGACGTTCCATTTGGGTTATTCTATGGTCACACAGCAAATTTACAAAGAGGACCTTTTGCACATTAACACAACGTTCCCCCATGGTCCTCTGTTGGTCATATAAAAACGTTCCCAATATGACTTTAGGGGGATGTTCCATTTTGGTTATTGGTTATTACACAGCAACGTTACAAAGAGACATTTGGGACATTAACACAACGTTCCCATACGGTTCCCTGTAGTCAGATGGGGACGTTTCATTCTGGACTGCGCTGCAACATCTTGTTCAGTGCAGTGGTCTCTATACTACATTACCATAATGTTTACAGGACCTTAGGGACCAACCTAGAATGTAATTTGTTTGGTCCTATTTAGGTCCTTCCATCTAATTTCTTTGCTTCTCAGAGATGGATCAATAACAACTGTTTGTCCAACTTCATATTCAGAACATGTAAGTATTGCATGTTATATTTTGAGAACATATGCAAATCGCCTTTGTGAATGTGCTTGTTAGCACGCTAACGGCTAATGTGGCTAAAGTTACCATTGCCTCTGACTGTATTCACAGAGATCAGAGCTATTTCATTAGTTTTATTTTTATGTTAGAAGTAATAAAACAGCGCTTCTGAATTGTTTAGGCAGTGAGCATTTTCAGGCTGAAAATAACAAGCTCCAGTCTGTGTAAATACAGTAAGAGACAATGGTAACTTTAGCCAGATTAGCACATTCATAAAAGTGATTTGCAAACACACATTATAAAGTGCGGTACTTAAGTGTTCTGAATATGAAGTTGGATCACAAAGAGAACATGTTCTGAAAACATTCAGTAACGTGATCAAAGGACCAGAAAATAACAGGTTGTTCCCCTAAAGGTCCTGCAAACGTTATGAGAATGTATAGTGTGGAGACCTAGAGGGAACATCCTATAGTAATTGACCCATAAACATTCCCATAACGTCTTGAATGTTCCCTGAAGGTCCACAAAATAATGTCCCCCAACCCTTTAAAGAACTCTACATCGTGACCATCTCAGAACGTTTCCAGGCGACGCCCTTGACACCAGCGGGGACGTTCCGGGAACATCAAATTTCCAAATAAAATATGGTCCCCTAAATGTTCCAAGAACATCCTGAATGTTCCATGAAGGTCCACCAAATAACGTTCCTCAACCCTTTAAAGAACTCCACATCATGATCATCTCAGAATGTTCTAGGAACGATTCTAGGCGACATCCTTGACACCAGCTGGGCCGTTCCGACAAAGTTCTAGGAATATAAAATGTCTAGCGGGGTATATGCCAAAATTTCAGTATAGCCTATTGCAACATATAAATACCAAATTTCAATTATATTATAGGCTAGTAGATTTTTGTTTAGATTTTAGGCCTAGTAGATTTGCTACTGATGATTTGTTTTCCCCCTTCAACTGTCCACATTTTGGACCTCCTTTTGGAATGTATGCAATTGCACTCCAAATCACACACTTTACTTTTAACACGCTGAAAATGTGTTAGACCAAAATATGCCTATGAAATAGGGTTTGTGAAATTCTACATTACATTAGCATATTCTGCTTTTTAAAGATTCTGTTAAGAAAAAGGTTGCAATTTTGTGTCTTTTAAACTCTCTCATTTTCTTTTGCCACTCGCTGTCCTCCAAGAGTTTATTCTCCCCGGATTCCTTCCAAATCGGGCAGCTTTGGACGAGAGCCAGAGAAACAGATTCCACCGGTAAGATAATGAGAAAGAAGCAGAGATATTTTTGTGAGAGAAAATAAAGAACAGAAAAAGTTAAGAGTCTGAATATGAAAAGAAAACATTAGGATAAAACTGATGGAACAGATGCGAATAAAATAGACTTGGAGGGAATGAGAAATAGAGGGCATGAAGGGGGGGAGGGCCTCTCTCTCTCTTTTTCACTGTTAAATCTCATCTTCTGCTTTGCATCCAGGAGGAAGCATTTTGCATTTTTCTGCTATCATCAAAATGTTGAGGTATTCCGTCCAGCCTGAGGTGACGGGAAAGGTGTTCGGAAGTTATGGAAATGTGCTGAGATTGGCTTTGCACGATTATGCAGCTCCACAACAACAGTATGCCAAGGAGAAAATAAGTAGGCCTATTTCTCTCAGACAGACAAACATACACTGAATCTTCATAACCTGTGGACTTTCTGCAAAAATTCAAGAACGATTATGTTAGCACTTGAGGCAGCTCTCATTTAATTTGCTTGCTAAAACGATCACCATGCTACATGAAAGATATTTCAAATCGTGTTCTCTTGGACAATGTTCCACCATATTATAGACCTACAGATGGGCCAGTGTTTTATTTTATTAAAAAGAGACCTGCCTATGTTTTGAAACACGAGACCGGCCACGCCATAAGTGTCTGTTGGGAGATAAGGCTCATGCATTAGTGTTTGCGTGTGATAAGAACCAGCTGGTGCCACTTGTATTTCCAGATGATGGTCAAACATTGGGGCTTGCAGTTTCAAGGCCTTTAAAATGCCGGAAATGACAGAGGGGAACTGACAACGGCATCACCTGTATCGTCACGACGTTCCTGAGAGACAGACTGTTCTGACATGGAGTACTTCTGTGTGTCCTCACATGACACTTGGTGTGCATCTGCATTGTACACGCTTCACTCTGAGTGTGTTGACAGAGGAATGAATAAGTGTAAGGAGCAGATTTTTATATTTGCTAGATGGTTTAAGGAATGGTCACTACACTTTTCACACTACATGTTCCATTAACCTCCATTCATATGTATACGAATGCTGAAGACCGGAAAAGCATGCTCGTGAAGAAGTTTCGCATCTCGGCAATTTCGTGTAATTTGCGGCTTTAGGCATCACTTACAGGCTTTCAACCATCAAAGGAGCAGTTCTCAACTGCTCAAAACAACTGGTTCACAGTGCTACATTAAAATAACAAAGGTAATAGGAAACACTGGCTAATGTTATGGCAAGATTCTGTCAAAAGTTATAAACATTCTTCCAACGTTCATTCAAAGTTATCTGGTTATGTTCTCAAAATGTAGCATAAAAGCATTATTTATACGTTGTTCATGGATTTTGTTTTTGGAAAAAGTTGGGGTTGGACATTCATCTAACATTTTTAGATATTATACTTGATTGAGAATATTTAGAGAGCATTCAAATGTATCATTACCATAATATTTGCAACATTTTTAAAATTGTCCCTTACAGAGAACATAGCACACTCAGTTTCTGCCTATATCATGTTAATCTTGAGTACCTATAGAGTAGTATTGCATCCAGTTTTATAATATTCATAAAAGACATATGTGATACCGATTCTTTCCGAAAACAGCCAAACTCGTGAAGGTGTGCAGTGGGCGGAGCTAAAGGGTCACAAGCACACGCACACACACCTATGACACATGCATGGCATTATCCCTCCCTAGATTACTTTCGATTCACTATACGTTCGTGTTGTTACATTATGTGCACTTACGCGCTAAACAAAACAGACATTTGATGCAGTTTAATTCACCGCATGCGGCTTCAACTCATTACCTTGAACAAACAAACACACTTGCAGAACTCCATTGCTGCTCCAGATTTCACTGCATCCACTGTTTCCTTAATGCTGGGTTATTTGGGAAGCTGAACAAGGTTATCTTTCCCTCACAACCAAAAACACACTTCTTTAGTGACATTGTTGATTTTGTGGTTTAAAAACAAAATGAAAGCGCTGCGGACGGCTTCTGTAACCCAAACAAAGCTTGTTGATGGATGTGCTCTCACTCTCGTTGATGTGCGCACACACTCATCCGGGAGAAGTGCCCATAGGAGAAATTCTGCCCTTTATGACATCATAAAGGGTTATACTCAAACAAAACTTTCCGAAACTTGTATACACTCCTTTCACTGAAGGAGTGTATAGGGCACAGAAATACTCTGTCATACGTTGTTTTCTAAATATTCTGGATATGAGAATCCAACTCTTTAACAGTATTTTTCTAACTGCCTTGCTAGATACAGTTTTTACTTCAGTCATCCCTCATCTCAATGTTGTTCCTGTGTGTGTGTGTGTGTGTGTGTGTGTGTGTGTGTGTGTGTGTGTGTGTGTGTGTGTGTGTGTGTGTGTGTGTGTGTGTGTGTGTGTGTGTGTGTGTGTGTGTGTGTGTGTGTGTGTGTTTGTGTGGACTGGTAATCCCTACGGTAATCCCCACAAAGATGGCAATATCCAAAATCCTTGTCCTTGTGGGGACATTTTTGTCCCCATGAGGAAAACATCTTATAAATCCAAGTAAGTGATGTTTTTGAAAATGTAAAAATGCAGTATGTCTCCTGTGATGGGTAGGTTTAGGGGCAGGGGCAGTGTAGGGGGATAGAAAATACGGTTTGTACAGTATAAAATGCATTACGCATATGGAATGTCCCCATAAAACATGGAAACACAACATGTTTTATGGGGACATTCCGTGTGTGTGTGTGTGTGTGTGTGTGTGTGTGTGTGTGTGTGTGTGTGTGTGTGTGTGTGTGTGTGTGCGCGTGCGTGCGTGCGTGCGTGCGTGCGTGCATGTTTGTGTGTGTTTGTTCATGTTTTTCTATCCCATTGGGGACCTGAATTCACACAGACTTATGGGGACTCATGTCACTGTGAGGACCTAAATTGAGGTCCTCATCATGAGCAAACAAGCTTATAAATCATACAGAATGAATTTTATTTGTCTTTTTTTATGTAAAAATGCAGAACGTTTTCTGTGATGGGTAGGGTTAGTGTAAGGGGATAGAATATACAATTTGTACAGTAAATAAAAAAATTACGTCTACGGAGAGTCCCCAAAGAAAGTGATCCAGACGATTGTGTGTTCCAACTATTATGTAAGACAAACACTCAGAGTCAACAATAATCTGCTAACGATCTCAGGTATCATCTCTTTTTTATGCATTGTGTTCCTGAAATATATTAAAATAAACCTACTGTTTGAGTTTTACATTAGTTCTGGTCATTGCTTCCAAGCCAGAGCATGACAGTTAAAGGTCATGTGTCCAATCAATTCTTTGACATTTTGCTACCAGGTTTCATGCCAGACTTACATGCCCTAAAAAATGTCTTCAAAGTCATTTAAATGGTCCATGTGAGATGAAACTATACTTTCTAAAAGAATGAACTTCTGGTTCGTGATGTGTTTCCTGTGGTTGGAGTTCGCTCCAATGAAACTCATGAAATGAGTTGACTGTTATGCAAAGTGTCAACACATAATATGCTTTTAAAACAATATTGCTTGCATTTAACCTTAAACATTCATTTATTAAATATTTTTGTTGTTAACTTTCTTACTACAATGCTTTCACAACAGCAATGGCATTATCTTGTGCTATGTTTATCCATTTTTCCTACCTGTTTTAAACTATACATTCTTTTTTTTTTTAGGCCAGGTGGCTTTCTCTCACATTTCTTGGTCTCTGTGGACACAGACATGTGTCTCAGTCCCACATGGAGTGCTAAGGCCAAAAGATCCACAATCTAACTCTGTAATCTAATGCAGGCAGCTAAAGTAAGCAGAATGTGTTGAGGTTACTGCACACACACAGACTCACACCCATTTGAACAATGTTAAATATCTGTTGATAAACACAACCAAAGACAAAGACTTCCTTGAAAAAGATATGTCACGGTATAGCGCTTGCAAAACTGGACTTTTTAGTTGTGTTTAATTTAAGAATCAACTTTGCCTCAGATGTTCCTGGTAAAGTTTATTCGGAGACATTACACAATTGTTGACAAAGAATAGTATAGAGATATAAATGAATATAGAATTTGGTCTTGGAGGAATTTGATGCAAAATTAAAAGTAGTTTATTTTATGATCTATTTTTTACTTAAAATATATACAACTTTTTTTTTAATTGTATCACAAAATGATTGTATGTATTTATTTTAATTAAATGTTATTTATATATAAACACAACCATGATATACATTTAACATGGTATATATAATTATTAACTTGTCTTAAATGCTTATTGTTATGTTATTTTGGCATTTACATCGACAAAATATGCTGTGGAGTTTGACACTGTTGACATCTGTTTGGAAACTTTATTATCTGAGAAGAAGACTTATGCAGAAGTCTCTGTTTGCTCTCTGCGTAACTTAGTCTTAGTCTAGAAGCTCCACTGGCATGGTTTCTCTTATTAATCAGAGGTGAGCAAATGAATTCTTTCAATCCTGCCTTGTATTGTATTGTGTTCCGGAGCGCCATGAGGGTTTCTGAAAAAGCAGCCCAGTCATGCAGGATTCAGACAACAATGTGTCAACAAATTCAGAGGAAATGTAATCAGATGCGGTGACTTTAATGTGCCTGAATGTATCTACTCCTCAGCCATTGTGGCGCTGATGCATCAGCATGATGAGAAACTAATTAACACCCACTTAATTAATACCCATTCTGTTCAGCTAAAAGAATGTCCCTTTACAAACACATCTTATATAATCCCATTACTCTGTCTGTGTAGCATTCTGAACCAGCATGCATTGCAGGGCTTGTTTTAAACACTAAATAAACTCGTTTTTAATCAAGGGTGTGGTAGGTTTTTTTTATGCAGGCCTAATCTCAAGGATTCACTGTGGCTTCCCTGCACCCAGCCTAAAACTACTGCACCACACCAAAACACTCTGCATAATCACTCCATCCCAGAGTGTGACTGTAAGACACAGCAGGTGTGCATGCTTGGGATATAGCCAGAAGCTGCCAAACAAGTTTTCCAACAAGGCAGGTTCACGAATAAGCGGTTGACCTTCTCAGCGGACGCTTTGGCCAAATCCAGTCTAGATAATCTATATGTTCAGCAGACTTGGTTAATTGAAATAACCATTTAGGCTTAGTTTGTTTGTTGTATTGTGAATAATGCAGTAGTCTGTCACACCATCATGTAAATATAGTCTATCAATCATGTCTGGTTCAACTTGTTCATGTATGAGTGATGCAAGCATGGACCGACCATGACTCAGGATGATGAACCTAATGCAACTGACTGATGACTGCAGTACTACTTAAAAACACTGGGACATGTGCAATAACACACCTGCAGGCTGGCCCCAACCAGCCAAATACTTGTTTGACATGTAGCAGTGTTTTTACAGGAATACTGCAAGACAGGGAGCAGTAAGTATGACTCCAATCTTAGCAATGGCGGAAAAAACACTTCTTAAGTAGAGCTGGGTACTAATGACTCCAATTTGTTTGTTTTGTGGGGTTTTTTTTTGGGGTTCAATAAAAATAATTCACTGAAGTTAAATGAACACACATTACAGAATATTAATTGCAAGACTTAAGTTCACTACAAAAAAATTCTGAAAACATAAAATGTTAATTATTAATTTCCACGTGCTGGAAAATAACACGTGCTGATATTCGGAACCTCATACTGCTACTCATTTACCATATCTTTCTATGGAAGAAATAGTAAGAAGTATGCTAGTATGCGGTTCCGAATTGAGCAATGGTTTACTAACACTACGGTTACAGTCAACTGGGCATGGTTATCAACAGATTTACTGGTTTATAAATTATTAGGACATTTCAAGATATGCTATTTTTAATCTAATTTTTTTTTATCTAATAAGCATAGAGGAAATAAGCATAAACGTATGCGCGCACACACAAAATACAAGACAAATTAAACACAAAAACTAAAAATGACAATTATTACATAATATTATACAATACATAAATGCAATAATGAAATACTTAATTAATACCTAATAAAAATAGAAAATGTTGATTGTTTATTGTCAAGGCTGATTTTGAAACTGTACAAGGTTAATAACCAGTCAACTGACTGCATGGGCATGATTAATGACCCATAATTAACTTAAAAAGTACAATAATTAATCTATCAATAATTGAAATATTTTAATAAATGTTTATATTTTATTTATCAAATAAAAAGCATAGAGGAAATAACAAGAATAAATCTGATCTTGTGGAACAGGAGAAGAAGCATAGAGGAAAAAATAGCATAACATAAAGTAATACAGAGAGAAAAGACCCAACTCTCTGTCTAGCTATAGAGCAGAAAGGAACTTTTGCTAAGGTCCCTCCCTCTATCCGCATGAGAGAGAGAGAGAGAGAGAGAGAGAGAGAGAGAGAGAGAGAGAGAGAGAGAGAGAGAGAGAGAGAAAGAGAGATTGCACGTATGTCAGAGGGACTATGGTGGAGGGCTGGTGAAGATGATGGCAGCTCTCTGCGAGGATGGCACATATGGACTCAATTGTGGTCGCAAGAGCGACAGAATATCAGTTTTACATGTCAAACTGACAGATTCGGCATTTAAAGCGATAGAAAACTACCAAAACTGTAAGGTGAGTGCTGGGAAACTTACAGTTTTATGGCGAGAAAAGAAAAAACGTGAGCTTGCTCGCCCACAAAAGGCATTCGATGTGTCAAATAATTGTTTTATTCCTCTCTAAACAAAGCAACATTTCTTAGAAGTTGATCAATGTTTTCAGTCGGTTGGTGTCCTTGCAGAATTGATTGGAAAATGGCTTTTAATAAAGAAAAAAAGACTCTAGGGAGTGAAAATTATGCCAACACACCATTACCTGCTATGAACTCTCTGCATGTAATTTAAACGCTAAAAATCACATTTAAAGAATTTTAATACATTTCTGAAGTCTGAGTATTGATAGACCTTATATTAACTGGATAAAAGTGATATTGTTGTGTAGGTTGTATGCTTTATTGCGTTTTATCATCGAAATATGAGCTACAATGCTAACGGTTAGTTAAAACTTTATCTACAAACGAATAACGTCGATTCAGCTGTCTGTCATTTCGACATCGTGATCATTTTAGTTAGTTTCCAGTCTCTTTAACGTAAATTTTTCGTGTGACATACGAAAAAGTATTTGGGTTTGACGAAAATTAAAGTTTGGTGAGCTAGCTGATAGCATGGCTAATGTTACTAGCTGGCAGTCCTCCAACAATGATTAAGTTCATACATGTGGCGATATTTTTGTTTTATGGTTTATGTTCAAGACACTTAGTCCAAATAAACATGGTTTAGAATCACTATAAATCCAAATAATATCTAACTTTGTCTAATTAACGTCTAAATATGGTTGCTGGGCTAGCTATTTAGCATCGAAGGCTCATACACACCTGAGGAGTTTAATGGTGTATTAAGATAAATTTTAGTTTTATACCATAACTGTTGTTTATCATGTGCTGGCTATCCATGTTTATCTTTAAAAACATAGTAGAGAATTCTTTCGTGTTCTTTTTTTTTGCTTTTTATGTGTGGCATGTGTGACTAAGTGGGGAAACCCATTAATTTGGCTTGAAAATTTTTAATAGTGTACAAATCATCTTCCTTCTATGTAATTTTGATTAACTTTTTTTTTTAACTAGGCCTGACCACAAGGTAGGCGTATGATAATTTCCATTTGGGTCATTCAAGAGAGTAGTAGTACAATGTATGAATTATGAATACCAGTATGTCACTAAGATGAGGAAATTGATAAAAACAAAAAAAGATCTTCTGGGCAATTCTATCATTACAAAAGCCTGAAAGAGTTTCTATTGGCTTACCAGGAGAAATCAGGCAGATGAATGAAGAGCTGCATTGTCTGGATTTTTTTAAAGCTCTACACTGCTCAAAGTGCTTACGAGGCAGTGTTTGACTTAAAGCTACAGCTGGCCCGTTGTAAAAAAAGAAGGAAAAAAAAAACGTGCACCGGGTTCATAGAGATGGTTCGTTTGATCCTGAAAGGCCAAATCCAGCTAACCATTTAGGCCCAAGATTTGCTTTGGGATGTGGATGATTGGACATTGCCCCAATGCATCTGAACCGGGCCACCTATAAAGTTAGTCAACCCATTTTATTTGGAATTTCTGTCAAAAGAGTTAAGTTGAACCTTGAAGCTTGTTTGAGACTAAATTTAGCTTTGTAATCCAACTTGCAATCCAAGTTCCTGGCTGCTTTAGACTGGCACAGTTACTGTTTGTCTTTGTTGATTAGGACTTGCAGTTTGGTTGATACTCAAAATGTTACAACACACCATTGGTGAGGCCAGCGGAACGAGTCTTAAAGGGATAGTTCACACATATTATTCAAAATATAATTTACTCACCCTCAAGTTGTTCCAATCCAAACCTGTATGAATTTCTTTCTTCTACTAAACTATATATATATATATATATATATAAATACCAGAAACTTTTGTTCCCATACTATGTCAGTGGTGACCATGCCCCACAACTGTTTCAAAATCTTCAAAATATCTTCTTTTGTGTTCAGCAGAAGAAAGACCCTTTTTAGTAATTTTAGTAAAAGGTTTAGTAATGTTATGAGTTTATTTTTTTTATAAATATTTGTATTTATTGCTAATTTATTCTAATTTCAGTTTTAGTCATTTTAGGACCTTTTTTTGGTACTTATTTTTCTCATTTTCCTAGGCAACATTTCAATATTCATTTAACTTAAGTTTAAGCTCCATCTAATATTTATATTTAGTATAACTTTTTAAAAAAAAGGAATATTTTTTTGCAGAGCAAAGTACATGCCGTTCAGTTGACAATATCTAAGATGTTCGAAAAATGCTATGATGAAATATTTAAGGGCTGTAGAAGGTTACATAACAAACTTGTTGTGTATTAAGTGTCACGTTAGTGTAAAGAATGTACTGTAGTGATCATATCCTGCAGGGCTTAGCGTCCTCCTATATTAATCGGATAGTAGTAAGGGATTACTTAGTTCATCTGTACTATACCTGCTCTAGCTTTGGCATAATACTGCAAAATCGACACTTAATATACTTTAAGTGTCTCCAGCTAGCTTGAATTCACTGACCATGTATTTATTTACAGTGTCTTGGCACATGTTGTCATGTTCCAGATCTGTTTGTCTTCCTGCTAATGTTTTCAGCTGAGCTTGTGGTTAATCATTATTCATCTCTCGGCAATGGGGCAAAGACAGGGAATGCGTGAACCTCGGCGATGATCCTGGAGCCATGCCTTATCTCTTGCATGGCCCTAAATGTTAATAATAGATCTCAAGTTGCAGATGCGTGTCTGTATTTATTTTTAATGTTTGATTTCCTATAAGGAAGCTGTTACGTTGCCTGTTTCTGTCGCTTGTGGTTTAGGCTGGTTCAGAATTTATGTTGGACATCAAGTTGCGATCTGATGAAGCACCAAAAAGTTGTTCAAATCAGATAATGAAATGTATTAAAATGACACTGAACCGCATCGCCCAAAATATGCAAATGTTTGCAAATCTTAATTATGCATGATTATATGGAAAGTGGCATTTTATTATTTGCGCTTAGCATTGTGTCTGTGACCCTAACTTAACACAGATGTGCGACCATCTTTAAGAGTTGCGAACCACTGGTTTAGGCTTCCAAATCATCAGAGAGCTTAATTGTACTTCTTCGTACTCCTGTGTAATGCGATCTGATCCAGTCTGTGTGGAAGTGTGCTTGGGGGGTGGGGGACTTGTGAAACTTATCTAGTTAAACAAGCCTTTACAGATGGAGGAGGCTTTGGGCAGTATTTGAATATAACTAAAGGTGTATGGTTGCAGGGAAGTGAATGGTTTGGTCTATGTATGTGCATCTGTTCCTTTAACAATTAAATGAATTCTGCACAGAATGTACTCTAAACATGTTATGTACTTCACACCTGTTCCAGTAGAAATGGAAGTTCAAGTCGAGTACATTGAATTGAGGGAATTTTTGTTTCGTTTTTTTGCAGTGTGGCTTGGTTGTAAACAGCACATTTACATAAGTAGTTGCTGGTATCCTTTGCATGCAGAAAAAGTACATACTGCAACTGTGCACAGTATACATGGTACATGCTGCAGAAATAATATAAATAGTATACTGTTCTGAACATAGTTGCATTTGTAGTTGCACTAAGCTCATTGTTTTTCATAATTTCTCTTAAAGAGATAATTTTCATTTTTGAGTGAACTATCCCATGATTTACTCACCCTCAAGTCAGCCTAAGTGTTAGTATAAGACACTCTTCTTTCAGACTAATACAATCTGAGTTATATTAAAAAATGTCCTGGCTAATCCAAGCTTTATAATGACAGCCCAAAATTTGAAGACCAAAAAAAATGTATCCACTTTTTTGGTCTTCAAATTTTGGGCTGCCATTCACTGCCATTAATGCTTCGATTAGCCAGGACATTTTTTAATATAAATTTGATTGTATTCGTCTAAAAGCAGAATGTCATATACACCTAGGATGGCTTGTGGGTGATTAAATCATGGGCTAATTTTCATTTTTGGGTAAACTATCCCTTTAATTATATTAGCAGGTATCCCTTTGGTTACTAATGGTTAATTCATGTTTTGGTGTGTCAAATTACTTTTTAAGGGGCAGGTTTCATTTATGAATTTGTTAACCTAAATATTCTCACTTTTTTTCCAGAATGCACCATCCTCACAGGCGACGATACGTTTTCAGGGTCTTCAAGGGGTAAGTTGACTTTCCATTGGCTGTGGAATAGACTTGTTGATATGAGTTTTACAGCGTCTGGATGAGTATCATCACTGGGTGAAGGGTTGGTGTTACTCATCAAAGCACCCTAAAATTATGGACCTAGTGTGTTAATAGAGAGCCCTCAGCCTTCTGTTTTATTGGGAGGTGTCTCACTTTTCCACTGTGAACGTGCCTGTTTAACCTCTGACCCTGAGCACCATGCTGTAGTTTACTTCAGACGCTGTGTAACTATAAATACTGAGTACGGTTCCGGTTTTACGCTCATGAACACTCTCTTTAAATACAGTCTACTTAACTAGTGTCTGTGCTGCAGTCTGAGTGTTCTGCCACAGAATATGTTCTAGGTAGCTATCTTCTTAGGCAACATCCATCAACAGTGATGGGTCCTCATAGGTGAATAATTTATAACACACTACATGGGCGGCAGTTCCTTTAACTGTCAGTCAAGCACATCACATATAGTGCTCTTCATGAGAACTGCACAAAAGACTTGACTAATGCTAACTGTTGATTCCAATAGTTTGGCATTAGCATGTTACTGTGCTAATAACTAAACAGAAAATAAATATATGTAATTAGATGATTAGCAGTGTTTTAGTATTATGTACTTTTGTAGTATTTGTTAATATTTTGAATTCACTTTTTATATATATGTTTTTTTTTTTAGTTTACATTTTAGTAATTTTGTTATGTGGTTTGTTTTGTTAAAATTAAATTACTTAAATGAATTTGAATAGTTTTATATTACAATAACACACAGGACTATTTTCATCAGTAGTTAAATAAAAGCATTTATAACAGTCATTTCATAACTCCATCTGCCATTTGTGGATTGCCTTAATGACACATGCTATGCTACCTTAATATTTGTTCAAAACTAGGTATAAGACAGCATACTGACTCCTTTTCTAAACATATGATGCCTTATATTACTGTATAGGTAGCTCACTTTTTTGACATGCTAATATTATTTTTTTATTATCTCAATTAGCACCCAAATAATTAAACTTGGTTTTATCTCTGCCCCTTCAGCGCATTAAAATCCCAACGACAGATGCTTCCGATGGCTCTCATAATTTCGACTTTTATCTGTCCAACTTCGGCAAAGACAATCCTCAAGGAAGCTTTGAGTGTATCCACCAGTACATATCTAGGTAAGGGCAGAGGGAATTTCTTGCCAAAAGCTACAGCAAATTTTTTTCTTGTTCTCATTTTGAACTGCTTTTTGTGCTTGTTAGCTCTGGGGTCCCCAGTCTGTCCTCCTTGGGAACGATTCAAGACAAAATGACAGTATGTGCCACCAATGACTCCTACCAGGTGACCAAAGAGCGCATGACCAAAGCAGAGGAGGATAAAGGCAAGAACAGCACCAGATTCATCAAACCTGGAGGACCGTTCAGAGGTTTGATATTAATCCAATGCATTTTATCTGCTGCTCAAACAAATACATACTGGTCACTTAGATAAGGGGAGTACCCAATATTACATTAATCCAAAGTGAAAAATTACCCTAGGTTAACAATTGATAAAAGCCCATAAATAATTTTCTCACTGAAGTTTTTTAGCGCTCTGTCCAGTTTAATTTAGCAATTCAAGCATTTCCATTTAACTTCTGGCTAGTGTTCCAGTCGAGATGTTTCTGTTTCAAAGAATCATTCTACACACCTGATGACTATCTACACAGGATGCGGTTTTCTTTTTCGGTTTTTGTTTTCATATCCATTTCAATCTGAAAATGTGCAAATTCATGTAACCTTGTACTACACGCAGATCTAAAATGGAAAAGTAAAAATGTAATTGTCATCTCCCATCATGAAGATCTCCTCATTTTTCACATAGACCTGTAACACTCGGCCAGTTCCGTTCAGTTGTGCACATAACCATGTGCGTTAAACCAATTGGGAGCTTTAGAGGGAGTGATGTATGGATTAGGGTCACGAGAAAAAGCAAGTAAAAGTTCATCCAATTTATCTAACGTGGCTAAGTAGTGGTGCACCCATGTCTCCGAGATTACCAGTGTGTCCCAGTGTTTATTGTGAAGTGGAAAGTGACAGACTGAATCGTTCAAATCTTATATGGCTATTGTCACCTGCAAAGACACCTGCTTAGGTTGTTAAATGAAAGCAGCGGTTCTTACATCTTAAAAACTGCAGGGGGAAGACATGGCTGCAACCCTAGAGACCCGTTTTATCTCATGTTTTTAAAAAGGTATCACCATTTAGGAAACCCTTGAGGGTTTTTAGAGTGTCTTTAACTAACACTCAAATGCAGCTTATTATATTTCACCCCTTCCAGACAAAACCTGTCTCTCAGCACCTGTTCAGCTGTCATTTCCCACTGGGAGCCCCCGATCTCCGCACCACAGCTGGCTTCCACCGCAAAACTGGAAAAGTCAGTTTCACTCCCCTCCTTCAGCACTGAGCCGCAGGGGAGGAGTGATCTGGTGCGTTTGCATTTTAAACGGCAGAAGGAAGTGCAAGAAAAGGCTTCGCAGCAGCTGGTGCTCAGGAAGCCTAGTCGCACTTTTTTTGTTTGTGCGGTTAACCTGAAAGACACAAGCAAGAATTTGAAATTGTGCAGATTTGAAAAGATCTTCCCTTCCTTGATTCCTCCGTCTGCTGTACGCAGTTGCATGTGTGACGGCCAAAGCTCATTATCCACTGACGCAAGAGTTTCACCTGACTCTGAGGTGAGGCGGTGAAAGTTTGCATCTGGTTGTTGTCCAGTCATCGGCACATGTTGGGGCAAACCGAGGGAGAGTCTGTAAGAAGGAGACAGTAGGATAGTCACAGTCGGTTACCCTTAATCTTTTAAATAGCTTTTGAGGAATTTCTTAATTGAGGACATTTTTCTGAGTAACATGTAGGTACTTCAGTATTGTTTGGAGAGTGCATACTTTTGAGTATATCCTAACTTTAAATTTAGGGTGTAGGGATGTCAGAACAGAAGCATGGGTACTGTACTTCGGTACCAAGTCAATACTAAAATAAACACTACTTGGTATGGTACAAACATGCTGTCTGACTGACATGGGGCTGCTTTAAAATGTTCCCATGCTTTTTTTTTTTTTTAATTCTCTGAAAAAACGTAAGATGTAATTCTTTAAAGAGACTCACCCTCAAGCCATCCTAGGTTGAAGCTGTCCCTTTAAAATGAATTAATGTTGTCAGTATTAGACCCTAATGGAAATTATATACCATCCTGACACTTGGTTTAGCATTAATCCTAATATTGCACACTGTATTGAATGGGATAGTGTGTGAAATAGCCCTTGAGTACATGGTCCACCACATATAATATACTACAAGTAAAGCGCTAAGAGACTTTCAGAGAATCCTTGTGATAAATGTGTCACTGTTTAACTACTACTCTGATTGGCCATCTCTCTGAATGTCTTTTTGAATAGACAAAAAAAAAATCCAGCACCGAAAACCAGCCCCCTCAGCCCCCGACCCGGCTCCAGAGAGGAAGCAGACCACTCCCCTCAACCCAGCCAACACCATCCGCAAGTGCCTTACCAACAACCCCGTATCACAACGGCCGTACCGGGACCGCGTCATTCACCTGCTGGCCCTGCGCTCCTACAAGAAGCTAGAGGTGCTCGCCAGACTGCAAAGAGATGGCGTCAGTCAGAAAGACCGCAACTCTTTGGGCACTACACTACATCAGGTGAGAGTTTTTTTATAACTTTATAAATGTGTACACAAACAGAATTTTAAACAAAAAACACTTTTATTCAGTAAAGATACATTAAACTGATAAAAAGTGACAGTAAAGTTATCACATTTGACAAATTTTTCAAATATTGCTATGCCTAAAAACCTTAAAATGACTAAAAATGAGAATTGTTTTAACAATAAGTTTTGACAGAAGCGTGCTTTTTCCAAAATAAGCTCCACATTTCTGCTTTAAACCCTCAATTCTGTTCCCATTCATTCCATTGTGAGTGCCTCATTGTAACCTCATTATTTTAAATGAGACAAGGGATGAGTCATAAATAAATGAATCAACATCATGCTGAAAGTGCGGTTGATAACTTTAATTAAACCCAAAATATTCTTTAATGTTTAAAAAGCAAGATGAGAGACTAGAAAGGCATTAATAGCACTTAACTTGCTGTGCAGGTTCTCTGAATGCTGCTTGAGGACTGTCATAATCATTCATATTAGTTTAGGGTAGATGACAGAGACTTGAAGCATAGATAGCATCAAATCACAGCTGTAGTCTAGTGGTCTACAGACTCGCTACAATTTTGCAGAAGCACGGTGTCACATAATGCAAGTCTCCATTTAACAGCCCAAACACAAAGACTTGCATTCACCACAGCTGAATGTATAGCACGTGGCAAATTAGGCAACCATAAATTAAACTTATTAGTGTAATTATGCACATGCTCAAATAGCTCACATGCTGAAGAGACCGGCTTAGTTCATTCCAGTTGATCTAAGGTCATGCTTTTGACAAGTCATATTTGAATGGCTTTTGTAATCAAAAGGGGTAGAAGTAGCAATTTCGGTTCTCCTCACTAGTTTCAAAGGGGAAAAAAATCATGGTTCTCATCCTTTTCTATCAAGTATAGAGTGAATTTATTCAGGCTTTGAATAGGGAAGTATGAAACAAGTTTCTCTCCTTCTTTGGAAATGAAGGAAGGACTGAGAATCTGAAACGGTCCCCTTGCTGGGTTGTAACGTAAGAAGTAACACTATATCCCTTTGCCTAACTGTCCATTTGCATTACTATTTATAGTGTTTGTGTATCTCTCTCTCTCTCTCTCTTAAGTATGCCGACTTAACTATTCAAAGTAGTTTAGTTGCTAAAAATAAAACTTTCTATGTCCTGTATTTTAATCAAAGAAGGAAGAGCAATCAACGCAATGTTTTCCATTCCTATAGGTGGCCAATCTAAACCCTAAGGATAACTCGTATTCGCTGAAGGACTTTATCTTCCGTGAGGTCCAGAGGGACTGGCCGGGCTATACGGAGGATGAACGGGTTCAGGTTGACAGGATCCTGGCACGGTAAGATTCACTGGTCACATGCAATTAAAAAAAGAATGACTCTTTAATTGAACATGAGCCAGTAGAGGAGATCCTAAGAGTATTTGGCAAAGCTTGAATTAGTTACATTTTTTTTTTTCTTCCAACAGTAAATTGGGCTTAAATTCAGAGTCTGTCTCATCCAGCAGTCCAACCAAAGAGCCAACATCCCCACTGGTATGACACATACATAAGCATTTTATATTGATACTTTGTATGTATGTGTGTATGTAACATGTAAATGTGTATTAGCGTTGGGAAGATATTTTTTAAGAAAATCTCTATTTAAGAGTTCTTCAATGGCAAAAGATGAATGAAATAATATTCTATTATTGGACTGAAATTCAACAAAAAAAAAATGGAGGTGCATTTCACTATAGGGCTGTCACTAACAATTTTTTTGTAATTTAAGTGAACAACCTTTAAAATTACTTAAATTAAATAAAAAGCAAATATTTTTTTCTGAACAACTGTTAAAATACGTAATGTAACATACATAATATTATAAACGATTAGCTTACATTATGTATTATAACAAAAGCCTCCAGAGGTCACCAAAGGCCTGGTGATTGTTACACTTTACTGCAGATCAAATCCTTTTTTAATATTGGCCAAACAATATTTAATTCAAGTGTGCCACTTTTTATGATGGAAATGCTACAGCCATTGTAATTTCTTGACTAAGAACATGTGGACATCAAAACATGCAATCACAGAACGAGAGTTTAAACTTTTATTTTGAAATCATGGTAAACAACGATTTGCATATTTAGAAACATACTGATATATTCTCCTGCATTAGTGTAGGTTTATAAATGATAGTGCTATGCTATTATGATTTTTCAATGCTTTTTATTTATTGTCCAGCCTTAGAAAACATTCTAATAATGCAGTTTGTGGAATGCACCACTTCTGGTTAAATTGCAATCAATCAATTTTTTTTTAAATAGAGCAAGAATCATGTTTTGTTCCTTGCTTTTTAGAAACGCCAACCTGAGACCGACTTCATTGACCCTCTGATGTCTAAGAAGCCCCGAATCTCCCACCTTAGTAACCGAGGACCTTCCTCCTCGTCTGGTCGCCATCCTTCGGAAACTGAGGACAAAAAACCTGCACCAACAGCTGCCTGCCCTGGACCTGCTTTTCACCCTCCTCCCCCTGTCACAGGCTCTAGTTCAAATTCCCCCAGCACGCCGGAGGGCCGGGGGTCTCAGGATCTGCCCCTGGACCAGAGCTCTATATGTGGGAACTCCTCGGAGAGCTACGCGACCCGCAACCACACGCCTAGCCCACACAGCCAGCCAGTTTCCACGACCTCCCCCTCATCCTTCTCCACCTGTACTGTCTCAACAACCACCATCACCTCCACCACTACCACCAGCAGTGGCCTCCATAATTCCTCTGCCGCGTCTCCTACAGCCAGCCGTGATGGCAATGTCAACAAAAAGCCCAAGAAGTCCAAGAAGCACAAAGATAAAGAGAAGAAGCGAGAAGGCGACAGAGAGATGGATAAGGATAAGGACCGGAAGAGGGATAGAGTACATCGCAGGGAGGATCACTGCGACAAGGAAGCACAGCCCAGAAAGAAACACCGTAATGAGGCAGAACATAAACACATTCCTGCCAACATCAGCCATGAATCAGACAAAGAAGGTTTGTTTAGCAGTTGCACTGCATCCATTAACATTAATGGATCGTTCATTTTATTGAAAACCTATCATTGTATCAATTTATTAATAAATAACTGAATCAAATCATAGTTGACAGATGTTTACTATTTGATACCAATGTGTGTTTTCTGAGGATTTGTAAACTGTACCAATACGTCGAATAACAGCCACACACACACACAAAAAAATTATTAGCTGCATACCCGCAACCTGCAAATAAAAAATGTAAGCATATTGTCAGGCCTGATTGATAGCTACATGCTACATTTGCCTTTGAACCATGAACTTTAGTTCAAAACATCATATTTAGGTTATTCTGTTCCTAAAGACCCAAAGATCATGCGCTACGTGTTAAAATGGAAGATTTCCATGTTTGTACATGACTGGTGTGTCTCTTTACAGCTGGAAAAGACAAGCCTTTCAACAGCACTGAACTTCCAATCCCAATGAAGCCTGATTACATAGTGTGAGTGAACTTTGACTCCTTTGTAGTGCATGTTTCGGCATAGTGCAAGTGAACTTTGACCCTTTATAATGTGTTTCTGCATAAACCCTTTGCAAGTTGGTTGCACTTAAATGGACAAACTATATGTAAGTACTAAGCAGAAGACCTATCTAAAGACCTATCTTTTTGTTGTTTTATTGCAGTAAGTACACTGCAGTGATCTCTATGGATCAGAGGCAGCACTATAAGGATGACTTCAATGCAGAATATGATGAGTATCGTATCCTTCATGCCCGTGTTGAGAGCGTTACGCGTCGTTTTACAAAACTGGACACCCAGTGTAGGCGACTAGCACCAGGAACTAAACAGTACCAGGTAAAAGTGCTTCATGTACTTACTGTAGAGCTGAAGAACTATAAGTTATGTATACATTTAATTGTTTTACATGTAGTAAGTGTCTGTGTTTTCCATCCTAACAGGAAGTACATGAACAAGTGCTGCAAGAATACAAAAAGATTAAACAAGTAAGTGTAACGGAGCATGTCTTACCCATCTGGATCCTTTAGTAAACAAACACACTGTCAAATTTGACCCTGGCCCACAAAACCAGTCATAAGTCACACGGGTATATTTGTGGCAGTAGCCAACAATACATTGTATGGGTCAAAATTATCGATTTTTCTAAGTACAGATCATGTTCCATGAAGATATTTTGTAAATTTCCTACTGTAAATGTATAAAACATTATTATTAGTAGTAATATGCGTTGCATATTATAAAACATTATTATTAGTAGTAATATGCTATGGACTGCATTTGGACAACTTTAAAGGCGATTTTCTCAATATTTTGGGGAATTATAATTTTTTTTTTTGCACCCTCAGATTCCAGATTTTGAAATAGTCGTATCTCGGCCAAATACAGGTCCTTCTCAAAAAATTTGCATATTGAGATAAAAGTTCTTTATTTTCCATAATGTAATGATAAAAATTTAACTTTCATATATTTTAGATTCATTGCACACCAACTGAAATGTTTCAGGTCTTTTATTGTTTTAATGATGATTTTGGCATACAGCTCATGAAAACCCCAAATTCCGATCTCCAAAAATTAGCATATCATGAAAAGGTTCTCTAAACGAGCTATTAACCTAATCATCTGAATCAACTAATTAACTCTAAACACCTGCAAAAGATTCCTGAGGCTTTTAAAAACTCCCAGCCTGGTTCATTACTCAAAACTGCAATCATGGGTAAGACTGCCGACCTGACTGCTGTCCAGAAGGCCATCATTGACACCCTCAAGCGAGAGGGTAAGACACAGAAAGAAATTTCTGAACGAATAGGCTGTTCTCAGAGTGCTGTATCAAGGCACCTCAGTGGGAAGTCTGTGGGAAGGAAAAAGTGTGGCAAAAACACTGCTAAAAGAGGTGACCGGACCCTGAGGAAGATTGTGGAGAAGGACCGATTCCAGACCTTGGGGACCTGGAAGCAGTGGACTGAGTCTGGAGTAGAAACATCCATAGCCACTGTGCACAGGCGTGTGCAGGAAATGGGCTACAGGTGCCGCATTCCCCAGGTCAAGCCACTTTTGAACCAGAAACAGCGGCAGAAGCGCCTGACCTGGGCTACAGAGAAGCAGCACTGGACTGTCGCTCAAATTTTGCATGTCATTCGGAAATCAAGGTGCCAGAGTCTGGAGGAAGACTGGGGAGAAGGAAATCCCAAAATGCCTGAAGTCCAGTATCAAGTACCCACAGTCAGTGATGGTCTGGGGTGCCATGTCAGCTGCTGGTGTTGGTCCGCTGTGTTTTATCAAGGGCAGGGTCAATGCAGCTAGCTATCAGGAGATTTTGGAGCACTTCATGCTTCCATCTGCTGAAAAGCTTTATGGAGATGAAGATTTCGTTTTTCAGCACGACCTGGCACCTGCTCACAGTGCCGAAACCACTGGTAAATGGTTTACTGACCATGGTATTACTGTGCTCTATTGGCCTGCCAACTCTCCTGACCTGAAACCCATAGAGAATCTGTGGGATATTGTGGAGAGAAAGTTGAGAGACGCAAGACCAAACACTCTGGATGAGCTTAAGGCCGCTATCGAAGCATCCTGGGCCTCCATAACACCTCAGCAGTGCCACAGGCTGATTGCCTCCATGCCACGCCGCATTGAAGCAGTCATTTCTGCAAAAGGATTCCCGACCAAGTTTTGAGTGTATAACTAAATGTAATTATTTGAAGGCTGACTTTTTTTGTATTAAAAACACTTTTCTTTTATTGGTCGGATGAAATATGCTAATTTTTTTAGATTTTCATGTGTTGAATGTCAACATCATCAGTATTAAAACAATAAAAGACCTGAAATATTTCAGTTGGTGTGCAATGAATCTAAAATATATGAAATTTAAATTTTATCATTATATTATGGAAAATAATGAACTTTTAATGCAATATGCTAATTTTTTGAGAAGGACCTGTATTGTCCTATCCAAACCAACCATACATCAATGGAAAGCTTATTTATTCATTAACAATTACATGACCCATGACCCTTATGACTGTTTTTGTGGTCATAAATGAAAATAGTATATTGACACACACTTTGTTTTACAGCACAGCCCAAACTACTATGAAGAAAAGCAGCGCTGCGAGTACCTGCACAACAAACTGGCCCACATCAAAAGGCTCATCGCTGACTTTGACCAGCGGAGGGCGCAGTCCTGGCTGTAGGGCACAAGACAACGCAAAACACCTCGGCCAATCAGAGCGCTCCTCAGCCGGAGTACCATCTTAAGGGGAGTGTGGGGATCAAACAGCTCCTTATTTATTCTATTTACAGATCCCCCACTCGCCTGTTTCCCATGCCTGGCCTTCTTCATCACTCTTTCTTCTTTTCCCATCCCTTTTATTCTTCATTCTCTTTCTTTTTGAAGGACTTTTTGAAAGAAAAAAAGGACTACACAGAAAAATGAAACACTTTTGAATGCAAAAAGAGAAGTTACGCAATGCAAAACCGTGGGCCTTACAGCGCATATTTCTTGAAGCCTTTTGCACAGGGGTGATCGAGCCAGTACATGTGAAAAAGTGGCCATAGAAGAGGGTGTTTCCAAGAGCCTTGAGACTTCCTTTCTCCCAGTGGCACTTTTTTTCTTTTCTTTTTTTTTGTAAACTGCATCAGTATTCACGCCCACAGTGCAAATGATGCCTTAAGGTATTAATACAGACACATAATGATGTGGCATCAGTGAGACTTACAAGCACCCGGGACAGTGGGGAGAAGTTTTTATGACCTGGTCGAGAGAGTGTGAGAGAAGCGAGAAAGTGGCGAGTGTAAATTTGTCAGTGTTTTTGTTTATTCTTGGGAAGGATTGTGGGTCAGAAACTACAGGAAGAGAGAGGCTCGGGGAGGAGGGTTGGATATAGACTAAAAGAGGAAAAAAAAAAGGAAAATAAAAATCCCCCAAAAAAAGCTGCTATATATATATATATATATTTTTTCTTTCTTTCTTTGAACAGCCAGAACCTTCGGGATCAACCTGGCTCATGTTACATGTTCTTAATTTGGGCCTACTCTGTTTAAGAAAATGATCGAACCATCTTGAAGGCAAAGGTGCTACTGATTTACGAGGAAAGGCATCGAACAGAGGCAGACCTGTATATCCATTTCAAATGTATTCATTAATTATTGCAAGTCTCAGAGCAGAGTTATTTATGAAATATGAATAGCAATATATATTATGTTTTTGTTTTGAATTAAAAGGAATTGCTGGAATTTGAGTATTGAAAAAGAAACTGATCAAATTTACGTAAAAGTATAAGTCTTTATTTCACGGTATCATTGGTGAGTAAACTTCTTAAAGATTAAGGGAAACGTTATGTTTACAAAACCTGTGTGGTAGGAAGTTTTGCCAAAAAAGTAATAAAAAGAAAAAAAATCCTTTCAATCCTATGTTGATAGTCTGGAACAAGACGCGTTTCTCTGAGTGACACTTTGGATGGTGGTCGAACACTTGGTGTCCTCGTATATTTATTTTCTTTGATCTTTGTTTAGGGAAATTATCCAGAATGCAGCTGTGTGAATCAGCCTTAAATTACATTGCTTGCAATTATGCAAATTCTCACTGGATCAAACAGCTCCGTGGTGGATTCTGATTGGCTAGTTGATTCTTGGAGCTTGCTGCATCGTATTTGCACATTTTAAGATGTCGTTTTGAGATCTGGAAACAACTTATCTCTCTCGTCTTAGAATCACAATTATTCCATTGTTAAAAGCTGGAAAGTGTGCCCTTTGTTTTCCAGTGTTGTAAATTGAAATTTAAAAACCTGAGTGAGCCATTCTCAAAATAACCATTGACAAATGTTGTTTTTTTTTAATTATTATTATTTGGGTTGGCAGATGGCATCTTATCTGCTTTTTTAAGGGACTTATGTGTTCTCAAACTCACCAAGATGTTCTGTTGTGTGAGCTTCTGTTCATTGCAGTCCCCCATTTATAGGCTGATCGCAATGTCTGATGACAACCAAATACGAGTCGTGGCTATATAACAGAGAAATTTAGCAGCACTTTACTTCTCAGATGCTTATTTCCTCAGCATTCAAATAGCCTCCGCACTGAACCCTAAAGATTTGAGATGACACTAAGAAGAGAATGTGCACCTACACAGAACTTGGTATCATTGTAATTTGGGTTGGGTGGGGAAGTATTTGGTGGCGTGTGTGACCAACACCTGTTTTCTTTTCCTTTTGAAGAGACTGTGCCTCTGACACCACTAAAGAGAGATGTTAATGTTGGATAATAAGCCAAGAATCTCATAACACTGTCATCTCTTGTTTTAAAGGTGGGATGGGGGTTGTCCGACTGTAAGAGAATTCCTGACCTATCCACCTAGAAATAAAATAAATCGGTTCAATAAAATGTGAACTTGACAACGTATCTGCTGCCTTGAATTTTTCCCCATCCATGAATGCATATCAATCCATGTATTTCTTCAGTATTGCTTTGGTACAGTTTTTCATTAAGCACACATGCCTTGAAGATCTAAATTAATAAATTAAAAGATGATAAATGCATGTTTTGCAATCATCTAACTGGTATTAACAGGACCAGGACAACTCGACACGGTCACTCTTCTGCATTATTCAATGATAAGTGTTTACACTATCAAAAATCATTCTTTCTGCATACTAGGGCTGTTTAAGTCCACATTTTTGCCCTTCCCTCGCTAACTTCCCTACATCATTGCTTATGTTGCATGAGGCCCACTACTGGCAGAACCCTTTAATTGGGTTTAAATGGAATGCCCTAATGTCACTTGTGGGTAAATTAAGTGTGAGCACTGTAAGTTGGCTGTTGTGACGTCACAATCATGTTGCATTATGGTCTATGGATCTGCCTGAAGTTTTTATATGAGTAGACTCGCTCCCTCTGTCAAAATCAAGGGGTTGAGGTGAGGGCCTGTACAATTAAACTTCCCTTGTCCACTTAACGAAGCTGAATGGAGTTCACGAGTGTATGTTTAGAAGAGTTAAATTATTTTATATACTCAAAAGTAATTATTTGAAGTACTTTGCGAGTGCTAAAAAATCAAGTTCTATGTACTGTAGTATGCATATTTGTAGTATGTGCAATATTCTGGACATACTATATTCGTCATTTTGTCATTATCATGTGACCTACCAGTGTTAATTGCGTTGCTTCACCGCCATTCACAAAACCTCTCCTGTGGCCTCAATGGATGGTAAAGTGTCTATCATATGCAAACTTCAGAATCTTACCACAAGTAGTATGTCATTCTTGCACTTTGCATACTGTCTTTTATGAGTACTGTGAATTCGGACATACTACTTTTGTCACATTCTGTTTATCGATTATCCTTTCAAAATTCTTACACTACACAAATAAGTACATAGTGTATAAGTGTATAGTGTCATTAGGGACACAACTTTTGAGTACAACATATCTCCAGGGACGTTTTTCCAGCTGAATTTTATCAAGCTATAAAATATATGAAAATAACAGTCTAAATACATTTTCAACAATGTACTAACGTATTTTATATCACTAGTTATTTTTACATAGGCCACATTCAGTGCCACTGAGTTTTGTAAAAAATTCTGTTATTATTTACTGACCCTCTTGACGTTCCAAACCCGTAAGACCTTTGTTCATTTTCGGAATACAAATTCAGGCCCATTATGGTAGTAAAAACATTGTTAAAATAGTCCATGTGACGACTGTAACCTTAATGTTCAACCTTAATGTTATGAAGCGACAATAATACTTTTTGTGTGCAAAAAAAAACAACAACAAAAATAAATTCAACGATTTATTGAATTTTATTCAACTTTATTCAACGATTTCTTCTCTGTGTTAGTCTCCTACACTGTTGACAGTAAATACAGCGCAGCGCTTGAGTTCTACGTCAGAAAGCCGGCTTACCATTGGCCGACACTGTTCAGGTGAGCACCACGTAAAAAAAAAAGTACTCTCTACAGCATTAAGGTTAAACCACTGCAGTCACATGGACTATTTCAACGATATCTTTACTACCTTTCTGGACCTTGAAAGTTACAATGATGTTGCTGCCTATGGAGGGGTCAGAGAGCTCTCCGATTTCATTAAAAATATCTTAATTTATGTTGTGAAGATAAGGTCTTATGGGTTTGGAATGACATGAAGGTGAGTAAATGACAGAATTTTCATTTTTGGGTGAATTAATTTCAACCTACAGTCAGTACAAACTCAAATGTATGGTTTATATACCCAACCAATGAAATAGTCTATCACAGACCACACTCAAATCCTATTGGTTGGTTCGTGCTACCCACGTGACATCGCCAAAGCGGTCACACAGTGCAAAAGGAGACATCCGTGAAGAAAAAGTGAAAGAAAACGAATAACTCCCAAATCCGGATTCCTTAACAAACACAATAGTGACTCCCTCCAACACAATGTTAATCCTACCCTTGAAGGGTGTAAACGAGACGTTGCTCACTGCAGAGCCAATGGGTGAAGGAGCTTGACGTCCAGCTCCCCCTCGATGGACAGTCTAACCACACCCTAACCCTACCCATAACCCTATCGCTACCCATTAGGTCCACAGAGGTGGAGCTGGACAAGGTCAAGATCCACCCATTATGTCTAGAGAGGGGGTGCTGGACTTGAACAACACTTGAAGTAAACTGATTCACAAAGCCCGGAAAAGAAGCGTTTCGGTTCCTCTAGTGGTGAACAGCTGTGTTTAATAGAACAATGGCAGAATTCGTTAAAGCGCAAATTAAGGGGGACAAAGTAGTTGTGTTTTTGAAGCCGTCCTGTCCTTACTGCGTACTCGCGAAGGATGTTTTGTCAAAGTATAATTTCAAAGATGGACAGTTCGATTTGATCGACATCAGCGGGCGTAGTGACATGGGCAGTATACAAGACTATCTGCAACAGATCACAGGCGCGCGCACCGTGAGTACTTCTACAATGGAGCATTTTTATATTAGACCGTCAGTCATTACATAACTAAAAAGTGTAATGTGCGACTGTAATGTCCGAACTTACAATAAAAACATTTTCTTAAATCAGCTTTTTTTTTTTTTTTGCTGAGTCACCAAAGAGCGTGACCAGCAGACGTGGCCATTGATCATTGCAGACATAGTTTATTTAATAAATATAAAGTATCTATTCCAACTTAAACATGCTTTATGAATATCAATATGTTTTAATAATTTTCATTGTAATTTATTACGTTTTTTTTTCTTCATGTACAATGTGTAGGTTCCTCGAGTCTTCATAGGGGAAAAGTGTATTGGAGGAGGAAGTGATGTCGAAGGTCTTGACCGTTCTGGAGAACTGAAAGGAATGTTGCAGGCTATCGGATCTCTGCAGTGAGGGTATACTTCACAGTCCTTCTTTATGAAATATTGTAAACAATATACAACATATTTACACCAGTGGCTCTTAACTGGTTTTGCTTCAGGGCCCCAGTGCCAAATTTCGTGTATTTTACACAAAAAAATATCCAGAAAATTCTCTCAGCATCCAGTAATCTCATTTCACTAAACACATCATGGTCAGCACCAAGCATACATGTCCTCTAATTTAAATGTAATCTGCCTCCAGTGTTGTTGTAGTATCATTGAGATTAATTATTCATATTTTGAATAACCCTGTCTGGCTCATATTGTCTTTTACCATGCACAGCTTTCATCTACAGTAGCATAGAGTGGTGCAGGAATGACATCCCTTTGTAGGCCAAAACACAGAAGCAAGTTAGCATTTTAGCACTTCCAGTTCCCTCGTCTCAAATGGGGTTTTGGTTAAATGGCTGAAATAAAGTCTGTGGGGAACACAAGCACAAGACACTTTCACATTTTATTATACAACATAAAGCACATCAGTATTACCCCAGGTAATTTATTGAAAAAGGCGGTTGCTAACAAGTGGCTAAATGGGACAACAGAAGTTGTCAATGAGATTAAACGTCATCACGCCGAAAAGGTAAACTCAGTCCGCTTTTACAGCCTCATTATGATTATAATTGTGCTCTTATAAACTACTTTAACTGTTTTGAAATGATAACTGAAAGATTTGTCAGAAGCTTAGTGATGATGATGTTGTATTCGTGGGACCATGGTGTAGTCCGTTTATAGCCTACCTTTAGCCTTTTACTTCTGGCGACTGCCTTTAGGCTTCAAAAGCCATCTGTGAGAATTATCTTGATTGACAAAACATGCAAGTATCATACACTTTTGTTGAACACAGAGCTTGTTTTTTGTGATAATCCAAAATCTTATGGGAAAATCCCATTGAGGTTTTTCTCGAGGGAACCAGTGTGATGCCGGTTTGCCTACAAAGTGACATCATACCTGCACCACTCTATTGTTTTCCCATCATCACCAACCATATCAGAACAGAACAGAACCACAGACTCTCAGAACAAACACGCATCCTTCTAAAATGTCTTTATTCAGCATGAGATGGTCAACATAACTGGACTAGACTAAAGACAGCCAGATTTGGCTCTACGTTGACCACACCAACTGCACTAACAGGCTATCCACATGCTGGATGCGTACTTCGTATGTTATTAGTTGAAATAAAAATCTCAGATGTACGTTACAAAAATAGTTGGCATCAAATTCAAATCAATCTCATGGGGGGAGGGGGGGATAAATATTTGAAGTTTATTCAAGTCATATTGCTGGAGAAACCACTGAATTCATAAAGAAAGAAATCTCACCATGACAAAACATGGCTGACCATGAGAGTGAAATATCAATCTCTGGAGAGAGTATAAGGTTGACCCTACCCTGTTTAATATTTTGGAGTTTAATCCATCGCAGAGGAAGTTTATTGCACCAATCAGGTGTGATTGTTTGTCAGTAGATACAGTATCCACATAGAAGGGCTCTATTTGACATCGTCGCATAGGATCCACTCAAATCCGGTGAGAATTCACAGCGGTCCGCTTTATATCACAGGGTCAGTGGTCAAAGTTCATGTGTAAATACAGTACATCAGAATCCACTATCAACCCAGAGGTCAAACAAAGGTCTCTTTCATCCTGTATGTAAATGAATCTTTAATTTGCATCCTCTGTTTTCCGCCCTCCCTTTCGGTCCGTAGGGCGTCAAGAAGGGGTCACATGATGCTGCAGCGAGACTTGCGGATCTGCCGCCTGCGTTGCTGGTACTCGCTGAGCTCCTGTAGGTAACCTCTGGAAGGCCAGCGCAGCCGTTCCACCTGCTCACGCTCCTCATCTGTCAAAGAAAGCATCATCGGGACATGGAAAGTATTGCGACAACATTTCCTGCAACCCACCCCTTCAATACATTTAAACTGAGCATTATATCCGTCCACAGGATTACTCTTTTTCTCGCACTTGAAAATCATGTAATCGTCTCCTTAATGTCTATGTGTTTCTCTAATGCATGGAGACATTATAAGGTTGCTTTAAAAACCTAAAGGGATCTTGATGAAAAATAAAAATGTTCCTGTCACCGTTTGCTTGTTGTATTCATTGACTCACAAATACCCAATTCATGAGGTGACACTGTTTTATTTATTTGCCACATGCGTGTGTAAGGGCAGGATGTACTAATAGGGTGTGGAAATGATTCATTCATTTCAAAAGTGACCTTACATTTGATCTCAGTGTTTCATAATAAAGCTTTTGACAGAAGCCAGTAGTGATTTGCGTGGGCTTGTCTGCAGCACCAGGTGTTCGGAGCACTCTCAGGGTGCTGATGACTGGTTTTTGTAATAGTCAGAGATAATTGTGTGCGCATGAATTCTAATGCGCTTAAACATCCTTTCCAGGTGGTCAAGCGGACGGCTCACCTGATAGCTCCAGGAAGTCAGGCTTGTGGCTGAAGATCAGGTAGTTGTTGGCGATGAAATGGAGGAGCCAGACATATAGCTGGTCAGCGTTGTGACACTATGACGACAGAGTGACAAAAGATCAGATAGAATGTATATTTGTAATAGCATACTACGTTACAAATATATTTGATCGACAAAACCTAATATTTTTTAAAACCTAATGAGTAGTTCACGTTCTTAACTGAAATAATTAAATACTTAAAAAAAAATTGTTGAAATAAATATAAATATTAGGGTCCGTTTTCAGGGCACCTTCAACTAACGTTTTTATGTGTTTTAACCATTTACACAGCGGTTTGGGGCCTAAAAATGCAAACTTTTGAAAACAGGTTTCAAAGTGCAATTTTTAAAAAAAGGATACCGTTATCTTCTCTGTGTAAACTACAAAAATGTGAATTTGTGAAAACAGTCATGCGCATGTGTATTATGTGTTCAGTCTATAGGCGTGTAGTGTTTCTTTACAAAGTGACATCGCCATCTACTGCATAAATACAGCGTTTTTAATAGTTTTCGCAGATCTGTGTGAACGGAGATTGTTTTGAAAACGTTTCCTCCTAATCTCTAACCATTTCTCCTCCATATTGCTTTAAAATATAGCATTCTATGCAGAATTCAAACGGGTCCGATACGTTTTATGGAATGCGCTGACTCGCGCATATGATCCACTCCTGTGTGCGCACTGCGGCGGTTGGAGTGACACTGAAGGCCTGTATCGATAACTATAAAGATAACTATATTTCTGTCATGACAACTTTCATGTTTGGCATGGTAATAGGATGAGAATGTTGATATGTTTAGTCTAGGCAGAATAGATCTGCTACGCTGCTGCTTTTATTGAAAGTGGAGGGTTTCTGAAAGTGCACAGCTAAGGCAAATGCTACCCGGGTATTTGAAGGTTGAGCACGCAAGCTACTTATACAGCAGGAACTAACCAACTGTGAACTAAAGATGACGATGTGATTACGAGCAGGTAGGTAAAGGACCTATTAGCCTGCGCCATCTACAGTTTCATGACAGAACTTTGTATTAGCGTCCTCACCAACTGGCAGTATTGTTCTGTTTATTCTAAGCACGTGCTTGTCTGTCACTTTAAATGCTTGAGCTTGGTACAGCAGGATAGATTCTGATTGGCTGTCAATGTTTTTATCATCTGTCAACTGGATAAAATCGTTTTTGAAAGTGATTCCAATATTGTTTCTCTGTGCCGTTATCGTTATAGCTGTGGTGTAAACTCTACTATTCTTTAATAATGGTGAGAACGATTTTTAGAACTATTTCTTTATTGTTATCTTGATAGTTATCATCCTTGGTGTGAACCGCCTTAACTTACAACCATACTTCATTTGCCCCAATGGAAAGCATTGCACTGTTTGAATCGTTCCTTATATAGTGCACTATGTGCCATTCACCTAGTAAATAGTAAATCTGTGTGCAAGTGACAGATTTGAGCCGTGGCTTCAGTGTCTATTTATTATGTAGGGGGCAGGGCGCTTTTGGGCAGCTTCTTTTTTGATGAGAAGCTGAAGTGAGTGATGTCCTCACTCTGTGAGTTCAAGTGAGAACACTATGGATCAAATCATTGATCCATATTGGTGGAAGTGAGAGAGTTTTGAATGCTTATCTTCTAAATGCGAATTTTGTCATTGTTTTGGAGCACACTAGCTTATAGATAACATTAAGGCTTGCATATTCATACCAAAAGGCAAAAAAAAAATCATTTGATTTCATGGGGACTTTAATGACTCAAATACGGAATACACCACTGGCACTGACAACTGTATTCTGCTGCTCTGTGAACCTATTCTGCCGCCTCTGTCTTTATAACATCCTTCCTTAAACAGTAAGTAATGATAATTGTTCTTCCATGCATAGTTGTACTTTTATAGTGATATAATGGGCCCAGCGCACTCAAAGCAAATGACTGAAACCTTCAAAAGGTAATCAAACACTCCCCTGACTCACCTTTGCTCTCTTCAGTAGGCGAATCACACTGATGCCCGTAGACGCTAGCTCTCGACTGGGCATGTTCTGAAGGTACGCGCAGACGCATACCTCACACAGGTGTTGCAGCCGTTTCACCTGGTACATCTCTGCGCAGACGAGCACGGCCATGGCCTGCAACACACTGGCTGAACACACAGACACACACATCACCGTCAATCACCTCTTGATTCTCCCTCCACCACCCATCCATCAACCTCAGCTCATATTCGCTCACTGTCAATCAAGCTCAGTCTTTATTTGCATCTTTTTTTTTCTCAACAGTGTTGTTTAATGTCCTTGATGTAGACAGCAAAGCATCTATCACACACTGACTGACAGAATGAGTGAAGCAATCTGACATACTAAACCATCATTGTTTAAAACAAATATGACCTGAAACACTGCATGTCATTGTGATTGAAACATCTGGATTATGTCGCACTACGCATACAGTGAATATAAAAGGTTGTTTTTGGAACATGCAGGAGAAACCCCTTTATTTACACCTCGTAACATTAAATATATTATTACTAATTAATAAAAATAATACTTTAATTTAACAAGGATGTTTTAAAGTTACAGTAAAGACATGTATAATGTTAGAAAATATTTATATTTAGGGGCCAAGCACCGACTTGACTGTCGGCCATTTTGAATTATGTGATAAAATGCTGTATTTTATGAACACATGAACGGATTGTTACGAAACTCGGTATGGGTCATCACCACTATGACCTGAAGTAGCTTAAGAAGTTTCAAAACAGCGCCACTTAGTGGAGGTTGCTTATAACTTTGGGTGTGGTTGGCTTATTTTCATGGGCTCCTGAATCTTTGCCGAGTCCAACAATACCAGACTTGCCAGGTTTCGGCATATGGTTTGTGTAGCGTTGTAATTTAGCGCTTAAAAAAGTTTGCTGATATCTTCGAAACCACTAGTCTGATCGAGACGAAACCAGCGTCAGTATTTCAAAAACATAGCTACACACTAATGCTCAAATGTCAAAATATTGATAGTAAGGGGTAGTAAAATTCAATCAAAGTCAGGTGTCGGTCATTTTTTACATGTTTTTTCATATAAATGTCTATAACTCCAAAACGAAATGAGATATTTTCACCAAAATTGAAACACACATTAATGGGCTCGCTCCGAGGACACATAAAAAATGGTGGGATTGTGCCTCTTGGTGGCGCTATAATAGAACAAAACATGAAATTCCCATTGACTTCAATACAGTATTGTGAAAAAAAATTCTAGGCCTTTGTTTTAATAACGCTTTGACGTATCATTATGAAACTTTGTATGTGTCTTCAGGAACATGCCTTGAAGGTACTCAAAAAGTTTTGAAGCAGCGCCACCTTATGGTCAAAAGTAATAACAAAATTTACAAAAATGCTATTAACTTTTGACTAAATTAGCCTATTGTAATGAAACTGCTCATAATACATTCATTGGGTCGAGCCGTGAACATAGATACCAATTTTGCCATATTGGGCCAAACTTAAGTTAAAAAGTTAAAAACCTACTTTTTTCAAACTCTTCCTAGACCATTTGTCAGATTTTCACCAAAATCAAATCATATCATCTTCATATACCGCAGCAATGAATTTGAGGCATGATGCCAAAATGACTCTGGAGGCTGCAATGCTTTGACATATTGACACAAACCTTTGTATGTGTCATTGTTCCCTTATTCTGACCACACCACATCAATTTCGTAACTGTGCCACCTATTGGTCAAAAGTGGTAAACCATTAAATCAAAATAATTGACTGTATTTATCATTTTACAGCTTTTTTACCTTTAATGATTTTAACAGGTCTTAAATGGCTAATTGTTGCAGCTGGTCTAACACTTCAGCCATGTTGGCATATCTGATCGTCTTATTTGCGCTTGGCCCCGATAATGGCTATTTTATATAAATGCTGTTTAAAAAACGAACTATTAAGAAGCACAAATGTTGAAATGTTTCTTGAGCTCCAGATCAGCATATTTTAAAAAATTTAGAAAAAAAAAAATTATTTCCAGGCCTACATTTTTGAGTGGTAAAAAGTTTTCAAATTCTAGGTTTTTAGGTAAAATGCGTCCATTCGTGCTCTCTAATGTATCGTTTGATACTAGGACATTGGTACAAGGTTAAAAAGAATAGTTCCTCCAAAAATGAAAATTTACTCACCCTCAAATAGTTGACGGTAGCATTGACTTCCATAATAGAAAAAAATGACTATGGAAGTAATTACAAACATTCTTTAAAATATGTTTTATGTTCAACAGAAGAACGAAACTCATACAGGGTTGGAACAACATAGGGTGAGTTCATGATGATAACATTTACATTTTTGGGTGAACTATCACTTTAAGTCTGATTAAGATCTGAATCACAAAACACTTTATTGACCAATCAGCATCTAGGACAATAACTATCTATTTTCTAAGAGCATTTAGAGGGACAGTTCGCCCTAAACTGAAATATATATCATCCTTTACTGACCCTTGAAAAAAGTTTCATGTTTTTTTTTTTTTTTTTGGTCATTCAGTGTGGACAAAAACAAGCTATTGTGTTTAACATAAGAAAGAAAATCATACATGACATGAGGGTCTATAAATGATGAAAATAGACCTAATTCACAGTAGGCTTTAAAATCTTTTATTTTAAACGGGAATGAAAGCGAGGCTGAGAGGGATAGACACATCTCTTCAGTGGGTTGTTCTGTTATTTAATGTTTTTGGAGCTCCCAATAATATGATCTGTGGAAAATTGTAAGTGACCTGGGAGCTTTTTACAGCAGAGGCCATTGAAAACAAGGCAAGTCTATCCCTCACAGCCTCGCTTTCATACCTGTCATGGCGCTGCTCTGAATAAGGTCTTTTTGCATTGTTATCCCTTTAAAGGGGTCATCGGATACCCATTTTCCACAAGTTGGTATGATTCTTTAGGGTCTTCATGTAAAGTCTGTAACAAACCTTGGTTAAAAATCCTCAATATTTGTGTAAAACAACACCCTTTTTACCTCCTCGAAAAACAGCTCTGTTCACAGCGACCTGTTTCGGTGCATGTCTCTTTAAATGAAAATGAGCTACTGCTCACCCCACCCATCTCTTCCACAGGGCATGTAGACATGTGAAGGGCAAAAATATGCTAATATGGGACAGTCCGTCAGTGGTCGTGGGCAAAACATGAGCAATATGACAGAAAATTAAAACCGCTTGATGGTTGAGAGTGTTTAGGTTTTTTGAGGATTAAAAAAAGGAGTGAATGGATTTTTTGTATTCTAGGGTGGTTGTGTCCACACACTGCAAAGACATTTATATGCAAACATCATATAAAAGTGAATTTTGCATCTGATGACCCCTTTAAAAGCCTTAAAAACCTCATCCTTACCTGGACAGCAGGTATCAGTGTAGAGGTACTCCAGGAAAGCTAGGAAGGTATCAGACGAAACTCCGTGAATCGGCACCACACGACTTCGTGCCTCTGCATACTTCCCACTAAACATGGCAGCCATAACATCGCAGCGCGCCACAAGCACGGCTCTGTGCGCTGGCAGCACGCTTCCTGAAACCAGACGCACAGAAGACCTCTTAAACACACTTACACACATGGGGTCAAGCATTACAGAGGAGCTCTGACACATACACAAGCCCTTTTCTTGTACTTGCAGTGCCACTCTAAAACTCTGAATCAATGTGTCATTGTGTGTGCCTGTGTGTGTTTCATGATTGTTTTTGTTAACTAAAATTAGAACTATTAAAAATCATTAGAAATGTTGCCTTAGCAACTAACTAAAATAAATTCATAAAAAGTTGAAGTACTAAAATGACTACAACTAAAATAAATATATCAAAATATTAATAACTACTATTATAGTGTATAAATACAAATAGCACTAACATTATAATGGTGTGTTTACATGTCCATGCACATGCAGGGTTAGCATTGACTCTTGCCTTGCACCATGAAGATGACATCAGAGTACAGAGGGGAATTGAAGAGGCTTCCCAATGTCAAAGGACCTTGTTGAGAGCGGGGTGTGGGTGTGTCCCTGGGGGCCTGCAACCAGAACGAATCGACACTGCAGTGCACAATTTGAGGCGATGAATACTGTTAGTACCTTGAACATTTATAATTGAGAAACCAGGTTAGCCATGCAAATCCTAGGACAAATTCACAATGGATTTACTATAGTAACACCATTTTTTGAAACACCATATTTTGAAAAAAATTTCATACTATTACAATTATGGAATTTGGCATTTTATACAAATGCCATAAATGTAATAGAAGTAGTGAAGATTTAAAAAAAATCATACATATATGTAGCCTAGAAATCTAGACGCACCCTAGCAAATTTAATCTGCCCGCAGTGTCGTCTAGCAACTCTCAATACCCTTCTGAGCTGGAAAAGCCTAACTCTGGACGGGCCAATCACATCGTGTATAGAGTCGGTGGGCGGGCTTAACGTAATGACGGCAGAGTTGCGACGGTTCCTGCTGCTTGAAAACAAAGGAGATGGTGGCGGCTGGAGATGTTGGCGAACAGCGGTCTTTCAAACCTGCTTTGGCCGCGACTCTGAAAGATTTTCAGTTAAGCTTTTCGTTGAAAAAAGAGCAAATAACCGAGAGCTCTAAGTACATCAGCTTCTTCTTTGCTCTGGTTGGTTGTAGTGTTATCCAATTGCGTGCAGAGGGAGTTTGAAAGACAGCCGTTTATCCCGCCTCTCGGATTGAGCCCTGTCAATGGTGAGTTTCCAGACCAAACATCTTGATGTGGGTCTGGCTTGTCAGGCTAACATATATGCTAAATCATATATATATTCTGTATATACAGGTCCTTCTAAAAAAAATAGCATATTGTGATAAAAGTTCATTATTTTCCATAATGTAATGATAAAAATTTAACTTTCATATATTTTAGATTCATTGCACACCAACTGAAATATTTCAGGTCTTTTATTGTTTTAATACTGATGATTTTGGCATACAGCTCATGAAAACCCAAAATTCTCAAAAAATTTGCATATCATGAAAAGGTTCTCTAAACGAGCTATTAACCTAATCATCTGAATCAACTAATTAACTCTAAACACCTGCAAAAGATTCCTGAGGCTTTTAAAAACTCCCAGCCTGGTTCATTACTCAAAACCGCAATCTTGGGTAAGACTGCCGACCTGACTGCTGTCCAGAAGGCCATCATTGACACCCTCAAGCGAGAGGGTAAGACACAGAAAGAAATTTCTGAACGAATAGGCTGTTCCCAGAGTGCTGTATCAAGGCACCTCAGTGGGAAGTCTGTGGGAAGGAAAAAGTGTGGCAAAAAACGCTGCACAACGAGAAGATGTTTGTGTAGGCTATGCGATGCAGGAGCGGCGCGCGCTGTTGTTCCTTAAACACTAACTTACTACTTCCCTTCTGATTACCATTACTAGCCAAATGTTCCACAAAAGTTTTTTTATTTATTTTTTTAATGTGACCGGACCCTGAGGAAGATTGTGGAGAAGGACCGATTCCAGACCTTGGGGGACCTGCGGAAGCAGTGGACTGAGTCTAAAGTAGAAACATCCAGAGCCGTGCACAGGCGTGTGCAGGAAATGGGCTACAGGTGCCGCATTCCCCAGATCAAGCCACTTTTGAAACAGAAACAGCGGCAGAAGCGCCTGACCTGGGCTACAGAGAAGCAGCACTGGACTGTCGCTCAAATTTTGCATGTCATTCGGAAATCAAGGTGCCAGAGTCTGGGGGAAGACTTGGGAGAAGGAAATGTCAAAATGCCTGAAGTCCAGTGTCAAGGAGATGAAGTTTTCGTTTTTCAGCACGACCTGGCACCTGCTCACAGTGCCAAAACCACTGGTAAATGGTTTACTGACCATGGTATTACTGTGCTCTATTGGCCTGCCAACTCTCCTGACCTGAGCCCCATAGAGAATCTGTGTGATATTGTGAAGAGAAAGTTGAGAGACGCAAGACCCAACACTCTGGATGAGCTTAAGGCCGCTATCGAAGCATCCTGGGCCTCCATAACACCTCAGCAGTGCCACAGGCTGATTGCCTCCATGCCACGCCGCATTGAAGCAGTCATTTCTGCAAAAGGATTCCCGACCAAGTATTGAGTGCATTACTGAACATAATTATTTGAAGGTTGACTTTTTTTGTATTAAAAACACTTTTCTTTTATTGGTCGGATGAAATATGCAATTTTTTTTAGATTTTCATGAGTTGAATGCCAAAATCATCAGTATTAAAACAATAAAAGACCTGAAATATTTCAGTTGGTGTGCAATGAATCTAAAATATATGAAATTTAAATTTTATCATTACATTATGGAAAATAATGAACTTTTATCACAATATGCAATTTTTTTTAGAAGGATCTGTATATATATATATATATATATATATATATATATATATATATATATATATATATATATATATATATATACACACACACACACACACACACACAGTCAAATCAATAATTGTTCAGACAGCAAATACAATTTTTTACTAGTGGGTGCAGGACACTATAGTTCATTTATGTATGTGAGGATAGCAAAATAAAGAAAACTGTGGCATATTATACCCACAAATTCTTCACAGTACTGGACCAAAATTATTCAGACACTTTGACCTGAGCATGTTTTGCTTAAGTGTTTTTTCTTTAATTGCTAATGTGACCTTTTAAGCTTGGTACATACTCCCCAAGAACAAAGAAATGTGTTCATTTTCTCGAGGTGGCAAGAACAAGAACAAAGTTCGTTCTGGCCAGGACATTCAGTACTTCACGAGAAAAGCAGGTGCCGAACATCTCAGTTTCTCCGCCTTTAACCCAGCCCACTAAAAATTTCTGACCTATCACACAATAGTTCTCGGACACCCACAAGAAAAAAGTTCTGCTCAGATGGAGAACAAGCTGCGCAAACTCCCAAACCAGGTCTGTGAGAACAAAATGACAATCCCAGGGAGCGAGAACTTTTTTTATCTGTTCTTGCGGAGTATGTAACGGCCTTGACACCACAGAATGTCATTGGTTGGCCTAAAATGGTGTCTTCTAATTGCATACTTAAATTGAACAGCTGACAGCTGATTGGTTGATTGTAATCCATTACTTCCATTTATATTAAAGTTATCTGACATTATCAAGATGAATTTGTTCTGACACAGTTTAACACTGAGTCATATTTTATTACAGTTTTCTAAACTAAGTGAATAAACTGATAATTTGAGAAAATGTTAAAGGTGTTTGAATACATTTTGGTTTGACTATATATATATATATATATATATATATATATATATATATATATATATATATATATATATATAAAATAAACAACAGAGTATATAGGTATTATTAATATTTAAATTGTTCAGTATGTGAATATATCTGTGCAGTGCAGGACTGCTTAAAGTTTTTGACATTTTTTTAACAAAAAAAAAATGAGATTACACATTGATCTTGACTGAATAACTTCAGTAGCTTTAAAAAAAATACATTTATATTGAATTAATTCATGCAATGAAAACAATCCAATGTATTGTATTTAAAGATGATTACCCTCGAATGTATAATAATAAAAAGTTTATATTAATATAAATATTATTTATAATGTATTAACCTAGATTAACAAATTTTAATTTACCTCAGTAACTTATTATTGGACACTTTCGGTTGCAGAATAAATTCATGGGTGAATAATAAAATCCCAGAATAGGGAATTTCTGGCATTGGTAGAAACTCAGTGCTGCAACCACACCAGAAGTTTTCAGTATAAAGTCTTAAGTCTTGTATCAGCCAGCGAAACATAAACTGCATCCGAAATCGCATTCTTCCCTCCTATATAGCAGGTGAAAAACAGTATGTGACAAAAGAAGTATGTCCAAATTCACAGCACTCGGATAAAAAGTACCCGGATGACCTACTACTTCCGCCGTGATTCTGAAGAGCACATCCAATGGACACTTTCCTTTCCCATGAGGCCACGGGAGAGAATGTGTAAATTGCAGTGAAGCGACTAACACTGTTAGGTCACATGATAATGACAACATGGTGGATGTAGTACGTCCGGATTACATTAATACTATATACATTCATAGTATACTATATAGAACATACTTTTTTGGGCTCACAAAGTACTTATTCAAAATAATTACCTACTCAAGAGAGTATGCGATTTCGGATGCAGCCTCAGTTCTATAAATCCAATCAGCCTCCAGTCTGTCAGAGTGATACCTTTTCTCTCCCAACGAATGAGCGTATCCTGTCCATCAGCTGGGCCACGGCTAAAGGGTTCTTCAATTTTTCAGCGATGGCTTCCTCCAGGTATTCCCATTCCCAGGCCCCTGCGAAAAATACACGTCACCAACACGCACTGACCCATGAACACATCCTGCTCGCACATGCATTAACTGGCTGTCCGGCTGACTGTGGAGTAAATCTCGACCTTTTACTCTTGCTGCTCAGATCTGCTGGAGTTTAACTAATGGTTCAACCTCTCAGGGCTGGTGGTATTCAGTTATAACTTTAAAAATAAGGCTGTCAGAGCCTTTTCTCTGCATTTTCTTCTTGACATATACTATAAAAGGCTACAAATAAGGTGGTGGTACAGCTGTTTTCCATAATTCAATTGTGAAAGATGTTTTTTTTTTTTGGTGACAACTTGTTGTAATAACTGCTGAAGACCACGGCTCTGTCACATAAAAATGTTCATCCATCGCAGTTCAGGTACTATTAACCCAGTCTTATTCGTAAATCTGTCTATACAGACTGAGTGGGATTTGATCCGAGAGAAACCATGCACTATGAATTTCTGTGCATCATTTCTGTTAATGTAACGACTGCCCTTGGCTCACGGTATGAAAATGTCCTTTGCAAAATCACACTATATATCAGTGGGGTGAGATGGTCTCATCAGTATTGGCCTCACCTTCTCACCTTCTGAGCATGAGCTCACTCAGATAAATGAGTCTAGAATATCCATTCCTGTTTCCTGAATTGTTAAAGCCTCCTGATTAAGATGCATGTCCATCCTTTCAGCCTCCATTTTGCATCGGAGGTCCTAAAGAACGGTGAACGGGAGGTAATATTCCCGGCTTATGAGGAATGCATTTTGTGGCGGGCTAATACGAGCATTGAATCACAATTGTGTATTTGGGTGAATGTCATGAAAACACCCAGAACACGCCTCAGATACGTCCAGAATACACTTCAGCCCAAAAATCAATAGTTTGCATATAGAAAATGCTTTGTGATATTATTTCCATGGTATTTTAATGTGATTTCCCCTCATTAAAATGTTTTAAACATAGCAAAAGTGACAGTACTTGTTTTAAATCAATGAGATAGCAAGCTGTTCCAATTCACATGGACTGCAGCTCTTGGAGGCGGCCATGTTGAGATCACATGACCAGCTGAATTCTACTTTCTTTATTTTTGGTATTTTCAGACAGTTCAGCTCAAAGAATAAATTAAATATGGCTGACTGTGAATAACACATTTCTACGTCAACATCAGTAACTGAAACGTGATGCTGTATTTACACCACTAGGTGTCAGTAATATTGTGTGTGTATATATATATATATATATATATATATATATATATATATATATATATAGTAAGATGATACATTTTTAGCTGCCAGCATAAACAAACAATTACTGAGTATAATCCTCATTACATAATAATGAGTGCGTAATGACCTTTATTTTTTTGTTTAGTTTTGTTCTTTCCATTATTGTGGTGACTTTCATTTGAGTCCATACTGTAAATTTAATATAATTTATTAAATTAAGGCAGTTCAACAAATACTAATTTGTACTATTTATTTATTTATTGCATTTAAAAATGTACTTAAATGTCATAAAAAATTGTCACAATGCAAAACGTTTTAATGGTCCAAAAACAGTCAACCTTTTATTTAAGCAAAACATAATTTTTATAATGATTTTGGGGTAAATAAAGGCTTTTTATTGATTTATTTAATAAATAGAAATAAAGGCTTTTTATTTAATTTTGCATTACGGTAATGAGAATTTGGGAATTGAAAATGTGCTTAATTGTCATGAAAATTTTTAATTATTTATTTTAATGTTGGCTTAAAATATAACATTGAGCAGTTGTTTGGTTGGTTGGTTGACTGATTGATTATAAGAATTTGTCATGGAAATAATTTCACAAAGCAATAATCTTAATGGTCCAAAAACAGTCAGCATTTTATTTAAGCAAAACATAATTTTAAATTTTTCTTATGATTTCGGGGTAAAATATGACATGCTCTTGATCATAACCATAAACTCAAAACATTCTATAGAGACTCATAAAATAAACGTCCCTTTTTCGTCATACTGTATTTTAAAGACAATTCACGAGTTTGTTTGACCATATAATCTTAGTGAAAGTGGTAAACAGATTTGGCTTGCTGTCTGCTATAGAGGGGGTCAGAGAGGATATTCTACTCAAGCTCCGATTGCCACCCTATAACAGGAAAAATTGTTCAAAAGGAGGAGCAGGGGAGGAGGAGGGATGCTGCAGGAATTTAAAAAGGGAAGAAGTAAGCTGCTGGTTTTATACCTTGGTATTAATTGGAAGATTAGATGGGCGTACTCCTCCCAAAATTATGTTTAATAACTTCACTTATGTAAAATCCAAATAAACTATGTATCTTTATTGGAATGGGTTTAAACAATGTTTTCATGCTTGTTCATTGAGCCATAAACAATTATTACGCATGCACTTGTGAAACAGTCCTTAAGACAATAACGGTTTACAGGCGGTAGTTAACATTAAAAAGACCTTTCCACTGACTGTGAAAAACACCAGGAGAAAGATGCCCAGGATCCCTGCTCACCTGTGTGAACATGCCATTGTCCTGCAGCAGGAGGCATGAGGTCTGCAGATGTGAACAGGGCGATAAACTGAAATCTAATGCAAGAAACCTAAAACAGTGCTACAGGGAGAAAGGAAGGACAGCTGATCGTCCTTGCAGAACCAAACCCTGTGTAACCTATTGTGTCCCCCCATCCATGAGGATGAGATGCACTGAGGACTTAAAGCAGCCGGATACTGACTGCTCGTTTTGATATTGACCCCCGCTCCGTTCAGGGACTCATTATTCCATTTCTGTCTGTCAAATGTCTGAGATTTGTTCAGTGTTCATTCTCAGTTGTTAAATCTTTTTTTAGTTCACACAGATATTTACACATGTTAAGGAATTAGCTGGGGGACATAAAAGAGTTATTTTTTTGCTGAGTATATACTGTACATAATTATATACATCTTCTGGTTTCTCTCTTTCATTTTTCTCATCTGCATGTACAGTCACACACACACACATTTAAGCAGAAAAACAGGCCCGCGCACACACATACACACAGATCTCTCTGTCCTCCCAACCATGGTAATCAGCCCCACGGCTCCAGGGTCTCATAGAACGGACTGCCGTCATACAGGCACGTGTAGAGAACCATAAATCAGACAGGCCTTCAGACACAAACAAACAACCTCCAAACTAAAGCCATTTTAATTTTGAAACCATCCTATAAAAATCCTTATTTTCAAATTCAAAAGAAAACACAATCGCAGAGCTGAAGAGATAAGGCAGAGAATGGGAGAGAAAATTTCAACCGTAACTCAATTGAGTCGCCTAAACCAGCAGAACTGAGGAAGCATTTCCAAACTGTTTCCTTCTATAATGCTAATCTCACTTCATATTTACGGTTGTGACAGGATTGAACATGGAAAAAGAAACGCCGCCGGCATGCCAGCAATAAAAGAAGCTCTACCCAGAGGAAATGAGCTCTTTCGTAGCTCGGGAGAATTAGATTCTCTAATAAAATAAAATAATAAATAAATAAAAAAATTCCATAGCTCAGGAGAATTAGGTTCTCAGTCAATAAAATCAAAATATAAAAATTGACTTAAAATATTCACATTCACATTGATTACTAGTGTATTTTTTCCAGAAAATCTGAGAAGTAGGAGACATGAGCAAAGGTCTCCATTTGATCTCCATTGAATGTAACAGAAATAGTTGATTTACTAGAGATCTTTTTTTCTTATGAAAATGAAAGCTACAAATGTCAATATATTGCAGCCTTTATCCAACAGCAGTTGCCTTAAACAACATCAGCCTTAATATTGCAAGCAGAGCACGTTCTCTCTCACCTCTGTAAAGAAACATTAACGTCTCCCACAGGCATAAACACAGCAGCGGGTCCTTCACAACCAGCCGTGAGAGGTGTCCGGGAGGGTGCCCGTCTGCTCTGGGTAGATCATCTACGCCTCCATCCCAGGTGGACAAAAGCGAGTGGGGCCATCTCTTTCCCTACAATTGCAGCGCGAGACGGGCCTTTCCCATGCTTGCCGTCCCACCAACAGCTGTCTGAAGTATGGGCTGACGGAGCACAGAACGGACGCGTGCGCCCAGCCCAGCTCCTTTCCAGAGTCCCCTGCGTAGAACGCCACGTCTGCGAACTGAACACCGCGTTCAAGAAGCCACTGCAGGTCCTGAGAGAAGCTGGACTCCTCCACTCTCACTGGGGGAAGACGTGCTGGAAGACATGGAGGACATGTTATAGAACAGCTTTATTGCTCAGATGTTGCTCTTTTTGTGTTCCCATTTTGTTTCCACAACTCCACAATCCCAATTTTCAACCGTTTATTGATTTGTTGTTGTATTGCTATTTTCTATTATTACCATATATTTTGACCCTAGACATTAACTTTAAATAAATTAATATTTGATTTATTGAAATCAAATATTATTCTTGTGAAGTGTCCTCTTTATGTTGTGACTTTAAGCCGGGTCGTAACACACAGCTCAGGAGACTAAATGTGGGTCTGATTCATTCATATATCAACTTCAGAGCTCAGATGTTTTTCCTTGAATACCTTAAAATAGACGCAAATGAGACGGCTGCTGACATGCAGTAAGTATAAAGAGATGAGAAATTAGTTCAAAGAGAAATCTCTGGCTTTTGATGGTAGACTTTGGTGTCTTGGCTGTATTTGTTTGATCAAAAATACAGTAAAACTGTAATATTTTGAAATAACTGTTTTCTATTTGATTTTAAAATGCACTTTATTCCTTTGTGGGCAAAGCCTAATTTTCAGCATCATTACTCCAGTCTTCAGTGTCACATAATTCTTCAAAAATCACTCTAATATGATAATTTGGTGCTCAAGAAACATTTCTAATTATTATCAATGTTGAAAACAGTTGTGCTGCTTAATATTACTGGGAAGCATGATACATTTTTTCAGGATTCTTTGATGAATAGACAGTTCAAAAGAAAAGCATTTATTTAAACTTGCTGCCTTACATTTTTAAGTACAATAAACTTGGATGTGTAAGTAATTTCAACTTAAATTACATTCAACTGACTTTGAAGGGATACTTCACCCAAAAATGAACTTATCCCATGATTTACTCACCCTCAAGTCACCCTAGGTGTATATGACTTTCTTCTTTCAGATGGAGCCAGGACATATTTTAATATAGCTCAGATTGTATTCATCTAAAAGAAAGACATATACACACCTAGGATGGCTTGAGGGTGAGTATATCATTGGCTAAATTTTCTATTTGAATTGAGTTGAATCTTGTATAACTTAAAAATAACTTATTTTGATGAGTTAGTAATGTAAAAATGTAATGTTTTCATGACTTAATGACCATGTCATTTATTTACATGTGTTAACATACATGCTTTTCTAATTATAGTTAAATGATTTTTTCCTTACATTCAAATTAGAATTCAAAATAACAGTCACAAATCCCAAATCATAGTATGCTGAAACAAGTATGCTAAACCTCTATTTCCAATTTTCAAGATATGTATAATTACGTGTGTTCAATATTGTTCACAACTGCTCAACTGAAATTAAATGCTGTCTAGGAGAAACAAGCGAGATATTAAAAAAGATCTAATTTGTTTCCTGTAGGGAGGTTCTGGAAGCACAAAAGGATGTGAGCATGAGGAAGATAAAATAAAAAGAATAGGTGAGAGAGAGGGAGGGAGAAACAAAGTGAGCTAAGCAGAGGTAGGGAATTTTATAGTGTGATGGAAACAAGGTAGAGAAAGAGAATGATGAGACAAGCAAAGCAGAGAAGACGGGATGAGTAAGGGATACTGTAATAAGACGGGAGCAACAGGAAAAGTGAGCGAAGGGCACAATAACACCAGGCGTTAAAAAGAAATAGTACAACAAACAGATGTTATTTATTCCCCATGTCTATATTATAGGCGCATTTTTGATAAATTACTGCTGTACTTTTACGCACTTGTCTATAACCATTCATTTGAGGCCACACCAATGGTTTCCCAGGATTCAATACCCTTCATATTTTATGGGTTGTGCTCTATAAAAAGAGCCTAAGTGGTACTGGAGCCACACCAGCAAACTACAGAAAGCTTTGGCTTCTCTTTCTAAGTGTCAGTGCTGGTAGCAATGCTCATCTTGTACAGAATGCTATAGCCTTCGGCAGACAATCCTTTATCTAAATGGCAGACGAGTACATTGACTCAGTTACTGATGAATATTGCCATTTGATGCATATTGTGCTGCCCGAGTGGTTTGCAGAGATAAGATGCCCAGCTAATTGCAAGTCGTTATTAGTGAGATTAACCAAAATTATGCAGGTTTGAAGGGAAACAGAAAAGTCGAAAGATGCCTAAATATCCTTTAGTAAAATGGGAGGATGACTTCAAATACAAACACTAGACATATAATCTACATAATAATAAGGTAAAATCTCAGCAGCCACTAACCTGGCTGGTCCAAATGAGGGGGGCGGGGCTCGTTAAGCCTGTGACCCCGCCGTTTGTCTGGCCGTTCTTTGGCTTTCTGCTTCAGACACTGAATCATGAAGTACTCCAGCTGAAAGGATTCAAAGGCAAGCATGTAAATAACATACCACAATCACGCCAAGACCAAATTATGATGATATTTTAAATGCACAGACCATGAATTTAAAAAAATCTGGATTTCATACATGTTCAACATAGTATGTGACGCTCTCAACTACCAGAGAAAATAATTTTCAGCTGTCAATATATAAAAATGAGCTCAAATCAAATCGCATTTACAGTTATGCACTTACAGAGGAAGTCTATGGGGTGAGATTGGCAGACTAAAGAAAGTGGTAACTGGTAGTAACTGCTTTTTTTGTAAATAACGTTTGACCATTAAATACAAAAAATGTATGATGCCAAAATCAAAAGAAAATTTGAGATTACAAGAAAACAAACTTTTTGTTATGTTAACATGATCATGAGAAAATAACAAGAAAATTAAGCTGAGATGAGAATATTAATGCATGGCTTCCATAACATATTGTGTAAAATAAGTGTAAAATCTTAATTGGTATTATTAAATTGCAGCAGTGCATGATACATCTGCACTGTCTATACTGGTTATCTGGTGATTTTTTTCAAACGCTTATCAGTATTGTCCGATTATGGATATTTGATTTATTTGGAGTTTACATCATCATCATTGCTTATTTCCCTGGATTTAAACATTCTTGGAAACATTTGGGATAAGGTAAGTAAACAAGTTAAGTTTTTTTTAATATATATTATATATATTAATCAAAAAATAGTACATGGTGCCTTTAAAGCGATAATGACAGACTATTACTAATATTTAACCCTTTAAAGGGGACATATTATGCAAAATTCAATTTTATAAGGTGTTTGAACACAGATGTGTGTCCATAGTGTGTGTAAACAGTGTTTATAATGGTAAAAATCCAATACTTTTTTTTATAATCCACATCAGTCATTATCAATATCTCAGAACAGGCTGTTTTAGATTTCCCCCTACTCCTTCATAAGAGTAGGGAAACTCTCCCATGACTGTTGATGATCTGCCCTTTTAGCATGGACACACCTCTGAGTGAGAAGCATAGAGACCGCCATTTCTGTTTACTCACTGTATCAGCTAGCTAGAGTATTACAACGTCTGCACCAAAATAAATAAATAAATAAAACTTTACAAACGTTCTGTTGTTGGATGTACTCCCAGCATCCGAACCACTGAGGACACCATGGCTGAATTTCATTTTTGATGTAAATGTGGTCAGTTAATACAACGCTGGATTCGCGAAAAAGTAGTTTCTGATGGATGGGTCAATACCAACGCTTCATGATCTAACTTCATATCCAGAACAAGTAAGGATGGCACTTCATAGTTTGTGATTGTTTGCGAATTTTCTGTATGAATGAGCTTTCTAGAATGCTGTACGGCTCACATGGCTAAAGTGTATTTTATTCAGAGATTGGAGCTAACGTTAAGTTCTATCTCGAAAACGCTCACCGTCTGTCATTTATAAACGCACATTTATTATGCAATGTATAGTCAGTTGACGGACTATTTTACGTTCCCACACGAGCACATATACAACAATTTATAGATTAACGTGATGGTACATGCTAGTCCATGAGTTGAATTAACTTAACGTTAACTCCACAACAACTAACATTAACGTTACATAAATCTATCCACTAACTATTCAGAAACGTCTAGGTGCAGTGTAAATTTTGCAGGCTCATCTGTGTCCAACTTCGGTTCAAACATGTAAGGCTGCACTCCATAACTAGTTATTTCTGACATTTTAGAGTGAGATTCGTTTTTTTGTTGACTTTGTATCCGAAGCTCGTGTGAAGGAGCCAGGAAGGCCAAGAAGTCGTCGCTGCAGCTTGTAGCACTATGACGTAACTGGATCAGATCCAACACGTACTGACGCGCATGCGCTGTGGTTTCATTCACATTTTAACATGCTCACGAAATCAGGACACACGTTTTGCATTTTCCCTTGAATGTGTACTAGTATTTTAAGTTGTTTACTGATCTTTTGTATTGTACCTTGAGGATTAAAATGACAGACAATTACTTGACTCATTTTTGCTTCCACTCAACAGCAAATATGACCAAATATGTTACAATTTTAACTGTTTTGCATGTTATGCAGAGAGAAACTAGGATAACTTCAGCGCCACGATGACTTATTCATCAATAATTACTTATTACTATTTATCAGTACTACTTCTACACAGGTTAGGACATCATCTAAATACAATATTGACCATACATGTCATTTAAGACCAGCGCATACGCATCTATGCATACACATTTTAACCTTAGACGTGTGTATAACATCCAGTACGTATTGGATCTGATCCAGCCACGTCATCGTGCTACAGGCTGCAGCGAGGGGTGTCTCAGGAAGGCCGCAGGCGGGCGACGGGCGGCAGCTCATTTGCATTTAAAGGGACACACATAAAAACGAAATGGGTAAAGATACCCACTTAATCAAATTTGAAAGGCATTTTAACATTCAATACGCCTTAATTACAATTTATTAGATTATATTTTTGTTTACACAAAATATGTTTACTTGTAGTGGTAACCATGGAAATCTATGGTGTGAGCAGTGAGTGTACGCTCTCTCTGTGATTGATTGGTTCTGTCTTGCAGCATTTGTTCAGATCATGGTTCAGATGAGCTGGAAAATAGTTCTATACTACACAATTTCTCGCTAACATAGGTTATTCGTATTGTACACATTAAAATATATTTTTAAATACACAATTACTGGTGAAAAAAACCCCTTAGTATCGATATTTTTATTTGAGTATTGATATTCCAGTATCGATATATCGATTCACCTATCCCTACTTTACAGGCTACAATATGAAAGCAAATAAGAGACATAATTCTTTGAAATTTAACAGCCACTGAACACTTATTTTTGAAATATTTTATTTAGAAAAACATTTATTTGAATTTATTTGCTCTGAATTCACCCCATTGAAATTATTTTACTTTGGATACCATTCGAATTTACCTCTCAAAACCTGAATTTCGATTAATAGTTTTCAATGCTCAAAAATTCAGATACAAAAAAAAAAAAACTTACAGAATTTCAGATAAAATAGATTCAGGTTGATCAAATTCGATTGCTCAAATTCAGATCATACAATTCAAGTCAAATATTCACATGGTAACATCCGGGCAGGGAAAACAAAGGGGCCCCGATAAGTTTGCTGTTTATGTACAATATGACTCAGGGCTCGATAGAACAGAAGTAGCTATGTTAAAAAAATCTATATTATTATTATTTATTTAAATCAGTTAAATCTGCACTTATGTCAAAACCTAAAGACTTTCAAACATCAAAATGTCATTTATTAATGTATTCGTCTCAAAATGATATATAAACATATTTTCCTATTGTATTTTGCCTGGAAACGCTTCCAACACGCTTGCGTGTTGCGTGAAAAATAGCATATGCACGCGTTTTCTGCATTTTTTTATTATTATCTTAGAACTATGATAAGGGTGTATTAGTAACTTAGTAGTAGGCTCGTAGTAAATCACTGAAAACTCACACAATGGATGAATCCCCAACTTTAGCTTATTCATTACCATGACTTATCCAACCCTTTCCCTAAAGCTAATATATTCACTCCAAGTCTGGCGTGATGTAACTTTATCCTACTCTGAAAAGCGTTATATGTGGGATATCATTGACCAGCCTATGGTCAGTGTAATCTGCATAGACAGCTGTTTATATCACACAAATACCCCGCTGCAATGTTATGTTAGGCAAAATACAATAGGAAAATATGTTTATATGTCATTTTGTCATTAATAAATGACATTTTGATGTTTGAAAGTCTTTAGATTTTGACATAAGTGCAGATATAACTAATTTAAATAAATAAATAATAATATCGATTTTCAAATATTGCACGTCAATACAGAACGAAATATTCTGCAGCCTATATTGCCGTCAATACCATAGTATGGTCAATACTGCCGACGTTGTCTTTGATGTATCAGTATGCTATATATTTATGTTTATCATGAAGTATCCATGAAGTATAGGCCTTCCCTGTACGTCACCTAGCAGCATCAGCGCCGCGTCAGACATGCTTCTGGTGTGCAAAGACATAGAAAACGCCACGCAGCTGACACGCAACAGAAACTATATAAGTATACTTCATGTTAAACCTAAATATAGCCTACTGATACTGCAAAGACAACGTCGGCATTATTGACCATACATATCTATGGCATTGAGGGCAAAATAGGCTACAGAATTTTGGTTCTTTATTGACATGTATTGAAAACCAATAATTGTTATTATTATTTATTTGAATTACAGTTATATCTGTGATTCATGTCAAAACCTAGAGACTTTCAAACATAATATGTATTTGTGTCAAAATGACATACAAACATCTTTTCCTATTCTATTTTTCCCTGGAAACGCTTCCAACACTTGTGTGTCGCGTGAAAAATAGGTGTCAGTTCTATTTCTAGCATGCACGCATTTTCCGCGCCACGCCTGAGACGCGCGTGTCACGCAGGCAGTGTGCACGCTCTAACCTGTTAACATGGGAGCAGGGTTGCCAGGTTTTCACAACAAAACCCGCCCAATTGCAACTCAAAACTAGCCCAAAACAAGCCGAATCGGGTTTTTCAGGGGTTCCCTGATCAAAAAAATGCCTTCCCGGAGGTAAAATATATGTTTTGGCAGGGTTCCCTGCTAAATCGAGTATTTCCAGTGCGCTAAATATAACATAATTGGTGTCACTTCAACCCGCGGACATGAAAAACAGCCCACGGCAACGATGTTAAAGTAGCCCAATTCCGCGGAAAACCCTGCATGGGAGTCGAAATAAAACGGACACGCCACGCTTGCAGTGTGTAGCCGGCCTTATAGTCTATGATCACGACAAACAGGTTGTCGTGCTCTGATAGGCGCTCAACTCGTTTTCCTATCTTGGGTAGCCCGGATGTGAATATTTGACTTGAATTTTTCGATCTGAATTTGAGCAGTCGAATTAGACTGATGTTTTATTTGAAAAATATTAACTTGAAATTTGAGATCTGAATTTGAGCAATCAAATTTAATCAACCTGAATCTATTTTATCTGAAATTCTATAAGTTGATTTTTTTTGTATCTGAATTTTTGAGCATTGAAAACTATTAATCGAAATTCAGGTTTTGAGAGGTAAATTTCGAATGGTTCAAAGTAAAATAATTTCAAAGGGGTAAATTCAGAGCAAATAAATTCAGGTAAATGTTTTTCAAAATAAAAGATTTCATAACTAAGTATTTAGTGGCTGTTAAATTTCAAAGAATTATGTCTCTTATTTGCTTCCATACTACAACAGCAAAAGAACCAAAACCAACAAAAACACTGACCAAGCAAGAAAATATATTAAACAATAATCGCGTTGTCAGCGCTGAAAAGTTTCACAACTTAAAAGCTACAAGACATTTTCACTATCGAGGTGATAACGGTTCTGTTCTTAAAGTTTTGTTTTAGTAGACGCTGCTACCAAACACTGTTGAAAGAGACGCACAGACTGAGGAAATTCACATACGCTTGCGCTCTCTCTCACTAATAACTCACTGCATTAATAACTGAATTAATCTGCTATCAATGACGTTTTGGAATTAGCAATGGAGGCTTGGGTTTAGGTGCATAAGAAATTAGTCCTGTATACAAGAGCGTTTTAAGACCTGTCAAATGTCTTGAAATAATTCATCTAAATAAATCACTGTTTTGAGGTGCGGTAGTATTAGGGGAATAATTGAGTCTGGGCCGTTGAATTATTGAAAAATAATGCAGACCCGAGGTGTAACGGTCTTCAGGTGTGCATTATTTTTCTAATGATTCAACAGTCCTTCGTCAATTATTCCTTACTTATACCATGGCTGTCTTAATACTCGATTCTGATTGGCTGGAAGGTGCGCAATAAAACCATTTAATGCACAGAGAGTTCTAAGTCAGTTAAACCACCGTTCGATGTTAATGCACTGTTTTCATTGAAGCACGCACACACAGAAACATTCAGGAGCACCAAAACATATCAAAGCAACCCTGCAACTGTTAGTAATAAAACAGCTTTGCTACTGAATCGCTATCGCACATCAATAACAGCTTTAAGTTGTCAATGCTGGCAAATGACCAGCGGGATAATTCACAGATAGCTGTGCATTAAATTATTTTCATTTAAAAGAATTCTTTGCCTCCACAACGTTTAATGCACAGCTAGCCGTGGATTATCCCTTACATATATTAAAGCACTTTTGGTATTTCCATGGTTTCAACAGAAGTAAAACCTGAAATTGAGGGTAACACGGATATGACATTATTTACAGTTGACACAATGAGGAGGGTTAAAATTGCTGCTTTCTCTGGTTTTAAACATTGTTGGAAACATTATGGATATTGTAAGTACACAAGTCACAAAATACATAACATTGTTCTTGTGGTTTTTGTATAATTTAATCCAAAAATCGTACATATTGTGCCTTTAAGGGTTTTTCCCGGAATGCTTTGCCCCATAGACTTCCATTGTAAGAGCATTTCTGTAAACATGATTTGCTTGTGTTTACAAGCATAAGAATGAGAAAATGATTGCCTCCTTATTGCATAGCATAGATACTGTTGAGAAACCTTAAACGCTCCCAAAATATAAATTCTAATTAGCCATTTAGCAGAAGCTTTTATCCAAAATGACTTACAGTACACTTATTACAGTCCCCCTGGAGCAACCGGGGCTCAAGGTCTCAGTGGTAATGGATGGGTTTTATGTTTCACCCCAGGCATGGAGTTTATAAATTACCCCTTACTAGGTTTGAACATCCAACCTTATGGTTACCAGCCCGGAACCACTAAACCTCAAGTACAGTTCCTCTGCATACTAATGAGACTTCTTAACAATGATTAAGAGAGAAAGAGACACTTACCACACTGCCAAAGTAACGACCCACAAAAAAGTTGTTCAGAGAGGGCAGCTCCAGGTAAGTGGCCCCCAGGTCCCTGGACAGCTGGAGTCCCTCACTGTGGGGCACACAGCTGCTCCAGTCGGACGCACACAGAGGACAAGTGCACGGTGGGCCTTCATCTGGAAGATGAAAGTGGGGAACACAATAAAAACATGATATATGATTATGCAAACGTATTACTGATGCACAGCACAAATGACATTTGTAGAGCAAGGGACCAAATAAAGCAGGCAAACATCTAGACTCATACTGACAGAGAGTACATAACATTCAGAGCCATGTCAACTGGCAGACATATGGAGCAACGGAATATGAGTTTTTATTACGTAACAACGTACGCCAGCTCAAGTTTATACCAGCGTAAATTTAAACATCAGTATTTGTTTGTGCGGACGGGTGGAGAGAGAGTGACAGAATGAGAGAGCAGGATAGCGGGATAAAAACAAAGTGTGTATGTGTGTGTGTAAGAGGAGTTGGCCGGCCAGTAGGGTGAATGCCTCTGGGAAAAGAAGAGCCAGTAAAATGATAGCAAGGAAAGACAGCTAAATGGAGAGAGAGAGAGATGGAGTGAGAATGGAAGAGTGGAAGTGAAAGACGTGAGCAGGGCACAGGCAGGAGAAGAGGTATGAATCACTGTAGCCGATAAAAGAAAAACCCCGGAGAAAGGGAAAAAGATGTACTGTGTGAGCATGTTTTGGCCATGTTTACACTCTCATTTTGCCTCGGGTCTCTCCATGCAATGGGAAGTACAGCACGATTATCATGGCACAAAATCATGGGCATATTACTATTGCTCATACTTATACTAGAAATAAACAAAGTCCTAAAGGTATAGTTACCAAAAAATGAAAATTCTGTCATTACTTATGTCGTCAACTCAAACCTGCTTGTCTTTATTTCTTCTGTAGAACTCAAAAAATATATATTGAAAGCCATGAGGGTCTGAATAAATCCAATTCCATTTAAGCTTCTGAAAATTATTTTATGAACCCTAAATGTTGCAATCCAATGAACATATTCCTTTACATGAGCATTAATTTACATGCATTCAGAACAAAACTTCGCTATGTCCAGAACCGCGAGAATGTCACTATTGCTGCTGTGAACATAATTGTAATTTTTGCCTTGAACTGAAGACATATCTAAAAAGACAAAGAAGAGCTTTTTAGCAAATATTTAGTAAATATACAGTCTCACTGACCAGTTCGTAAGACAGGAGTTAATAAACATGAACATTCGTCTGTCATAAAGCGTATGTAAACATACGTATCAAGGGTCTGTGAATGCATGCAAGGTATTTTTGAATTAGATTAAGAAAATATTCAGATTCATGTGTTTACGTGCTTATTTTTTTCCCCCTGTTGATCGGATTACACCACTCCTAGACTACTCTTACCACTCCAGGTCTACACCACTCTTAGAAATGTCATTCATATTGAGCTTAATTGGATCGACTGAGGTTTTTAAATGGCGTCTTTTTAATCCGATTGAGCCATCAATCTGATTACAAACTGATTATTTGGGTGCATGTAAACGTAGCTACAGGAAAAAGAAAGTCATACAGGTTTAGAATGACGTGAGGGTGACAGTCGATGGGCTCCATTGACTTCCATAGTCATTTTTTCCATACTATAAGTCAATGGTGCCCATCAACTGTTTGGTTACCAATGTTCTTAAAATATCTTCTTAAGTGTTCAGCAGAAGAAAGAAGTTCATACAGGATTGGAACAACTTGAGGGTGAGTAAATGATGGCAAAATTATTTTTCGGTGAACTATCCTTTTAAACTTTGTGCATAACTCATTCTGCACCGTTTCTAACATGCTTGTTGCTTTTCTAAGTGATCGAAAGTATTATCCCCACCTGTAAGAAACCACCTAGCAACTTGCATATCAACACCCTGAGTAAGTGTTTTTATTTATAATTTTACATTAATTATTAGCTTTTCATCAACTTGCGAACCCCAGTTTGAGAAAGCCTGCGCTACAGGAACTTTTTGCAATGTGTTCGTCCCTTCTCCATTATCCTTCCGGGATGAATGATGTAGCTGGATGGAATCACATCTTGATGAATTATACATCTCAAAGGTCACGCAGTGAGCAGAGAGCCGCCGCTTTTACAGCGAATGGAGCCAAATCTGTGGTCTAAGTGCTTTGAGTCTATAAATGTTTACCTACGAGTATATTCAACAAACGCTAACGGTGCAACCGTGCGCAGCACATCAAAAGACTGCCAAATCTCAGCTCAATCAGACTTTTTCCTTTTCCTTGAAGTCAGAATCTTCTCATATGCTGTGCTGCTTTTGAAGATCAGTTTTGCTCCGGTTGTACGATTTTGGGCTGTTCCAGACAGTCAATCATGGCGATTTCTGTCCTATGTCGTACAATGAGAGAGGTTCAAAGACGCCTATTGTCACGGTCTTGCGACCAATGATAGCCTGCGATCATTTTCTGACCGTGTTATAAATGCAGCATGATCATCTCAAAGTGATGCTGCTACGACCTACGTCTACTGACTAGCCAATAAAAATACAACATGAAATGGCGTATTGATCAACCCGACGTGGCACTACTACTTACCTCAAGCTCCATTTGCCAAAACTGGCATACCAAGTTGACCTCTTTTCCCTAGCCATGACTGCGTCCATATTCTCCTCTTTCTTTCATTGCACATAAAAAGCACAATTGCTAAAATGCAATTCATCTTGCTCTATTTGTTTCCCACTAGCGATTGCTGATTACGTTTTATTCTTCTATACTAACTTGCGTCGTAGGTAGCCTAGGATTCAATAGGTTTCATCACCGTACAGTCTACATACTGTACGTCGTACCCATGTTTATTAGATCCATGTCATGTCGTACAGTGTGATTTGTAATGATCTTATTTGATTGCCAAAATCGCAGTAGCAGGCATAGCCAGTGTCTCTATATGTTTCATCCGTTTAAATGAATTGAATGTTGGAATTTGTCATTTTAGAAATGTTTACAAGTCAATTCAAGTGTCTAATACTCTGATTGACATGAAGTAATTAGGCTTGAATGCATACCATCATTACTACTTGACATTATTTGCTCTGCTTACAGTACTTAAGCTCACATTCCACAAGCAAAACCATAAGCCAATTTTTAACCAGTGTTTAGTTAAATTGTTTCCATTAAGTCCATTATCTCCCACATCTGCACTGCAAAAGGCTGACTATCATTTATTTTTCTTTCAAACTTCATAATAGAGAAAAATGCATTAAATGCAGTCACATCTCACCATTTAGTCTCGCCCCAATGGCTACCAGAATCACAGGAAGACCCCAGTGCCGAATAAGTGGGCGAAGTCTTGGAGCATAGCTGTTTCTGACCTGTTGAAATGCCAGTTTGTCGTTGACCGAGTACTTAATGACCACGATGTCGGCCTGCTCCAGAACGCTCCGCACGCTCGCCCAGTCACTGTCCAAAAGGTCCTGCGATTAAAACGAAGGATGAAATGACCTGGGGTGTTTAAGAGGGCATATCTCAGTAGCTAAGCATCTGTTCCACCAATCAGCTTATGGATATCACTGCTGTAGCTAAATTCCTCAATCAGGCGGAAACAACTCCATTCCTGGAGTCTGCAGAAATCTTAATCCTGCTTTTGAATCCCATCATCCCTATCTCATTCACTCTGTTACTCACCCAGCTGGGACAATCCCGCACCATCACTCTCACATCCCCAAATACTCTGGACTGGTACTCCATAAACCCAGGGTTCAGGGGATGCCTTGATGGTGTCATGGAGTTTGGATCCAATTCCCGAGCTCCGTGGCCCAGGTAACTCCACAACAAACCACTTTGGATCTGTCCCGGGCCGGCCGTCTCATCCCCAGGACCGCCTCCAGGACACTCACTACCCAGGGCCACTATGTGTATAGACCTGCAGTGGTTTAAATTACAATCCAATTGTTTGTCTTTATATAAGCAGTCACAGCCCACAGCATTGAAGAAACTCTAAAAGAAACTCTAAAAAATACTACAGTAATAATAACCTGTTAATTGGTTAACTGTAAGTTATATGGTGAAGAACTGTAAAATACTGTAAAATGTATGGCGTTTGCGAGTAAAAACTATGAATTACCTATAAACGATTGACCGGAAGCAGAATCTAACCATTCAAAATGATATATATATATATATATATATATATATATATATATATATATATATATATATATATATATATATATATATAATTTAACAGAAAAAAAAATGTAAAAACTGAATAAATATAATTTTACTGTTAAATAAAGTTAAATATAAAAAGTATGAATTAACAAATTAATGAGAATATTTAGTACAGCCTATAGTAAAATAAGACAATACATTTTATTTTAAAATTTTACAAAGATTATTTTTTTATTTTTTTGTTAGTAGGTTCACTGCTAAAATATGCAGGGCCCGGGACAAAATGTAATATTAAGAGCCCCAAATGGCTAGCATTATTGCACGTTATAGTGAATTAATATTTGCATATTATAGTGTGACTTGTACATAGCCTATAGTACACATTATTATAGTATACGTCTATTTATCTAACGTTTCTATATATAATTATTGTTGTATTATCATTATTAGGCTATTGCACGCAGCCTATGCATGCGTGCAAATGTCAATGCACAGTAACAGTTACAGTGCATTGATATTTATGTCAGGGTACTGTAGCATAACTGTCAATTTTGCGCTATTGGGGCTTCAGTCATGGCAAAGCATGAATCATGTGCATAACGTTACTTACATGATCACAACAGCCGTCTGCTGGAACAAGGCTCGTGGAGCACGTACTTCAGCGGCGGGCTTTCACATCAGTCTCCGGCTGTTTTCCGCAATGAAGGTCGGACACGGTACAATCCGTCAGCAGAATGAAAAAGAGAACGGTTCATTCATTAAAAACGCGCTGTAAAAGTGAAAGAGTGTCAGGCGCGCAATAATCCGTCTGTAAACACACATCCAGGCAGAAAAGATCCAGTGGATCCTGCGCTAGAAGAAACAAGTTCATACTCCACCGAAAACAGAGATCCGCGGCGCTTCCCGGGACGCATGGCACGATCTGAGCCCTGAAACCAGACGTCACTTGAGCATAACGTCAAAGCTCATGGGTCAATGAGATAAGAATATAGAGGAAAAACAGAAAGACCAGCGCGAGTGGGTGCCTCCTGACTCAGCAAACGATCGGACGGACGTGGACACTTGCTGTCCACACCGCACACAGGCAGGTCTTGTTAGTGCTGTGCCTCTGCTGTCTTGTCTGTTCAAACCAATGGCACTTTCAGTCATTAATACATGATATTACTGAGTCTTTGACTGTTATTCCCAATAAATAAAAATGCAGTCTCTCTGCAAGCTCAATCAGGTGCAAAACCAACTACAGATTTTCACAAGCATATCACGCTCGCTGGTGCAAAACACCAGCTTTGGGCCCCTGGGAGCCCCCCACAGTCCTTCAGTACACTAGTAAAAAGTAAAAAGAGCCCATGGCCATGCCTGAGCTGAGACATGGCAGGGGCCGATAGGGGCACTCAGTGGCCCTTCGGGTGTGAGATAACCATATTTATGCCTTGCTTTCACAAACAACACTAATTAGACATGCTGCATGCTGACACCACTGCATGACGCGAGTGGGAAGCGTGCACTGACCCACACAACTATACTACCTCTATATTATGGGCTTTCAAGGCAATGATCCGCTAATAAAAGGTTGCTGTGGTAATAATAGGCTTTTATTTCATGATATAAACATTGATTAGACTCCATATTTGTGCATTAGGCTGGAGGTTTCTACAGACTATAAATATTATTTAAAATATAATATTTTTACAGACTATATATATAGTGCTGTCAAATCATCTAAAATAAAAGTTTGTTTATATGTGTAATTGTATAATCATTTTCCATTGATATATTTAAGAAATATTTGCATGTACAGTATATACTGTGTATATATATTTATATAATTTCTGTCAAATATTTTATTCATAAAATATAACACATTTTTCGTAAATACATGCATGTGTGTCTATTTATATATAATATAATAATACGTTTCTTATGCATTTGATCAAAAATACAGTAAAATTGTGGCAAATTGTGAAATTGATAACCAATATATTGGAGGATAAATCTAAATCCAATTTTATAAAATATTTGAGAGCCTAATCACAAAAACAAAAGTCTCACCATTAAAAGCCTTGTCCCAAGAACACAATTGATGTTCTCATTATAATTTCATGTAGACTTGCGCTGCACATGTTGACCTTTAATGTTTTTTCTGTATTTTTTTCTTTTCCATTTCAATCATATCTCAAGTAATTCAAAACCATCATGGCGAACAGGGCGCATTTGATGTGTATCAGTTGAAGGAAATAATCCATTATTTATCAGTTTTAAGGTACTGGCCAAATTTTCTTATTGGGCCGATAACGATAACATAAAAAAAAATGGACATATTTTGGCCAATACGGATATGGTGGCCGATATATTGTGCATCCCTAGTTTTCTATATCGTAAAATGTAATTTATTCCTATTATGGCAAAACTGAATTTCCAGCATCATCTCCAGGCGTCAGTGTCACATGATTCTTCAAAAATCATACTAATATGCTGATTTGCTGCTCAAGAAACGTATTATCAATGTTAAAAAACAGTTGCTTAATATTTTTGTGAAAACCATGATACACTTTTTAAATGTCTATTCTGCCACTTTTGATCAATTTCATGCATCTTTGCTGAATAAAGTATTGTTTGTTAAATTGACCCCAAACATTTGGACGGGTGCTTATACACATATTCATTAAATAATCAAATCAATTAAATTATATATAAAAATAGCTACATCATTTCAGCACAACCAGCCTTTTTGACAGCACAAGCATTTTAAATTCTGTTTGCAGAAATGAGAAGATTTTTCTAAATCTTTTAAAGCATCTTTCATTTACTGAAGTCCCCTGGAGCCACTGGCGCAGAACAAAGGTGTTGTAAATTCACAGTCAATCTCCTTGAGGCAATGCATTAATGCTAAATACACTGTTTAAAAATAGCTTTTGACCCCATAACCTAATCTGCAAAGAATAAAAGCTGTCTTATTGTTTGTTCTCATTTCCAGGAATTAGAATTCTCTGAGTCTAAAAAAAAAGTCAACTTTGCCAACATTCATAAACAAGCTGCATTACTTCAGTAAATCTGACACTTCTACTTTTAGCCAAGTGTTGTGTGTATATTTTATTTGCCTTGTTTACTACAATATGACATCAAAAAAGCCTCAGCACCCTTCAGATCCCCCTCTGAGATCACCAAAATAGCATCATCTCTCCTGAGCCGCAGAGAATCTAAGCTCCCATTCCACCTTATTTCCATCAGTCATGCTGTCCTGATCTCCTGAAAGGATTATTTTAATTCTACCATAACAAGGTTTTTATCCAAACTGGTCTAATATAATCCACCACTCCCGACGTTGAACATAAAGAGAAGAATTGCGTCATTGTTACATGCAGGAAGATTGCTGAATTAAAAGGTGCAAGTACAGTAGAGGTGTTGTTATTTCATATACTGACCAACACTGAAAAAAATTGGTGTACAGACAATTTTCATTCAGAAATTCCTTGTAAATTTTACAAACAACTACAAAGAAATGGCGAGCAACAAATTGAATTAAACATGGATTTTTGAAATAGAACAATCTAAATAGTATTATCTTTATTAGTGGTGCTTGCGAAGTGATGCGATCGGGTGAACAATTTATGTCCAGAGGGAACTTTGTGACATCATATCTCTGCATCAGAATGGCATAGAGACCCGGGGCGCGGGCTCATTTCACTCGGCCTAGCAAGCAGCCAATAAATGGGGTCATTTTAACTTCCCAGCCATGTCTTAGTTACAGCACCATAGAAACGTCCATTGAAAAAGAATGAGATCAGAAAATTGTATAGTACAGAGACGTGGGGTTGGTCTCGTTGGACTTTGGCAATCATTTTATAGTAGTGCTGTAGTCAAGACCACCTAATCCTAATCCTAAATCGAGATCAAGACTAATGTGTGTTGAGACCAAGACAAGATCAAGGCAGGGCGAGACCGAGTCAAGACCAAGACCAGACCAGCACTCCTTAAATTCATAAGGAAGATGCATCTGAATTGGTAAATTACAAATGCATTTTGAGAATAATGTTGTTGTTGTTTTTTAATTATTGAATGTTTCAATAAAAGCAATATCATGTTTGCAGTCGTGCTCAAATTTGTGAAAACAACTCTCTTGCTCTTGTGATATTTCTTAATTACACTGATTGGGCATAACATTATGACCTAATTTTGTGGTGATCCCCCTTTTGCTGCCAAAACAGCCCTGACCCGTTGAGGCATGGACTCCACTAGACCCCTAAAGGTGTGCTGTGGTATCTGGCACCAATGATGTTAGCAGCAGATCCTATGTAAGTTGCGAGGTGGGGCCTCAATGGATCGGACATGTTTGTTCAGCACATCCCACAGATGCTTGATTGGATTGAGATTGGAGGAATTTGGAGGCCAGGGCAACACCTCAAACTCGTTGTTGTGCTCCTCAAACCATTCCTGAAACATTTTTGCTTTGTTGCAGGGCACATTATCCTGCTGAAAGAGGCCACATTCACCAGGGAATACCGTTTCCATAGTTGCCTTCTTCCCATAGTGTATCCTGGTGCCATGTGTTCCCCAGGTAAATTACGCACACGCACCCGGCCATCCACGTGATGTAAAAGAAAACATGATTCATCAGACCAGGCCACCTTCTTCAATTGCTCCGTGGTCCAGTTCTGATCCTCACGTGCCCATTGTTGCCGCTTTCGGCGGTGGACAGGGGTCAGCATGGGCCCCCTGTCTGGTCTGCGGCTATACAGCCCCATACGCAACAAATTGTGATGCATGTATTCTGACACCTTTCTATCAGAACCAGCATTAACTTCTTGAGCAATCTGAGCTACAGTAGCTGGTCTGTTTGACAGGGCAGCCTTCGCTGCCCATGTGCATCAATGAGCCTTGGCCGCCCATGACCCTGTCGACGGTTCACCACTGTTCCTTCCTTGGATCACTTTTGATAGATACTGACCACTGCAGACCGGGAACACCCCACAAGAGCTGCAGTTTTGGAGATGCTCTGACCCAGTTGTCTAGCCATCACAATTTGGCCCTTGTCAAGCTAGCTCAAATCCTTACACTTGGCCATTTTTCCCGCTTCTAACACATCAACTTTGAGGACAAAATGTTCACTTGCTGCCTAATATAGCCCACCCACTAACAGGTGCCGTGATGAAGAGATAATCAGTGTTATTCACTTCACCTGGTCATAATGTTATGCCTGATCGGTGTAATATTACGTTATCATATACAAATCCAGATCTCAAGTACTTTTTTGCAACAATATTTTTGTGAGCATTTGTATACATTTTGGTGATATTTTTTACACAATCCCTCATTAATTTCTTAACCGCACAATAAATAAATCAAATTAGAAATAAGTTATTGATTGCATCTGAAACAGTAAGTTTTACATCCAATCACATTAATGATGTTAATAAATAAAATTAGACAATTCACAGGCATTCATAATATCCTAGCAGTTGTGATCTTGACCAGTCTTGAAACAAAATCCTGAGTCCCCTAAGTCTCAAATGTGGTCAAAACTGAGACAAGACCAAGACCTTCAAAATATGGTTTTAAGAAGACCAAGGCTTGAGTACTACAACACTAAATCAGAACAAAGTGTAGAACTGTAAAGCAGGGGTTCTCAACTCTGGCACTCGTGGTCCACCGTCCTGCAGAGTTTACTTATCAAACTCAGCTACCTATAACTAGCAATCCTGAAAACCTTGATAAGCTTGTATAGATGTGTTTGATTAGGGTTGGAGCTAAACTCTGCAGGAAAGTGGACCTTGAGAGCCAGAGCTGAGAACCCCTGCCGTAGAGACATGTGGGTTGTCTCTTTTGATATGGGCTGTCAGTAGGCTTTAGGTATCATCCTGTACACTGTCTAGCCACGCCCTAGCAACAATTAAGAGCACTCTAGCAACAGTGTACATAGTGTATCTCTGGATCAGAACATCATAAAGACACGGGTTGCTTGCTCTTTTGACTCAGATTGTCAAATAGTCTTTAAATATCACCCTGTCAACTGCCTATCTACACCCTAGTAACCGTACAGCAACATAAACAAGCTGTATCTCAGCACCATAACATTGTATAGAGATTGTGAAGCTGAGTTCTGGGTAACTGTCTTGTTTAGAAGCCATAGGAGGATCGTGCCTTTCTGCTAGTGAGTTTAATGCAGTGTTTCGATTTTGTATGCATCATGAGATTCATGCTGCATCGAAAATTGCCATAGTAACTCACATCATCGTTCAGGGAGAAAACTGGACAACGTAGTATATGTTTTTACCTTTTCTAGGGAAGTAGGTTGAGGGGGTGACGAGAAGACGGCTGATAGCAAATCTATTATTGTCACTTATTAAATCCACTGCCTCTCACTTAAGATAACCACATTGTTGAGTGTTTTTGAAAGTTTTGTATTTTGTTTGGTTTAATAATTAACATTTTAATAAACGAGAATGATGCTCACAGTTTGTCACAGTTTGTCATCTTGTGAACTTGCAGAACTTGCACGCAGCCACCGCAAAAACTGTTCACAAGCTTCTAGGGATTTGATTTTGGTTGTTGTGTGTTGAAATAAACATAGAAAAAAACAGTGTCTGTCCGCTGAATGTGACCAGCAGTCTCTGATTCACCGTGGCCATGGGAAAGTGAATACTTACAGTGGCAACAATAAAACTTCAGTCACATTTAAACGTTTCCAACAAAGAAATGGCTAAACTTCTTTCAGCTTGTTGAACACATATCTTTATTTGGACATTTCTACCATGTGACGGCTGAAGCAGTAGCGAGCGCCCAGCGCGTGACTCTGTTTTCAATGTAACCATACACAGAATTCTGCAAAACCACAGTGAAAACATCAAATTATCATGCAATGAAATAAAATAGCTTCTCTTCCCTGTAAACGATGCCATGGAGAGTGTGAATATTTCACTTAAAGGCAAAGATAAAACAAAAGGTGTGGGTATCTGCATTAATTTCAGTAGCAGTAGAGTTAGTAGAGTTGGATTTACTTCAAATAGTATTCACAACTTCCAGAATTCATTCATTATCAAATGAGGATTTGTCGTGCCAGACATCAAGCTACAGTCCTTTCCATTCTACAAGCTAAAATAAATTATTTCTTTGTCAACAGGCTGAAATACATAATAAAAGATACACTTTTTAGAACCATTGCTGAGAGGTGTATATGCTATTTTGAGGCTGCTTGGTTGGTGTACCATTGAGAACATTTGTTCCTAAAGGGCAGGGTGGGTTATTGTAGGTCATCTGACTTGCAGAATCTTATTTCTACTCCAATGCACAATCACGTGCCCGTCGTGTACATTCTTGGCCCAGAGATCATAACCACTCCACAGGGAAGTGTAACTCTTGATCTTACACAAGCTACACACATTATTCCTCATTGAGTATGGTAATAACAGTCCATTCAGTGCCATTAAACAACAACAGGCCTTGTGTGAGGAGGATATACGTTATGGTAACTGCATCACCAAGCTGGGTTTTTTTCTTTCTTTCTTAGAAGAGTCCATAACTGCAGTAATAATAAGAAAAGGCATGAATTGATAGTTTGTCAAGACTAGATGGGCAGTCTTTTCTGTCTGTCCTTCCTTTGAGTAAAGGATAAAAATAGGATTTTTTAAACCGGCACCATTTGAGTTTATTAAAGATTCTGCTCTCAGCTAAATAGATTCATAATCAATAATTCTGGATCATTTAATACATTTCACTTACTCAGCACACTGCTGCATGGTTTATCCTTTACCAGTGAATGCTATGGCATTATCATCCAGATGTGGCAATATGTAAAATTGCATTTATTATTTATTAAATTATTTTTAACTTTACTTTAATTCAGCAAGGATGCATTAAATGTATCAAAAGTGACAGTAAAGACATTTATAATGAATCAAAAGATTTATATTTCAAATAAATGCTGTACTTTTAAATGTTCTAGACGTCAAATAATCTTGGGGAAAAATTTAAATGTTTCCACAAAAATATTAAACAGCACAACCGTTTTCAACATTGATAATATTAAGAAAAATGTCTTAAAGGGGGTACTTCAGCGCTGGGAAGATGAATCTGTATTTAAACTGGGTCATTAATGTAGTAGAAATGTGAAATTATTTTTGAATTTGGTGCCTTCTAGACTGAGAAAACACAGAAAATGTATTTTTGTCTCATGGGGATGAAAGACAACAATTCCCAGAACGCACTGCTTCACTGCCCTACTCTAGGCACGGCTAGTCGGCTACTGGATTACTGGATCACTTGCTTACAACGTTCATTTTCAGAAAATCAGTTCAGTTAGAGACACTTCAATTAAAAACTGAACGTGTCTGTTCGATATAATGCGAGCCGATTGAGTGTCATGGCACAAACGCAGCAGGATCGGATTACATTCATCACATGAGCTGAGGTTACGCGGCTGCATTCACAGCGCGTGATTAGTCTGGCACGTGTTCAGTTCATGTCTTTGGAAGCTTAACTGTCATAGGAAGTTCATTTTAAAAGTTAAAACACTCACTTTGCTCTCCACCGCTCCGTTTACATGAATCTCCGCAGCTGCCCGGGCAGTGCTGTTAGTGTGATGTTGAAAACATGTGGAAATAGCGCCTCCTGCTGGCTGTAGTCTTCAGCCTCTGGCCAAAAACTCCATTCTGGAATTTTTCCAGAAATAAAATACATAATTCTCTTGTCTCAGGGTCATATGAGGGGGGAAAGTACGATAATTTGAATATACTCCCGGGTTTCTACTGATACAAAGCTTAATGCTAATCGCTGAAGTAACCCTTTAAGCACCAAATCAGCATATTATGGAATATCCAGCTTTAAAATTACATTTTAAAATATATTAAAATAGAAAACATTTATTTTAAAGTGTAATTATATTTCATAATATTACTGTTTTTACTGTATTTCTTTATCTACAAATGCATCATTGGAAAGCATAAGAGACTAACCACAAACAGTAGTGGAAATGAACATGATATGACCATGATATCTGACCAATCAGAATCAAGTATTCAATAAAGGTCTATAATGAATCCTCTAATTGAAAACTGCACATTATTAAAGCATACTAAAGCAACACTCACGCAACACAAGTATGCATCAGCACAACATATAACAGCAATAACAAGAGAAGCAGATTCAATAAGTCAAACTGTGTCCAGGGTCTGCTGCTGGTCCAGGATTGAAGTTGGACCCACTGTTCTGAGGTACAAAAGGGTCAGTTGTAATCTAAAAACTGGAAGTGTGGAATAAGGGTTGCCAGGTCTGTGTAACAAAACTAGCCCAAAAGGAGCCCAATGACCATATCCCAAATATGCCATTTCCACTCCTAAAATACATATTTTACAGTCACCGTATTGCAAATTGAAAACCATATTGTAGTGAGCATAAACAGCTCAAAAGCTCCCCACCAGTAGCCCATCTTCACAAAACTTCTAGCCACTGACTATTGGTAGAATATAACATGTTTTAGTACAAGCATTTCAGTCAAATATAATTTATGCAATATGTCAAACGTTTTAATCCGCAAGGGGAAAACAACCCACGGCAACAGTTTAAAAGTAATCTAATTCCACAGGAAAACCGCAGACTTGGCAACCATGGGTGTCTTTTAGATGAGACAAGGATTTGTTAATGACGTGGGGAGAAGGGCTTGTTTAATTGTCTGGAGTTGTGCTCCGCTGGGTCTAATGTGGCAATTTTCAGGTGTCAGTGTATCAGATGAGAGACAACATATACAGACTATGCTGTAAATAAAACCATTCCAGCAATGCCCCTCACATAATCACACAATTATGAACGATGTCTAGGCATGCAGGAGCCAAACAAATGGAATTATGTATTATAATATGAAAATTAATTATTACGTATGCCAAGATTGCCATTTACTCTTTCTGCTAGGCCTGAAGTCGATGATCATTGTTTCTCTTCAGTATATTTCATGCATGAAATGATAATTGAATGCAAAGTGAAATATTTGTGCAAGAATCAACTTGGTAATTTATTGAAATCTTTGCTAAATTAAACATGGCATTATCAATGTCAATATGAGCTCACGGATTGAAAATAGATTGTACAAACTTTGTTATACCCAAAGAGAAAAGTGTACTTTCAAAACATCTCCAAACATTATGTAACATAAATAACTTCTTATCTTTTTACATTTCTTGAACTAAAACAGTAGACCATTCCCAGGAAATGCATGAACTAATAAGTATGAAAGCAGTGGCTTTGGATGAAAGTGATTCAAATGCATGAAATGGTATATATATATATTATTTTATGAATGTGCATAGAATGCATAGAATTTTCATCTAATACAAAATTATTAAATTTTTCAGCTGAGAAAATTGGGCTGAAAGACAGGCATCACTATGAATCATGGAGGTGTAGTCTGACACGGTCACAAAAAAAGGGTAGGGTAATATTATTTTGATTCATGATGTCAAATTGCAGTTTTATTCAAGTAGAGTGACTCTGAAATCATCAATCTTAATATATGCAGTTCCCTTAGGATCTCTGAAGCTCTCGTCTCTGTTGCTGCCAGACTAAACGTCTTCATCTGCATTCACGTCTGCTTCTCCATCCTCCGATTCCTGCGCTTCTCTCAGTTCTGCCCTGCCCTTCTCAGTCTGATAATAGTCTGACTCAATCCACCCGGGGCAATTGGACAACGTCACAAAGATGTCTTCGTCTACTTCCGTCACTTTGTGCACTCTCTGCTTTATGCCTTTGGAAAACCACCGCAGGGTAGGGACTTCTTCCGTGGGGATTTTGGCCTTGTATAACCCCTCACCTTCAGCCAGAGTGATCTTATACTTGTGCTTTGGGCACACAATACAGGGCTTGTTGTTGATTTCCTGTGCATGAAACATTAAACGGGGTCAGAGTTCAAATGAGAGGTAACAATGTGTTTTAAGTGCATCTATGGATCACTGATTGATTCAGCTGCTTGAGCAGAAATGCCTTTACCTCAATATCTCCTGTCTCCAAGGTACTGCCAGCATCTGTTCGAGAAAGAAAAAGCAGACATATAGCCTATAATAATCTGACCTGGGCAAATGACCTCTGGTTCTGGGCTTTTGCCATTGGTATTATAGTTGTCACATGCTACAGTGCTCAGTCTGCAACTTTGTCTCCCTCTAGTGCTGAAAAATAAGCAAAGATGCTTTTCACACTCACGGTAACACTGCAGGTCCATTGCATAGAAAGTTCTCTGATGATATATAATAAGAATGTCTCTTCCATCCAGAGTTACAGTCATTCTCTTGGCCTGAATGAAATCATCTTTCTTGCCGATAAAATACAAACGAGATGGCTTCTTTTCATCCATGGATGTTGTGGGGGTTTAATTATGTCTTCTGTGAAAGCAGAGTTTTATAAATATAACTCACTTATTTCAATGCAATCCACCTACTAGTCACTTATTTTAAAACAAAAACAAATATTATATATATATATATATATATATATATATATATATATATATATATATATAATGTGTGTAAATGTATATACAAATACATACATTCATTCACACACACTGTACTGTATATACAGCTATATAGATTGATTTTTCAATTTGAAGTGGTATCTTAATTTTTTTCCAGAGCTGTATATATAGGCTATATTAGTGCTGTCAAATTGCTTAATCACGATTAATCGCATGTAGCATAAGTTTGTAAATACATATGTATGTGTGTATGTACCTATATACATAAATATACACACACACACAAACTTTTATATTACATGTGATTAATCGATTTGACTGCACACATTATAGGCTTTTCCCCCTATATAAACCATAAGCCTATTGGCCTTCTAAAACTCTTCTAAAATTCTACATTTGTATTGGGTCTTTATATAATCAAATTGTGATAGCAGACTTTTATTGTTCTAAAGTAAATACAAATAGGCCCATAATAAGTTCAATATCTATAGGATAAATCAGCTATGGTAGGCTTCTTAAACATTGTCACGTATCAAATCAGAATATCAATTAAAAAATGCATAAGCATTTAACACATTTAATCGATCATATAAATTAACTTGTTAACTGTAGGCCTGTGCTACATATAGACTAATTGATATGGTCATTGCTGAGCAAAGAATTAAAACAGTTTTACCTGGTCCTTGTCTTGGTCGTTGTGAATCTTGTGAAATGTGCGTCCATTGACGTTTATATGTCCTCTGGTCTGAAGGATCCCGTTATCTCCAGCCCACCGGGTGGTGCGTCCAGCCCTATCAGCCCTGCAGATCAAGACCCACTCAACGCTTTCAACATTATCTTTCTTTAATGTATAAAACTTAACGACGCATCATTAACTGACAGATTAACACACTTCGGGTTCAAAGAAACCAAAATAAGTTTTAAAAAGGTACATTTGATAGTAATTTGTGCAACTATTTGACCTAGCATCATATCATATTATTATTCAAACCAATTATTTATTTTAAACATGTTTTAAATAATACGTCCTTCCCCATCTAAATCACATTTTATATATACGTTTCCCTTTATAACAGACAATAATATGTATATTATCTAAATTACCACTGAGGGAGCCAATCAGAAAGCGACTGAGACTGCGTACTCTTGAACATCATCTTTGCGCCACAGTTACGCAGCTGCGCCATCAAAACAGAAAGTAGCCTTCATATTTAGCTCTTATCCATGTGTCTTTCGCTTATTAATGAACCAGGTTACGTCGCATCTGTTTTAAACAAAAAGGAACATTCAGTCATTACCGGCTAGACGTAAGTGGAATTATTTAGTTAGTTAAAACAAGACATAGTTTAAGAGTGGCTTTTGAATGGTGTTAGCCTGCTGTCTTGTCTAGATTAGGAAGTACATGCATGTTACACTTACATGTTACAAATATCCAATTATGTTCATTATTATTTCTGACCCACAATTTGTATTTAAATATCTGGAAACGCTTTCAATAGACTTGTAGGTCATATAACCTGTAGGGGAAAATAATCTTAAACCATTCTTTTTGGATGTCTTGTGCTCAAACTGTATACTACATGTTTCACTGTTGTTTCCTGAAGGAACTGGTTTTCATTTTTATCCATTGCCATGGAATGTGCTATAATGTCAATAAAGACCTGCTAAGACCAACTTAATGTGGTTTTCCAGCAGGGTTTCTACAAATCAAAGTATAAAAGGGTAGTTGCGTTAGGTATTTTGCAGTGTTTCCTTTTAGAAAGCACAGTGAAACCTCTTTGTGTTGAAACTGTAATAGACAGACAACACTTTTTTTATCCTAGGATCTAAATACAAATAAATCATAAAAATATCTTATACCTATAAGATAAATCAGCTATGATAGGCCTTCTCAAACATTTTCACATCTCAAGGTATGTATATTTTAATAAAAAAAAAGCAAAGTGAAACCTGTTTCTTCTTGTTAAAACTATAATTGACAATCGCATGTGTTTTACTAGACTGTGTATTTCCAGGTTATGGCATTGCGGGCGTGTGGATTTGTCATTTTTCGGCGTTTGGCCCAACACCCTCCCCCTAATAATATAGAGTTCCTGCTGCTGCAGACGTCCTATGGGGAACACCACTGGACACCACCCAAAGGTGCATCTCAGAGCTACTCATGATGGGTTTTTTTTTCACACCGGACTGTCAATTTCTTATGGAACCACAAGCTTTTACTTTAGCTCGGTCTATTTAAAATAACTATTACAGGTTATTTTCAACGTAAAGTCTATTTTTACTAACAGAAAAGGAGTCCATTATGCATTACCAGAAGATCCTCCACTAATAAATATCCCAACTTTAAATGAAGATTTACACAATTTTATAGTTCAAGTAATAACATTTTGCAGAAGAATTATAGTAAACTACAACCACTGCCACAAGTACTGGTGATTAAAGATAGGGTAGGCAATTTTCGAGAGATGCTATCAATAGAGTGGTGAAGGTATGACGTCACTTTGTAGGCCAGCCGGCAGTTAGCATCACACTGGTTCCCTCGATAAAAACCTCAATAGGATTTTTCCATAGGCTTTTGGATTATCAGAAAAAACAAGCTCTGCGATTAACAAAATTTTGATACTTACACGTTTTGTCCATCAAGATAATTCCCAGATGAACACACTTTCAATTTTTTATCTAAAAACATTTTCCCAGAAAGGTTGAGTTAGAATAAGTGCCCAATTATAAGTATAAGGAGGCTGTAAAAGCGGACTGAGTTTACCTGTTCGGCATGTTGATGTTTAATGTCCCCGACAGCCTCTGAAGTCCCATTTAGCCACTTTTTCAAGACACAAAAAAAATTCATGAGTGGGGTAATACTGATGTATTTTATGTCGAAGAATAAAATGTGAAAGTGTCCTGAGCTTGTGTTCACCACAGACCTTATTTCAGCCATTTAACCCCCCCCCCCAAAAAAAACATTGACTTTGGGACGAGGAGGGCTAAAATGCTAACTTGTTTTTGCGTTTTGGCCTACAAATTGATGTCATACCTGCGCAACTCCATATTGGAAGCTAGCTTTGAAAGGACAAGATCCCTCCCTCCCTCGTCTCCAACACCATGCCTCCTTCAAAACACACAGCACACAGCAGAGTTTGCACAATACGAGAGACAGCATTAAACTCCCTCATGTCTCAAAGCACCTAACTTTAATGATAATGATCATAAACTGACCTGTACCTCCTGACTGCTACAGAATAATTTCTGCATTGATTGCGTTGCCATTGAAATGCATAAACAGAGTCACAAACTGCTTCAAGTATAACATCACAGGTAGTTATGGCATGAATGCAGCTTAAGCTTGTTGTTTTGGTTCAGGAGGAACTGGAAAATGTGGCTGCTGTTTTGGTTGCGGTGCTCGATGACTTCCCACAGATGCTCAATTGGATTGAGATCTGGGAATTTTGGAGGCCAAGTTAACACCTCAAACTCGTTGTGCTCCTTAAACAATTCCTGAACCATTTTGATTTGTGGCAGGGTGCATTATCCTGCCGAAAGAGGCCACAGCCACCAGGGAATACCATTTCCATGAAAGGGTGCACATGATCTGCAACAATGCTTAGGATGTCAGGACCCAAGGTTTCCCCGCAGAACATTGCTCAAAGCTTCACACTGCCTCTGCCAGCTTGCTTTCTTCCCATAGTGTACCTTGGGGACATGTGTTCCCCAGGTAAGCAACACACATGCACCCGGCCAGCCATGTGATGTAAAAGAAAACATTATTCATCAGACCATGCCACCTTCTTCAATTGCTCCGTGGTCCAGTTCTGATGCTTATGTGCACTGTTGGCACTTTCGGCGGTGGACAGAGGTTAGCATGGGCACCCTGACTGGTCTGTGGCTATGCAGCCTCATACACAACAAACTGCGATGCACTGTGTATTCTGACCCCTGGCCACTCATGACCCTGGCGCAGATTCACCACTGTTCCTTCCTTGGACCACTTTTGATAGATACTGACCACTGCAGACAAGAGCTGCAGTTTTGGAGATGCTCTGACCCATGCCTGATCGGTGTATATACACATATAAATACATTTAGACCACTTAACTTAGTGATTGCTATCAGAATGTGAGGAGACTTTCAACCAACATAATAACAAATGTGTCTGGAACAAATCGCCTGCCCTGCCTTAAAGTCACATGACCAGAAGCAAAGAGAGAGAGAGACTAATTATACAAAACAAATTAAAATAAAAAAAAAGACCTAGAACATAAATCTGCTACAATAGGTCTTTTCACACACTGCAACATGTCAACATATCAACAGACACTAATAAGCAGGAGTTTAAAATTGTATATAAAACATTTAAATGAATTAATCTAACAATATATAGCATTTTCTCTTTTAAATATGAAATTAAATGTAAAAATAAAAAGTACTACTTCCTACAATTTCTGCCACATGATCATAGAACAATGTGGCAATCTGCAATTTCTTAGTATTGTTACTGAAAGAGTAACTTTTTCTTCCCCCTATAAGGTCATGTTGACCCTGGAGAGGACGACTTCACCACCGCCTTGAGAGAAACACAGGAAGAAGCGGGTTTAGGTAAAGATCACCTGCGTATGGTCGATGGCTTCCTGCAAAGGTTGCGCTATCAGGTCCGGGGAAAGGACAAAGAAGTCATCTACTGGTTGGCAGAGCTCCGTGACCCAAACACAAAGGTCATTCTCTCAGAAGAACACCAGGATTACCGTTGGGCCAAACTAGAGGAAGCCTGCAAGCTGGCAAAGTACCAGGACTTACAGGACACACTTACAGCAGCACAGCGGTATTTAGAAACACCGGGCGAACAGTAACATTTACACTTGGTTTTGACATTTAGACACTAACAGACTTGAATACTTGCATTCATATTTAGTGAAAATTCTGTATGTATAAAGAGACATTTGACATCCATGCTTTTTCATCTCGACTGGCTAAGCTGAATTTAATTTGAACTCATAAGTTGCTTTCTTAGTTAAAAATGTTAAGATAAACTCACAACCTATAAATCTCCACCAACAAACAAAACAAAGCTGCCATTCATTTCAAAGAATGTCCTGGGTTCAATACAAGTTAAGCTCTAATGACACCATCTGTGGCAAGCTGTTAATTACCACAGAAAATAATGGAGTCCCCCTACAAGAAAAACAAAAACCGAAAAAGTACACTTAAAATGTAAGTCTACCAGGCTTGTAAGTGCATTTTGACCATAAACTTGTACAATTCTCCTCTTTTATTGCTGTGGTAATCAACAGTGTGCTTCATAAAGCTTGCATTGTATTTAACCCCAAAAAAATCTTTTAAGGCAAGTCTTGCGAGAGAAAACACTGTTTTTGGTCACTTTTTATAACTATCCAATCTAATTGTCACTTTTGTTTACGCAAAAGTTTATCCGAATACTGCACATTTTTCCAAGTTGCATTTTAGGTGACTAGTAATTAAGCGGGTGAATCAGAAATTATTTATGAATTGTATGCAAGTTGCTGACTCCTGCATCATGTAGATTGTCCTAAATGAATTATAACGAATCCAGTAAAGGAAAACCAATGCTCATGAACCAGTGCTGGTTTAGTATTATTTATATATTGTAGTCTAGTAATATTTTGAATTGGCTTTTATTTGAATATTTTTCAATTTAGATCAGTTATTTTTCATTTTATATGTGTATGCTTTTGCCATTCTTATTAGTAAAAAAAAAAATGTTAGTACTTTACTTTACTTAGTTGTTAAGGCTAGTTGCTTTATTTCAATGAATTTTAATAGTTTTAGTTTAAAAAAAAAAAATCACAACACAAATGTGTTGTCTAATGGTTTAATTGCTAAGGAGCATTAACTCCTGTACATACACACAAACAAAAATGAATTGTGATCATACAAGCACAGTCTTAAAATGATCATACTGGACATCCACCCCACCCGCACCCCATCCCCAACCCCAAAACTCAAATACTTATGTTTAGAATAGAAATAGGTTATCGATTTAGATTCATTCTTACTGTTTTTCCATTCTTCTTTACGTGAATCTTTAGAATGATATTCCCTTTAACAACATTACAAGAAAAAGGAAATGCACTGAACTTAGAGCAAATAATGATTTCGGTTGTTTTGATCAGGAACACAAATCCTGTTCAAGAATTAGCATATGAAAAACAAAAAATCCTTAATGAAACATTAAAAACACAATCATGACACACAAATAATAAAATCCTTCAAGACAAATCACTGTCGACTAACGTCACAACACTTTTTGAAATGAACTTGTTTGTTTTGCTGTGCACAGGGGTGTAAATACACCAAAAGGTTCTTGCTGAACGTGAAAAATCCAGTCCGTTTTAATCGATTCACGTCCCTGTTGAGCACCCTTGGCTCATAGTCCAGAGATTCAAGGGAGTGATTGAGTCAGGAACGATTGTTCTTGATAGTTCAGTGAGTTCCTGATGCTCGGCAGAATAAGAGAGCACCGTTCCCTCAAGATCCACACTCCCTTTTTGAAGGGGTTCCGTAGGACCAGGAATCAGCATCCGTGTCCTTGGCTGGTTTGCGGGAATAAAGGTGTACCTGAGACCCCATGTGCATAAACGTATACGCTTCCACCCCCATTAATGAGACCTAAGGGATTTGCGTGCCTCATTGGATGATTGACACATCATATAAAACACATTAAAACACACAAGCATGCTCTTGAAAGCTACGGCCCACCGTGGCACAGTTGCCAACGCAAAAAAGCATAAGACCGGGGATGAGAGGGCTCACATTGTTAAGCGAAATGTCCTCAGCAGTCACTGATCTCAAACCCCAAACTTAAACGCCCAAATCGGTGGGGAAAAGAAGAAATAGAAATGGTTTGGTACAGCAGCTCGGACACTCAAAAGCATAACATAATTACCTTCAGCCAAAATCGGTGGATCAAATATTCAGGGGCCGAACGTGGGACATCATCGTAGTGACTTAAACAGTCTCATCATAGTTTCTGGGTCAGCGAATGATGGTGTGCTGGAAGTAGTTTTAATGCTTGTGTTGCAGAGCACTTGAAAGCACCTTCATGTGCCATATGATCTGACACTGTGATTTAATGGCTCAAAAAGCTCAAGTGATTTGGGGTTACGAGCTGCGCATAAAAGGCTGCATGTAGTTAGCAGTTGTGAAGGTGACCCTGCTGATGTGGATGGCTGGTCAAAATGATGACACTTAAATTTAATGAGGAAGAAACAGTCTATTCATTGTCCTTTTTTCCACCCTTGAATACTTACCTTTTTTTGTGGAAAAGTGGTAAATTAGGTACATACTGTAGAGTGGAATCAGTGAAGCCCTATAGTGTAAAGAGAGTTCTGAAGAATCTGTACATACTTGAAAATCTGGGAAAAGAACAAAACATTCATTTGTTGGTGATTTTACCAGGCATACCTAGCTCATGGGTGAGTTAGAATGTTAGTCACCTCAAAAATAAAAAATCATTACATCATTATTTACTCACCCCCATGTCATTCCAAACCTGTTTGGCTCCATTGATTCAAACTGGCACACTAAATTCGGTTACGAAACATGCAAGAATCAACAGAGAAAATTTGGCACACGAATGCTTAAATTAAATTTGAGAATGACTAACTTAAATTTTGGCCCATTCTTCTTCTTGAGCCATTGTATGGCTACAAAATATTTAGAATATAGCTCACTAGTCATACTATTATGGTGCTTTAGTGTATTTTTAGGAGAAATCGCATAGTACATTTGACGAAGAACTTCGCAACTGTCATGTTGCTTATGAATGGCAGTGAAGCAACACAGCTGAAGACTGTGTTGAAAACTAACCTTCACAACTCCTCTCCCATGGCCTCATGGGAAAGTAAAGCGTCTATCAGATGCGAACTTCAAAATCTTGCCGGTAGTAGTAGATCATCCGGGTGCTTTACTGTTGTTATTAATACTATGAATTCAAACATACTACTCCTTTTTCGCCTACTATATAGCATGGAAAATAGGCATGTTCAGATGCAGGGATTGTTTGGTTATAATCTTTTGGAAAAACATCCATCAAAAGGTCTCCTTTTTTTTCCAAAGAGGAAATGATGTCCTACAGGTTTTGGAACAACATGAGGGTGAATAAATCATTACAGAATTTACATTTTTGTGGGAACTAGCCCTTAAAAATGAGTTTTAGTAAAAAAAATAAAATAATGAAATGAACATGTTTAAGGTGGCCTGACAAGCTCTGAATATCCAAAAGCCCTGAGGTTAAGAGGCAGGAGAAGGTGGGATGTGAAATGTAACTACACATGACTGGTTTTATGAACCCATAGCATACTTTACTGAGGAACTGGGAGATACTGGGAGGACAGAGATCTGAAGTTATAAGGTTTTTGGAACAGAGTGAAAAATGAAAGCTTTTAGCACAGGAAAATAGAATCTGAAACATGAGGGTGTCGGGGTAAGGAATAATGAGGGGGCGAAGGTCAGTGTCACGGAAACGGTGGAAGGAGGTCAAGACTCCTCATTGCCAGAGTCGTCTTCGTCGCCAAAACAGTCCCCAGCCATTTCGCTGCCAATCCCAACAGCCTCTGCCTCGTCGTCATCATCATCATCCTCCTCTATATCGTCGTCATATAGATCGTCATAGAGAAGGTCGGAGCTACTGTCGTGGGAAGGCACTTTGGTCTGGATGCAGTACTCGGCTAGCGTAGTTGGTACTTTTACTCCATCCCGCTCTGCGTCTGCCTTAGTGGACATCACCTGCTTCCTGTGCGCGATACAAAAACAGTGTCAGCAAATAAAATCAGCTCCAAATGTAACAACTATCTGTATGAACTATACACTACTGTTCCAAATTATTTGAAAAATTATTCAGGAAGGATGCATTAAATTGATCAAAGGTGACAGTAAAGACTTTTGATAATATTGATAACATTGATAATAATAAGAAATGTTTCTGAAGCACTAAATCAGCATTAGAATGATTTCTGAAGGATCACGTGACACTGAAGACTGGAGTGATGATGCTGAAAATTCAGCTTTGCCGTCACAAATAAATTACATAAAAAAATTTAATTGCAATGACATTTCACAACATTACTGTTTTTACTGTATTTTTGATCAAATAAATACAGCCTTGGTGAGCAGAAGAGACTTATTTCAAAAACATAACCATTGGTGTATTATTTCACTTCTTTTTCCAAAGAACATGCAAATCATTGCATTTTCTACTGAGGGATGTTTTGTTAGAAAAGAATGTCAATAAGAGAAAAGTTCATTTTTCACTCATGTTTACTTGCCCAGAGAGAAATAAAGACACTCGGGACAGTACTGTATGTCCTGAACTTCAGTGAGATGGTGCAATGGAAGTGTGTTTGGCCAAAATTTGGCCTCAGCCAAAGTTTACTCTAGATCTCAGCCAACTTCAGTGGTATAATTTTGGCATTTTCTGAAGAATATGTTAGTTGTGTACAGTGCTAGGTGGTTGCAAGGGTTAGAGGATTGCTATACAGCTATGAGTTGTGTGCTAGCATGTTGATGGATCTCTGATCACTGAACTAAAAAAAACGGTTAAAAGCATGCATGTCTCTATAAAATTCTCTATGATGATCACCAAGTCTCCATGATATTCCCATCTCAGGATATGCTTAGTTCCCCTACTTCAAAGCAAGTCTATGGATTTTTTTCACACGTTTTACGTTCGATAGGCAACCACTGGACATGTGATACAACAAGCCACACACTTTGAAATAGGGCTAAAATTAAAATGTTCTCATAGTTCACTGATAAGATTTGTACTGTAAATATGTTCAACTATTAAAGGTGAAAAAGTGCAATTTTAAAATACTCGCTCACTTTCAGCAGTTATTGTCTATGGGTCGTAACATTTCTTACAGATTTCTGTTTGTTGTACATCAGATACAGATAAATTAGCACAGTGGGCCTACATTACATTTATTTGAATGCATTAATGAGAGAGTGATTGTGTGTGTGAATTAGTCATACCGTCTCTATTACTTATGAAGCTGTGGTTTGTAGTTAAGACAAATCTAGGCTATAACAGTTGGGTTTCTAAGCTACTTTAGTGATAAATCACAGGACAGCGTACAGCTTCTGCACTCCTCTCCGTGCGAGCTATTGTCTGTATGAGTGTTCGTGTGTCACAATATATCAGGCATTAGTTCAACATAATACACATCCAATGGCCTAAAATCGCTTCAATGTTCAAACGGGTAGGCCTTAAAACACATACAATCGCAAAGTTTTGTGAGGACGCACGTGAAAGTGATCTTCTGGGATGTTGTCAGAGACAGGAAGTAACTTGGCTCTCTGTGTCACAACGGAGACGTTTGCCATGTTGTTCTTGAATAGTGTAAAATCGCTTGAATGTTCAAACTGGCAATTCTTAAACACATTTAATTGACAAACTTCATGAGGACGCTAGTGAAAGTGATCTGGCTTCGGGGCTTGCGCGTGCCATCTGTGTGTAGCAGCGCATATAAGAACGGCGATTAACTTTCCTGTATAAACTGTGTAAAACATGCAATTACCATAGTAATTCTGAGTATCCAGATTGTATAAACAAAGATAACTGCTCCTGAATCTTTCCGTGTGCCTGCAAACTGCACTTGATGTGACTGACGGGGTGGAGTCACGTGACTAAAACTGAAATAACCAACATGGGAAAATGACGTCGGTTAGAAGTTCTGAATTTCAGTTTACTTTTCGATTCATTGTCCAGCCCTACTTTGAAGTACTAATTTCAGTAGCACAGAGAGATCAGGAAAAGTTATACACTGAAGTTAATAATTAGGGCCGGATTTACTAAACAGAGCAAATTAGCGTGAGAACGCAATTCCAAAAAAAAAACGCATATATGGGAGTGGAAAGTTCCGAGCGTGATCTACTGCAAATTGAAGAACGCAGACACATCTGGATAATTTCCATAATGGCCAGCGCAATCTACCAGTTATTGTCTAGGTTTTTTATTTTGTTATTTTTTTTTATATTGCCGCAAACCCCAGTAAATTGACACAGGCAAACCTTGGTAAATCACCTTGTGTGATTTCATTGTTCATTTCACTGTTAATTTAAATACTCTCCTGCCATAAATGTTGTGTCTGAAAGGGAAACTCCTACAAATGCATATGCAATAAGGTCGGCCACAAAAATGACTGTCCATGCCTTTTCAGCGATAATTTATCAGTGTTAGACCTTAGAGACCTTAGAGTTTAAAAACTTTAGGAAGCATAAATAATATATTAATCATTTAACTGTATGCATCTGTACTCCATGCACTTTATACATTGTGTGGTGAAGCAAATCAAAATACAAAAGAAAATGCTTGTATTAAAAATTCAAGAGCAGGAAAAAAGTTGCAGACTGACCTTTTAACTTAATATAATTGGATGGAAAAAGCTTAGTATGTTTTTTTAATGCAAGTCATTTAAATGATAAAGTGGTGGTACCTTATAATCTCTGCGTATTCCTTGTCCTTGCCTTTGCTGTCCCTCCACTTGCGAAACATGACTGAGGCGTCCACGTTTGCAGGAGAAAAGGTGTTGGGTTCATTCAGCAGTGAGATCACACTCAACAGGATTGTTCTGCACACAAACACACACACTACTATAAGGTACATTTTTTTTGTTTTTTGTCTCATGCTCATCGAGGCTGCATTTATTTGATAAAAATTACAGTAAAAACAGTAATATTGTGAAATATTACAATTTAAAATAAAGGTTTTAATATTTTGATACATTTTAAAAAGTAATTTATTCCGGTGATGGCAAAGCTGAATTTTCAGCATCATTACGCCAGTCTTCAGTGTCAAATGATCCTTCAGAAATCATTCTAATATTGTTTTGTGCACAAATAACATTTCTTATTATTATCAATGTTGAAAACAGTTGTGCTGCTTAATATTTTGGGGTTATAAATTTTTTCAGGATTCCCTGATGAAAAGAAAATACCAGAAAACAGCATTTATTTGAAAAAAAAAATTGTAACATTAAAATACTTTCTTCTGCTGAACACGGCAGATATTTTAAAGAATATGGGTAACCAAACTATCGATGGACCCCATTGACTTCCAAAAAATATTCAATGTTTTGTGTTGTCTTTTGTGTTCAGCAGAAAAAAGAAATGTATACAGGTTTGGAACAAATTCAGGGTCAATGATGGCAGAATTTCCATTTTTGGGTGAACTATCCCTTTAATGCACCTTTGCTGGATAAAAAACTAAAACAGAAGTGTATATATAGCCATAGGCATCAGAAGCTAAAAAAATATTCGAGGGTCCTCCCTCAGAATTCTTTTACTGGAGTAGATACCATTTACATTAAGTGCAAATAGCTCGCCTTGTTTACTAAGCGTCTGGTTGGGTCAGACAAAATTACGGAAGACACAGAATTATTTACAGCTGCAATAGTGTAGGGGTAAGGCACATGGAAGCAAATCAATCCGAGGTTCGAATCCAAACTCGCTCTACTCAATTTTCCCATCACATATCAGATCAGAAAGGCTTTTTATTTTCAATAAAAAATTAAGAAAATATTCGGAAAATGGAAATAAAGCGTATAACGTGTGTTTTTTAAATAATAAAGTGTTTATCGGTTAGGGGTAGGGTAAACAGACATGCTATGAATTAGAGACGGTAAAAGTGAATGGGTCCAATAAGTGGGTGTGTCTTGTCCCAACCACATACAATGGTTCCGACCAGTGGCGGCACAGCCCTCCGCAGGGGCAGGGTCGCGATCGAAAAGGGCACTTTCGCTTTCAAAGGGGCAGGGTCTCAAGCCCCCCAGGCCGCCCCTTTGTGCACACCACTGGTTCCGACACCCATGTATATAGCCATAGTCGTTCAGGGTGATTTGTGTGTAACTGTGGGTATTTTCACTCTAATACCTGACATTCTGTGTGGGGTTCCATCGCTCCGAGGGCAGCTCTCCACTCTGGGGGTCATCCACAGGAGGATGAAGGATGGAAATACAAACATCGCCATTCTAGGGTTGAGAGATGTATAGTAAGCAACAATCGCAGCATTGTTACTACATGATTACTTATTTAAGCTGTTGTAATCTTTTTTGGTGGTGCAGTAAGCATGCATTAAATGGACACACATAAGCATTTTCACCTCATAGATGTTTGGATGCCACATCTTGGTGAGGAATCGGAAAGTCGGAGGAGAGTAGGGGTAGTCAATAGGAAATTTTATATGGGCCTGGGGAAAAAGACAGAGTGAAACATGGAGCATTATTAGCTTGCATATGAGCCGTATTATAGCTAGTAAATGAGCCGTTATAAGTCATTCCCAAAATGGAAAGGACACATTAGACTAAAAGGGTTGGTATAAATATAATCCTCATGAATCTCAACATCATGTACTCTTCATCAGGTTTCTGATATGGTGCCAAAATGGAGCTTGAGACGACAGTGCAGTTCAACTAAACAGTGCAGTGCTGTGTTAAATGCTGCACTCTCTTCAGACCAGTGTTGAAATAGCACTATTTTTTGCTGAGTGTTGTAACGTGTGATTGTGATCATTATAACAATAGTGATTTTAAAAGTGATTGTGGCTTTGAGTTTAGTTATAACAACTGCAATCGCTGTGAGAGCAGTTACAGGTTATATGGCTATGAGTACTGTTTTTAAGGACTACTTCAACTTCAGGCATGTGATTTTCTTTCTTTCCCAGTTATAAGTCGCACAGGTATATTTGTGGCATTAGCCAACAATACATTGTATGGGTCAAAATTATAAATTTTTCTTTTAATGCCGAAAAATCAAGTTAAGATCATCTTCCTTGAAGATATTTTGTAAATTTCCTACCATAAATATAAGTAGTAATATGCGTTGCTAAGGACTTAATTTGGACAACTTTAAAGGTGATTTTCTCCTTTTCGATTTTTTTGCACCCTCAGATTCAAGATTTTAAAATAGTTGTATCTCGGCCAAATATTGTCCTATCTTGACAAACCATACATCAATGGGAAGCTTATTTATGCAGTGGTGCATGCAGTGTATAAATCTCAATAAAAAATTTTAAAAAAAAATTATGTCTGATTTTGTGGACCATAGTTGCATATTATCTTCCCCTCTTGTTAATTGCTCCAAAAATGTGATTTGTTCATTCAGAAATTGCTCACAAAACACAAAGTAGAGCTATGGCAGGCTTGTAACGATTTGCACTTTGCAGTGAATAACAGTGAAAAATACTTAAATTTCAGTCTGTTCCTCACAAAAAGCTAACATATGACTTGTAAGACTTGGAATATACCTCATAAGTCAAATGGACTACTTTTATGGTGTTTTTATACTGCTTCTGCATCTTTTTTGATGCTTGAAACCTCCAGATAATGAGATAATTGTCTTTTTTGGGTGAACTATTGCTTTAAATATGAGTGCGGTGCTACTTCTAAGGCTGTTTCTTCTCTGCATGTGGAAATCCTGCTACTCGCCGCTGTTGTTGACTGCTGATTATGTGTCAGACTAGATGAACTGACTGGTGCTTAAGAGCAGTGTGACTGTGACAGTGTGAATGAAGATATGTGTCTCAGTCAAAGCACAGAGTCTTAGAAAGCAACAACCTGATGTAATCTAGCTTCATTAGCGATCATTAGGAATAAATGGGAACAAATGATGCAGCTCTTTGAAGCTAGAAAAAAAAAGTTAAAAGGAAACCTTGCATGCATACATAGTAAACCGAACAGTACATAACAAATTAAGATGGGAAAAATGTATATCCATGCAAAATCTTGCTGAAGCCTCATAGCAAATACTTTGTCTGATGGGTGGAACCTAAGCCTGTGCTCACAAAGATACCCTAATCTTCCTCAAAACAAGCTGCATCATATCTAAAACCACATAAAAATAATGTTTTACCATTCTGGCAAAAGGGTGATAAACATAAAAAACATGTTTAAAAACCATATGAATCAGTCAAACTGAATTGCTACCATAAACTAAAAATACTAAAACATCCCCAAAGAGAGACTGTGACCTGTGGCATTGTTATGATACAATAATATAACTCTGAAGGAATGCTAAGGAATTCTGTTGCGGTAAAGTTTATGATGCTTCACTGTAAAAGTATTGACTATTGCAGTTGATAATATGCCACTGAGAAGAAATAACTATGGGGAATAAGGTTGAAACACACTGTCCTTCCTTTTTTTTAGCTCTCGTATTGAGATGTCATTAATATCTGTTAAGGCTATAAATAGAGATCTAGAGTATAGAGTAGAGAGAAGCACTAGCGAGTGCATGGGAGAACGTGGGATATAATATAGCCCACTGTGTACTATAAAATGAATTATAAAAACTGTGATTGTTGATCCGACACAAAACGCCCTGGTTCGATGGAAAGCATTCAAGAACATTGTTCAGGCTTACCTTGAAGTAGCCCCCTTCATAAAGTGTGTTTGGGGGGCCAAAGATGGCCACCTCCCAGTTGTAGAGGTCCGACTCCTCCACCAGAGTGATGCGGAAACCTTCCACTGGCTCCTCCTGCAGGGATTTCAGCTCCAGCATCAGAGCCTTCTGAGAGCTCGGCATCTGCTGGTGTGCCATGACAGTCCGGATCCTTCAGCCTTACTGTGGATTTAAAGAAAATGTGTTTTTTTATTTACAGAATAAAATTTTTAGATATTCATATTTTTTGTGTGCAAAATATCTTATCAACTTATTATTTATGCATGGTGTATTAAAAGAGGTATTTACTACTAAAAAGCTATATATTCTACCTCTCTCTCTCTGTCTATCTATCTATATATAACTAAAAAATAAAAACACTTATTTGCAAATGTATGATTAGATGCAAAAACTATGCAGCAACATTCATAGATCTATAAATCCATGTGTATAGGCTGTTTATTACCTGCGCTGCTCCCAGGGAAATGTGATGTTTGAGTTCCTTAAACTTCCAGCTTCATGTAGATATTAATACGTTGCTGATATGTATTTATTCCTTGGGCCCCAGAAGGGACTGTTAACCTCAATTTTCCTTTGTTGTTTTTCGAATCCTGTTGCTTTTCCTGTTAGACGTGAAGTTATCAAGTCTTCAAGCAGTACTCAATAGGCAACTCAATCAATTTATCACCCTTACAAACAGTAAAACATATATCAGCCGTTTGTTCTGCATCTGCTGCTGCCCGCAATGGAGGTGAAGGCGATGGGTTGGGAGTTGTCCTCGTGTACTGCCCTAACGTTTACAAATACTCTACAGCATGCAGATAAACCCCTAATTTCGCTTTAAATGTTGCAGAATATGTTTGTCAAACCCTGCATGTCGCTGTCATCACGCCGTTTCGTTGCGCGTCTTCGGCCGCACAGCTGATCAGCTGCTTGTTTACATTTGTTCTGCTGCGAGGCTTCAACGCACCTTCAAAACCCCCCGTTTGCGCACAGAATTACACTGCCAACTCTGCTTTATCCGTCCAGACAGACTCGGCAGCGAAATAACGAAATAGTATGGGTGTTATGGAAGTGGGATATGGGGAATAAACAGAGCGCAGCAGAGAGATATATGAACGATATCGACAGGTGATGATTTCTTTCGCCGTTTCTCAATCGCGTCTATTGATGCTTCCGGTTATCACAGTGCGTGCCTGAACACGTCTGTACGCGTGTGCGTCATGACGCAAGACACTCGACTGTAAATACACTTTTAGTGTTATTATTTTGACGTGCCCATAGAACAGTACCATAGATTTATGTATTACATATGGACACACAGCATATGTTGTGTATTATTACATAGGTAATGTGTATATAATTAGGCTATATAATAATATATAATACTGGGAATTAATGGGATTCTAGTAAGTAAAACTTAAGAAAGTAATTAAAAAAATACGATAGTAAAACAATAAAAGGAAAAATTATCTTAGCAAAAGCCTTACTATGTTTGTCTGTAGCCTATATCATCCATATTATGTCAAAATAAGCTACTTCGCAGTTCGCATAATGTCTATTTATGGATGGATGGGTGGATGGATGGATGGATGGATGGATGGATGGATGGATGGATAGATAGATAGATAGATAGATAGATAGATAGATAGATAGATAGATAGATAGATAGATAGATAGATAGATAGATAGATAGATAGATAGATAGATAGATAGATAGATAGATAGATAGATAGATAGATAGATAGATAGATAGATAGATAGACAAATTTTCAGTTATTTAAATGGTTTTGGTGTTGTTATGCAGTATTAGAATGAATTCTGACTCACTGTTGAATCTAGCCTAAAGTTCATTCACACTGTGGGTTGTTGTTTTGTTTTATTTTTTGCAAGTTGCAAGATTTTGCCTTCAAATACGCCTAGGCTATGCCTATTGTGATTGCATGTGTTTGTTTGTGTTTGATACGCAAAATGAACTAGAGAACAGTCAGGAATTCTGACTGTGTATTTAACTCTACATAATAACATAAGGTAGATAATAGTTGCTTAATGTCTTTATAATAAATGCATCAACATATCATATTGTATGTAGCCTATTTGTCTGATAATATTCAATTATCTGTTTCACGTACCCATAACCAAGAGAATTACTAACTTAGGAAGATTTTACTATTCTACATGAATCAAGGGGATTTTGGCCTTTTAACAGACTTTTTACTCTCCCACATTAGGAAGCTGCAGATTGTCTCAGACGACTTGCGCTAAGAGCACTAATATGTCTTTCATTTGTTTTATAAATGTGTTGTCCGCATGTTCTCTTTTGATTTGATTAAGACACATCCTGGGGCTTTAAAATGGTAATGGGTGTGGATTTAATGTTTTGGCTACACATCGCAATATGTCACAGAAGTCTGAAATGCAAAAAATGTCCCATATTTGGACAATTCACCCTAGATGGATGGATGGATTACTGATCTACTTTTTGAAATAGTTTGGGCAAACACAGATTCTCTATATTATTTCTCTTTACCTTAATGGTTATTACAGTTCACTAACCAACAATATCCAACAAACTAAAAAATATAAAAACATTCCATTTCCAGGGTGATGGACTCAAACCATAGACTCAAACCCGTGCAGAACTCATGTGCAAAGGCCGACACAGATGATGACGTCTCCTCCATTGCTCCTCGCTGATTGGTCGAATCTGCCATCTTTCAGTGGCAACGCATGTCGTCACACAGGAACCGAAAGAGGCGGTCAAACCAAGATGGCGTTCCGCGATGAAGCAGGAAATAAACTCGGTTTTCAGTAAATCTCCTCATTTGAGAGCGTCGACCGGAGCTTGTATGTCCGAGGACAACTGAGAGACCTATTCGGAGACTGAAGACAGAGCAGATACTGGTAAGGACACCGGTGGGACACGCAGGGACAGTTTGAGGGGCGGTGGCAGAGGAAGTCGGGCCCTGTTAGGTCGCTTCACCAACCTGAACTGAAACGCAACTAGACAGTTGTTTTTAACCAGATGCTCACGTTACTTTAGGTGCTTCTCTACTTCTTAACTACCAGATCTTTTGTTTTAGGTCATACATATTTTAGTTTTTTGATTGACATGACAGATCGAAATGAGAAAATCGTAATAGCTTGGTAAGAAGCCAGTAAGAAATATGTGTCATCATCCAGTTTCAATATAAACCAACTTCGCAAGGCTCTCTCATCAGTACGTATAAACATGTTTTTTTAATTTATTTAAACTGGTATTTGACTCATCTAGATTGCTGTCTGTATGAAATATGCATTGTCTTTATTACTACGCAACAAAGCTGTATGTAGTCAACAGACTGGTTATGTTTTTTTGCCCCCGATCAGCTGTTATGCTTTTTTATGTAAGACATCATGGGTGGTGAAAAGACATTGAACCGGTTTTATCATCCTGTATGTCAGCCTCTGATACAGTTTTGGGCTAGTTCGCTGGTAATCATGAAGTAGATTGTCAGTTGTGCGTACTTTATGGATATGTTTTAGGTTGGTAACTTCCTGTAAATGTAGAAGCTTACTGTTTACAGTTGTTTGTTTACACTTTCAACAAGTCCATGCGATGCTCTGGACTATGCTGTGTTTTCTAGTGATCTGACAATATTTTAAAAGTGTTTCAAAGTATCAGATTACCCATATGCAGGCGTTTTTTTATTTTATTTTATTTATTTTTTTACATTTTGACATAATCAAAAATTAGACGTCAACTAAAACATTCCATAATATGCATTATTATTGTTATTTGTATTTTTCCATGTTTGTTTTGGGAATGGTTCACTTTCTCTCTTTTTTTTTTTTGCTTAAAATGCTATGCATTTTACACTTGAATAAATGTTATGTAAAAAGTAATTAATGCAATCAATCTACAAAATACATTTTTACAGTTGATACCTGATTGAATAGAAATAATAACTATTATACCGTTCAGAAGATTGTGGTCAGTAAGGAATAAAATAAAAGAAATTAAAGCTTTTTCTTTTATTCAGTCTGTACTCATTAAATTGTTTAAAAGTATCTGTACAGATATTACATTTTTTTACATTTTAATTTATTTTAGTTGTTTTGAACTTTTCTATTCATAAAGAATCTGTTTCATAAAGTTTTCATTTCCGTGTTCAAGAACAACAGTTTTTTTATTTGTAATTGTAATAATCCATCACAAATTACTGTATTTTTAATCAAATAAATACAGCCCTGAAAAAAAGACTTCCTTCCTCAATTTTACCGGCCACAAACTTTTAATCTGTATTGTATTATATTGGTCAAACTGATTGCTGATCAGTTTTCCATTTGTTATGACATAGTTTCAGTTCAGTTTGTGTAATTCTTTGCATTCAATATTTTGTAGATGAATAGTTATACAAACGATTTTTCTTTGTAGATGAATAGTTACAGCTATTAAAGTAGAATTTAAATAGCATATTTCATTCGTGTCTTAAATCTAATCACTCAACCGAGCAATTGTTATCTTTCTCTTTCTTATACTTTTTGACAATATATAGCCCAAAGATGATCTCAAGCCTTGCTTGTTATGCGATATTGTATAAATATTGTAATTTTAATGTTAACATTCCAACTTCTATAAAGAAAATCAAAGTTCAAGAAAGAGAAAAGAAGTAACTGTCCGTAGTTTGTGTGTATTTATGTTTGTTTATTTCATTAGTTACTCTAAATGGCTGCGAGGAAGTCTGGATCAGATATCCACAACAACGGTGAGTCAGCCAATCAGCTTTCATGATTGTTGAATTTTTTTATAGCCAACAAAAAAAAACATCAATAAAGGACTCATTTTAAAATCATTTGGTTTCCTTGTTCTTCTCTTACTTCACTTGATGTTTCAAGGACCCGTCAGCTACCTTGATGATGTTCCCTTCAAGCTCAATGAGAAATTCCGCTGTCCCTCAAAAGTGGGTCTTCCCATTGGCTTCTCCTTGTCCGACTGTAATTCCAAACTCCTGGATCTGCAAGTAAGTCTGATTTTCCCTTTAACTTTCCATCATACAAGGTTTTTTGTCAGAAATAATTAATGATTTTCTTTTACTTCAGTATGACTTCGGTCTAGAGCGACGGAGCGTTCAGTGGGGGGAGGAGCTCGCCAAAGCACGAGCCGCTGAGGCTCGAGCAGCGGAGGTCGCCCGGGTGGACACTGAAAACGAGAGGCAGGCTGCTCAGGATGGAGATGCTGGATTGGTTGGGGGGAAGAAAGCCCGCCCCTCTGATGAGCAGGACGTTGTCCCACCAGCATTGAATCCGGTTTTAGCTGGTCTATGGCACAACGCAATCCTTACGCCTCTCCCAGCCCCCTCTTTTGGACAGATGCAACCAGCACCTAGCAACCCGGCCCCGCAGAGTCTGAACTTGGCTGACTTTGAGCGAGAGGAGGATCCTTTTGACAAACTTGAGCTTAAGACACTGGATGACAAAGAGGAGTTGCGGAATATCCTGCAGAGTCAACCCCAGTCATCTGTTTCACCTCCTCCGCTTCCTCCAGCAGAAAATCGCCCCACTTCTCCAAGTACTTCGCCTCCTCTACAGGCCAAAGCAGGAATGTTCCATAAACCCAATGGACTGGTTGGACTGCTGGACTTAGACCGGGGTGGGGTTGTGGGGGGGCAGATTGATGCCGACCGCCCATGTAATATTCGTTCACTGACTTTCCCCAAGCTTTCAGATGCAGCAGACTCCCCCTCAGAACATCCTCTCAGTGTTTACCCATCACCACGCAGTCTGTCCAACGGCACGCCACCATCCCTGCAGAGAACAGCATTGAATACCAACACGACACTCCCCCAAGAGCAACCTGTCTATGCTCAGAATGGGACACCGAAGCAGGTATTGTAAAATGGATGAAAACAATGATTTGAATCATTGGAAATAATTCTTGCACGTTTTGCAATACTTTCAAAAGTAAAAAGTCCAGTGATTGGCGCTAAAAGTGCATTTAGGTTGCTTGAATTTGCCAACGTTTTATTTCATATTGCTTGTTGTACGTATCGAAAACCATTTGGAAATAAAATGTCCAATGAGTGGTGCTTAATCGCATTTGAAAATAGTCCATACACCAGTGGTTCTCAACCTTTTTACCTTCTTCTCTGAATTAATAACTCAAGGACCACCCGCCCCCACCCAACCACCTTTTTTCAAATATGCTAATATTATGAACTGTGTTCATGCAGATATACGCTGTTTTAGCGATAAGTGCACATGCACTGTTTGTTTGCGCATCAATAAGACCCGCAGATGCCTAATGCACGACTCCTGTATGTCACTGTAATTGTCTTTATCGTCATTACAATCATCATCCATCAACTTTATTATCTGGCACCCAACCCCCCCCCACCCCACAAAAAACCCTGCGCTACCAAAAACGCTTTCAAGCGCCCACAGCAAGGCATTGTCAGCAGAGCGCCTAGCCTAGCCTTTGGTGGACATGCGGCCTAAAGGTTGTTGGTGTTTTACTGCTACCATTGGTCATTTCAGCTGGAAACTGCAGTGAATTTTATGCATAGGTACATTTTGAAATTTTGCCACAATGTAAGTAGAGGCATGTTTTTATAATGAGCCTAGGTTGAAAATAGTTAAACTGATTTTCTTCTAAACGTTTCTGCAGTCAAACTCCGTCACAGCTACTAGTCATCCGACTGCTGCCACTATCCTTCTCGGCCTTTCTCCCAGTGAGCGACAGTGTGTGGAGACGATTGTGGGCATGGGTTATTCTTACGAGGGTGTTCTCAAAGCCATGCAAAGACAAGGACAGAATGTGGAACAGGTCACTTTTTAGTCTTGATTATCCTGACTTCCAGTCTGTGATAGTTTGGTTTATGTAAACGATTAAATGAGACTCTTTAAGTGCTTAGTTGTTATGCCATTTTGCTCATTCGTAGGTACTGGAATACCTGTTTACTCACAGTCGACTGTGCGATCGAGGTTTTGATGCGACTGCTGTGGAGGAGTGCTTGGAGATGTACCAGGGATCAGAGGAAAAGGTTTGTGAATTCTGACAGCCACAAATGGACACAACGACGGAATTACTGTCTACTGTCTAATTTGAATATACATTTGCAAATGTACTTGTTTTCATGTGCTTGAAAACACTGATTCTATAAGGAATTTAAAAAGAATTATACTTTTTAAGAACAAAGTGTTGTTTAAGTGAGGTAAATAAAATGTGCCCAATCTATGCATTCTGCATTACATGTCCTTTTATTCTTCTATGGAATTAAAAAAGTCTTTATATTTTAAGTTTATACGTTTTTGTATTAATGCAACATCCTCTCCCATAGGCTTTTGAGTTTCTGCAGCTGATGTCACGGTTTGGCGAAATGGGCTTTGAGAGGAACACTATTAAAGAGGTACTGCTTGTGCACAATAATGACCAGGACAAGGCGCTGGAGGATCTGATGGCCCGAGCGGCTGCGAGCTGAGCTTCGAGAGTCTGTCCACCTGGAGCCACCCCTCCCCTGGTCCTCCGAGGTGTCCTGGCTGTGGAAGGATGTGATTCTCTTATCTCTAAGACAGGACAAGTGTTTTTGTATCCTTATAAAGATATACCTCTTGGGGTAGGGATTGATAGCACCACCCAACTGTGCATTCATCCCTCTTCAGCTGTATGTCTGTTAAGTGATCTTAGAATGGTGATAAGTGGGAGGAGCCTAACCCTCCTCCGAGTGTCGGCATTGGCTAGTGTCTCTGTTGCCATGGTGACAGGCTAGACTGGGCGGTACTGGAGAAACAGAATTGAGCAGAGCCCCATTGACACCAGGTTTGACAGAATACGGACTCAGAGTGACACTCGAAGCTATTACGCTGCCATCTCCCGCTGCTGGATGCAGGCTTTCGAAATTGAAACCTGAACACTCATAAATACAACCCATGGCTGAACAGAAACCCCACAGAAGTGCCCTCTCTCTATTCTGTCTCTGCTGTTGTTTGTTTGTTTGTTCATACGTTGTTTATATGTTTGACGGGCGGAAACTTTATCTTTCTTTATTTGTCCTTTTATGAGATTGTGTTTTTTTGCTCTATGATTAGGAACTGCTTTAACAGAACTAATCACCATTATGTAAGTTTGCCCGGTTGGCTTTTGCACTGGAATTAACACATTTGGCAAGAGAAATTGGTACATTTAGCAGGAGCTGCAAAATTTAAATGATGCCGCCACGTATTCATACAAATGACATGCAAATACTGCACAGGCACACTGAATCACAGATGTTAATATAAACATATTTAAAGATCTGTAAAGATACACTGTCGGTTTCCATCTGTAATAAAGAAATTGAGAAAATTAACACACCCTACTGAGGTGAACACGTTAATATGAGATATGTTCTGAAATGTATTGGATAAAGCAGAAGAAAAATGGAGGTACACTAGCATTCAAAAGTTTTGGGTCAGCAAAAAATTTTTTTTAAAGATATTGATACGTTTGTTCAGCAAGGATGCATAAAATGTATCAAAAGTGACAGTTATGATTTGTATTTCAAATAAACCCTATTTGTGAACGTTCTATTCCTCAAGAAAATCCTGAACTGCAGAAATACAATACCTGAACTGGAAACCACATTTCCACAAAAATATTGAGCTGCAGTTTTCAGTTTGATTTTAGAAATGTTTCTTGAGCACCAAATCAGAATATTAGAGTGATTATAACGATGATGGCACAGAGAAACGATATCGTTGGAATCTCTTTCAGAACGATTTTATCCAGCTGATGGATGATAAAAACATTGACAGCCAATCAGAGCGTAAGCATTTTAATGTGGAAGACAGCACACACTTAGAATAAACAGAACCTTATCGTCTGCTGGTGTGCACACTAATAGTTATCTTTAGTTATCGTTCTTGTATGAACATGCCTAAAATCGTACAGACCCCAAACTTTTAAACCATAGTGCACCTGATAGTTGTGCAGTAGATCTGAAGGTAAGACTGTGATTTCTTGTTGCCTTGACTGTTACTATGAATTATTCTTGTGAATAATTGTGGCATCTTTTAGGCCATAAGAAACTGTTTGAATGGACTTTTAGAGGTTTGGTCACCAGAGGACACCTGTATGTCTGTTCAAATACTGCATATGTGATTGGGCAACTTGCTCAAACAAGAGATAATGGCTTCCTCTTAGAGAAGGCAGAACTGTGCAATGTAGGAACTTTACTTGCATAATTAATTAACAGGTCCAATGTCTAACCTCATACTTTTTGATACTGAATTTTGACCTTTGGTTATCAGCAGGGTGAATGTCATGAAAAACAATTCCAGGTCATATTCCACCCCGAAATCCTAAAAAATGTATTTGTGTGTAGTATAAAGAAAACCAAGCACATTTTTAGGACCATGAATTAATGGTTTGTTTATTTTTGCATTATTTTATTCACTGCAATAATGGTCTTAATGAGATCTTAATGACAAAGACTTTTTTCTTTTGGTTTTGTAGTGAAACATGACCTGCATATGTTCTTGAGAGGTTTTGTGACATTTGCCTCAAACTATGTGAGTGTGCCATTTATTTATTTCTTATTTTCTTTTTACTTTGGGTCAGTTACCATCACACCAATGCATTTGAACATGAAAAGTGAAAGTGACCGGTGAAGGCCAAGTATGGAAACCCCTACTTGGAATTTGTCCTCATATTTAACTCATCCATGTTAGGGCACACATGAGTAGTGAACACACACAAACACACACACACACACAGAAACCATTTTGGTTGAGGTGTAGATTGTTTTAATGCCCCAGCAGCCAGAAACCCTCATTTGACTCGTTAAAGGTGTCAAATAGACAGCAGTCTTCAGTTGTAAAAGGCTTTACCTGGCGTGAGACCGTACTAAAAACCTCAAACAAGATAGTGTTACTGTTGATACTGTTCAAATTACATCAAGCACTTTCCTCTGAGATGGAATCAGTTCTGAAGGAGATGTCCCTGGGGCAGATATCGGTTATTGGGCAGCTCATATGGCCCATTATGAATTTAAGTGCTGAATTCTTTAGCAGCCAGATGCGCGTTATTATTATTTTATTTTATTTTTTGCTGTTACAGGTTTAAAAAGGGATAGTTCACCCAAAAATGAAGATTCTGTCATCATTTACTCACCCTTAAGTTCCAAACTTGTATGAATTTCTTTGTTCTGCTGAACACAGAAGATATTTTGAAGAATATGTGGAAGTAAACAGATGATGGACTTCCATAGTAGGAAAAATAAATACTATAGAAGTCAATGGGGTCCGTCAACTGTTTGGTTTCTGACATTCTTCAAAATGTCTTCTGTGTTCAGCAAAACAAAGAAATTCATACAAGTTTGGAACAACTTAAAGGTGAGTCAATGATGACAGAATTTTCATTTTTAGGTGAACTTTTCCTTTAAGATCACTTTCCATGTGCAAATTATTTTTACAAGTGTTGCTTACAAATGTTTAAATTGTAATGTGTGGGTGCTTATTGGTGCAGGTGGATCTCATGTAAAGGTCACGCTAAAATTGAAAGAACAAATAAGTAAGTGAACTTTGCATAAAGAAAATAAATATATGTACATGGGTTGGACAATGAAGCTGAAACACCTGGTTAGTATGGTTTAAGGCCTCCTTTTGTGGCCAATACAGCATCACTTTGTCTTGGGAATGATAGATACAAGTCCTTCACGGTGGCCAGAGAGATTTTGTGGCCATTCCTCTTTTAGAACAGTGGCCAAGTTACTATGTGATGCTGGTGGAAGAAAGTACTAAGTACCACAAAATGGCTCAAAACATTTAGATATGTTGACTGCATGCAGGCTATGGGAGATGTTCAACTTCACTTTTATGTTCATTAAACCAGTCTGTTACAAGTGTTGCTGTGTGCATTGGTGCATTATCATGCTGATTCACGGCACCTCTTTCAGGGTACAATGTTTGAACCATTAGGTGCACATGGTCCTCCAGAATGATTCGGTAGTCTTTGGCAGTGACAAGACCATCAAGCACAGTAGGGAATGGCATGATATTGCAGCCTAAACCATCCCTGATCCACCCCGTTCTTCACTCTGGGCATGCAACAGTCCCGGTCTTAAGCTTCATTGGGGCGTCTCCACACTACAACCCCCTTAAGGATGTGGGAAAGACAATGAAGGTGGACTCATCAAAGAACTATACGTTTCACATTGTCCACATCCCAAGATTTGCACTGCTGGCACCAAAGAAACCGACATTTGGCATTGACACGAGTGACCAAAGGTTTGGCAGCCCCACCATGAATATTGACTCTGTGGAGCTCCCGACGAACAGTTTTGGAGGAAACAGGAGAGTCGAGGTGCAACAGTTTCTCCTCCTGTTGGATGTGGTTCGTCCTATGTTGGTATGCTGACATTACACTGAATACCACACCACTCGATACATCACAAAGACTTGCTGTCCTGGTCACATGAGCCAGCGAGATGCACACCAACAATTTGTCTGTTGAACTCTGATGTGTCCTATTATGTTGTGTAGATTGCAAGATTTTATGTACAGCTGTGCTATTGCTCTGCTAATTCAACCTTCATACTCTGCCCTTACTGATGAAATGTATCACTGAAGATTGGCCAAATATAGGCGTGAAACCTCCAACACTGTATAGTTTCATTGTCCAACTATATATATATATATATATATATATATATATATATATATATATATATATATATATATAGTACTGTGCAACAGTCTTTGGCAAGTCAGTAAAAAAAATACAAATAGAGTTTTGAGCCAGTTATTTATATATTTTGCTGTGGTGTGTCAGTAGGATATATCAGTTTACATTTCCAAACATTCCTTTTTCCATAATGTAATAATCTAGTGAGATTTTTGTATGCACAAGGAGTCTAACAACAGCCTGTATGATCTGATCTCACCATCAAGTCCATCTTCAGGTTTCTTCAAGGACGTTCCCACAGTTCTTCTTGATTTCGTCTGTCTCAGTTTTCGATGACTTGATGATGGTGAGATCAGATCTCCGTGTGGAGCATACCGGCTGTTGTCACATTCCTTCTTACTGGATTATTACAATTAAAGGCAAAAGGAATGCTTGGAAACTAATATTAAGACTTTTGCACAGTACTATATATATATATATATATATATATATATATATATATATATATATATATATATATATATATATATATGTGGTTTGTAAAGAGAGCTGCAGATATAGAATTGCCATTAAAAACAAACCACAAATGAATTGTCTTGATGTAAAATCTACTATTTTTTTCTTTTGCTTTTTTGAGATGAAATGTGATCCGCATATGTTCCTGACAGATTTCAAGAGGTACACCCATCCCGTAAAGGACTGATTATTCAAATAAAGTAAACATGGTTCTTCCTAGTCTACTTTTTGTGTCAGCATCCCTAGGATGAACAGACTAGAAAAGGCTGAAAAGAACAGAGCAAACCCACTGCTAGCTGCATCACAAAGCGCATTCTGGCCTGGAGTGAGTCAGCGCTCAAATGCAGATCTATTGTTATAATTGTAAATGAGGAAATGTCCTGAACCTGATGGACAGGTAGAACAGAACAGATGGCTTTTGTCTTAACGATACAAAGATCTGTTGCTCTTAAATGTTTAGTCTAATTTAAAATGATTTCAGTCTGATTAAACTTAATCTTCTTTTCGAAAAGTGTGGCTGTCACTGGTGTTTATGATGCAGATTTTAAACTTTAAACTTTAAAGAACTCTTTTGCTTGGATAGCTGCATGGTGAAACTTCCAGTGGAACTTGAGGAACAGAAAGTGAGCAGCAGCAAAGGTCACAGGTTTAAAGAAATTCACATCCCTTGTGTTAAATGAGGTTGTTAAACAGCTTATTGTGTGACAAAATAAATATTTGCACATCAGCCAATAGCATTTATCTGTGATCTGAATATTAACCAATCCGATAATCAGAAAGGACATAACTAAATCAATGCATCTCATGCAGTAATGTTTATTTCCAAACTATTATAAACCTCTTTACACTCCAAACTTCATGAGGTGCTCGACACTTATTTCCTCTTTTTCCATATTCAGTTATCCTTTTAAAACAAAACGTAGTTCTTTATATTTCTCTTAAAAAACTAATTTAAAGAATGCTTATATTTCATTTTTAAATTTCTTAAAAGTTACACATGCCAATCTCAATGATCTACAGTCATTAAATAATTTTTAGGAATATTTTAAACAACTGACAACTTGATTTAAACTTAGCAAAGCCACTAATAAACCCTATCATAATATACTTTAATTATTAACCGAATAAACAACTTTCTAGAGCGATTAAATCCACATTAACATACCGACATATAGTTACATTATTAATTAGTTATTAATTTTAACGTAATGTTGACTTGTTTGTTTTCTAAATTAAATTGAGGTGAATTTGATGACCAGAGCTTATTTTTATCCAGCCAATTATTGTACATGCCATAACCTTTTTTTTGAGAGAGAGAGAGAGAGAGAGAGAGAGAGAGAGATAGAGCAAAACAACTTATTCACAAGCAGAAAATGAAACGTGAGCCGTAGAACGTGAGAAGGTCGAGCGGGCGCGCGCACGTACGCAACCGACGCGCACGCGTACGCTTGACCTTGTTTTTGTTGATGTTTGACTGGAGTGCGGCTGCGCGCGGCGATGTACGTTGTCGGATGACGCGTCTTGTCAGGAGAACGACGGGCAGAGAGAGAGAAAGAAGATAGGTGAAAAGTGAGCTCGGTGCAGGGGAGGGGCAGCTGTACCGTTGTAGCTCCTCCACACAGGCGGAAAACAAACAAACCTGTCCTAAAAACGACTCTAATCAAACGGATCGGGGCTCGGCCTCTAAAACAGAATCGGGCGGTTATTCGATTCATCCTCGGCCGACGCGACTCGGTTGGATTCGATTAGTCGCGCCGCTTCACCAGCCCAGAGGCCGCCGAAACAACCCCATCGCCATTATATGATCCACTTTCCAGCGTCGCTGCTACCCTCCATGTGGGTGAGGGACCTGTGCGTGTCGGGCTATGGCGAGAAAAACAGTTAGCAGGAAAAGGAAAGCAGAGGAGCCCAAGGAACAACAGGTAAAAAAAAACCCAGATGTCTCTTATATCTAAAACACTATGCAGCCATTTGCTAACCTCTCATTATAATGAAATAATGAAACAGGAGCTCAAAATCTGACAGTTTACAAACAGGAAAAGATTGCAGTCTAATGTTAGCACCGGTCTGCTTACTTGGCTAAAGGCTAATGGTGGGGTTGTTAACTTAGTTGTTGTTGACATTGATCCGGCATCGGTGAGCTGGTTTATTCATGTGTAATCATTTGTCAGTTGCCTTGGACATTAATGTTATGTGTCTGAGAGTACGTCTTAATCCTGCACTAGATTACAGGATAATGGTACTCCAGCAAGAGCTAGACAGCATTAACTAATCAGTCGCCCAGCAGGACTAAGATCTGTCAATAGTTCTTCGTCATTAATATGAGAAATATCAATAACATGCAGTGACTTTTGCGGCACAATGATTCTTGATACGACACAAAACGTCAGTCGTAGTTCTGAACGCATCAACATTTCATGTTTTAAACATATGTATTCGATTTTCTCTTTGTTATAATGTTACTCTAGAGCCACATTTCCTCAGACCTATCATATGTTTTATATAGATTGAATAATGTGACCCTGGACATAGGGGTCCATTTTTTAATTGGAATTTATACATCTTATGAAAGTACTTTTTCCATTGATGGTTTGTTAGGAAAGGACACTATTTGGCCGAGATACAATTATTTGAAAATCTGGAATCTGAGGATGCAGAAAATCTAAATAATGAGAAAATCGCCTTTAAAGTTGTTCAAATGAAGTCCTTAGCAACGCATATTACTACTACTAATAATTTTTAAATATATTTACTGCAGGAAATTTACAAAATATCTTCATGGAACATGATCTTCACTTAATATCCTAATGATTTTTGGCATAGAAGAAAAATCAATCATTTTGACCCATACAATGTATTGTTGGCTATTGCCACAAATATACCCGTGCGACTTATGACTGTTTTGGTCCAGGGTCACAAAGAAAATAAATATGTAGCCTTTAAAGAAACATTACTATTATGTCCTGACAGAAGGAAAGGTTTAATTTGAGCCACATTTCACAGCTGTGTCTGTACTATTTGTCAAAACTGTGAGGTATTAATGGAAACATTTATAAAACCAGTCAAAGACAGCCTTCACCCTGAAGGTCCTCTTTCACCTGATATGAGTTCAACAAGGTCATATAGGTGCTGTTGAATTTTTATAATGTTAAATAATTGACTCGATTTTCTCAATATTTATGACAAATTATTTTGTCTGTTGATTATTACCTTGTAGGTGATTGACAGGACAGGATAGAGTTGTAAGGGGCAAGGTGTTGTTTGGGGCAAGCACCACACTGCTTGTAAGACTTGTAGTTGCTTTCCTTATTTGGTTTTGTTGAAGGTTTATTTCTGTTATCACAGGTTAGCACTGGATGTATGTTTCCCTGTGTGACAGCCATATCTAAAAGAGAAAATCAATAAAACAATTCACTGATATCATAAGCCTCAACAATGTTAGTAATAACTGACTTAATGAGGTGAATGATTGTCTAGACTTTGTGTTCATCTCACTGTTTATTTAAATTTCTTATTATATATATATATATATATATATATATATATATATATATATATATATATATATATATATATTTTTTTTTTTTTTTTCACATATCATAGCTTAATATACATACAACTACATCTAAGGCGTTTTCCGATGTATTCCCTTTGAAGTGTTTGTTTGTGTATCCCGACCAGCACAACCCAGCATCAACCAATGGTGTGAGTTTGGGGGCGGGACTATAGGGGTCAGATGAGATATTTTTGTAGTACAGCTTGATTGTTATTGCTGATCCTCGCAGGTTTCCCACAGCTTTAACACTCTTGAAGGTCTTTTTTCTTTGTATGGTTATACACTTTTGCAGAGTTTGTGAATGAGAAGGTGGCCGTGTATTGACTAAGATCCTATTCTGACCTACTTGGCCGTTAGGATCTGGGTCAGTCAGATAGGGCTGACGTTTACTGGCCTGAAGGGGGGTTGGAAGAGCTTTACTGGAGTAGGAGCGCACCAGTGTTTATGACTAGATCTCACTCAGGACAGATGATGTAATTTCAGCAAGAGTTATTTATATGGGTGATGATGTCTTGATTATAAGCATCATGATGTCAGCACTGTTTAGCGGGAACGGGCATTAAAATGAATGAGTCTCCGTCTCACACACACTCATTGTTGGGCCTACGGGAGCTGATATACTTCAAGCCATTGGTTTTACACGGCCCTGTCATGGCTATATTTGATTTGTCGATGCTTGCCGGGAGCACATGATCGCATTGTCTTGCCAGCTGGCGTTAGCATCAGATGGATGCCCTCACTTTTGTTGGTTTGCTGTTTTGATGCAATTTATTGTTTGATTGTATAAAGTGCTGTTAGCAGGATGAGGTGATGCATTTTCAGTGCCACCAGGTGTTTTTCTTTGAACGCAAGCTGTTTTTAAAAAGCTGCAGAAGTGCCTACACAGTGCTGGATTGCAAAGAAGCCACCTAAAACCAGATGTCCTGTGAGATTGTTCTCATAATTTTAGGTTTCTTTTTAAAAAAGGTTACATAATCAGAATGAGAGGAAGAGATATGCAATTTACTAACAAAGAGCATTTTTGTTTGGTAAAAAAAAATTTATGAGGAGGATCTAATGCTCATTTAGCTTCTTGCAAACTGATAATTTTTTTGTAAATTTCTAAATTAATGATTAATTATTTCAATTTTCATGCTGTACATTATAATGTTGCGATGCTTGAATTTATTTGGTTGCATTTAAAATTATTGATTTTAGTTTTAAGTGGTTTATATTTAGTTATTTAGATAAATATATTTTCTTTATTCTGTGATTTTTATCAGTTATAACATAACTGCCAGTAAATGCTTTACAGTTTGTTTCAAGTGATAGCATTTTTTAAAATTACATCATGCACGATAAAGAACTTTTATTATGAAGGTAAAATGTTTTCATTTAGTTTTTTGACATTTTGTCAAATCACTCCTTTTTGTCCCTCTGACAGTTTGACTGGTGTCACAGTGCATTCAAGCGTGCCCGCGTGTCCAGCTCAGCGCGTCATGCCCAGCACTGGTGGCAAAGCCGGCGGTCGGTGGTGTGCTCTGTGAGAGGGAGGGAGTTCCGCCCGCAACAGCAGCATGAGTGGAGCTTCCAGAGGAGTCTCCGCGGATTTGCTGCCGGACGCATCCCCGGAATCCTCAGAGAGAGAGAGTTCTCCCTCGGCCGCCTCAACAAGGTGTTCGCTTCCCAATGGCTCAACCACAGGCAGGTGGTGTGTGGGACCAAATGCAACACGGTGAGATGGTTTTTGATTAGCACTTCCGTATGTAATGTTATCAGTGCTGTATTTATGACCTTCAACATATTAATGTTTTTTTTTTCATTTAAATCGTAAAACATTTGCAATTTACTGTTAATTTTGCTGTTCGGTGTAAACTGAGAAATAGTAGATGAGAATACGAGTCTGGTATTTACATTGCTAAAGTTCAAAAGATAAATCTTCTATGAGAAAAAGCAAAAACAGTAGACCTACCAGCAGGGTTATTATCCAATAGGGTTGGGTACCGAACTCTGTACTTTTAAGGGCACAGACTGAATTACGTCGGAGTACTGATTCACATTATTTCAATCGGTACCTGAGAACGTATCTGGTGAACTAGACTAGTGTCTGTGAATATTAAACAGCAAAAATTTAAATACGATTTAAATACGAATCCTGCGTTTATGTGAACGAATGGCGCTGACCCGCAGTTTATTTATCTCTCACACACACAGAATTGCGCGACAATTGCGTGTTTCCATCTCATACGAGGACATAAATGCATGTCTGTCATCTCCAGAAGCTCTCTGAGAGTCGCTTCATGAGCATTTTACCGTTTCATTTGAGGAAAACTACCGTCATGTCATAAACACACAGAAACTCAAAGGTATTCACGGCAACCCATCAAAATAAAAATTTTTAACACTTTAGAATAATGGTCATTAGTTAACATTAGTTAACTGCATTAGTTAACAAGAACTAATAATGAACTGCACTAATAAAGCATTTATTTATCTTTGTTAATGTTAATATCAACATTTACAAATACATTATTAAAATCTTAGTTAATGCACTGTGAACTAATGTGAACAGACCATGAACAGCTGGATTTATATTAACGAAAGTTAACAAAGATGAACAAATACAGTAACACATGTACTGCTTATGGTTAGTTCATGTTAGTTAATGCATTAACTAATGTTAACTAATGACCATTATTCTAAAGTGTTACCAAAATTTGGTTTAACTTGACAAATATATTACTGTTGTACAGTAGAATTTAGATATGTCTCAGTATAATAATAATACTAACACTAATGTAATATTATAAACTATCAAAACTTTATTTTTTAAGTAATAAATAATTTTTTTTATTTCATGTTTTAATTGTAACAGTATAAAAGTTCTGTTGTGCAGCTTTGTTTGACAAAAAAGTTTAATTAAATTAAAAGATAAATTCATGTTTTATGTCTTCATTTTATTACCAGAAAATACACAACATAGAATTTATGGGGAATCTTTTCATAGAAATTGAATAAAAAATTATATGGTTGTATTAATTAAGTAGTAGCCTACTATTCACTGGGAAATATTACAGTGAACAAACATCACAGACAATGGCAGACCAAGGCAGCTCTTGCATAATGTCAATAACACTTCTATAAATGGCTTACAGTTTCTTTACAGTTATTGATGTATCCCTTAAGCACTGAAAAAAGGTACCGTTAAAGGTACAGGTTAAAATGTGAACGGTGCCCAACACTTATTATTCAATAGAAAAAAAATGTAATGACAAAACATACAACAAAATTACTAAAACTTTAACTAAATTGTAAAATATTAATAAATGTAGAATCTCATTGATACTAAAATATACCAGTACACAATTTTTTCGAGGCACTTGTCTCCCTCCAGGAATATTCCTGGTTAAATAAGCTATATTGGCAGCTACTGTGACATGCTGTTGATTGAAACAGATAATCATTTTGGCTTGCACATTGATGCTTTAACTTATTTTAAGTTCCCCTGCAGTCAATTTTATCCAATAAAACTCATCTTTGATCAACAAAATGACACATTTAAACTTTTTTCTTTTTTTTTTCTGTGAAAATAATTTCTTAATGCCTTGAGTTGATTCAGAACAAATTATACAGGGTCGTCTACAACTCTGTGTACAAGAATGTAATGCCTTTTATGTATCGCTCTCCAAAACGTCTGACACAATAGTAATTGAAATGATTAGCCTTTGGCTTGAGTACGTTATCAAACAGCTAATAATGTCTCCGAGTCAGACAGCTGTCTTCTAAAAATCAGCATCCTAGAACGCATCTGTGGAGAAAGGCATATAGTTTATTATAACATCATAATATACATCTTATACATGATTCACCCACTATATTGCTAAACATACTCGATTTTTCATATCAACAGAAAAATATACCGGGATAATCAGGCTTCTCTTGAGACTCTCCTGCTTAGCATCATAGTTAATGATACAGCTTGTCCGCAGGTTGATGTGATTGGTTACAACATGTTTGTGATGTCGAGAACAGGGGTGTTTTTGAGACTGTCTTTGGTTAACTGCAGTTTTAAGGAGAAAATACTCAGCATTGTGTTGACTGATTAATATGCACATGGTTTGTCTTAAAGCATATTAAAGACACCACATGGACATTTAAACATTAAAAACTTTATTTTTATTTTTTTAAATATTCCTTTAAAGGTTATAGTTCATCCAAAAAATGCTTTTCCTTACATAAAAGTAGGACATATGTAGAGATGTCCCAGACTACAATTTAGTTTGATAATCTCCATCCTCTTTCATAAGCATTATATTTAGATTTCACCTATTTATGTTTTTTGTTTTTTTTGTGTGTGTGTGTGATCTAATAATTTTTGAAACTTTATCCACTTTTTTTCTTTTAGCTATTTGTGGCGGACGTCCTCTCAGGACAGATAACCAGGATACCCATGCTGAAAGACAGAGAGGGCAGAGGAGATGTCTCCCAGGGTTTGGGTGGAGTGGGAGGCCATTTCCATTTCCACAATACAGGATCAGTCGGTGGCCTGGATGTCCAGCAGGGATGTGGCATCCACGCCATAGAGCTGAACCCCTCTCGTACTTTGCTGGCCACTGGAGGAGACAATCCCAACAGCCTGGCAGTGTACAGACTTCCTACACTTGACCCTGTCTGTGTCGGGGATGTGAGTCCGCCCATTGCTCCCTTTTTGTTGTGCAAGTAGTGTAAATGTCAAATGGTAGCAAAATAGTGGCTTCAGCCTTTGGCTCCAGAAAAAGGAAGAAAAAAACTGCTCTTAGTGTCTAACTTTGGCTAATGTAATTGAAAACAATCCTTTCATGTAAAGACTCAAATTTGATTCTATATTTTTAACAGGATGGGCACAACGACTGGATATTCTCCATTGCGTGGATCAGTGATACCATGGCAGTCTCGGGTAAGAAGCTTGCAGATCCAGTTTTGAGCAAACACTTTATGCTGTGTGCTAACACATTAAGTGCTAGTGTACATTTCAAGATAACTGTCAAGAATTGCCATGGTCATATTTCACCCCAAGCGCAAAGGGAGAAAAGAAATAGAAAGTATGTTTTGCATGAAGGAAAATGCGCCCCAGTTCCGGAACATTAAGATTGATATTATTTTTTCATCACAGTTTAGCACATCCAAAACAACTCATTCTCATAACCGTATTGTGATTTATATTTGTACTTAAATCTATTTCCTTCTTAATTTTAATAAATAATAATAAATGTCTGGACATGATGGTTTTCATAAGTGTATTGCAGGGCTCCAGCAGACTGCAACTGAATGGTCGCATTTTGCTAACTTTTTTCCTGCTGGCGTGACTAAATTTTGTTAGAGGTTGCACTGGTGCCACCGCGGTGCCCAACTGATAAGAGCTACCATTTCTGTTACATATGATAAACATCAAACGGCAAACGTTTTTTTCCAGCACTTTAAAGCTCTAAATATTATCCAATTTTAATGTTTTTTTTTTTCCTCATTGTGATTTGTAAAACTAAAAGTTTAAAGGTTTAGGAAAACTAACCCTTTGTGGCAAACAAGCACTTTTATTTAAAAAAAGACATGAAATGACCACTATAACCAGTAGGTGGCGGCAGATGAGCACTTATATCGACGTAGAAAGTCAACAAGCTTTTCCTCAAATTGTGACTAAATTACACAGAAAACAAGTAAAGAGTGCTCCTTTTATTACTACTGAAGTTGTAGGTCAGTTCAGTGTGAAACTATAGAAGAACAATGGTACATTTAATAAGACCCCTCTACTTCCCCTGGCTACCCTGTCTGGTTGTATTTTGAGTTTAATTTTCCTCTTTTGTGTTGTACCCAATCATATGTTGTACATGGTGTACAGGTTCTACTGTTCCATTAAAGGAGAAATCATTTTTGTGTTTATTGGAGCAGGATCTCGTGACGGTTCCATGGGTCTGTGGGAGATATCAGAGGAGGTGTTGTCACAAGCGGAGAAATGTCAGAATGTGGAAGGTGTTCCTTGTTATTCCCACATCTCTCACCGCGCTCTCAAGGACATCCCGAAAGAGTACACCCACCCCTACAACTGCAAAGTGCGCGCGCTGGCCTTCAACAACAGCCATAAGGTCAGTGGCTGTCTTTGACTCATGTGGCTGTACTGACTCGAAATTGATTTTCTTTGTGCATTATTCAACCTCACCGTTGCTACAATTATATTTTAATCTCTTTCAATCATCCATTAGGAGTTGGGTGCCGTTTCACTAGATGGATATTTCCATCTGTGGAAAGCAGAAGACAACCTGTATAAGGTACAGTATCTGATACCAATATCAGCTTTTTTTTTTCCCTTCTCTTTCTCTCATACACCGATCAGGCATAACATTATGAAGTGAATAACACTGATTATCTCTTCATCACAGCACCTGTTAGTGGGTGGGATATATTAGGGAGCAAGTGAACATTTTGCCCTCAATGTTGTTCTGTTAGAAGCATGAAAAATGGGCAAGCGTAAGGATTTCAGCAAATTTGACAAGGGCCAGATTGTGATTTCTAGACGACTGGGTCAGAGCATCTCCAAAACTGCAGCTCTTGTGGGGTGTTCCTGGTCTGCAGTGGTCAGTATCTATCAAAAGTGATCCAAGGAAGGAACAGTGGTGATTGGCGACTCATTGATGCGCGAAGGCTGGCCCATGTGGTCCAATCAAACAGACGAGCTACTGTAGCTCAAATTGCTTAAGAAGTTAATGATAGAAAGGTGTCAGAATACACAGTGCATCCCAGTTTGTTGCGTATGGGGCTGCATAGCTGTAGGCCAGTCAGCGTGCCCATGCTGACCTGTCCTCCGCCAAAAGCGCCAACTGCATGTGAGCATCAGAACTGGACCACGGGGCAATGGAAGAAGATGGCCTGGTCTGATATATCATGTTTTCTTTTACATCACGTGGATGGCTGGGTGTGTGTACCACTTAACTGGGGAACACATGGCACCAGGATGCACTATGGGAAGAAGGCAAACCAGTGGAAGCAGTGTGATGCTGGGAAACGTCGGGTCCTGCCATCCATGTGGATGTTGCTTTGACCTGTACCACCTTACCTAAGCTGTGTTGCAGACCATGTACACCCTTTCAAACAGTATTCCCTGGTGGCTGTGCCCTCTTTCAGCAGGATAATGTGCCCTGCCACAAAGCAAAAATTGTTCAGGAATGGTTTAAGGAACATGAAATTGCCCTCCAAATTGCCCAGATCTCAATCCAATTGGGCATGTGCTGAACAAACAAGTTTGATTCATGGAGGCCCCACGTTGCAACCGAAAGGATCTGCTGCTAACATCTTGGTGCTAGATACAACAGCATACCTTCAGGGGTCTAGTGGAGTCCAAGCCTCGACGGGTCAGGGCTGTTTTGACAGCAAAAGGGGGACCAGCACATTATTACGTCATAATGTTATGCCTGATCGGGGTATATTGTCTTTTTATGCCAAGCTCAATATTTTTACAATTGTCTCATGACTATTTTTTCCATTTCATTTGATTTTCAGGAGCTTTCTACAAAACTTCCTTACTGTAAGGAGAATGTGTGTCTGGCTTATGGGATGGACTGGTCTGTTTATGCAGTCGGCTCTCAGGCGCACGTTTCCTTTCTTGACCCCCGGCAGTCGACTCAAAACATCAAATCCGTGAGCTCCAGGGAGCGTGGCAGTGGTATGTTTTTTTTTCCAGCCTAAGATAGTTCACACAAAGTGAAAAAGCTATAATTTGCAAAGCAAACTGGTGCTGAGTTTTCTGTTTGTTTAATTATTTCTTAGGTATTCGCTCTGTGAGCTTCTATGAACACATAGTGACAGTAGGCACTGGCCAAGGTTCCCTGCTCTTCTACGATATCAGGGCCCAGCGTTTTCTGGATGGCCCATCCAGCACACCCGGCGGGTACCGGAATCGCACTGCAGAGGGCATCCTTAAACTCACCACAGGGAGAGGATGGCTGGTAAGATTGTCCATTTTGACCCTGGTTCTCTGTCTTGTATGCTGAAATTTTACATATTGATTAGACTAATATATGCCTTTTATATTTGACATAGGCCTTGCAGGTATTTAAGAAAATAATATATATATTTTTTTATATACATGAATTTGGATAAATTGAGAATCACAATTTTGTTCTCCCCTCTATTCTGAACAAACACCTGATCCAAATACCATATAATTTACTAGAGGTTCTGGCAAAATGTTAACTGCTGCAGTCTATTTAAAAGTATTTAATTAATTTTGAATTATTACAACAACAACAAAAAATCAGTTTAAATTAATAATTGACCCTTCGCTAAGCCCCGCCCTCCTTTGTTACTGTTGCTACGCCTGTCAAGCTTTCGTGCCTGGCCCGTCATATGCGCCGGTGTTAGACATTCCCAAGGAGATAATTAGTCATTTTTAGCGAACAGGTCAAATATCTTAGAGAGCAAGACAAAAGGGACTGCAGTATGCATTCAAGGGATATATCCATGGAATAATATGCAACCGATTAGAGAATCATTTCATCAAAACTTAAGGTAAGCCTTATAGGTTCCAGTGCAAGCAGCAGCCGCCTCACACTGACCATTCAAATGGGAAACTCACAAATTGAGGATTGGCTATGCTCATGCACAGCAGGGTAAGTGAAATTAGAAAACGATCTAATAATTATAAACCAAACAGCTTATCCATAAGACTTGTGGAATAAACACAAATTAGCCCGACCACTTTGCAATGAAAAGATTCTTCCGCTTATATTTTATATATTTATTCTCCCACACTTGATCCACAGCAATCTGATGGGGTATTTTGCCCTGTAAAATCGTTTTCCCCAATAAGAATCCTTAGTAAAGTTACACTGAATTATTTCACATAAATTAGTCACAAACGCTAACATGCAGCAGGATTAAGCGATGCGGTAGCATGGATCGATAGACATAGCTATAATTTTGCGCTACGGTAGGAAAACCTGACAAGGTGGGACAAATCGACAGAACAGCGTCATTTCTCCCCTTGGGTTTTAGGTTTGGGGAAGGAAAAATATTCCACCCCCTGTGCAAATTTATAGGATACCAGCTATCAGATTTGCACAATCCATAAGCACAATGCTTCGGCATTCTCCGCTCGCTCGAAAGCTTGACAGACCTTCCGCGCCTAGTTACGGTTGCTAAGCCACGATTGGCCTGTGGTGGTTTTTGGGCGTGGCTTAGCGAAGGGTCAATTCAATGACTCATTGTAAATAATTACTCAAATGACTCAAAATAATTCAATGATTTATCTTGTTTCATTACTGGATGAATCAGCGTTTTTGAAATAACCTCTTGAATAGATGATTCAACAACATTTTTAACTTGCGCTTGTCGCCACTCACTGGTGTAATGATATAATTGATACAATCTTTTTTTGAAGTGTCAAGTTACTTTGATTTACTCTATTTTTTTCTCTATTTACTCTAGTACTTCTGTGATCATTTTAATTATTGCAAGACAGAATAATGAAAAGAGTGTCAACTGTTCTCTCTGGTTCGTTGTTATTTAGGAATAAGATCGCGTGGCTGTTTGAATCGAGATTGCGATCTTGTCACGATTAATTGTGCAGCTCTAATATACTAGCAAAACAATGATATTGTGAAATATTACAATTTAAAATAATTTACGATGTAAAATATTAAAATGTTCTATTTTGATACATTTTAAAATGCAATTTGTTTCTGTGATGGCCAAGCTGAATTTTCAGCATCATTACTTCGGTCTTTAGTGTCACAAACATTTAAACAGTACTATATATATATATATATATATATATATATATATATATATATATATATATATATATATATATATATATATATATATATATATATATATATATATATATATATATATAATATGATACCTAAACAATTGCTGTTTTGCAGTGTTTATTCATGTACGTGTGTATTATTGCTATTTTTTTATTTTTTTAAAAATAGCTTTATACACCCACTACCTATTTTTGAGCCAATTCTTTAAATTAATTAGTCTATCTATAAGCTCCTTTACAAAGTGCTTACTTCAGCAATTGGTTGCCTCAGCATCAGCCTCTGCTTACCATTTAGAAGTTCATTAAGCAGAAATACTGTCTGCTGCATTAATCGGTCCACACGGAAATATAACTGCTATTTGATTGGTTTAATTGACCCACTTAGGTTGCTGCCCTTTTGTTACTTGTATAATAGTAATTTAAGGGATAATGTACAGTCAGCCACTCATTATCGCAAAATAAACAACTCCTCCATGCATCAGGGTCCTGATTTCCATGTCGGAGGCTATTTTGTGATAATGAAGAACAACTGTACCTTATCCTTCTTATTACATACCTATTACACACTGTTCAAAGGTTAGGGGTCAGTAAGATTTTTTTTTTTTTTTAAGAAATTAATACATGCAAGGATACATTCAATTGATCAAAAGTGTTATTGAGGCTGAAAAAATATCAGAAAAGCAGAAATATCAGTCAGGTTCTTTTACCGATTCTAAAATTCTGATTCTTCTTCCACAGAATCACGATGAAACATGGAGAAGCTACTTTTCCGACGTCCGCTCCTTCCCAAATGCCGTGTACACGCACTGCTACGACGACTCCGGCACCAAACTCTTTGTGGCCGGCGGCCCGCTGTGTTCTGGCCTACACGGAAACTACGCCGGCCTCTGGAGCTAACCTCCGTCCATCATCCCTCCATTTCGCTCTCTCACGTACCATGGGCTTACAGGCCATCTTCCATTTTTTTCCTCACTCTTTACATTTCCGGTTTAGCTTCTATCCAAGATTATCCTCTATTTCTCATAGGACTCAGGAGCATAGATGTGATCCTCAGCTGTTTTTTTTTTTGTTTTGTTTTGTGCTTGTTCTTCTGTCTTTCGATTTTCATTTGCCTATTGTACTCGTGAATTCACATCTGTTTTTGTGTGTGATGAAAAAACGGCAAAGAAAAAGCAGAGATGTGACCCTGACACTGATGTCTAATCTCCTGGAGAAGTTTGTTTGAGTCGTGAAAAAATTAAAGGATGTTTTCTCCTGTGCATTGGCTGCCTGAACCTTTGAGAACTGTGGAATAGTGTAAAAATATATGACAATATTTAACAGTCTCTCTGGGCATTACCTTTAAGATTTATTTTTGTTTCTTTTTTTTTTCTTTTTTTTTGGTTGCCGGAAACATGGCGTGTTGAGTTTGTTTTGCTGTGTGTTTTTTGAAGACCTGCCGATCAGCCCTCTTGCTTGGCTCGCAGTGGACTGATATGACATTGTGGATCCTGAAAAGGCTAAGAATCAGCTTTTGGAGATGAATCTTGGTAAAATGGACGGACAGCCTGACCTGTTACCTCACTGTGCAGTACTGGACACTGGGGTCAAGACTGCAGATATATGAAGAGCACGGGGTAAACATGGACATGCATCGCATAGCGGTCAATGAAGACTCGCCCGTTGTTTTCCTTTTTCCCTTATGTTTTCCAAAATAATGGCAGGGAGAGACAATTGAAGGAAATCAGATAGAGTTTGTGTTCTGTTTGAGGTATCTTGGAGTGCCTCTTTTATTGCTGATTCTGTACTAACACACGCACACACTCGCATCAAGATTGCAATTTTCCCTCTGTGACATTTAGACATCTTATTTATTTTGTATCGTTGCCATCACTAGCGCTCATGACGTTCAGGTACAATCATATTTGTTAGAATTGTTGCTTTTTATCTTCTTCTCTGCTCAAAGGCAGGGTGGTATTGTGACATTGTTGCCTTTCCAGAGTCTTTCTGTGAAAGACTGTTGCAGATTGAATTTGTTAAGGCTCTTTTTTTCTTTCTTGTTCCTTTGTTTTTTTTTTACATGAAAATCTTCATGAAATTGTCACAAAATTGTTAGTACACAGAAACAGGCATATATTAAGCAGAAATTAACCATCACTTTTAAAATGTATTTTATATATGAAATGTATATGTATACATATTTGGAATCTAATAGAGGGAGAATACAGTTTATGTAAATGTCAGAGGATTTATGTGCGTGTGCGTGTGTGTGTGTGAGTGAACTAATCTGTCATTATTTTGGTGGTGCCCTTTTTTTATACACACTTCCTGAATGTTTTTACAGATTACAAGTGTAAAGATATTGTACAATATACAAACAAAATAAGCAAAAGAACAGTAACATGAGACATTCTTCAAAAAGAAAATGAATAAAACTTTATTGATGTATTTTTCTTCCATTCTTGCATAATGATGTTTCTTTATACTCGATACTTTTAATGATGTCAACGTATAATTCGCAGTGAGATTTTTTTTTAATTTTAATTATATTTTTAATGTGCTTGAAAGAATTATCTTATGCTCATCAAGCCTGTATTCATTTGATCAGAAATACAGAAAAAAAAACAGTAATATTGTAAAGTAGTATTACTTTTTAAAATAATACATAAGAGAGTTCTTTCAAAAACATAAAAAAAATAGTAATGTTTCCCAACTTTTGATATAAAATATATTTTAGGTTTATTTTGTGAGGAACACTGCACTGTAGCAATTCATTTGACCGCTGGGGGCGCAAAACGTGTTTTGACCAATGAGCAGTGCCGTGACAGAATGCGCGTTCACGATTAGATACCCACAAACATGTACAATAAAACCTCACTTAATAGATAAATAGAGAGTGCCAACTTTTATTTAAAAACCCCAGAAGGATAAAGTATATATATTTTATATCTAGAAAAGAAGTGAGAAAATGGTGAGTAAATCATGGCAGAGTTATCCTTTAAGATGACATAAAAAAAATTCAGTCGCGTCTTGATTCATTACTTGTTATTTTGTGTAATGGGCATCAGTTAGTGTGTACGTGTGCGCGCACTTGTGAATGTGCCTGCTGGTGCGGGAGCGCGCCTTTGGGATCTGCATGGAGAGCAGCAGCAGCAGCGCGGTGACGGTCACGTGACGGAGTCTGCTGCTGGCTGAGTGAAGCGTGTTAGCAGGTAATAAAAAACAAATCTCTCTTTCAGACTCTAACTGCTCTTTATATAGCAGATGTTACGTAGTTAATATTTCCACGTGTTTGTCGCTCATCTGTTTTAATCCGTCGCGGAGTGTTTTCCGAGGTTGTGTTGCCTTTTGTATGGCTTTGTTTTGCCTCCTCAGTTTAGCTTATTCGGCTTTAGCTCTGCTCTGAGACCGTTTTCCTCAAATATTCCTGTACAACAAGCCCATATCACTACTAAGCCAATTTTTCTTACATTATAAACGTAATGTTGATATACATCTTGGTGTGTAAATGCTCTTGGGGGTTTAAATGTTATGAACAAGGACGCCGGGCGGTCGTGAGTTAGCCAGCTAAGCTACAACAATTGGAGAGAGGAAATGACATTAGAGATCATGGACAAAGGAGAGCAGAGACTGTATGCGCTTATGCTCTTCACAAACTCAGTTTTTACACATTCATAGGGTAAAAAAAAAGCCATATGTAACTCAAATGTGTCCAAATATCTCTAATGAATCTTTGAAGTTAAACTAGGATGCTGACTCCGGTCCTGGGTCTAAATTCCCTTTGTTTGAGCCATCACATTTTTTGTTTTTAGCCTTGTTTTGTTTAAGCATCTAGTTTTTTGAGGGGCATGTAGAATATGGTTATAGAAACGCAGAACGCAAACAAAGTCATCTGTGCATGAGCTTTGATTATGGTCGTGTGTTTAAAGTTGTCTAATGTGATGAAGCCATCGCATATTTTGTTTTGGTTACGAATTTTTGTTGTTGTTGCTGATTTTTTAAAATCGATTTTATTAATGTTTGAAACTAAAAAAAAGTCAAACCAAGTTGTCTGTTTTAGTGATTAACCAATCATATTGTTGACATTTGGCCATTTTGAGATTATTGGCTAATAACGATGCTCACTTGATCAGAAGTGGTATTACGCTTATGTAAAATATTAAAACAAATTCTGATAACTTTGCAATTTCACATGTTCTGTTTTTCTAAATTTAAGTGCATTTTTGGCGAATGTTGTCAAAGTAAATGTTTACCCCCATTTTTTTAAATGTAAATTTGTATCTTCACAATCACATCTGTTTTAATTTGATCACTTATTCACTTTAGCTACCTATTCATAATCAAAGAAGAAACTGATGGTAATTTTTTGGGTGAATTTATCAGTCTGCTTTTCTAAATGTGTTTCATACACATCATCTGTGTATTTGAGGACACTACGGGTGGTCTGCTGACCAGAGAAAAGGCTTCATTTTTCCATTTTGTTTAGGATCTCAGAAATGTCCCCACATGTGACCGTTGTCAGCTGGTGAAATCACTTTTGTGGTTTGTTTTGCTTACTGTCATCATTAAATCGGTTGTGCCCAGCAGCGCTTGCACAGATTCCCCCCATAAGAGCTTTATGATGTATATTGCAAGCTGGGAATTTTGCTGGATATTATCTGATGATCTCTATATGTCAGAATCTAGCTGGATCGCTGTTGTCGGGCGTTTTCTGTGTGACTGTGTAGAAGGGTTTAACATGCACAATAAGATCTCTTCTAGCTGCCAAGAAAAGCCCACTGTATCCATCGCAGATGTTATGTGTGTTGCCTTGTCTTCTGGTGAACAGTGACTCTTGCTGATGTTTTAGTCTTAGTTTCATGGATGTGAAGGAGCTAATGTACTGGAGTGTCACAATTGGAGGTTTTAATTTAGTGGGAATCATTTAAGAAGGTTTTTTATATGGCTCAGCCAAAAATGTAAATCCTGTCATCTACTTCCATGTCATTCCAAGTTGAGTTCTTTCAAACACAAAAGCAGAAATTTAGCAGACATCTGCTCTTTTCCTTGCGTTGGAAGAGAAAGAGGGTGGCTTTCCAGCTCCAATACCCACCTTTAAAAGTATCATAAAAAGTCTATATTACTCGTGCCATATGTTCCAAGTCTGTCGAAGCCGTATGATTGCTTTGTGTGAGAAACAGACCAAATGAAACCAATTTAAATTGTAATCCACTAAAAATCCGCTTCCTGTCCAGTATGGCTGGGCAATGTGACGATATTATTATATATCAACGATATCTCACCCCGTTGCCAATTTCAACAATTCAACCATGCCATATTTTTATATAAAAATGAACAAACTTTTATTGCTTTTGTATAGCATTAAGCCTCAAAATGCATGGTATTATAATGTTATACTAAAACTTAAATTGAAACAATGGAAAAAACTCTTAACCCCTACTATTTAAAAAAAACACATCTTAAGAACCTTGAATAATGTAAGTGGCCTTTTTTTTTTTTATTGCGCCTTTGAGCGATAACATCTTTGGGGCTGTGGCATTCGTAACTGTAATTTGATTAATTGTGCGAACCCCACTACAAAAATAGTTAAAGGAAAACGTATATTAAGGTATTACGGACAAGATGTTGGCTGTCTATTTTTGTCACCCACACACACACACAAATGCAAGAACTCACAGAAGGAAAACAATGCTAGGCGATGTAATCAGATATTGCAATGTTTTTAAGGCGATTATCTTTAAGATATTTTTTTTTACATTACCCTGCCCTATCCAGCAGTTATTAATCACACTTCCAGATATTCAAACACAGTTGGTTACTGAACGTGAAAAATTGGCGTTTAGTAGAGGCTGTATGATTAATCAGTTTATGTGACTATTCGGCACAGATGACCGATTTAACATTGCTGCTGTTTTTCTTTTTACTTGAAGCAAATGTTGTCTTTTCCGTTTTTCTTGTCAGAGTGCAACAGAATGCTTCGTTTACATGTTAAAATCACAATTTTCTCATAGGGGGACGATGCCCCCAGACCCTACTACAACAATTTACTTCATAAACATGTCACCATTTTGTGAGTTTGCAGGTCTGAAACAAAGACAACGAAATGGTATGTATACATTGCACGACCTATTTTCATAGTAGTTAATTTGTTAACTAGATGCTGTATTAGTAGAGAAATGACAGCAGTATGTTTGCCGTCGAGGCTGAGGGGACGCTATCTTTAGTAGGACCTCAAACGGTTAAAAACAATGTGACAAAAATACATGCCTTTACAAAAGTCCGACCCAAATGTTTAATGTCACGATTGTTACCATCTGTTTGCATTAATTTATCCAGCTGGTAATTTTTATGCCTTCGTTTGCAAGCAAAGTTGCATATTTAAAGCTAGTGACGTGAGAAACAAATCAGAAATGTATCCGATTTCAGTTCTTTTTTTATCACCTCTAACACATATTTTGTTGTTTTGATTATTAGATCGATCAAGTGTTCTGAAATAGAACAATCAAAATAATCAAGTGTTCTGAAATAGAAGCAACTAATGTGTGAGAGTATACGTACAATGTACATATGTATTTATTTTCAATGCTATGGACTTTGTGTAGATATTTATAGATGGCCGTCTTTAAGCATAACTGATTGAATATAATGGTAACACTTAACTGTAAGAGTCCATCTGTAACATTAACTAAAGTTAATATATGCTGTAGAAGTATTGTTCATCGTTAGGTCATTCATTTGAACATTTACTAATACATTTTCACAAATAAGTTAGTTAATAGTTAACTAATTAGCATTAGTTAATTAATTTATCATTATTAAAATCATGTTGTGCGCCTTTGAATCAGATGAGAAAAAAGAGATTTCAGGGCTTGACTATAAGGACAGCCTGGTGTTCTTATGTTATAACTGAGGGTTTACTTGTTTAATAATTTTCATATTATTTAATATATTCATATTTCACTTTTATCTGAAATCTTGGCAGCATAATAACCTTATTTGTTAGAATACAAGGATAAAGAGACAGTAACAATTTTTTTCTCCCCACTTTTTTTTTGTGGCTGGGCCAGTGAAAGTTTTTATGGGCAAGTACAAATCTGAACCACTGTCCCAACTGGCCTAATAGAAAAAATCCTTAGCATTTAGTCCTTGGATTTAATTGTGATAACCCTTTCTTCACACAGAACTACTATGGATTAAGAAGACTTGCCATATAGAGCAACAATCGTACTGATTTTATGATGCTTTTAGACAGCTTATATGCCAGCATTGCAAAGAAAATAGTTAAAGATGGAAAATCTTGCAGGTTTTGAAACCACATGAATCATTGATGACAGAATTTTCATTTTAAGGTGAGCCATCCCTTAAATGTTACCTTGTTTGTTTCAACATTTAAAGTTGTTGTGTAAATGTGCTTTTTATGGTTAATGAAACCAGCAGAACTTGACAGAGAATTTCTTCTGTGAAATAGCTAGATGTTTAGATCATCAATACATGCTTCAGTGTAGATTCAAGAATGTTAGGTAATATACATTCCTTCATGTTCTCATACCAGAGGACTAAGTTGTTGTTTTTTATGCATGAGAAATGGCTATGCTATGAGATCTGAGTGTAGGCGTTTTAGAATGACACTACAGGATAGTTGCAAATTGTTAGCGGACACCAGTGTGGTCTCGTAGCGTGGTCTTTATTTCAGCGGGGCTCGGATAAGCTCGATTGTTTTTCTACAAGGGTTTCTGGCGGTCAGAGTATTGCTCAATCTTGCCCGAATGGGTTTAGGAGAAAGGAAATCCGATACGTCCCCTGTGTGTTTGCCTGACACTATGCGGGACACTGAAGGGAAGATCTACAGTCAGCTAGCTCGCTTGAACAAAACCTTGTCTGGTGTCTGCAAATTTTTGGACTAGAAACTAGGAAATGGAGTTTTCTGAATAATAACCCCTTCCTGTTTTTTGGCCTTGTTTTTCTTCCAGATTTTTCTGTTTTGTACATACATTGTTTTGTATATACTGTATATGATGACCTCGGTGGGCATCGAACGAGCCCGGGGCACTCGGGACAAAGCGCTGCCCACTACCACACAGACCACACAACCACAGAAACAGCTTCAGGTGAGTGAACAACAACATGTGGAAACATATTATATGTTAGGAATAACATACTACCATACTACTCTTACTATTTCTCAGGAGTGGGAATCGGAAGAGGCCCCACGATACGATATTATCACGATAGTTGAGCCACAATACGATATTATTGTTAAAATAAATATATATATATATATATATATATATATATATATATATATATATATATATATATATATATATATATATATATATATATATATATATATATAATTTATTTATTTATCTTTATTTATTTATTTTTTCAATATGCTGAATTACCTTTTTTCATCTGCAAATGTCCCCAACTGCAGACTTTGTCCACATGTATTTTACATCTTCAAATCCACATCCCTGCCTTGTTAAATGTTTTTCTTCCTCATAACTCAATTCAATCCATTTGTTTTTTCAATACATTCAATTTTAAGTAGTTTTATAAAGAACAACCCTAACACCCTAAAGTTGACACTATTCAGTTATGAAATGTAATTAAATGCTGAATCACGTTTACATAATCATATTTCTATCATATGTATAAGAAATACATACATTTGCCATTACCAGCTTATAACTTGTATGCTAGATGCTGCTATGGAGTTATTTTCTTAGGGAAATTGCCTACACAATAATGCAAGGCAGTTTGATTTTCAAAAGAATATAAACAGTATGACCGACCCTGTACAGGGAGTGCAGAATTATTAGGCAAATGAGTATTTTGACCACATCATCCTCGTTATGCATGTTGTCTTACTCCAAGCTGTATAGGCTGGAAAGCCTACTACCAATTAAGCATATTAGGTGATGTGCATCTCTGTAATGAGAAGGGGTGTAGTCTAATGACATCAACACCCTATATCAGGTTTGCATAAATATTAGGCAACTTCCTTTCCTTTGGCAAAATGGGTCAAAAGAAGGACTTGAGAGGCTCAGAAAAGTCAAAAATAGTGAGATATATTGCAGAGGGATGCAGCAGTCTTAAAATAGCCAAGCTTCTGAAGCGTGATCATCGAACAATCAAGCGTTTCATTCAAAATAGTCAACAGGGTCGCAAGAAGCGTGCGGAAAAACCAAGGCGCAAAATAACTACACGTGAACTGAGAAAAGTCAAGCGTGCAGCTGCCAAGATGCCACTTGCCACCAGTTTGGCCATATTTCAGAGCTGCAACATCACTGGAGTGCCCAAAAGCACAAGGTGTGCAATACTCTGAGACATGGCCAAGGTAATAAAGGCAGAAAGTCTACCACTGACTGATTTTTCTAAGGTTTTATGGACTGATGAAATGAGTCTTCATGGGCCAGATGGATGGACCCGTGGCTGGATTGGTAAAGGGCAGAGAGCTCTAGTCCGACTCAGACGCCAGCAAGGTGGAGGTGGAGTACTGGTTTGGGCTGGTATCATCAAAGATGAGCTTGTGGGGCCTTTTCAGGTTGAGGATGGAGTCAAGCTCAACTCCCAGTCCTACTGCCAGTTTCTGGAAGACACCTTCTTCAAGCAGTGGTACAGGAAGAAGTCTGCATCCTTCAAGAAAAACATGATTTTCATGCAGGACAATGCTCCATCACATGCGTCCAAGTACTCCACAGCGTGGCTGGCAAGAAAGGGTATAAAAGAAGAAAATCTAATGATATGGCCTCCTTGTTCACCTGATCTGAACCCCATTGAGAACCTGTGGTCCATCTTCAAATGTGCGATTTACAAGGAGGGAAAACAGTGCACCTCTCTGAACAGTGTCTGGGAGGCTGTGGTTGCTGCCGCAATGTTGATGGTGAACAGATCAAAACACTGACAGAATCCATGGATGGCAGGCTTTTGAGTGTCCTTGCAAAGAAAGGTGGCTATATTGGTCACTGATTTGTTTTTGTTTGGTTTTTCAATGTCAGAAATGTATATTTGTGAATGTTGAGATATTATATTGGTTTCACTGGTAAAAATAAATAATTGAAATGGGTATAAATTAGTTTTTTGTTAAGTTGCCTAATAATTATGCACAGTAATAGTCACCTGCACACACAGATATCCCCCTAAAATAGCTAAAACTAAAAACTACTTCCTAATAAACTACAAAAATATTCAGCTTTGATATTAATGAGTTTTTTGTGTTCATTGAGAACATGGTTGTTGTTCAATAATAAAATTAATCCTCAAAAATACTGCTTGCCTAATAATTCTGCACTCCCTGTATAGTATGAGTATAACCAGTATCTCATAGCATTAAACATGTTTGACTGCTGCTGCTGTTTGTCTTGTCAGTTGTGTTGTATAACGAACAAGTGCGCTGTAGATATGGTAAAATATAGAGAGCTTCTTTGATTGTAATTGTAAGCGAAAGTTCTGTTGCATTGCGCAGCTGGCGTGCACTTGTGTGTCAAATCAACACGTTTATTTAACACGTAAACATTGACAGCGGTCCATTTTCAAAAATATGTTAGAATGCGCTTCCTGCGCACTCGTGTGAGCAAGAGTGGTGGGCTGTTTGATACATTACAGTCTGAAAGAAATACTTCAAATCATTATTATTTCCCACGTTATAAGCGCAGAACTGAAATTCAGTCCCTGAAAATATCGATACTTGCTGTCCTTGTCTCAATACAATATCCCCACACAAAATATTGTGATTCTATGCTGTATTGTTAAAAATTAAATAAATATTTCCCCACCCCTGCTATTTCTGCAGTATATTGTACGAACATGGGTACTGTATCCCAGAATGCATGCAATATGCTTGACTTCACCTTCCAGCTTCCTTAGGGGGTGTTTACATAAGACACTCTTGCATAAAAAAATAACAGCTAGACAGAGCACAAAGGGGAGCGGATTGCTAAGCTGCACTTTTGTTGAACTGTTTTAAATGTGACATCTTCACACAGTGCTTGCAAGGGGATGCTTAAACAACTTTAAGACAAATGTGTTTGGCTTAAAAGAGGATGAATTTAACACACAGTCTTGTCATATCACTAATTGATTAGTCAGTTGCTATTTGATTACACTACCAAAAGTACACATTTTTCACTACATTAAACATCTAATGTCTTGTGACAAAAAAGTACTACTATTTGAAATGTTTATTGTTGTAATATGCATGCTCTTACAGTATATACTGCACAGTAGTAGCCTAACATACTTTAATTGTCCCATGTCTGCTTCCACTTGTATGTGTCCTGGTCATGAATCTGTCTCTGCTCATTCAATTCCCTTTTATTATTATTTTTTTCAAGAACAAATTGGTCACTCATTCTGATGTTCATAACTTGTGCTTCCAATTGCAGGCTACAGCTGAACAGATCCGACTGGCTCAGATGATCTACGACAAGAACGATGCAGATTTTGAGGATAAAGTGAAACAGGTACGAGAAGCTCTCTTCCATCAGAGTAAAGTGATGTTTAAACTTCTCTGTTAACCCCAGTCCACATTTGCTCTTAGCTCATAGAGGTTACAGGGAAGAACCAAGACGATTGCATGGTTGCTCTCCACGACTGCAACGAGGATGTCAATAGAGCCATCAACTTCCTGCTTGAGGGAACCTCTGATGCGGTAAGAATTCCATCTAACAGATGCACATGTGATGTAGACAACTTAGTAGGCACTAAAACTCATGATGAGTTATTGAAAAGGAGAAGTAAAACTGATTTAATTGAAAATGTTGTTGCTACTGTCAGCTGTTTGGTGGCTGGGCTGTAAAAGGCAAAACAATAGTTTATTTTTCTGCATATTTTGTTTTTTCTTTTCCTTTTTTTTTTAGCTTAATGATGAACAAACAACGTACAGCAGTGCTTATAATGTCCATATTCATGTGTGATGGACGCTAATCTATTTCAGAGATCAAGCGTCAGACTTTTGTGGTGAAATTTGAGAGGCCTCTTCTTATAGACTAGGATTTGTTTGAATTATTTCTGGGAATGAAATTCAAAAATAGAAAGTGGGTCACTTCTGTAGTGTTGATCAGAAGGTAATCCTGTGTCATAACAGACCTCTGCCTTCACCACTGTGTCACAGTACAAGCTCCTAAATGTCCTTCATCAGTAATGAGGATTCAACAGGGATGATTGGCAAACCTTTATTTCAATCAGTTATGTAAAATGTCACTGCATTGATGCCTAACATCTGCTGTACAATTATCATCTTTTATTTTTTGTTTGTTCCTACTTAGTAGTATGTTTTTTTTTCTCTCTGTCATCTTGCAGACCTCTTGGGAAACGGTGGGGAAAAAGAAGAGTCTTGGGAAGGATGGCACCTCCACTGAGAGTAAGGAGAACAAGGAGAACAGGGAGAAGAAAGAGAGGGACAGCAGCAAGAGTCGTGGAGGAGCGAGTCGCCGTGGCAAAGGGACTAGTCGCAACAGGCCAGGTGAGTGTGTTAATGATAGCAACCCATTTGTTAAATCTGTTCATTTGCACTTGGCCACATAAATGTATCTCCACAAAACAAACATAAATCTTCTATTTACAAATTCAGTTCAGTTCACATCAATGAAAGCAGCCGATACGAGCTGCATTTTATTTATCATCAGCTAATTTAAAGATCAAATAGCACTGGTAAGATGATTGAATCTCACTAATGTTTTTGTCCAGTTGCATCCTGAAGTGGTTTGTTTGATCGGATTGGGTAACACCTTTATTTTAAAGTGTCCTTGTTACGTATGTAACATGCAGTTACCATATAATAACAATTACATGCAACTAACCATCAAACAAAACTCTAATCCTACCCTAACCCTATAGTAAGTACATGTTTTTAATTAATATTACTCCCTACTTAAATATATAATTACACTGTAAAAATGACACCTTATAATAATAAGTGTAACCTCGGATAGTAGTCTGATATTTTCATGATCAGATAGCTATCCAATCAGAGAGAGTGCATGTAGTGACAGTGTATTCAGCAGCAATATTTAGACAATATCTAGGTGCAATTTTGAAAACGTATAGCAATGCCACCACTAGGGCTGGGCGTTATGGCTGAAAATTGTACCCCGATATAAGTGTTTCATATCAGTCGACAATCGATAATTATTGATATTTTTATATGTGATGCACAGTACCTCTCCATGTCGTTTCAAAGAATAGCACAATGGCGAGCGAGCGCGTCGTTTATTAACACCTCCCCAAATGGACGAGGTGTGTGCGCAGTTAGCGGAGGCTTAGGCTGCAGAGCCAGACGAAAGTATAAACAAGGCTTAAAGGGATAGTTCACTTTGAAATTAAATTTTGATATGTTGTAGCTTACCTCATTGGCATCCGAGATGTAGGAGTATTTTTTTCCCCAGTAGTTTCAATATTGATCATTTTAGGTCAAACCGTTCTTGTATGCTCTTTGAGGTGGTGACCATAGACCTGCATTATGTGAGGCACAGACAAGAACAGTTTGACCTAAACTGATCAAATTATGCAACCAAACCAAGCTTCGCAACCTCTGTTTTTTTCCAACGAAGGGAAAAAAAATTATTGAACGTTTTATCGAACATATTTTTTATTGATCTCGATTGCGTGTCTATTGCGATAGATATTATAATTTTATCGCCCAGCCCTAGCCACCAACTCTGCCTGCCAGTGATCTATTTTCTTATATTTGCACTGTGATTCTAGTTGTAGTATGCCTATTCACAATAACCATGAATTTTGTGAACTTCTTCAAACTGAATTATACTGTGATCATTTGCATTTTTGTCTTATTTTATTAAAAGTTTAGGTTAGGGTTTTTTTTATTGTGTGGATGGCAATAATTAATTCAGGTATCCAGACCCCCTCCCCAACCCAAAATATACTTTAAATTTGAAATGGCTTATGTGTGATCTCATGTTGTTACCTGTATAGCAAGGACGGAGGAGAATGGTGTGGACCCTGCTCCTGTTGAGAGAGGTGCTGACCGTGGCCGTAGGGGCAGAGGGAGAGGTGAGCCCACACACACATTATAAACATCATATCATCAATTGTGCTTATTAGGCATGTGCATATGTTTACAAAATCAACCAGTCCAGTGTTCTCTATTTAGGACAAGGGGAAGCCCTGTATAATTAGGCTCATATCCACATTTTATTTTTTTATGTATGGATATGGTGCTTCAGTAGGGTGACTGACACATATTCAACAAATAAAAAGACCTTTTGTTACACTGAATTGACCATGGTCCTCAAAACACTGAGATAAGAATGTTACATCCCACAGTTGATTTGAAGTCTGACAGTTGCGGTTGAGTTATTGTTGAAAGCAGTGCTTTGATGTCTGTAGTTGTGGTGCTTTAAAGGGGATTAATTTCTCCTGGGTTTTTAGTGTGTTTTAGCCCCTGACAGTTATAGTAGCTATAGACTGTCAGCAGGGCATTAAAACCTCTGAGAAGTTTGTTTTCCCCATTTGAAGTGCTAAATACCTTAAAGATGAAACTAAGAAAAAAACATCCTGACCCATCTCTAGTGCTTGAGGTTTTATACGTGCTTATGAAATTTTATTATTATTATTGTTTTGTTTTTTTATTAACAGTGTCTGGAGGTAGAGGCAGAGGTCGGGCTCCGATTACCAGCAGGTTTACAGCGCAGGGGATGGGGTGAGTATCACTCAAATATTATTTTAACCTATAATCAGTTTTCATTATCATACAGCCACATAAAGCCCCTTCTCACACTCTGTGTATCCTCCTGCAGGACCTTTAATCCTGCAGACTACACCACAGAGAGCGGGACATCAAACTCGCACTCTGATGTCTGGGAGACGGGGGCCAACGACACTACAGATGGGACAGGTGTGAGACGCACCTCTGTTGCACAGAACTTTTCACAGTCTTTTGGCCCTCTTTCATCTCTCTTTCTCTCTTTGACACATTCAGTGGCATGGCAGAACACTCTGGACGAGTGGGCAGCTGAAGACTGGAGTGAAGATGTGAGTGTGAGTCATGCTCTATAATTAACCTCCAATGCATTATGGGATTTGCAGAGCTTGAAATTAATAAGCCTGAAAAGACATGGTATGTGTGTTGTCCAGAAATGTTTAATATTCATATGTAGACGATTGTGATCAAATAATAGTAATTATTAACTAAATATTTTATGTAAAATGTATATATAATATACACGCCCACAATAATCAATCAATGTAATATAATTATAATATTATAGTACTACTGCTTTATATACTCTTTATATTTTTCTTGTATAATTGTATATCTTTCCTTCATATTTGTACACTATAGTCACATACAATATTTAGCATTTTTCTGCCACATAAATAAAAGCCCTAACTGGCCCTTTTTGATCCCTAAAGCTCTCTGAGACCAAAGTGTTCACGTCCTCTTGTGCACCTCCAACTGAGAACCACATCACACCTGGCCAGAGGTAATGAAGTCAGAGCTGGGGTTCTCATTTCATGTGTTTGAGCTCAGCAAAGACAAACTTTAGGATATCTATTATTTTCAAGTTTTTCAAAAATTGCATTCTAAAGATATGATTATAGCATTGCAAAATGAATATAATGTCTTGTGTTTATTTCACTGACTGTATGGTTTGTTTGTTTGTTTGTTTGTTTTAGTCTGGATCTAGCATCTCTGCTGCAGAAGCCTGTGGATCGAGAAGAGGCAGGGGGTCTGAAGGCTGTGGGCTCCTCTCAGGGGCTCGGCCACAGTCTGGTCTTCACCAACTCCCACCACCAGCCTGCTCGAAACGGAGGCACATCTTCTGGCTCCAGCAGCTACACACACGCCACTCTGGTGAGACAATCCACAGGCATGATTTATAGCACTTATAGAACTGTTTTCCTAGAGAACGAATGGCATTGACTGGCAGGGTGCTTAAAGGGATAGTTTAAGCAAAAATAAAAAAATCTGTCATTTACTCAACCTCAAGTTGTTCCAAACCTGTATGAATTTCTTTCTTCTGCTGAACACAAAAGAAGATATTTTAGAGACCGTTGGTAATCAAGCAGTTGACAAGTAGCCATTGACTTCCATAGTAGGAAAAAAATAAGGAAAAGGAAAAAAGTCAATGGGTGCTGTTGAATGTCTGGTTAACATTCTTCAAAATATCTTATTTTGTGTTCAACAGAAGATAGAAACTCAGACCGGTTTGGAAAAATATTGTTGACAAAATGTAATTTTTTTGGGGTGAACTAACTTTTAAAGGACCTTTTCACAAACTATTCATTTTAAGGTGTTCATTTTCTTGTTAGTAATTGAGTCTATTGTGCAATATCACTAGTGCTGATATAGTGAGATCTGAATGGGTTTACTAATGGCACCTTTCCTTTGTGTCTTTTCCCAGTCCTCTGTTTTGGGTTCTGGTTTTGGAGAGCTGGGTGGTCCAAAACTCGGGCAGACGGCCGGGCAGCAAATACTAGAACAGCTGAAGGGGCCTGGTCTTGGGCAGCTTACCTCCCAGCCCTCCAGCACAGGGACCAACTGCACCCCTGTAGGGAGTCTGGTGGGGACGGGGATTTCAGTGCCCTCCTCCTCCTGGGACATCAAACCTCCTGGAACACAGAGCTCTGCTTCACTCCCGTCCCAATTCAGCCGTGAGTGTTACAATTGTTTTACTTGCCCGGAAACACAAACATACTTTCAAACATGTGGCTATGCATTAATTCATTCCTATTATCTTCAGACTGCATCTAAAAACATTTTTTATTTAGTCACATGTGACTTGGTGTGAACGTGCTTTTTCTGTATTGTGTTCCCTGTAGGGGAGTTTCAAATGCAGCCAGAGCCATCTTTGGTGCTAAGCCAACTTGCCCAGCGACAGCAGGGCTCCCTGACCCACACAGGGCCTCTAGCCAGGCAGCCTAGCCCTCCCCCACTGAGCGCCCCTTCGCCTGCCTCGGGAACACTGGAAGCCTTTCCGAAAGCACCAGAACCATCACAGCACCGTGACGGGCCCTCTATGGCCCCCTCACAGGCTGCTGACTCTCAGGGCAGCAGCACACAGCAGCGGCAGATAAAAACACAAAAGCGACGGATACCTCCCACTTCCAAGGTGACTAAAGATTTAAAAAGCATTGAGATGGAATACTTTGTAAGATCTTGTGGTGAGCTCTCTATTACCTGCTACAGTTTGTAGATAAATATACATGAAATGGCCTTCACATCCTATTTTGCTTGCATAATCTGTCTTATTTTAGTGGGGTTTTTTTTGCCAAAAAGGGTGTAGGGTGGGGCTTGATTTTATCCATCTGGAATTTATTATATTGTAAAAAGTGGGTGTTACCAGAATGGAGGGGGGAGCAAGTTAGGAAGAATAAAATGCACAGATGAATTGCCCGAGTTTAGTCCATTTTGATTTTATTTTTACATTTTTCTCATTTCTTTTTTTTTTGCATATGTGTTTAAACATATGCAGCATTACCGTTTAAAAGTTTGGGGTCGGTCAAATTTTTAACATTTTTGAAAGAAGTCAAAAAGGGATCACCAAGGCTGCATTTATTTGATCAGAATTAATGTTAAAACAGGAATATTGTGAAATATTATTGCTATTTAACTCCAGTCTTCAGTGTCACATGATTCTTCAGAAATCACTCTAATATGCTCAAATGGTGCTCAAGAGACATTTCTTATTATCAGTGTTGAAAAAAGTGGAAACTTCACTTTTGATCAATTTAATGTGTCCTTGTTAATGCTATAAAACCCTGTAACTGACAAAACATAAATGAAAGCAAAATAGCTTTGTATATACTGTCTGTTTACTGTCTTTGTTTGTATTCATCCAGATTCCCGCATCTGCGGTAGAGATGCCCGGATCAGCAGATGTGTCCGGTCTAAATGTTCAGTTTGGTGCCCTGGATTTTGGTTCAGAATCTGCCCTGCCAGACTTCGGCCAGTCAGAGAACTGCAACAGTGAACCCATAAGGGAGGCTGCAGTGGTTCCTCAGTCACAGAGTAGCCTTTACTCTAAACCAATCAGGTCAGTTAGTGGGAGAAATGGATATAATGAAGACAAAATGGTCTCGCTGTTGTTTAAATTAAATTGAAGTGCTTTTTCTTTTTCTTTGAGCAGTGGACTTCCATGTATTGCTGATTTTCCTAAATCTCTCATCGCATGTAATTTAAACCAGTGTGCTTTAGCTGTAAAAACTCTCCATTCTGCATGCTAATACGTTTCCCATGATCTCCCCTGCAGTGAATCTCTGACCAGTCCGGTCCCTTTGCTGCTGCCTCTGGCCTCTTCTGACAGCATCTACCCCTCTCCCTCGGTACCTCTCCCCAGCCTCGCCCCCTCCCACACCACCCCCAGCTCGGTGACAGCCCCCTCGTCCTCCTCATCTTCCTCTTCCTCCTCTGCTGCATCATCGGCGGGTAACAGCTTTGATTGCGGTGTGGCCCCTCACTCAAGACTGACCTTTTCTCAGAGCAAGGAGCCTTCTGGACCTGTGACGGTAGGTACAAAGAGAGAAACCTTAGTTTTCACAGCTACAGAGAGCTGAATTCTCAGTTAAAGGGAAAAATGAAAACTGTAATCATTCACACTACTGTCTAAAAGTTTGGGGTCAGTGAGATATTCTTTTTTTTTATTATTATACTTTTTTCTATTTAAAATAAATACTGATCTTTTGAACTTTCTATTCATCAAAGAAATCAGAAAATTTATCTTGGTTTCCACTAAATTATTAAGCAACTGTTTTCAACATTGATAGGAAGAAATGTCTTGCACCAAATCAGCATTAGAATGATTTCTGTATAATGTATGTGACACTGAAGACTGGAGCAATGATGCTAAAAAATCCAGCTGTCATCACAGGAATAAATTACATTTTAAAATGTATTAAAATGAAAAGTTATATTAAATTGTAGGAATATTTCACGTTTTTACTGAATAAATGCAACTATAGTGAGAAAAAGGGTGTTCTCACACTAGGCGATCTGAACCGTGCCTGGGTGCGTTTGACCCCCAAAGTCTGGTTCGGTTGACTAGTGTGAGTGCTCCGTACTGAGCCCGGGTGCAGTTAGTTTTTTACCGGCCCTGGCCCGCTTGGAAGAGGTGGGCCAGAGCTGTGTGCTACTGTACTCATTACGACAGCTAACACCAAACTATTACTACTTGGATATTAATTCAACAGGCCTGGTTCTCACCTTATTGATGAACAAGAATTGTAGTTTGCGAGTAAAGCTGCAAATTCCTAGAGCAAAGTCAGCTGCCTCCGTAATAATCTTCTGATACGTGCAGTGAAATCAAGTGAAAATCGCTGCATGGCATAAATTATAAATCTAATAGGCCGTCTATTAGCGAAAGCATCTTTCTTCCTGTCATCTTCAAAACAAAAAGTGGCATTGTGAATGACGCAAGCTTGCTCCGACATGGTACTTTAAGTGCAGGAGAGTGGGGAGAGGGGACAATCTCGCTCGGGCACGGTACAAGGTAACCGTGCCTAGTGTGAGTACACCCTAAGATACTTCTTTCAAAAACATAAAAAAAAAATCTTACTGACCCCAAACATTTGAACGGTTGTGTATGTGCTCTCATGTTGTACCATGTATGCACTATTTCTTTAATACACCGTACATCAAGTTATGATGCTAGTATTAATTTTATTCAGTACACTTTGTTTGCATCTCTGACAGAACGGTTTCAATGGTGCGAGGACCTCTGCTGCTTTAGACAGTAAGTCAAACTCATCAGTTTTCCCTTCTTTCTGTGTCATGCATTAAAGATTTAACTTAATGCCATTTAACTGCTTAATTTTTGTAATGTATAACATTTTATGCCTTCTCCATCAGCCACATCGAGTTCCTCCACTCCAAAACAAGAGTCTCCCTCTCTGGGCAGCAACACAAGTGTTGCTCCATCTGCCCCATCCTCACTGTTGCCCCCTTCTGTTACACCACACAGCTCTGTTCTGCCCTGCCTGGCATCTGAGCTGTCCTCTGCCAGCTTACCTCCCCTCAGCAGGTGAGCGAGATGTTTAAACCTTTTCTTGGTATTACTCATTTATTTACATTTGATTTCATGCTTTCAAAAAAGTTATGTGGGATACATATATCTGTGACACTTCCTGTTTTTCTGATTTCCTGTAGTCATGTGAACAGTGGCCATTCCTCTGTGTCGGCACTTTGCACCACATCTTCACTTACAGTGAGTTCTGTAGGTTGCACAGACACACATTCTCCCCTCACCACCTCCACTGCCTGTAACACCTCTGTGTGTATGTGTCCTCAGTATACCAGTGTGGACAGCGTGAACTCTCTCGCCCCCTCATCGATGGCATTTTCCTCCCCGCCTGTGTCCGTTCTGTCCAGCATCAGCGTGAACAGTGCAACTAGTGTTGGCAACAGTCTGCACGGGTCTGGAGTTTTGGGTCATGGCAACAATGGTAACACACCTTCTGGTATCAGGGCCGCCCCGCTACTGTCTTCCTCCAGCGGTAAGAGAGCACACATCACGATATTGTAATCATATAGCAATTGTCACAATACTGTGTAGTATCATGATACCATTTGAAAATGAGTACTTGGAAGCAATGCTTCATTTATTTAATCAAACATTTGGTGAAACGGTACTATGGTGAAATAAATGTTTTAATTTAAAATGTAAATTATTCCTGTAATGCAAAGCTGAATTTACTCTACTCTAGAGTCAAATGATCCTTCAGAAACCATTCTAATATGCTGAGATGGTGCTTAAGAAACATTTATTTTTACTAATAATGTTTAAGACATACGCGTCAAACATATATCCTTTGTTTGCGAACAAATTGACAGTTTATGGACATAATTCTGTCAAAATTGTTCCAAGCATGTACACTCACCTAAAGGATTATTAGGAACACCTGTTCACTTTCTCATCAATGCATTTATCTAATCAACCAATCACATGGCAGTTGCTTCAATGCATTTAGGGGTGTGGTCCTGGTCAAGACAATCTCCTGAACTCCAAACTAAATGTCAGAATGGGAAAGAAAGGTGATTTAAACTATTTTGAGCGTGGCATGGTTGTTGGTGCCAGACGGGCCGGTATGAGTATTTCACAATCTGCTCAGTTACTGGGATTTTCACGCACAACCATTTCTAGGGTTTACAAAGAATGGTGTGAAAAGGGAAAAACATCCAGTCCTGTGGGCGAAAATGCTTTGTTGATGCTAGAGGTCAGAGGAGAATGGGCCGACTGATTCAAGCTGATAGAAGAGCAACTTTGACTGAAATAACCACTTGTTACAACCGGGGTATGCAGCAAAGCATTTGTGAAGCCATAACACACACAACCTATGCGGACGGGCTACAACAGTAGAAGACCCCATCTCATCTCCACTACAAATAGGAAAAAGAGGCTACAATTTGCATGAGCTCACCAAAATTGGACAGTTGAAGACTGGAAAAATGTCGCCTGGTCTGATGAGTCTCGATTTCTGTAGAGACATTCAGTTAGTAGAGTCAGAATTTGGCGTAAACATAAGGAGAACATGAATCCATCATGCCTTGTTAACACTGTGCAGGCTGGTGGTGGTGGTGTTATGGTGTGGGGGATGCTTTTTTGGCACACTTTAGGCTCCATGGTGCCAATTGGGCATCGTTTAAATGCCACGGCCTACCTGAGCATTGTTTCTGACCATGTCCTTCCCTTTATGACCACCATGTACCCATCCTCTGATGGCTACTTCCAGCAGGATAATGCACCATGTCACAAAGCTCGAATCATTACAAATTGGTTTCTTGAACATGACAATGAGTTCACTGTACTAAAATGGCCCCCACAGTCACCAGATCTCAACCCAATAGAGCATCTTTGGGATGTGGTGGAACGGGAGCTTCTTTCCCTGGATGTGCATCCCACAAATCTCCATCAACTGCAAGATGCTATCCTATCAATATGGGCTAACATTTCTAAAGAATGCTTTCATCACCTTGTTGAATCAATGTCACGTAGAATTAAGGCAGTTCTGAAGGCGAAAGGGGGTCAAACAAAGTAATACTATGTTGTTCCTAATAATCCTTTAGGTGAGTGTATATAAACATAAGTTCTTTATAATTTAAATATTTTCTTCAAATCTAATTAGGCTTGCTGTGGTAGTTGGTCTTACCGGTGTTACATTACTTGGCCATTGGTGCACCGACACTGTCCTTTTCTGTTTTAATAAAAATTAAAACCATTTAGTCAATTTGGACAATAGATGCTACAATTATAAACTGAAAGCGTGTAGTCTGCTCCATACAGCACAAGCTGCAGAGTCGCAGCACAGGTCAGTAGCAGTCAGAATCAGATCACATGAAGAGAGTTAGGAGATGATTGCCGGAGGATTTGGTGGACAACAGATCTTAAGCGTCATTGACTCATCTTAATAAAATGTGTGGTCAGTACCGCTGCTCCCTATACATAGAGCAACAGTGAAACAGGGCACATTCAAAAGCGATTTAAATACCCCGCATTTAGATAGCAGCTGCCTGATGCCCACAAATTATAGACATGTACAAAGAGTACGTGTGATCGCGGATTCAAAAGCAAAAGTGAAATGTGAACGCACATTCAAAACACTCCCCCTCCGCTGGGTGTTATTGGTAATTCCAGTGTTGTTCCATGTTTATGTAGCAGTGTTTCTCACTGTGACGTCCCTAAATCGAATCGGCCACTTTAGTTTCTACAACAACTCTTCCCTGTCTGTGTGCAGGTAAAGCTCCTCCTAATCTCTCTCAGGGGGTTCCTCCACTGCTGCCTAACCAGTACATCATGGGACCCGGAGGTCTGCTGCCTGCCTACCCCGTAAGAACCCTCATCTTCTTAAATCAAAACAGATCAGGTTTCACTCCTTTGGGAAGTACTGTAGTGTATGCGGAATTTCAGGATTTTTGTGTGCATGTGTTTGTTTTGGGTTTGGTGATTTAATGGTGTTGCTTTTATGCACTCTTGTAAAGTGGTGTGTCTTGTGTGTGCGACTTGTAAAGAGTTTATGTGATGCATATTTCATTGTGACCCAGTACAAGCTCTGAGCCTGTGAATAATGAAATACTGAATATTGATTTCAGTAACATTTATAGTGTGTAAGTATAGGTGTTAATTTTATAGTGTGCTGAAAGTTCTTGTTTGTGTTGTGCAGCAGATTTATGGCTATGAAGACCTCCACATGCTCCAATCCAGACTACCAATGGTGAGTCTTCCACCCCTCGCCCATGCGAGTTTGATGGTCTAAGTCGTGAGTCAAAATGTTTGCGAGCTGCTGCTGAGCGTTACATTTTCTTTTCAAACATCATTTCTATTTTCTTGATTATTGGTTGACTGACATTAGACGTCTTGAGAGTAGAATGGCGGCTAAAGTTCTGTGATATTAGACGAAAACAACAGCTGATATTCACTCACTGATATTCATTTTAAGATAGAAATATTTTGGGGAAACAACAGAAGGGCTAACATCTGTTAATGGGGCATGCTTTGTGTGGTTATCAGCTCAAAAACCCCAAAGACTAAGCCGGCTGACCCAGGCTTGTTGCAGTTATTACATAATCGCCTTACTATGATTATTTGATTTAATCATGAGTATTTGAGATAACATGATCATTGTGCACTGTAGATTCCAGTCCGTTTAAAATGACTATCCAAATAAGGTATTTTTAAAGTAAATATAAAAATGCAAAAATTAAAGCTATGTGGTAGGAACTATGTTTTCCTTTTTAAAGTAATTTGAAATAGATTTTTATAATGTGGAAATTGAATGCATTTAAATGGGTTATTTTCACAGTTATTAATGTATGCAATTTCATTTTTTTTTCAAAGAAAACAAATTAGATGTTAATTTTAAGATACCTGTCTTATTTTCTCTTATATATTTAGTATTGCTCTTTAATAAAGAAAAAAGTAATTATTATCTGATTACTCGATTAATCGATGCAATAATCGGTAGAATACTCGATTACTAAACGAATCGATAGCTACAGCCCTAATTCCAAGTAATACATGTGTCTTCTTTGAAACAACATTAATCTGAAGTTAAACCTGCCTCTTGGTAGTTTTAATTTAAGACTCAATTAAATCCTGGTGTAGCTCTAGTCTTCCTCCAGGAAATCAGTTTATTAAACTCTGGATTAGACTCTTGGACTATTTAAAACCTTGACAGAGAAAGCAGATTTCTGATCATATAATTCATTTTTAAATATGATATATTACATTAATATAATTAGTTGATATAGTTAGTATAATATATGTATATAATAAAATAATTACAATAATTACATGTTATAATTTATTCACTTTACTCTGTGAAATATTTTTTAAATGATTAAAAACCAAAGGAAGAGCTTTAATTTCTGTATTTTAAATATAAAATAGCAATTACATTTTTTTTGTTCATGTGTAATTTACAAGCACAATTATTTGAATAACAATTAATTGGCAGCCCAAGTCTAGCCACTCTACAATCTCTGCTTTTTTCTGATTTTTGTAGGATTACTATGGAATCACATTCCCAGGGCCGACTGCTACGCTGTCTGGCAGAGATGGAAGCCTCGCCAACAACCCTTACTCAGGTACTGCATTGCTATATTCAATTGTTTTTTATTGATCTGTAAGCTTTAATTCATAATGATGGACTTGACATCTGTGTAGACAAAAGCAGAAAATAAAAAGTATCTGTTTTTTTTGTCCACTCAGGTGACATCACAAAGTTTGGCCGAGGTGAATCCACCTCACCAGCACCCTCTACCAGCCTGTCTGCTGCTCACGCCCCACAGACAGCACAGCCTCCGCAGGCTCAGAGCCAAGGACAGAGCCAGCCCCAGCCGCAAGGCCACCACAGCACCCAACAGACCTTCCTAAACCCAGCCCTGCCCCCTGGATACAGCTATACAGGCCTTCCCTACTACCCCGGGGTGCCTGGCGTGCCCAGTGCATTCCAGTATGGCCCCACCATGTTCGTGCCCCCTGCCTCAGCCAAGCAGCATGGCATGGGGCTGAGCAACCCCACAACGCCATTCCAGCAGCCCAGTGGATACGGCCAGCACGCCTTTAGCTCAGGTTTGTGCAGATGCACAAATTCTCACGCATACTCTGTGCTGTTGAGTGTTAAAGTATTGTTTTTTTTTGTCTTCAAGGGTATGATGACCTGACTCAAGGCCCAGCAGGAAATGAGTACAGCAAAGGCTACAGTAACTCTTCTCAAACACAGGCCAAATCTGCTGCCTCTGGCCCAGGGAAAGGTACAAACATACTCACACTTTACATTTCATTTTTTTATGCATACATTTATCCTGTCCACTAAATTAGAATTAATGATGCACAATTTTGTGTCCCAGGTGTCTCTGTGACATCTAGCAATTCTGGGGTGCCAGACATCAGTGGAACTGTTTACAATAAAACACAGGTACTTTTATTCATTTACACACATCCGGTACCATTCAAAAGTTCAGGTGTTTTAGAAAGAAGTCTCTTATGCTCACCAGGCTACAATAATTTGATCATAAATACAGTAAAAAAAGTAATATTGTGAAATATTATCACAATTTAAAAAATCATTCTAATATACAGATTTTCCGCTCCAGAGACATTTCTTATTTTGCTTTAAAAAAAGAAACTGACTTATATAAGTATAGAATATTTGTTATATATATATTGTGTGTGTGTGTGTGTGTTTTCTGCAGGCGTTTGATAAGCAGGGTTTCCATGCTGGCACACCACCTCCTTTCAACCTCCCCTCGGCTCTGGGCGGCACAGGACCTTTGACCCCTGGCGCTGCCCCTGGTTATGCTCCGGCTCCATTCCTTCACATTCTGCCGGCACACCAGCAGCCCCACTCACAGCTGCTCCATCATCACCTCACCCAGGATGGACAGGTTGGTCCCTGTCTATTCACACAAGGGCTTTATACAGTCTGAGATATTGTTGTAATGTACAATGAATAAGGCCCAATCCCATTTCTACCTCTTACCCCTATCCTTTTCCCAACCCTTCTGTTTTGCGCGGTCACGTGAAGTGTTTGGGGTGTCTTGATTCTCTTTTGTTTCGGGACCCCACTCCAAACGAAGGGGAATGAGAAATTTCCCTGGATACACCAGGTACAGCGGCAACATGTAGGACCCTATAAAAACACGAAATCAGTCAATAAAAGGAATTGACTGTATGATGAGGAATTTACCAGAATTCTAAACATTTTTGATGAATTAATAAAAAGCAGCTCAGTACATTTAAGTCAAATTGCGATATATTGTATAGACACTAGTGTCTGTGAATATTAAACCACAAAAAGTCTATTTAAATATGAATGGTGCAGACGCGTGGTTTCATTTACCTCACACTGAAGCACACGTGGCGCTTGCAGTGTATTCACCCTAATCCGCCTTGTGAATGCATGAACTTCATCTCCAGAGTAAATACATGAGCATTTTACCATTTTATTTGAGAAAACTATCGTCATATATCATAAACACACAAACTTTAAGGTCTTCGTGGCAACGTAAAAAAGTTTGGTTTAACTTTGAAATTGTGATGGGGAAAAAAATAATGTGAAAGTTTAATTTCATATGATTAAAAGATCAAATAAGTTAATGTTTTATGCCTACACTTGATTGCAGTGGAAATAAAATGCACAACACAATGTCTGGGGACATTTTTTGGGGGGGGGGCATCATTGTTTTTTAACGTTTTCTTTTAATTTAAATAATTATACATGCTTTTTGATTATTAAAATTTAATGAAACCATTAAAATGGAATTAAATTCAGTTTTATCTTGACAAGTATTTTTGTTAAACTTTAATAAATTGTTATTAAATAGAATAAGTTTCATGTTTTCAATTAATGTGACATGACATTTGATTACAAAAAAATATTTTTTTGTTATATTCAGTCTTGTTCATATTAACGGTCATGTTCTTGTGTTAAACATCTGCGCATCTTCTTTGACGTAGGAGCTAGCGACAACGTGTGATGATGTGTAACAGTGTAGTAGTGGTGTCCTATTTCTTAGAGTGTCAAGGGGTAAAGTGAAAATATTCCCCTGTTTCAAGGGGGAAGGGATATAAAATAGAATTGGGATTGGGCCTAAATGTAGAGTATTTTATACTTTTAATGTAATTTCAGTCACATAGAACATGGCTTTACTGTCTTTAAGGACTAAAGTTGTTAACATGGTCACCCTTCACCCTTTTAAACTCATCTGTCTGGTTCATTTGCTCATTTAGGGTGGGCCAAACCAGAGAAGCCAGTCCAGCACCATGCAGCAGAAGACCCAGGTCAACAAGTCCAACTATGGCAGCTCTCCCTACTGGGGCAACTGAGCACAGTCTACAGCGCAGGTGCCGTCCCGCACCCGATGATACGCCGATCAGAGCAGAGGGACGCCCGTACACTACCATCATCCTCCTCACATTCTCATCTCCCCTTTTCAAAGTTTTGGCTGTTGTATGTAAAGTATATTTATGTATGTATTTATACAGTATATATGTATTGGTAGAATATGAAATGTGGTTTTTCTGCATTTTGATTTTGAAGGATTTTTTTTTTTTTTTTTCATTGCTAACTGGTTAAGCGGATATGATGACAGAAGTGATGAGAACAACAGAAGAGTCAATATACTTGAAGCAGAGCAGGCATCATGATTCAAACATGGGAGTTTTTATTTGTATACATACCCCTGATAATGTATGTACATTACTGCTAAGCTTGATCACTTGATGGTGAAGCCTTTTTTAACTTTGTATTTTGCTCCTCTCACCCAACCCCCTTCACCTGTGAACTTTTTTTCTATTGAGGGGGATTTTTAATTTCAGTACTTAATTTTGCTCCCTCTGGCCTTCATTTGTGAAATCCCTCCCACCCACCAAATTGGCTAAATGGTAGCATTTTAGATCAATTTCATTTTAACATTGGTTTTACCCTTGTTGTCAAAATAAAACTGTCCAGTTTACTCGTTTTAGTCCGATTCTTCACTCACAGTAATTCAGCACACATGAACAGTAAGTATACCATTTATTTATTAAAAATATATGAAGATACATTCACATCTTTTTAAAACGTGTAATTGGAGGTTAATTTGTTAACATTAATACATTAGGTATTATGAACTAACAATCAACCAATTTCACTGGAGCATTTGTAAATCAGTTTCTCTAATATATTAGTCAATCTGAGGTTGTTCTTGCTTTCATTTGAGGGTGCTTAGCACCACTGAGGAACTGGACCTGCCTCTCATCCCTGTCATGTTGCACCTTAGGTAACCGCCTATGCCATGGGCCGACCGTGCATCTCAATATACAGGTCCTTCTAAAAAAAATTAGCATACTGTGATAAAAGTTCATTATTTTCCATAATGTAATGATAAAAATTAAACTATCATATTTTAGATTCTTTGCACACCAACTGAAATATTTCATGTCTTTTAGCATATTTCATCCGACCAATAAAATAAAAGTGTTCTTAATACAAAAAAGTCAACCTTCAAATAATTATGTTCAGTTATGCACTCAATACTTGGTGGGGAATCCTTTTGCAGAAATGACTGCTTCAATGCGGCGTGGCATGGAGGCAATCAGCCTGTGGCACTGCTGAGGTGTTATGGAGGCCCAGGATGCTTCGATAGCGGCCTTAAGCTCATCCAGAGTGTTGGGTCTTGCGTCTCTTAACTTTCTCTTCACAATATCCCACAGATTCTCTATGGGGTTCAGGTCAGGAGAGTTGGCAGGCCAATTAAGCACAGTAATACCATGGTCAGTTAAACATTTACCAGTGGTTTTGGCACTGTGAGCAGGTGCCAGGTCGTGCTGAAAAATGAAATCATCTCTATAAAGCTTTTCAGCAGATGGAAGCATGAAGTGCTCCAAAATCTCCTGATAGCTAGCTGCATTGACCCTGCCCTTGATAAAACACAGTGACCAACACCAGCAGCTGACATGGCACCCCAGACCATCACTGACTGTGGGTACTTGACACTGGACTTCAGGCATTTTGGCATTTCCTTCCTTCTCCCCAGTCTTCCTCCAGACTCTGGCACCTTGATTTCCGAATGACGTAGAAAAATTGCTTTCATCCGAAAAAAGTACTTTGGACCACTGAGCAACAGTCCAGTGCTGCTTCTCTGTAGCCCAGGTCAGGCGCTTCTGCCGCTGTCTCTGGTTCAAAAGTGGCTTGACCTGGGGAATGCAGCACCTGTAGCCCATTTCCTGCACACGCCTGTGCACGGTGGCTCTGGATGTTTCTACTTTAGACTCCGTCCACTGCTTCCGCAGGTCCTCCAAGGTCTGGAATCGGTCCTTCTCCACAATCTTCCTCAGGGTCCGGTCACCTCTTCTCCTTGTGCAGCGTTTTTTGTCACACTTTTTCCTTCCCACAGACTTCCCACTGAGGTGCCTTGATACAGCACTCTGGGAACAGCCTATTCGTTCAGAAATGTCTTTCTGTGTCTTACTCTCTCGCTTGAGGGTGTCAATGATGGCCTTCTGGACAGCAGTCAGGTCGGCAGTCTTACCCATGATTGCAGTTTTGAGTAATGAACCAGGCTGGGAGTTTTTAAAAGCCTCAGGAATCTTTTGCAGGTGTTTAGAGTTAATTAGTTGATTCAGATGATTAGGTTAATAGCTCGAGAACCTTTTCATGATATGCTAATTTTTTGAGATAGGAAATTTGGGTTTTCATGAGCTGTATGCCAAAATCTTCAGTATTAAAACAATAAAAGACCTGAAATATTTCAGTTTGTGTAATGAATCTAAAATATATGAAAGTTACATTTTTATCATTACATTATGGAAAATAATGAACTTTTATCACATGCTAATTTTTTGAGAAGGACCTGTAGCTGCCAGCCTTACTTAGGCAATATAGCCCTATTTAATCTTAAGATAGCGCTGTTCAGGGTAGGAAAAGTTGAGAATTGATTGAATGACCCAGAGATCTTAATAGTGCTGTTTTCTCAAATATCAGCACGACTGCAAATGTGATACTCATTTTAAAAAACTGTTCATTTAAAAAGACATTACAGCAAGTGACATTTCAACCACAGTTCCTTACAAAGACTAGACGCTACTGAGCAACAGCAGTTTTGTTACTGAATGAATCTGCGTTTGAATGATTCAGTAACTCACTAAAGACTTAATATTTAAATGTAAAATTCTCCCTCAATTCATATTTTTTCCACTAATACTTGTAAACACTTTAGTTTCTCTGTTACATGTACTTACTAGCAACTAGCCCTAACTCATGTATAACTAGACTGTAACAAGAGCACCTTAAGTGTAACCCAATTTTTATATTCAAGTGTAACCACCCAATGTTTTTAAATTAGATTAAATTTAAGAATGTTGTTCAATGTAGTTGTGATCTAAAGAAATCTGTTGCTTTGTGAATTATTGAGTATCAAGCACCTGCACAAGTGAACAGGTACTGATACATAAGAGCAATTAAAATGTTCTTAACTAATCCAAAAGAAGCAAATAGTTATCTAAAAGTAATTAACATGACATGAACACAGCTGAAGTAACAGAATCATAATTTATTGAAATGGCAATCGTTTATGCATTGCATAAGATGAATCCGATTAGATGTACTTGAGAAAAACGGCTAAGTAGACACCACATGCATGATATCAGTTCACATTTACCATCTCTGAAAATGTTAATTTCAGTATGTGCAACTACAAAAATATGTTTAATTACAAACCGCTCCAAATCAGAGATTACCATGAATAAATCAAGCAGCACGCTTCAAGGAAAGCATGAGTGAAATCCAGATGGCAAGCTCCACAATCTTTTCACTGGTGCCATCATTTTCTTAGAGCAAGGCACATCAATAAAACGGTTTCAGAAATAAAGCAGTTTTTGTATAAAAGAAACATGACGGCTCTCAAGCCATCGCTTTTCTTGCACGCAGCTCAAACATCTTAAATGCTTGGCCATGACTCCAACCATCGTAGACACTAAAAAATAAAGCTATACAATACTGAAAAAGTCCAGACAGAAGAACATGTTTATTCATCCTCCTCAGCTGCCTTTTTCTTTTTCTTCTTCTTCTTCTCCACCTGCGTCACATCAGCCTCCTCCGTCACCTCAGGCTCTGCCTCTACGGCACCGATCTTCCTCTTCTTTTTCTTGGCAGGCGTGGCCTCACCACCACCGTTTGTCGTGACCTCTTCCTCCACCTCTGGTTTCTCCTCAGCTGCCGGCTTCTTTTTCTTTTTCTTCTTTATAGTATCTGTGATCTCCTGAAGAACAAAAACCATTAACACTAAGTAACAAACACCAAACGTAAGATCAGCACAGAGGAGATCATGTCCTGCTCACTTCAGTGATCAAGCCCACTGAGTCAGGCCTGTCAATGGTTCGGAGGAGATTTACTTTAGCATGACAGATATGAGACCGGTCCATGAGAAGGTCCAGCCTCCAGTATAGTCATGCAACATGTGCTAGACCAGATGGTAGCTTATACAGTCTTAACACAGCTTAACACAGTTACACAGTTCTATTGTTAATTTTTCACTATAGTACTAAGTCATTGAACTAATTTTAAAATCAAATTACTCAAGTGTCAGTTAATTTACAGAAATGGATACTTTTTTTAATATATACTTTTCCACATTCCCTTGCAGGTCCCGGGAACCCAGTTTAAATACCCCTGTGTTTTTCTACGAGTTATTCACAAGTACCTCAGCGTCACCATTGGCCTTCTCGTCATCTCCTTCTGCTGTGGAAAGAGCTTCTAGTTTCCGCTTTTCACGCTTCTTTTTCTTCTTTTCCTTTTTCTCGATCTTGCGCTTGATTTCAGCAGCCACCTCAGTAGCCTGCAAGCGAGAACAGCATTAATGGACCTGCATTTGTACAAGCCTAGTAAAAGACAAACTTCACAGTGCTGTGTCAGGCTCATTAAATCAGTTTATGCCTCCATGTAGGAGTCAGGGGAGAGTCGTCATCATTCACAGCACTTCCAGAAAACTATACGAACAATGATTCCTAGTGAGAAATATTCACAATCAGCACTTTAAAAAAAGGCATTAGCAATTTAAAAGAGCTAAAAATAAAAACAGTAGGAAGCCCACTAGCCTTAAGCAGCACAGGTCACACACCACATCCTTTTAACTGCAATGAAGTAATTACCTATTCAAAAGTAGTACCCATTTTCAGATGCAGGTTCGAGGTTCGATTTGGTAATACCAGATATAAAATTGTGCTTGGATTATTATACCATTAGCTTGACAACATTAGATCGCTATTGAATAACACTGCATAATTTGCAGTCCAGGTTTTTAAACACCATGCTGCTATAGTTTAGTTCTCACCTGTGCAACAGCTTCTTTCATGACATCCAGGTTCTTTCGTGGAGCCTCACCGGTCTCATAGAAAGCCAGACGTTCTTCTACTTGACCACGTAACTTGTCACCAAACACACATGTGGGAACCTCTGTGTGAACAGAACGAATACGTCAAAACAAGGATCAACAAATACTACTGAAAATGTGTTTGGCCCCAAGTTCTGCTCAGGATTACAATTTCAACAACCACTGAGGTGGGTTACTGTTGACGAAAAATAAGAGCATCATAGCAAAAACCAAGCAGTGGTAACTAAAATTAGGGAAGATGGGATACTCACCAGAAAAGCAGTCAATGCGTGATGCAATGGTACACTTGTTGGCGAGGTAGCGCGAGATGCGACCCTTGTTCTTGGCGGCAGCACGTCCAATGAACGTCGAATGGAAAATGAGACCGTACTTTGGAGTGTTTCCTCTTGTCTTCAATGCCCTAATTCAAGGGAAAGAACAAAATCCATCTACACCGGCTTTGAGGGTTTGTCTCGGTCGCATCAGTTTAGTGATGTGCCATATTTTAGCCAAAAAAACAAGATTCAGTTAAATAAAAATGGTGCATCACTATCAATTTACTGAAAACACTGCTATACTAGAAACTCAAGGACTAATTCATGCTGAAAAACTAAATTCAGAAGTCACACTTGTGCGGTCAACATAACATGTATCTACCTCAAAACCCTCAGCAGCTGCTCAGACTGGGGGGGATACGTGAGATCGAGCGGGATCACTTTACGGTGCATTCATTGACACACCAAATCACCCGCTCCTGCTACGCCCCGGCCCTGCCATCACTGCAGCTGCATGAAACCCCAGCAGGGAAGGGGAGGCCCAGTACCTGAACAGGGCCTTCTCTGCCCCCAGGATCTGCACTGTGGAGGCTGGATATTTGGCCAGGTTTGTCAGACTGCCAGCGTGAGAGATGAGACGGGCACCAACCTATTAAAAGAAAATCAAGGTCAGAACATCTGTAAAAACAAACTAGTCAATCATATCTAGGAAAACCGGTATGATCAGATAAATCTTAAAAGGTGCAGTGCATAATATTTATGAGGACGTGAGCAATAGAATATACATAACTTATCAGTGGTGTATAAGAGACCCTAAAAAGTACCATTGTGTTTTTATGATTTTAGAATGAGCCATTTCTATCTACATACACCGCAGGTCCCCTCCCCTTACAGTGAGAGAAATACAAAAAAACATTTTGCGCCACCATGTTAGTGAGTGGTGAACGGTTGCAATTCACCACTAGGTGCACCTTGTGAAGAAAGGTCCAGGACATCTCAAATGCTTTTTCAGGGCTTAAGTCAACATTTTCCAAATATAAAATGTAGTACAACAAACTACAATTATATACTTAAAGCATTTAAAAATACACTCCCCAAAAATATTTCACAAATACAATGAAGTGTGTTCACCAGCCAGAGCAAACTTCTCTGGAAAGTTTGATTTAGCAAGCCGTTTCAAACACCAGAATGTCTGATTTAGTTCTAAAAGTCACACCAGTTCATTTTTCGATTTTGTTTTACGTATATCAGAGTCTTTAAGTGTGCTGACAAACACATACCACGTCACCAATGAGAGCCGCAAGATTTGGTGCCACCTGGCCCATTTTAGACCGCAGGTACTCTTGCAGTTCCTGTCTGTAGTTTGTGAGCGAGACCACACGATTGGAGAAGCTCTCAATGTTGATCAGGTCAATAGGGGAGATATCCATACCTTTGGTTAAAAAAAAAAAAAAACTTAGTGCAAATCAATGGAGAACTTAAACTGGTTGAGCTTAAGTGACTCAAAGGTTCAGTTAGTGTGGTATGCTGTCATCACATGGTTTCAGTGGATTGACAGATTATTAGAACATCATAACATCCGAGACAAACACACCAAGCTATATTCATGACATCAGTGAGCTAGTCTTACCCATTGAGCTGCGGGACGCGTCGAGGATGGCCTGAGCTTTGGCACTGTCCATTGTAATCTCCTCCATAGCTTCAAGCATCTCTTCACTCAGTTCCTTTCGGTTCCCGATCAGCTTGGCCATCTTACAGTACGTACTGTTATCACTCACTATCTTGATCAGCTCTGGGAAGTGGTAACCGTACCATTCACTGCACAGATCAGAAAAAAAGAATTAGAAACAGCCAATAGGGTTGGACAACTTAGCTAAAAAATTTTTTTTTTTTAAAAGTGTACTTAAATGAGTTTTAGTTTTAATATTTTATATTTATAAGTAATTACCAAAAACTTTATTGTACAAAACTATTAAATAAATATTTTACAATAACTGTACAGTATAAAAAAGGTATGGATGTGTTAATTTCTTCATTTAAGGGTTAAACTAAGCTTTTATTTTCAATTTGACGATCTAACAGCCATAACCACGATTTCTGTATTTTGATTGATTAATCATGTAGCCATACATTACGAACACTAAGCTCAGGGAAGCCACTGAAAGGCCTGTGTCCTCCCTCAGGTTGTGTCCGCTCCAGTTGAAGGAGCAAACACACCAGAGGAAGGACTTTACTGTCCCTCCATTTCCTGTACAGCCAGTGCACTAGGGGGCGCTGTCTGTGGTAAGCATTAGGAGGCTGCTGATTAGATCCAACTACAGAAAAAGAAAACAAATCTTACCGCACACGCATGGAGAACGTGTTGATGTCCTTGTCCAGCTGGTCCAAGAGGGCAATTGACTGGATGATCATATTGTCTGCCCTATTGACATTAAACTTAACTTTGGCTCTTGAGTAGCTGTGACCCAAACCTAATTGAGCTTTGGACGCGGCCTGAGCGGTGAGCCCCTTAACCAGGGAATGGAAGTGCAGACGCACACCTGGCAATCACAAGCATATGCATTAACAACAGATAACACTGTTGGATTCATAAAAAATAAAAACTTTTGCCTGTCTGTTCAGATTTTCAGTATAAAGCATCAGAAATCAGGTAATCTAGGTACATCATTACAGCAGGCTGTCAATTGTTTGTATGTGATATGCATTATGACTAGGGGTTTTCAAACTAAGGTTCATGGACTACATATTTGATTTAAAACAATTTCAAATACATTCTACAGTATACTAAGTATTTCCCAATTTGTAAGACTTATTTTACAGTATGCATTGGTCTATATAAAATATTCAGCTGCCTTTTAAAATGTTAAGACTTGTGGGGTGAGGGGAGGGGGTGTCCGTTCCACAAGCATTATCATATTTTGAGGTCCATGGCACCGTGAAGATTGAAAACCTTTTTTTAAATAATCACGCTCACCCCTTATGATTTCAGCTACAACTCCTCCAGTCTGAATGGACAGAGTAAGCTCTTCCTGAAGCGCTGCACCAACCTTGGCATCAGACACCCCCAACATGGCCTTCTTTTTACCCCCGGACGGAAGGTTGGTCTCCAAGAACAACTTAAGATCTGCATGGACAACTCCTGCAAGGATCAGATGAGGAACAAAGTCAGTAATTGTAGGTCACAATTTGTAACTCAACAAATCAACCTCAAATGCTCAGTTTGTAGGTATGTGGTCATCACAGTAATTCAGTGGATTGACAGATTATAGGTACATCATTGCATCAGTGGAGCAATTTGAAGTAACACTCCTTTCTCTTACCTTCTGAAATGGCATTGATATTTTCCAGAGCAGTTTGGGCGGATTTAAAGGGGAAGAACGCACTCAGTCGGATTACGCTACTGAATTTGCCAACGTTTAGGACACTTTCCTCCACCTATGAAAGACCAAGAATCATAACATTAGTCATGTAGAGAGACAATTAAATTACATTAGGAACAGATCTCCATATTCTGATGTACACCCAAGTGTAACAAACTATCGAGAAAGGAAAAATGCGTGTGGGGGTGTAAATGACTTAACACCAGTATATATCGTCAGAAAAGTCATTCACTGGAAAATCCAGTTATGACATTGATTTGACATGAAAAAAAAAACAAACAAACAAAAAAAGCACTAATGAATCATTGACAATACGATCCATAACATGCATTTACAAAATATATTTCATTTTTCTTAAAATGCATTACATAAATCCTATAATCTGTGAAATCTACGCTCACATAGGTAATTTGGACCACTTAAAATGGTGCTTTTATGGCTGGGATTTGAACCAATAACCTCCTGATTACATGCCTGAATCTTTAAAGGGTAAGTTCACCCAAAAACTAAGTTTTCTGTCATTAATTACTCCCCCTCGTGTCATTTCAAACCCCAAGACTTTTGTTCATCCAGGAAAACAAATTACGATATTTATGAAATAGAGCGCTTTCTGACCCCTCCATAGACAGCAACTTAATTACCACTATCAAGGCCTCATTTTTGGGTAAACTTGCCATTATCCACATTGTTGGCATTAGGGATGTCACAAGTACCAGTACTTCAGTAATGAAATTGAGAATATGACGATAACAGCATTTGTAGTACAAAGCATATTCGGTACCCACTAATGGCGCTTTTCCATTACCAGTATCAGCTCAACTCGCCTCGCTTTTCGCGCAGTTTTCCATTGCAGATATATGCGATGCCGCAAGAAATTGATGTGACAATCTAACACGACCAAACAAAGAAAAACGTCTGCACCTCATCTTTTGACCACGGCGTAGTCTTCTGAGTTGCCATAATAGTAATGGGTATATCATGCAATCTCTGGCCAAACTATTTAAAAATGGCAGGGTTATTCAGAATACTCCGTCTGGCACGTGCAATGATGCAGTGAAGTGACGATTCTCTGACCAATCAGCAGTCTGCTGTGTTTTCACGTCACATTTTAGTATCACCTCAGCTCGCAGAGAACCTCGCCGGAGGCGATACGAAAAAAAGTACCTGGAAACCAGTACAGGTACAACTTTTACATAGTGGAAAACCAAAGTCGAGCTGGTATGGTGTATTGGAAAAGCGCCACTAATAGGCAGCGGTTTTCATGTTTATCGGAGCACAAGGCTCCTGACTGTAGCCGAATATATACTAGTGTCTGTGAATATTAAACCATAAAAGACTATTTAGACATTAATCCTGTGTTTGTGTGAGAATGAATGGCACAGACCCAGTCTCATTTGCCACAGACACTCGTTGTCTTTTTTAGCCTCCGCTGTGTCACAATGAGAACATGAACATCTGAGCACTTCATGAGCATTTACGGTTTCGTTTGAGAAATCTATCATATCACATAAACTTAAAGGTCTTTGCAGGCAACCAATCAAAATAAAAGTTTTGGTGTAAATTGACAAATATATCAGGCTACTGTTCTACAGTAGATTTAGCTTGATGTAATTGTGTGCCCTGAGGGTTACCTCTCTTTACTTGTTCTTTTTATAAAGTTTACTTTTAAACAGCATGTAGCCTTTAAATGTATGTACATTTACTAATGATGATCATAAACTAAAAAATTAAAATTTAATTTAATAATTAAAAAAAATATAAAATAGTTCCAACAGATTTAGCTGTGGTACCGCAAACTGTCAACTACTGTAATTTTGGCATGTGACATCCCTAGTTGGCATGGACAAAATGTACTTCCTTAATATACAAACCTGAGGTAGAAGCATTCCGATCTCTTCCACTTCTTTGACAGCAAATAATGCATATCCAGCTGCATGCTCGAACAGCACGTGTAAAAGCACCTGAGAGAGAGAGAGAGAGAGAGAGAGAGAGAGAGAGAGAGAGAGAGAGAGAGAGAGAGAGTTAATTACCACCAATACCATAAAAAAACGAAGTTACAACAAAAAAAAGTATAGAGCCCCAAATGCTTAATTCCTATATTAATAACCAACAAATACAATTAAATGTTGTGAATCTGAGCTGTTGAAATAGCAAGTCAACACCAGCACATGTATGAAGCACACATGGTGGTGGCTCCTCCAGGAACAAAGCAGCCTCGTTTTTAAGTATTTAATATGATAATACAGCATTACGTAAGTAGAAGATAACAAGTCGTTAATAAACTACCCATGTTTAGAATTTATTGCATTAGAGCTTGAAGCTGGGGAGAAACACATTAGCATGGGTTAGCACAGACACACCACGTGCTCCTCAAGTGGATCAAATAACCAACTCAGCGCGTCACTTTTAAAACTGAACATCTTTTTGCACTGCGACCAGAACCAGAACATCGACTCCTAACATTAACAAGAGGTGAGTGGAACATAAGCTTGTTTGATTGAATTAAATGGCTGCCGTGGACTTTAATATCACATTGAGGCCTTGTGTTAGTTGACGTTACCGGATTTGCCCATTTATCCTCTCAGGCAGGCTGCAGTAATCGTATTTAAATATGGTTTGTAGCATAGTAACTATGCTTAAAAAATTTATGATAGTTTAGTAAACTCTGTAACAGCAACAAAGAGCAAATCTACACTTCTCTACAAACATGCACGTCGGCCATTATAAAAGCCCGATTGATAATATAACACTGCGGTGAAGGTTAAAACGTTGCACAACACCGATCTACTAATTTCTAAAGATTGCATTAAAAATATTGCATGTTTTACCATGTTTACTGATCTCGTGCGCCACGCACGAGGGAGCGTTCCGTTCCTTCTGACCACTTGAACAGGAAAGAGACTCACATGCGCTCAAGTACGAAAACCCACATGGTTCAGTCACGCAGCCTAACGCGAGATTTCAAAAGGGCGGTATTTTGCAGCAATGTGTAGTGCGCCGCCTGTTGGAAATGCTTGGAAATGCAAGATGCGTGGCACACGAATAGACATCAAGTTTGCAACAGTCTATGTTTACAGTCTATGTTTGCAACAGAGGAATGCCATTGATGCCAATGAGAGGAATAAAATATTACAAAAAGTAGGCTACCCAAATTGAATAGAGTGTACTGTTAATGGTAATTCGTAATAGTTCTGTCTTTAAGGAACACTCCACTGTTTTTAGAAATATGGCTTTTTCAGCTTCTTTCATACATTTAGATGTGTGGGCCAATGCATTTTTGTCTCAGTGCATGCATTGTTTTAGTTTTGCAGGGTCGCCGCTAGTTTAGCTTAGCATAATGAATGGAATCCTATGTTGCCAGCTAGCATGTCCCGAGTAATTTGATCCCCAAAACCCCACCTAATTACTTCTTGTGGCCTGCGTATTCACAACGAATACAAATAACGATTCAGATTAAGACTAGGCGATTTCCTAGGCAGATATAAATTTGGGACTATATTATGGGGAAGCACAGGCGAAGCACTGCTACTTGGGCGCAGAGATATCAGCAACACATGAAAAAATTCCCAAACTTCTGTCAACATAATGGTGTATGTTGTGCATGTGTTGCGTGATATCTCTGCGCCCAAGTAGCAGTGCTTCGGTTGTTTTTTCGCTTTTGTCGCTTTTGTTTTTTTGATCACTTTTACTCAGGACATGCTAGCTGGCAACATAGGATTCCATTCATTATGCTAAGCTAAGCTAGCGGCGACCCTGCCAAACTAACACAATGCATGCACTGAGACAAAAATGCAATTGCCCACATATCTAAATGTAGGAAAGAAGTTGAATAAGACCTATTTCTAAAAACGGTGGAGTGTTCCTTTAAATCGCTTTAGAATCGACTCGTTCTCTAATTAATAATAATTCATTAGATAATTGATATTTAATAGTTTTATACAAAACCAGTTCAAATAAAATAAAACTGTGTTAAATATTCTCTAAGAATATTCTAATAAAATATTCTTATATAAATGTACTAGGCTAGATTGATAAAAATGTGTGATGTTGTTCTATAACTTTAACTATTAAATACAGTTGAGAAGGCCAAGGCCCATGTATTTAAAGGGATAGTTCACTCAAAAATCATCATTTACTCACCCTCAAGTTTTTCCAAACCTGTATGAATTTCTTTCTTCTGTTTAACACAAAATAACATATTTTGAAGAATGTTGTGGACCAAACAGTTGATGGACCCCTGCTATGGAAGTCAATGGGGTACATCATCTGTTTAGTTCCCCATATTCTTCAACATATATTCTTTTGTGTTCAGCGGAAGAAAGAAATTCAGACGGTTTGAAACAACTTGAGGGAGTGTAAATGATGACATAATTTTAATTTTGAGGTGAACTATCAATTTATGGGCAAAATTTGCGTTTTGTTGTTTCTAAGGACTTTGCATGATATATAGTCATAAATTCAAGATATAGTCTCAAAAGGCTAAAAATGTGCTTCTGAATAAGCCATAATCTATGTGCTGCAAGCATTTTCCCAATAAAACTTTATTAATGCAATTGAGAGTGTTTAGAAGAGACAAATCTCCAAAAGATATTTGATGCAGGAAACATGTCAAGAGTTATGATAGGAAACAGTGCTGGTTGCACACTCATCAATCCACTAATTGTGAGACAAATGTGCCATAATGTATGACCCACAGCAATAAATACCAGTGTTGACCTCATATTTTAAGAGGGAATTGAATTTATGACTATATATCATGCAGAGTCCTTAGAAACAACAAAACGCACACATTTAATAGTTGTTTCTAATTTTGTCCTTAAAGGGATAGTTCACCCAAAAATGAAAATTCTGTCATCATTTACTCACCCTCGAGTTGTTCCAAATCTGTATGAATTTCTTTCTTCGGCTGAACACAAAAGAATATATGAAGAAGAATATGGGTCCCATTGACTTCCAAAATATCTTCTTTTGGGTTCAGCAGAATAAATAAGTTATTAGTAATAATAAATAATGCTATTAATTGCTTCAGAACATTTAGAGAACATTCAAAAGTCGCGTTCCTATAGTGTTTGCAGAATTATAAAATGGAATGTTCCCTTAACGTTTTAAAAACTGGAGCAGAACATTTTAGAACATATTTTTGTTAGCTGTGTAAATACACTTACTAAGCTCTCTAACATAAAACTATAACGTAACACACCACGTCTAGAGTGACTACAACCAAGGTATGTCAAGTCCTTAGAGTGTCTCTCTCTTGTCTGTATGGTCAAGGTGGAGGTGTTAATGGAAACATACATTACGTCAGAGATAGTGAATAAGATCTCAGTGTGATCTGAGGGTTCCTATAAAGCTGACTGCTCTCTGACCACTGACACAAACATTAAACCCGTCACTGAGGCCACCTGCATGCTGTGCAAAGGTACAACTCTCTCAGCCTCTCTCACTCTTTCTGATTTTATCATAAAAATATAGATCCTATCTCAAATTCTCTCTGCTGTGCATCACAACTGGAACTAACTTATCAACAAAAGCATGAGTAGTACACTATGTTATCTTCCATGTTGTGTTTAACACTTGCTGATTTGTGTCTATATGTCTCCCAAAGATGCGTGGAGTAGTTACAGGATGTCTGGTGCTGGTGTATGTTGTTGCTCTTCAGGCTGACCAGGCAGAGGGACACATCGCATTCTTCAGCCCCAAAGAGATGAGAGAGCTCAGGGTGAGGATTCATTTCAATTCAACCTTCAGTTAAACCTGAGTTGTCCAAGAAGGAAGTTAATTCATTTCTCCCTTTATCTTCAAAAGGAAAAGGAGGGAAGGAAGGATACCGATCCGCGGGCAGATGAGGTTTTGATTGACGAGATGTCTCCAGAAGAGACTGGAGGAGAGTCAGCGGTGAGGGATCTCAGCAGGTTTTCTGCTGGTTTTCTGTATTTCATAATGTATTTGAGTTTCTGACTGACTGTGTTTCCATCTGAAGGGCCAGCCTGTAGAAATAGGGCTTAAGCTCACTGCTAAAAAGGGCCACATTGGATCCGCTTTCGGAAAGATGCTACAGAGCATTGTAGAATAGCCAGAGACGGGTAAGGAGCATTTAAATCCATATCTATATTTCATATACACACACAGACCTGATGTTTGTTCTCACTTTTAACAGGGAAATAAGGCCGGCATTTTTATCTGCACTCAATGACAATCGCAGTCTGATGATTCGCCACAATTGCAAGCACACATATTTTGTCTATGAATGTAAATGAATCACAATAAAATGAAACTGCATGCGTGAAATAGTTTCCTGTCATATATAGGTGAATGTTTTTAACTGTTTAACATGGTAAATTGCTGTTTGCATCTGTTTTATTAGATTTTTCAAGGGATAGTTCACTCAAAAATGAAAATTATCCCATGACCCTCAAGCCATCTATGTGTATATGACTTCTTTCAGATGAATATACAGAGTTATAATTATACAATACTTTTATTAATACAACCGATAATATTTGTCTGAAAGTGGAATGTTATACACCTAGGACGGCTTAAGTAAATTATGTGATCATTTTCATTTTTGAGTGAACTATCCCTTTAATTTGGCTCTAAACTTAAATGCCTTGTTTCCTGTAATTTTGTTAAGTTTTTACTATTACTATTAATAAATATTGTCATTTATATACCAAATGGTAATGGTAAAATCATCTCAGCTTCGCATTTTTATGCGTTCGAATGTTCATGCTTACGGTTGCCAGATATCAGTAATTTAAATCCCCCTATCAGAGCTTTTCTGTTAAAAGAACACGTATACACGTAACTTGTGCAATCTGCATGCAAGCTCTCTCTCTCTCTCTCTCTCTCTCTCTCTCTCTCTCTCATGCGTGCCGGGGATCTGAAAACACCAATAAACAAGTAAACTGCATTTCATCCTCTCCATTTGAGATGTTCTGCTTAGTTTCATTTAGTCGGTCTGTGTTCTGTCAGGACTCATGAGCCGCTTGTGTTGTTTGCATTTCTGTTTGCTGAAGAACTGCACTTGTGTGAACTGCTGAAATAAGCCAATCAGAGCAGAGCTCAACATTAACATTCATGTAAAAAGGCAAAAACAGAACATTTCATTCTAGGGACAATTTCCAGGGTTGTAAATGGACCTGTAAAACCGTATCTGGACAATGTCTACCCTTAAATGAGCCACATGCCCTCTATGTAGATATCAGAGAACGATTTAAAACAGCTATAGTTTCAACTCATTCTAGGGCACCTTTAAGAAAATAACTATGACATTGGAGAATGTAAAATCAAAAACATCACGTCTGAAAGAACAACTCCCTGTAAAGTTGTTGAGTGTACAGAAAATAATGGCAGAATAAGCCTTTATTTGTTCTTGATTCAAAGAGGTTTTGTACAATATGTTTCCCAGACAGCAACATGTGGATTCAACGCGTACCAGATGTGGGCCGGATCTGGGCCGACACTTTGTCGCTGTCTGAGTTGCTTGTTCTGCTCTATAAAAAAGGTTAACGTTAACAATGAGTAACAGCCGGATCTGACTGTGATGGAACTTAAGGAAAAGTTAAATTTCAGTCTGTTCTAAAGCTATCAATCGGCTTCAAAACACTTGGAATATAGCACATGGGTCACATGGACTGCTTACATGGTGCATTTGGTCTGTTTTGCAGCTTGGACCTTCTATCTAAACTAACCATTTTTCATGAATACAGTAGGTTTATTCTAAAGTTCTTTCTGTTTATGGTTTAACAGTCAGTCTCTCACAAAACTCATATTCCTTCACTCCAAGAGCAGGATCTCTGGCAGGAGGTGCCGGAAGGACCAGGGAACAGTCACTGTCGAAGTATTTTCCAGTTATTCCTTCTGTTTCCTCCGACACTGCACAGTATATTGGGGTGAAAGCCCCCTCTTCAGCAGTCTGTAATGGAAAAATGCACAAGCACACATAAAGTCGATGGATAATAAACAATGTTTGTTGAATATTCACTACATCTAGTATAAAACAAGTGTCATTTGACAAATCTCATCTGCTGTTGTTAAATTGTAGTGCATTTGTGTGTCCTTTAGTGTTTAGATGAAACTTGCATCACCGGTCCAAACATCAGTAAGAATTGCACAATAAAAAATTCTAATTACTGGATACAACTTTTTATTCCTCTCCTTCCAGGAAACCAATATATTTCTGCTTCTCAGTCCCTGATTGTTGATGCATCACTATAGTAACTCCTGTTCTCGCTCTTCTATTCTGTAACAATCAATGTTACAGTTTTTTACAATCGTTATGACAATTTCTTCAATACTTTTAACAAATTTCCTAAACTCTTAACGCAGTTAGCACAACATCTGTCTGTTTAGGCTATTCAATTAACACATTATGTTAATTGTAACCATTACAATTATTGTTGCTTTTGCACAAAATGCATACAGTTAACACAAATAGAACTTCTTTTGCACACAAGCTCAACCAAGACCAAAACAAAGGCTTTTTACTGCCAAATTTACCAATGCTTTAACACTGTATGTCAGAACAGATAACACCTTGATCTAAACCTGACCTTATAGGCTAAAGTCAAGGTAAACCGCTGTTCATATCGTGAATTGAAACACAAATATATCCCCTGTATTTTATTCCATTGATACTGAGAAACAGCCAATTGAAGTTATGCAAATATATAAATCACAGCTGATTCCCATCTAGGAATTGTTCAGGTGTTGATATTCTTCCAAGCACATGAACATATGGTATACAGTAAAAGAGGGCATATTTGGGCTTCTTTGGGGGCAGAGGAAAGCTCCTAAATGAAGAACAGGAACTTGCTATTGTCAACATGATGATTGCTGATAATGAAATAAAACTGAAGGGCATTCGATAAAGCTACTCTGAGATGGGTCATTCAGTTTTTGTATTGAATTTCTGCAGCAAAAGAAACAAAATGCATGCATTTACTAAATCCAAGAAAACAAAAATGTAGAGAGTCTTCAAAAGACACACAATCTATGATCAATAAAATGTGGGCAGACCTGACACATAAAATCATGCAGTTTCTGTAATTCCATAGTGTTAGTGTTTTTATGACATTGTGCTGTGATTGACGTAATGTTCTTGTTGGAAGAGAACATGTGTTCGGGTTTTGGTAGACAAAGAGTATTGTGTTAGTGAATTATTGTATTTTGAAAATTAGTGTTGGAGTTTAGTTTGCAATGTGTGATTTTGAGCATGAAATTAACCGTTTTGCCAATTGTGTGATGTAGGTGTGTCAGTGCGTTAAGAGTTTAGGAAATTTGTTAAAAGTATTGAAAAAATTGTCATAGCGATTGTAAAAAACTGTAAAGTGCCCCTATTGAGCTTTTTCAGATATTACCTTTCATGCAGTGTGTAATATAGTAGCTGTTTGTAAATGCAAAAGGTCTGCAGAGTTTCAAAGATCAAAGTGCACTATAAATAAAGTTATTGTCTCACGAAAGAAAGAACCGATTCTGAACTGCCTGAGATCCTTCTGCTAGAGTTCCTGCATGGACCTATGAAGCGATTGTAAAAAACTGTAATAAATGAGGTGATGTTGTAACCTGGTTGTAACGGTCACTTAGAGCATTTGCGGTAATTTGAGGTAGAGTGAAGTGTCAGGGTATGTCTGTATAAGAGATATGAAAGGAGAAGAGATAACTGCTATGCTGACTTTGGAACTCCTTTTATTTCCCTCTTTCTATTTGTGACTTGAGTTAAATGTTTATTTGTATACTTTTTTTACTCAATCCCCATGTACGCGGATGAGTGTGACAGTCATTTTATTAAACCTGGGGAAAATACACCAGCTCTCGTCTCTCGTGCATCTCTTGACATCACACATAGCTTTTCTCTCTTGACAATGGAACATTTCAACTTTGCGTTAAGATATGCACTGTATATATATATTTTAACCTTTGATGCATGTAAATCTATTGTAGAAGACCTTAAACAAGATGTTGGACCTTTAAAACAGCATAATAAGGACACTTTAAACCAAACTAAACTGCTAAGTTACGCATAAAGATTTAGAGTAGCTCCTGTGTACAGCTGAACTTCAACGGTTATTCAATAGAATGTTTAGGACTTTGTTGCAGAATTGCAGTAAGAATGAAAAGCACTAACACATGTCATCTATTTCTGGAACTAGTCCACTAGTGTTTCCAGAGAAGTCGGCAGAGAGCAGCCAGGACATGTGTTGTTTGACTTCATTGGAATCACTGACTCACTTTGAAGAAGAAAAAGCCGACCAAGTTGAAGAGGAATCTGATAATGAAGTTATAGTTTCTCATTACATCTGTCATAACTACACCTGGATGCAGAGAGTTTGCCGTCACTCCTGAAACACACACAAAACCATGTTTTGAATGAAAAAAAAAATCCAAGCATTGGATACCCTAACCCTAACCTTAACCACATGTCTTTCTAACATGTGTCTTGCATTTTCATGCCAAAATCATACAAACCCTTTGTTTGAGAGGAAAGTGAAAACACATGTGTGACGCTTATTGAGCACTCTCTCTCTGTCGCTCAACTTGAACCACTTGAGATTTTTGGGCTATAGTGTGCATTTAATTGATCATAGTTATAATATAGCATCATAAGTTATAATGTATTTTTTATATTGCATTATGCACATTACATAGAGTACTGAATCATCAAGCAATGGCAAATTTAATTATTTAAACAATCTACAACTAATTATGACTCCCTGCTCATGACAGACAGTCAGTAGATGCGGTTTGGGTAGGTACTTGTGCCCTGAAGTCTGCGTGCCAACTCATTGGTCCAGATGACATTGTGCAGCTTGGTGTGGTTATATGCAGCATCCATCACATGGTTTAGATTGTCCCCACGGAAATGAGAGAACTCCACTTCGCCTTTCCAGTGATTCATAGAAGAAACATTTACGATGCGAGCTGGGGCTGATTTCTTCAAAAGGTCTGTGTGACAATAATAAAAAAAAGACATTATTTATGAGTGTTTACTTGCTGATGTGTCTTTCTGAGATTGGAATAAAAGCATAAGCAATGGGAATGTCTGACCTAAAAGCAAACTGGTGAGCAGGAACGGCCCAATGTGGTTGGTTGCAAATGTGACTTCCAACCCATCAGCAGTGATCTTACTGGGTAGGCCTGTAATGAACAAACCACTGTTTTATGGACATATAAAACACAATACATATGTGAGAAAGAGTGAGATGGTCATTCCACCTGAGGCCCCAGCGTTATTGACCAGGATGTGTAATTCCTTCTCTTCCTCCAAAATCCGTGCTGCAAACTTCCGGACAGACTTGAGCGACGAGGTGTCAAGCAGATGCAGATGCACATTCTGGTTCCCACTGCTGTCTCTGATCTCTTGCAACGCTGCAGTCCCACGAGCCTCGCTCCGGCATGCCAGAATCACCCGCGCCCCACGACGGGCAAAGTCCAGGGCAATAAACTTCCCAATCCCTGAGAGGTAAAAACAAGAGATGAATGACCCATCAATTTATCACTCTTACACTTTTTTTTTACAATCGCTAAGACACATTTCTCAATACTTTTTTACAAAACTCTTCACAGTGAGCACAGCTGTGGTTACTGTGGATCATTTTTCATTACTTTGGCACAAAATGCATTCAGTGAAGACAGCTTTCAATTTACATGAATTCCTTTCACACTTAGACACAAACACCACCAAAACTTTATGTAGCTTACAAAAAGGCCAATTTGCACGTTAATAGTGATCGTGTAACATACACTGCAGTGAATTCTAAACTGTGGTGTTGTTTTGTAAAGAAATATCACAAAATAAATTGTAGTATAATGCTAGCAGATGTTAGTTCTTTTAGGGCTGCGTTTTATGAGTGACAAAGTGTGTTTGTTGGTTGAAAACCTTTGCTAGTGTTATAAATGAGTTGATTTGGGACATGAATGAAGGGTTCTGGTAGTTGTTTTGAATGTGAAATTTACTGCTGTTCCAAGTTAAAAGTTGGTTAGGAGATCTGTGTGAAGAGTTTTGAAAAAACATCCGAAGTATTGAGAAATGTGTAAAAAAAAAAAAAAGCTGTGACAATAAAGGATCCAAAATATTTTGCAGTGATGCCATCGAAGAACCATTTTTGGTTCCCCAAAGAACCTTTTTTCTCCTTATGAAGAACATTTTAGAAATCTAAAGAACCTAACTTTCCCACTAACCTAATGTTTCCACGGATGTTACAGATTCTTCATGAAACCATCAATGGCAATTATTTTTAAAACTGTAATGAGGAAAAATATAATTATTTAAGACTTTATGCGACAAAACAGCATATTCCAACAGCGTTTTGATTATAAAAATGTATCTTTACTTTTATCATCATCATATTAAACTTCGACCTTAGACTAAACCAGACACACACCACAAATGAGAAAAATCTGGTACACACACACACACGCACACATGTTTGTTTTTGTGAAATGTGGGGAAATTCTATTGGTGTAATGCATTTTATACTTTACAAACCGTATTTTCTATCCCCCTACACTGCCCCTGCCCCTAAACCTACCCATCACAGGAGACTGCGCAGTTTACTTTCTGTGAAAAAAACCTCATCCTGTGTGATTTATAAGCATTTTGAAAAGTGAGGACATGAGGAACGTCCTCATATTTCACCCTCTTTTTGTAATACCTATGTCATACCCATGTCATTATACATATTTGTGTCCTGATATTTCACAAAAACATGCCCCCACACACACACACACACACACACGCCTGTCTGCTAGTTTAACCAGTTCTAGAGAGGCAGAGCTGTTCCACTACACTGCGTAAATATGAAATCAAACTAGTTTGGACTTTCTAATAATAAAACATGACTTAATCTTCCTTGTATTCTCTTCGTCACAGTATGTAAGCTATTGTTTCATCATGGATACTAGCCTGTGTCTTTCGTCCTCTGCGTAAATTACACTTTTCCGCAATTCTTCCCAATTAAGCAGTTGTATGCTCATCAACACTCATCAATACAATAATTTATTAATATTTTAAATGGTAAAAGTGAGAATCTCACCGGTGTTCGCTCCAGTGACAATTGCAGTTTTTCCTTTTAACTCCACGGGACAAGCGCGCGGGTTCCACTGCGCTTTCCGCTGCGCGCGCACAATTATGGCCAAGATCGCCGTTGAAACCATCCATAACGGATGGGAATAGATTACACTCCACTCCCAGTTCATTTAACAAGTCCGTGTGCCTCCGTTGAAATCCTTTATTTACTTAAAAGAGACAATATGCCTAGTCCGAATGACCCTGGCACGACTGCGCACTGTGCGTGCGAACAGGACAAAGTCTGTAAATGCACTAAAATCATTCAAGACTACCTCACTCAAACAGAGTACACACAGGCTCCTGGGTCTTAACGTCGGAAATTCCTGTAATAGACCTGCAGCTATAAGCCTACAATTATAAGGATACATCCATACGGACTATTCATTAAGTGTTGCAAACATGTCACAGTTTTTTGGGATTTTTATATTAATATTACATTTTGTGTACTTGTAGGCTACATAGTGTAGGCTATACTTAAAAACATTTTCAAAACCTTAAAATATTTGGAATGAGTAAGTCCTATAGATAATGATATTTTTTTATACAATAATTCACAGAAAATTATAGACTTTTATAATTATAGACAATTATAATAAGCAAGAAAACACCAACCAGTGACTCAAATGCCCTCTTGTGTGTGGAAGTATCTTGCACCAGAAATCAGGATATGCCTTTGCTAAAAGATACATTTGACTATGATTAGGCTACTAATTGGAAAACATCACATTTGAACTATAAAAACTAGCGATGCACCGATAAAAAAATTTTTCAGACCAAGTATAGCTACTTACATTTGGGTACTTGCTGATACCAAGTACCGATAAGAGTACTTAATAATCCCACACAGTCCGTCTATCAATATTTTATTTGCATCAGATGGTTTTCACTTTCTGACTAACAAAGTAAATATACAAATTGATGCTGTTGCTGACATTTTAACATTCAGCTTGGTGTTTTCCTAAACATGGCACTGATTTCAGGACCACGCAACATAGTAGCAGAACATAAAAACAAAGGCCCAGGCCATTTTTATAATAATTATTTAAGTAACAAAGAGGCAGCATGATTTGGTGAAATTACTTACACAACATTTCAATAAAGAGAAGAAGTTAAAACTGAGTGACTTTTAGACATAATATTGCCAGGTACTGAATGATTTTTGAACAAATTGGTGGACTCCATGATTCATTCACAATGACATCCACTTGTTTTGTTCCTGAACGAAACATCCCCTGCATCCCAATGTGCATACTATACACCCTATCCGCCCTAAATTGTACTGAATATTACTAATGCCACATACTATTTAGGATGGATAGTATGCCCATTGAGATGCAGGCTTCGTTTGGAATATACATTGGTTAAATCAACGATTCAGTGACTCACTGATAAAGACTCAATCATGTCTCGCCATCTACTGGTGTAATGATGTAATCTGTGTGTGAAGAAAAAGAAAAAACTTGTCACATGTGCTCTGTGTCTGTCCATGGAGTTTTACATTGAAGTTGTTGTGCAATTTTTACCTAGGAAACTCGTATTTACCATAATTCCAATAGCATGTGAAGGTAGCATTAGTCTCCCCACGCCCCCGTGTCTGTTAAAGTCCCTGTAAAGGCAATTCTGAGATTTGTTTCTAAACACATTAGAAATGTTAGAAATGTATTGTTGAAACACATTACAAAGACTCTGAACTATGTAGTACTGAATTCAGAAGATAGACCATTACGAAGTTACCAAATTTTTCTTTTTCTTGGGCGGCAGTGGCTCAGTGGTTCATGTAGATTGTCTGCAAACCGGAAGGTTGGTGGTTCGATCCCGGTTCCACCTGACCAAGTGTCGAGGTGTCCATAAGCAAGACACCTAACCCCAGCTGCTCCCGACGAGCTGGATGGCGCCTTGCATGGTTGACACCGCCGTCGGTGTATGAGTGAGTGTGTGAATGGGTGAATGTGAGGCAATGTGTAAAGCGCTTTGGATGGCCATTGGTCTGTTAAAGCGCTATATAAATGCAGTCCATTTACCATTTACCATTGCTGTGTTCCGGATTTTTTGGGCGGGGTTAAAACGGTGGCTCGATGACGCACTGGAGCTGCTTGGCATATGGCCCCTCCCCCATAACTAAAGCACATTCGCAATTTCACATCAGTTCACCCGCTAGATTGCAAGTTACTGTCAGTACCGTTAGTTACTACAGCCTACAACTTACAAAACAGTCTACAAAGAAAAAAAAAAAAAAGACGATCTCAAGAAGAGGTGGATTAATTTTGTGAACAGCTACCTTGATGGAGTGCTGACGATCACCACCAACACCTGCCTCTGCAGTGTCTTTACACCGGATAGTTTTACAAATTTTCATCGGCAACAACTGGGATTCACTGATAATCCGCTGCAGAATGGGGCCGAACCGACTATCTCCCGCCCCGACCCTCATCCTCCCGTCCTGCCGACGTCTGGTGCCGTCGTGACTCGTAAGCTGTACTTGAGTGTTGTTGTCTTGTGTGTTTACGGCCGCTTTCCCGCGAGTGGGTGTGGTTTCGGCGCCGATCAACGGACACGCCCCCAGCGTTTGAGAGCAGAGAATGCTGCTTATTTTTTCAAGATTTCGATAAGATATTTTATGTAGCCTACTTAGCAGATTTTTTTATGATTCAAATTTGGCTAGTTGGTTAATAACACATTTATCTGTGGTGTGAGAAACTCAGAACACATGTTTAATTTTGACTTTACAGGGACTTTAAGCTTGTCTGTCACCGATCAGGCATATGTAAGGATTTGATCGAGTTTGACAAGGGCCGAATTGTGATGGCTAGACCAGGGGTGGAGGAACCCAAGCCCTGCACATTTTATGTCTCCCATATTTGACACACCCACTTCAGGTCTTGCAGTCTCTAATAATGAGCTCATGAGTTGAATCAGGTGTGTTTGATGAGGGAGGAATACAAAATGTGCAGTGCTGTAGGTCCTTCAGAACATGTTTGAAAACCAAAGAAGGAACAGTGGTGAACCAGCGACAGGGTCATGGGCGGTGATGCACATGGGGAGTGAAAGCACCGACAATGGGCACATGAATATCCAACTGGAAGAAGGTGGCCTGGTCTGATGAATCACATTTTCTTTTACATTACGTTGGATTGCTGGGTGCATTTGCATCACTTACCTGGGGAACACATGGCACCAGGATGCACTAGGAAGAAGACTAACACTCTCACACAAACTGTCTGCACAAAGTGCGCTATTCTGAACAGCTCCCCCCCCAAAAAAATCCCAGTTCGACGGTAACTTCGCCCTGCAGCGGATTCGTATGATTTTATTGGTCACGTCAATCACCGTACTGACCAAACACTGACTCCAAAACCACCTGTCACTGGTACCTTAACCAATGAAATAAGCTGCAGGGCGGGGTTTCTGGTGAAGGGGTTCGCTTGCGCACTGAGGTTCTGTGTGACGGTATAAGCGAGCGGTAATATTTGAAGTTCAGCACAAGCCGAGTGAGCGACACCTTACACAAGAGGATACGGTGATGATCAGGTTAGTAAAGTCAATGTTATTTACATAGGTTTTCCTACTTTTTCGGTGAAATTTGTTAAAATTGAGGTACTGCGAATGTTTCCTTAGCAGAAACACGTTAGCTTACAATAGAGGGTATGCATCGTCGTTAGTCGGGACTCAGGGACTGCTGTATGAATGGATTTTGATTTGGGAAACGCAAGTAAAAAAAAAAGTTATCAGTTTAAACTAAAAGTTTTAGACTCGATAAAGTGTTTCTTACAACTTAACAAAGATCCAGTGATCCATGGATATTGACATGCAGCCAGGAATCATGTTTTCCTGACATTTATATGAACCTGATTTCGATACATAAATATTGTCGTGAATGGAAAATAAGATTTATTCAGATTCTGAATATACCATAGGCCTATTAATATTTTGTAGATAGTGTGCAAAGAGCATTAATCACTAAAAGCTGTCAGTCATTCAATGAACATGATCTCAAGTTCTGTTATATTAATCAATCAATTTCTTAAATGTCTACACTTGGAGTATAGACCTTATTCAGAGCAGTGCCATGATAGGTTTGAACATCTGGAAAATTGGAAAAATGTCCAGGTTTGAAAGTGAGGCTATCCACTTTGTCTCCCCATTATAGTCTTGCAAAGACTCAGTTCTTTTTCTTTGTTGTTGTTGTAAATAAAGTGTCTCCTGTCTGTATCTAGAGATTTAATAATACTAATGTATAGTTTTTTTTTCTTTACAAGGAGACATTGGATTTAATTAATAGTTTAATTAATTAATTTACTTTATTTAATAATTTAGCATTTGTTCATAGAAAAAGGCTATAGTTTCTTTTGTACAAACTTCTATGTTGTTTAACTTTTGTAAATTTTCTCTTTTTGAAATGGTACTTTATCTGTTTTCTTAGGGCAACATTTTGGTTAGCAAAGGACAAAGCAGTAAGCATAAAAAGTTTGAGAATTTTGTTCATGTGTGAACGACTTGTTTTTCTGACTTTAAGCTTTTTGTCTTTTTCCCTAAAATTGTAAATAAATTGATAATTTAAAATTATTTTTTGTTCGTTTGTGATCTATATATTCTTTAGAATTTGCTTTGGTACAGCATGTCATAGTCAGTAATTTTTTTGGCCACCCTAATAAAATCACTGGATCTTACCTGGCCACCCCTGAAAAATTTTCTGGCTACGCCCCTGATAATTAGGCATTATTAGGTCAAAATGGTTTGCCTGATCGCTGTTTATGCTTGTGGTTCACTTGTGTTTTGTTGTTTTCTATGGTGGATGTGGTCGTGGTTTGGGTCAGATGGGCCTGTTTGTTCATGAAGAGTTTTGTCATTAAAAGTGTGCATGCAAATGGATTCTCTCTCTGCGTTGTCTCTCAGCAAACTGTTAGAGAACTAGTGAAGCCTACACACAGTTGAAAGGAGAATTTGGCTGAGATGATTTGTTGTACATCAGATTTCTGCTGTTACACATTGCATTGAGTAAACGGCATGAAAAATCAGGTCAAATTTGCTCGTGCAGGACATCCCTTGAAATACTGTATGTGCATGTTTTAGTTCAACGCTTCATTCTGCAGGTCAAGGCCAACCAAAACTCAGTACTGATGAACAGGAAGCTGAGGAAGCTGAGCAAATATTTTTCTCAGTTCGTGCAATGTCAACCTTTCCAATGTCTCCGAGTCCCTTCCGAAATATCCCCACATATGCAAAGGTCAGTGGCCTGTTATCACTCACCTTAACAGCACTTTCTGAGGAAATTACTTGTTGGTCCCTTTGACTGTTTGTAGTTCTTGAGTCATGTTACTCACCAAATCATAGAATATTGAAAATACAGAAGAATTATCTTCCAAAGTATAACTCTAAATATGGTGCACAGAACTGTATATGTGTATGTATGGTTACTTTTTGCAAGCCCATAACTGGCCAAAAAAATTGTCCGTGTTAGATCAAACTGGTAACCTTATAGTGTCTGTGTGAGTGTATAGCATTGTTTGTATCTCATGGGTGGAGCACAGAACCGCTATCAGGACGGGTCCTTGCAACCACAGATAGATAGAGGCCACATAAAAAAAACAAGATCAAATACCCTTAGTTTTCGTTCTAAATGATTTAATCAAATCAGGTATGAAGAAGAGTATTTATCCCCTAATAAATGGAAACTATTGGGAAACCTGTTTGGAAAAATATTTTTTTGTATTTTAATTTTGTGATGCTAGCAGAAGACAGAAATGACACCTTTTAATTTCACAGTAAAAAATGTCTCCATGTTGCAACTGGCATACCAGCTAATAAGTGTATTACTTTTACAGTATTTTTTCCCCTATTGCTAACACACTTAAATGACAATTATTTAAAGGTCTCTTAAGTCTAAACACATTTTTCAGCTTTACACACATTTTGCAATTCAAAATGGCACTTTTTAAATGCAATGAACACGGTTCTTTGCATAAGACACAACAATCTGACATAAAGTCGTGTTTGCCATTTCAAAACACTGCCATTTAAAATGACACTACATGAGCCAATTGGCCAATACATGTGCCACCTGGCTGGCCGAACACCTTATTGGTCATTTTTACAGTTTTTTTTCAATTGCCAACAACCATTGTTCAATACTGAAACCACATTTTCAAAACTCTTCACACATTCAGCGACACACAAGTGTATATAAGGACCAAACTGTGAATGCATTTTCATTGCTTTCAGACAAAATGCATTCAATCACCACATTTTTCAAAATCACAAACTGCAAAAACTATTTGCAGGAAATTTTTCATGCTAACACACTGCTTTCAAAGATGAGGATTTTTTTACAGATTTACAGTATTTTCACAAATAAAGTATATTCAAAGAAAATGTATTATTTCTGATTCATTCTTGTTACATACATATGCTTTAATACATTCAATGAATGAGAGCAAATTTCAAGCATTTCTGCAGTATTTATTTTGAAATATAAAAGTGATTAGACCACGTGTTGTTGATGAGGATTTTTTTTTTTTACAGATTTACAGTATTTTCACAAATAAAGTATATTCAAAGAAAACGACATTCTGATTCATTCTTGTTACATACATATGCTTTAATACATTCAATGAATTAAAAATCAGTTATGCTATAATTAAATACTGTTTATGTGAAAATTCATTTAAACCTTAAAAATAAAAGGTCATAATTTATGTAATGCTCCCTGTTGCTTGTGTATTAGGTTGCAGGAAGAGGAAGTGTTTACTGTTTTATTTTGTGAGCATATTTCTGTTCAGTCCAATCTTGTGTGTGTGTGTGTGTGTGTGTGTGTGTGTGTGTGTGTGTGTGTGTGTGTGTGTGTGTGTGTGTTGTTGGTCGTGTGTGTGTGTGTGTGTGTGTGTGTGTGTGTGTGTGTGTGTGTGTGTGTGTGTGTGTGTGTGTGTGTGTGTGTGTGTGTGTGTGTGTGTGTGTGTGTGTGTGTGTGTGTGTGTGTGTGTGTGTGTGTGTGTGTGTGTGTGTGTGTGTGTGTGTGTGTGTGTGTGTGTGTGTGTGTGTGTGTGTGTGTGTGTGTGTGTGTGTGTGTGTGTGTGTGTGTGTGTGTGTGTGTGTGTGTGTGTGTGTGTGTGTGTGTGTGTGTGTGTGTGTGTGTGTGTGTGTGTGTGTGTGTGTGTGTGTGTGTGTGTGTGTGTGTGTGTGTGTGTGTGTGTGTGTGTGTGTGTGTGTGTGTGTGTGTGTGTGTGTGTGTGTGTGTGTGTGTGTGTGTGTGTGTGTGTGTGTGTGTGTGTGTGTGTGTGTGTGTGTGTGTGTGTGTGTGTGTGTGTGTGTGTGTGTATTTTCTACACTTTGAACTACATTTTAGTATTATGGGAAAGCATAAAGATGAGAATGCTTTTCATTATTTCCAACAGTGTGTAGTTGGTTAGACAAAAATCTGGTAAAATGGATGAAGTGTGTGCCATTTTGTGCAAAAGTTAATAATGCTATATGTAGTTTTGGTTGCAGTGCTTAATTTTGCAAGATATGAGGTATTTTGCAATTTGGGTGTGTGGTTTTGTGAATTGTGTTGAGTATTTTGATAAAACCAGCCTAGTTTGCTAAATTGTGTGTTAGCAATTTGAACAAACTGTAGATGAAAAACTTTAAACAGAAATTAGAAAGGTTGCCTTGTTGTAACTAAAATAAGCTGAAGTTTTATTTATAACATAAATAAAATTAAAATTAAAATGTTTAGAAATAGTTGGAAAAAACGTTAAATAAAAATGACATGGTCACATAAAATAATAAAAATGAAATTAATGAAAATTAATTAAAAAAAATAACAACATTATACGCACGCACGCGTCTGGTGCGCTATCTTTCTGGGGACTTGCCATAGGCGTAATGGGTTTTATTCTGTAAAAACTAAATAATCTATCCCCCTACACTGCCCCTGCCCCTAAACCTACCCATCATAGGAAACATTCTGCACTTTTACATTTTCATTTTTTTTTTTAATGTTTCAAAAATCCTGTGTGATTTATAAGCTTTTGTACCCATGGGGACCTCAATTTAGGAAGCATTCAGGTTGAAGTCCCCATCAGGCTAGAGAAACATGTACACACACACATACGCACGCACACACACATACGCACACACGCACGCACACACACTGTTGTGTTGTACTTTGGTCAGCTATTAGCTGTTTTAGCTGCTTATCTCTTACCACTAGTTCCTTCATTTCACAATACAAATCAGTTAGAGTTAAACTATCTTTATAACCAGCACAAACCTGCAGAAAAGAGTAAATGATTCAATTACTTATTTATTGAATTTAATTGTTAAAATGTATTAATAATAATAACTACACAAATCAGTTTTTGTGTAGCTATTTACAAACGATTTAAATAAGGGTTTTGTCAATTGTCGGGGTATTGTATAGGGCTTGATATTAAAGGGTTAGTCTGCACAATTAAAATTATGTAATTAATTAGGCTAAGACCTTCGTTCATCTTCGGAGCACAAATTAAGATATTTTTGATGCAATCTGGGAGCTTTCTGACTCCTAGACTTTTTCAACAATTCCTTCTCGTCTGTGTCAGTCTGCTGTTTAGACTAACCCTTTAGAAGTACACTATGTAGGATTTTTGGAGTCAAATATACAAAAACCACTAGGCCAGTGTTATATATTTTGTACAGTTGAGTACTTACAATATCCCAAATGTTTCCAACTATTTGTAAATTGTGAGAAAATTGCTATTTTAACCAATGAACCAGGACATGTGAGCATAGCGTGTGAGGGAGTCGCCTGCCATTTGCATCATATCTGAGTTACCCTCGTTTCCGGTTTTATTTTGCAGAAAAACTCATGCTCATGACCGGAAAAGCGGAGATTGCGCCGGCGACTGTGTCCCGTCATAATAAAAGTCCTTTCGCTCGTGAGGCGTGTGTTTACAATCGCTCCAGCGGCCTCGCTCAGCTCCCACAGCACTCGCCCCTGCTCTGCTTCATACTACAGTAAAGTTAATAATCGCATCCATGAACATAATTTCTGCACAAGTCCTGTCCTGATTCTTTTCCACCGGCTGTGAGGTGAAGACCTAACCTAGAAATCTAGACGCACCCTAGCGGCAGAATTTATTTTGCCGCGAGTGTAGTCTAGCAACTAGAAAAACCAAACTCTGGTCAGGCCAATCACAGCATGTGTAGAGTCGGTGGGCGGGCTTAACATAATGACGGTACGTCACGGCAGAGTTGCGGAGGTTCTGCCTGCTACTCGTAAACAAAGAAGCTGACGAACAGCGGTATTTTGAATTGGCTTCGGCCGCGACTCTGGAAGACTTGGAGTAAAGCTTTTCTTTAAGAAAAGGACAAAGAACGGCACTGAAGTCATTCTTAAGAAAAGCAGATGTGTTCGGAGTTTTGCCGAGCGGATACAGCGAAAGTCTATCAACTAACGTTAGCTCGGCTCATGGCGCTATCCAATTGGATGCAGAGGGAATTTGAAAGACAATCGTTTATCCCGCCCCTCGGATTGAGCCCTGTCAATGGTGAGTTTCCAGACCCAACATTTTGATGTGGGTCTGGCTTGTCAGGCTAGTGAAGACCACATGTCCCAAGATTTTGCACTCATACTTGCCGTCATCAAACTACGCCTTTGTTTTGAACAGGCGCCCTCTAGCGGACGGAAAAGTTGCATAGTGCACCTTTAACTTTTTTTGCTCACCAGCCACTGTGGCTGGTTTTCCAAAGTGTCTAGCCACTCAGCATTTTCACTGCCACAGTTTTTAAATCGATATCATGGGGGAAAACTGCCGTATATCAATAGATATTTTTAATATTATCTCATTGTTTGGCAGCTGGTATATTAGACTGGTGTCACTTTAAGATCTGATGCACGGACCGTTACACATAGGTTTTCTTTTATGCGCGCGCACTACTTAAGTACAGCACAAAATCCAAAATCTGCGCTGAAATTTAAGACCTGTGACAGCAGCAATTTTCATCCGGAACAAATGAAACGAGTGAGTGAGAGGAAGCAGGTTTGTGTGTCAATTTACTGTTGGAGAGATGAGAGAGATGAGAGAGCGAGAAAATGCAGCTGGTATTGTGTATCTATTCTTTGGAAAATTAGTTACTTAGAAGCATTCCATATATTTCAGTAACAATATATTGTTTTTTTTTTTTTTTGCACTTAGTTTATATATTTTTTACAAACAAAACATGTATTTATTTATGTATGTACACACACACACACGTTGTTTCCATGTTTTATGGGGACATTCCATAGGCGTAATGGTTTTTATACCGCATAAACTATATATTCTATCCCCCTACACTGCCCCTGCCCCTAAACCTACCCATCACAGGAAACATGCTGCATTTTTACATTTTCAAAAAACATCACTTAGTGTGATTTATGACCTGTTTTCCTCATGGGGACCAAAAAATGTCCCCACAAGGACAAGGATTTTGGATATTGCCTCTATGTAGGGACACACACACACACACACACACACACACACACACACACACACACACAGACTAAATGAGGGAGCTGAACAGAATGATCAACTGATGGAAAACCGAGGCAACAAGGACACATGCAGACACAGAACAGAACATACACGTGACAGTTGTAAATAAAGCTGAGACTTTGTACCAATACAATTGTGAAACTTTATGTGTAAGATCACAGTTTGCATGGGGTTAGATTGCAAGTGAATTATTAGTTTTACTGTAAGAACATACATATCCGTTAATATATATGATATATTGCAGGATTATCTTATCTGTAATTGATACTGATGGACCATTTGAAAGTTTGAATAACTCGTGATACTGCTGTTCCTGTCCCTCTTCCATTATCAGGTTACCAAAGGGTACATGCATGTGCAATGGGGAGGGGCAAAAACTTCATATAAATAGACATCACTGGCAAACACTGCAGTACAATCCAGACAAGCCTAATGACAACCGTTCAAAGAGCCTGAATTAGCAAACTGGTGGAGAAGAGCCTATTGCAAGGAAATGAAACAGGAAGTCAACATAATGGAGGACGGGTTTAAAGGCAACATGGCACCTACTGTGGTATCCATGTTGAAGATCAAGAATGAATGCATTCGAGTGGTCCTGGCAGAGACCCTCTGCACATTCATCATGATGGTAAGAGGGGTTTTTTTGTGTGTTTTTTTTTGGTGTGTGAAAATTCATTATGCTGTTTAATAGTGTCTCATTTGCATTTTCATACTTGCATTTTTGTGACTGTGTGATGATGCCAAGCTTGGAAAACAATTGAATAGTTTTACTGTTGAGTATTTTACTGATGATTTTTTTCATTCTATTAGCTCATAGACTTATTCATTCTCCATAGAGCATGTGTACTCGTCATTGTAATGTTTTAGATCACATGGCCACAGTTGCACGAGTGGTCGGTAGTCTGTGGTCAGTGCATTGGTGATTGGTGCCAGACCATGTGCTACATACATTCTATTCTTAGAAAGATGGACATACTTTTTTCCATTATCAGGTGAAATCAATGTGACCATGTCAATTGCGAAACCTATGTTCTACATTGAGTAGCTTTACTCAGTCCAGTTTTATTTTAGTATTATTCTATTATAGGTTTATTAATATTTTTATTAATATTTTTTATATTTTCAGTTTACATTTTAATTTTAGTTTAATTTTGAGTTATTTTGTGTGCTTTTGTTATTTTTATAATCAATTTTTTAAATATTACTAGTTAGCTATAATTTATTTGGTAACACTTTTCAAAAAGGTCTCATTTGTTAACATTCGGAAATGCATAAACTAACACGAACTAACAATGGACAATGTGTTTTTACTCCATTTGTAAACCTTTATTAATGTTAGTTAATACAAATGTTTATTTTAATTCACACCGTGCATTAACTATTGTTAACAGATACAACTATTGATCTTAAAAATGTATTAGTAAGTGCTGAGATTAACAATACCTAAGATTATTAAATGCTTTAAAAGTATTGTTCTTTGTTATTTTGTTAACTTAAGTTTGAATATTTACTTAAAGTAACAACTGTTGGCCATTTTTGACTGGAACATTTTCAATGTGTTTTTTTTTTTTTTTACTAAATTGGAATGGTACAAAATTTGGTAAAGGTTTTGGCACTTGCTATGTGAACACACACACAAAATCATGGACATGATTCGAAAAGATTAAATGGTCCTGAAAAAAAATATTCACACTTGTATTGGAAATGAATGGGAAAAGAATTTCAAGCATTTGGAAGCAGTTAGTACTGCACCCAAATAGAAGAGCATTTCAAAAGAGTCTGCACACTCACAAAAAAAAAATAATTGAATGAGAGATAAAAATCAATGCTTTACTGAAAGAAAAAAAAGGCAAACGGTTCGGTCACATGTGACCTTTTTCAATGCCAAGCTTACAATGATTAGTGCAGGGGCCATCTTAATTTTAGGAGCCACTTGGTTACATAGATCACATGACCATATATAGCATATATATATATATATATATATACATACAGTGGGTACGGAAAGTATTCAGACCCTCTCAAATGTTTCACTCTTTGTTATATTGCAGCCATTTGCTAAAATCATTTAAGTTAATTTTTTTCTCATTAATGTACACACAGCACCCCATATTGACAGAACAACAAAGAATTGTTGAAATTTTTACAGATTTATTAAAAAAGAAAAACTGAAATATCACATGCAGATCCTCTCCAGTTATGTCAGGTTGGATGGTAAACGTAAGTGGACAGCCATTTTCAGGTCTCTCCAGAGATGCTCAATTGTGTTTAAGTCAAGCGGCAACCTCCTGTGGTCTGTCTTGAAGCCAATACGGAAGTGACTTAAACTGCAGTTCATCAACTGGTCACTAGGGACAGGCTCCAGAAGGGAGCAAAATCTCATTGAGCCCCATGTTAAAATGCCGAACTTCACAGCAGAATAAAACATGTTACAGCCTGGTACAAATTCTAGTTTTGGTCTAAACGGCTAGTTTTGCCCTTCCCGACAACTGTGAGGGGAGTGAATTTTTTTATAACTCATTCGTTTACATTATATAAAGCCTTAAAGTTCTGCATAATTAAGAGCGTGGCCACTTTGAGAGGCAGGTGGGTAGCCATTTATCTGTTGTTTGTTAGTAATCGCGTCACCTCAGCTCCGCCCACGTCCCGCCTCTTTGCCCATTTTCTGTTATCTGGGAGTGATGATTGATGACGCGCTGCTAAGATGGCAACGGCCAGCTCGACCCTACTTTATGCTTCAAAACTGTTCTGCAGAATCCTATGGGTGACGTCACGGACACTACGTCCATATTTTTATACAGTCTATGGTTTAAGTCAGGGCTCTGGTTGGGCCATTCAAGAACAGTCACGGAGTTGTTGTGAAGCCACTCCTTCATTATTTTAGTGTGCTTAGGGTCATTGTCTTGTTGGAAGCTGAACCTTCAGCCCTGTCTGGGGTCTTGAGCACTCTGGAGAAAGTTTTCGTCCAGGATATCCCTTTACTTGGCCACATTCATCTTTCCCTCGATTGCAACCAGTCGTCCTGTACCTGCAGCTCATCAGACCAGAGATTGTGTTCCGGTGGTCCCAGAGCCTGTGGTCCCAGTTCCGGTGGATCGTGTGCCGGTGGTCCCAGAGCCGGTGGTCCCAGTTCCGGTGGATCAAGTTCCGGTGGATCATGTTCTGGGGGATCGTGTTCCAGTGGTCTCTGTGCCGGTGGACTCTGTGCCGGTGGTCCCAGTGCCAGTGGACTCTGTGCCGGTGGTTCCAGTTCCGGTGGTCCCGTTTCCGGTGGACTCTGTGCCGGTAAACTCTATGCCGGCTGAACTTTTTGTTTTCCCTGTCCCTCCCTTGTTTTCCCCTTCCTTGTCTGTTCCGCCTGGTCTGTGTCCCCGTCCCGCCCTGGCCTGTCCCCCCGTCCCGCCCTGGCCTGTTCCTCCCGTCCCTCCCTGGTCGGTCCCTCCCGTCCCTCCTGTCACATGCCTGTCCTGTCTTGTGTGCACATGTGGGTTTTGTATTCTGAGCATGTGCTCATGTAATGGTCTGATCCCTCTCCCTTGTTATCTGATTAGTGTTTCATTTCTCCCACCTGTTCCCTCTTGATTTCTTCCCTTTAATAGTTCCTTGTGTTTGTCAGTCTGTGTCCGATCCTTGTTCTGTCTACGTCTCCCGGTTCCCCAGTGACTTCTGTTGGTATGTTTCTAGTGTTGGTTTATGGTCTAGTATGTGTTTTGCCCCCTTGTGGGTTTTTGTTTTGTATTTGTGTTATTTTGTGACTAAATTATCATGTCCCTGCACTTGAGTCCTCGCACCAGTTTTCCTTTGTGTTAACCGTGACATAGTCTCTCTGATTTGTATGTTTTCTGAGTGGTGGTGCTCATAAATTGTTCAGTTTTGATAGCATTTTCACAGGCTAATCAGATCTTACATGGAAAAAGCCAGTAGAGTGGTTCAAAGTCACATGTTTTTCTCCTTAATGAATGTATCAGAGTTCACCAGATAATCTCTTTTATTACGTCCCCTATAGTGTGAAAAAAGTGGAGGCTCCTTGAAGATTTTGTCCAATATAATCTGCTCCCAGGACATGCCAATGTTTATTGATAATAGACTTAATTGTCTGAGTGGTACAGCTTATGAAAGATGGTCTATGAGATGGCTTAGATTGTGACTTATCTGATTTGACTTTTGTAATTGCTTGTTTGAGCCATTTTTCAGGATAACCTCTACATTTTGTCACATTCCACCTCAAAGTCGTCAATGTTACTACAAATTATCTTGATTCAAAGAAATTGGCAGACCTTTCTTCAGAGGGACATGGTGAAAACTTTTGGCTTGAAGAATACTGTTCCAGTCCGTGGGTTTTCTATAAAGAGTTGTAAATTAAAGTATTGTCTTTGACACAAACATACGTATCCAAAAAGTTAATCTTATCAAAGCTTTTTTCCATGTTAAAAGCGAGAGTATAGGAACAAAATCATTTAGAAAACAGCAAAACGATCCAACTCTTTAACTCTACCGTCCAAATGTATTGTTTATAAAAAGTAATATGTAAAAAAAAGGATTGTTGTTGTAAATATATTCCTATTCAAAAAAATGACATGAAACAGCATACATAATCTGGTGCAAAGGTCGCTCTCATTGTTGCACCATTCTTCTGTAAATTCCTTATAGTTCTTGGTCAATACAAGCTCTGCCATGTCAACAATAAATTGTGTGGGAGGTACAGGGTTATTTAAATCCACAAAATGTCTCATCGTTGTGAGGCCCACTGACTACATCCAGTGCCACTATCTTTTTGTCCACCTTCACTGATTTAAGCTGATCAATAAAGTCACTTGTGTCACTCAAATATGAAGGCTGGTTGGCAACAGTTGGTCTGAGATGATGGTTCTTTGAGAGATCCTGCGAGAGATTATCTTGGTAGAGTGTGCAGACTCTTTTTAAATGCTCTTCTATTTGGATTTTTTTTTTGTCTACACACCTCATTTGGACTAATTTGAAGGTGTGGTGAGTTCCTGACTGTTGCCTAGTACTGCACCCAAACACCCAGTCTTTACTGAAAGCTTTTTTTTTTTTAGATTTGTTTTTTTGTTTCACCTTTTTAAGTTTTTTTTCACTTTAGCAAAATTTTGTCAAGTGTCATCTTTAAAAACAGCCCGAACGTAAGTCTGTGCTCCAAAGCCTTCAAGATTACAGTTTAATTTGGAAATTTTGTTTTCAGGTCTATGCTCAAAAAGTGGTTAAAAGGCAATAAATCGATCATAACTATTCCATAAATATAATATGGCACCATAAAAATACAAAATATTAAATAAAAAACTTGATCAAACTGAAGTATAGTTCATTAATTTAAATTTATGTACAAAAATAAAGTTAGTAATACAAAAATTATACAAGTTTTCTAGTAATCTAAGTATAAGTGTATCTAGTAATATAAGTAATCTTTGACCACAATGTGACCAACACCAGGGGGTTGATAGTTTTACTTGCAGGTTTAGTTAACAATAATAACTCACTTTAAGTAAAGCTAAAATCAACATTTTATGTCCATTACATTTTTTTTAATTTGATAAGTAGCCATGAAATAATCCTCGAATCAGGTTTTATTTTCCTATGTCCAGCTGCACATCATCCAGGATTAGCATATTTCGTTTTTCTGACAGACTATTTTTGAATTCCAGGTGTTCGGCCTTGGCTGTGTTGCACAAGTGGTCACAGGAAATGGCTTTTTCGGAGAGTACCTCAGTATAAATATAGGCTTTGGACTGAGTGTGGCTATGGGTGTGCACATTGGTGGAAAAGTGTCAGGTGAGACCCTCTTGACCCCAAACACCAGGTCAGATCCCTCCTAAGTCACAGATTTCCATATTAATGATAATTAATAATGCAATATGTTGTACTCTATCACATAGGAGCTCATATGAATGCAGCTGTTTCATTCACAATGTGCGTGTTGGGCCGTTTGCGCTGGAAGATGCTGCCTCTGTATGTTTTCGCCCAGTTCCTGGGTTCCTTCCTAGCTGCTGGAACTGTTTTTTCACTTTATTATGGTGAGCAAATACTCATCTTCTTCAGAAGGAGTTATTTTTGTTCTCAGTGTTGGAGTAGGTCATATAAATTGCCACAAGTTTTTTTCGCTCACATCTGTACTGTGCTTTATAGATGCTATATATCATTACTGTGGGGGCAATTTCACCGTGTCTGGCCCCAAAGCAACAGCTGGGATCTTTGCCACATATCCGGCACCTTACATCTCAATCTACACTGGATTCTTCGACCAGGTATTTCAAAATGAATAATGTGCAAAAATATTGCTCGGATGTACCCATTAAGCACTTTTAGAGGAAGATATTGTAAATTCTCTGAATCAGGTTCTGGGCACCGCCATGCTGTTGCTGTGTCTAATGGCTCTGGCAGACCAGAGAAACCAGCCGGTTGTGGCTGGAGGTGAGCCTGTGGGTGTGGGGCTGGTGGTGCTGCTTATTGGTGTCTCTCTGGGGAGCAACAGCGGCTATGCCATCAATCCCACACGAGACCTGGGGCCAAGAGTCTTCACACTGATGGCAGGTTGGGGCATGGAGGTTTTCAGGTGAACAAATATAATATCAAGCTATAAAACACTCTTTGGTTTGTTTGGATCAGGGTTAATGACTTGTAATAACTCCTACGTTTTCAGCCATGACAACCCTGAATTCTTGTTATGCATGACTTGAAACCACCCATCATGTTTTGGATTTTGCTCAAGATAGTCAGTTATCTTGTATCATCTTTTTGTTACGCTTTTATAACTGTTTTAATTTTCCTTGCTTTTATTATGTGAATATTTTAATTCCTTTTCTGTGTTAATCACTTTGAATTATTATAGTGTATGAAATGTGCTATTAATAAACTTGCCTTCCCTTGCTTTACTAACCCTAACCCTAACCCTAAAGGGACATGGTGATGGGGAAAATATGAGATGGGAGGAAAAAAAATATTCTATAGCAAAAATGTTCCCATGAGTTCCAATGAGAGACTTTGCATTAGCTCACAAAGAATGCAAACATTTTGCGAGCAAACTTTCTTGAGAGAATGCAAAAGCATTGACATTTTTTTTTTTTTTATCCCCCATGTCACTTTAGGGCAGGGTTGCAAAGTTTAGTTCCAACCCTAATCAGATCTGTAACAGGAAAATATTGTGTGCCTAAAACTGAACAAAATTATGTATTATGTTTACATGATTTTTTATTAAATTAACATTTTTTTTTTTAAATTGACATAATGCATTTTAAGTTATTATTTAGTCATACATCCATTGTGATTTTTGCTCAAAAGTTGACAATAGGAAAAAGAAAAATCACAATTATCAGACCACATCTGTAACAAGAAAACTAATTTAGTATGCCTGTAAAAATTTAAAACTGTAAAATTTAAAAATTACTTACTAAAAATATAATTAATAAAAAATGTAAATAATTAAATTACATGAAATTATAAAATATTATTTACATTTTTATTTACTAAAAATAATAATGCAAAAGAGATTACATTTATTATTAATTTGAAAGTGTAAATTACAGTAACAGTACAGCATAATTTGATTACATATAATGAAATTGTTGCCTCAATGTATTTCCAGGGCAGGCAATGGATGGTGGTGGGTACCTTTGGTGGCCCCCTTTATTGGTGGAGTGACTGGGGCTTTAATCTACAAAGCATTTGTAGAGCTACACCACCCTGATCTTAAGAGCACTAAGACACGGTCTACAGAAGATCCTGAATGTGTTCCTTTGGAAAAGTGCAAGAATGGCAGTACAGAGATATCGGTGTGCTCAAGTTAAGGACCAAGAATGGGACAGAGACCAAAGAAGGAAAGTCCCATTTCCACCTAAGACATCTAGGATGTTTACAGGAATAATATGAAATATGGATATCGGTCAAAAAGCCTGTGGGGTGAATTTCTCAAGTCAACATTCTCAGTCCAGTGTGTACTTCAATACTACCTTTTGAGTTACAGAGGAATAAGCTGTTGAAGAATCTCAGGACTCAAGATTGTTCATGTTTGATCTTTAATAAATATTTTGTACACACAGACTTATAGGCATCAATAGATGAAATTAAGCTGCTTAAGTCAGTATAAATGCCCAGCATTAGCCAAAAGAACAGTCAACACGCCTGTATGAGAACAATCAATGGGCCTTTGTTGGGACGGCAGGGTCATCGTTTAGTCACGCTGTGTCTCCCCGAGACCCCTTGTGCTTTGGCTGTACTGCCGCCACTCGCTGGGACCTGTGCTGGCGGCTTCTTCTTGGGAGTGGGTGGCTTGGCCTTGCCGCGGAACGCCTTGGCTGGGTCCAGCTTGTTCAATAAAGGTTCACTGGATGTGTCAAGATGGGGATCACCATAGAACGTCAGGGGTTGGTAGAGAGCGGCCCATTGCTGTATCAAGAAATCAATGGAGAATTTAAAATTGCGGTAACACTTTACAGTGAGGTCTCATTTGTTAACATAAGTTAATGCATTAACTAACATGAAATAACAATGAGCGATACATTTGTTACAGTATTTATTAATGCTAGTTAATACAAATCCAGCTGTTCATTGTTTGTTCATGTTAGTTCACAGTGCATTAACTGTTAACAAATACGACATTTGATTTTCATAATGTATTAATAAATGTACAAATTAACATTAATAAATGCTATGGATGTATTGTTCATTCTTATTTCATAAAGTAGTTAACTGATGTTAACCATTGAAACCTTAGTTACCAAAGTTGCTTTGTAGCAGTTGATTACACAACAGTGAACATACCGTTTAAAGGTTTAGGCTCAGTAAAAAAAAAAAAAAAAGTATATTTTTAAAGAAATTAATACTTTTATGCAGCAAGGACACATTAAACTTGATAAAAAAGTTATTTATATTTCAAATGCTTTTCTTTTTCCACAAAAAGGAAAGCAGTGCAGCACAACTGTTTCCAACACTGATAATAAGAAATGTTTCTTAAAGGGATAACATTTTCATTTCCCAAAAAGGAAAATTAGCCCATGATTTACTCACCTCAAGCCATCCTAGGTGTATATGACATTCTTGTTTCAGACGAATACAATCAGAGTTATATTAAAAAATGCCCTGGCTCTTCTAAGCTTTATAATAGCAATGAATGGCTGTTTCTGTTTGGAAGTCCATAGAAGTGCATCTATCTATCATAAAAGTGCTGCACACGGCTCCGGTGGGTTAATAAAGTCCTTCTGAAGTGAAGAAGTGATGCATTTGTTTAAGAAAAATATCCATATTTAAAACTTTACAAACTGTAATTTCTAACTTTTGCTAACTGTCGTACACGTTAACGAGGGACTGGACTTCAATATTCACTGCCATTATAAAGCTCGGAAGAGCCAGGACATTTTTTTAAATATAACTCGTCTGTATTCGTCTGAAAGAAAATAGTCATATACACCTAGGATGGATTGAGGGTGAGTAAATCATGGGCAAACTATCCCTTTAAGCACCAAATCAGCATATTAGAATGATTTCTGAAAGATCATGTGACACTCTAAACTGAAATTCAGCTTTGCCATCACAGGAATAAACTATATTTTAAAATAATGTAGTTATTTTAAATTGTAATGCAATTTCACAATACTACTATTTTACTGTATATTTCATTCACAAATTCAGCATTACTGAGCTACAAGTATAAAGTTATTTAAAAAACAATAGAAAATCTTACCAACCCCAAACTTTTAATTCAAATATAATAGTGTATTACAAAGAGGCCTTCAAATATATTTAAAGTCAATGAAGTGATTGTTGTGAAGTTTGTATCCATATATACTGTATCTGCCACCAAATATAAATGTTTTAAAAACATTTTGTGTAGACTTTAGTAAAATAAAAAAACATGATTTGATAGTGCTGACCTTAGCTTGTGGGCTGGGGCCATACGGAGTGAAATTATACTGCCACTCTGGAAGCCCCAGATGAGTGATCATAAGTCGGTAATAGGCAGTGAAGGAGGGGGTGAGATAGTGCCAGAAAAGTGATCGGTCCAAGAACCACACCTCACAGTGCTGGGCCATTACACCTACACAGAACGGGCCATCAGACACAGGGCCAGATGGTAGATTAAAATGATATAAACCTTTTTGTATGCTAACCTTTCTTCATATCCTTCTGGATTAAGTGTGGGATGCATAATCACCTGGAGTGCAGCTCTTGTAAACAAGGCAGACTTTGCCATTACCATTGCAGGGGTCCAGCTCAAAAATGCGACTACGAGAGTCAAAGTGAGGTTGTTCAGGGCCATCAGTTTCTAAAAAAGAGAAATTACATCTGTTAAAACAGGGTGTATAATGAATGCAAATTTGCGTGCAATGAAATTATGCTAAAAATGCCTAAAGATGAAAAATTTCACCCTCTAAGTCATCATCGAAGTCAAGATCAGCTAAGGTAGGTGCATTAGGGAGGGAATATACATTTGACTGAATCAGGGGTCGTAGCTGAGCAACACTGTTTAACACCATGTATCCCACTGGAACCACTTCACCTGTAAGACATAAAGCATATTGTTTTTTTTAGAATAAAAGCGAAACCATAATATGGAATCAAATAAGTATGTGCATATATAATGATGTGGACACAGAAGTAAAACTGATCAAATCTGAAAAAAAAGCTGTATAATAGGGCTACATTTAAGGCATAATTATAGTTTATCCAAACTGTAATGGGGTTAAGAAATCAGTGCATGGTTCAGAGTGCTCACTTTCCAGCTTGGAGTTCCAGGCAAGCATGAAGCCATCTGTTGTAAGATAGAAATCTCTGAGATCTTCTGGCAAAGCACAGTTGTTTTTCTGGAGAACAAACAGGAAATACACACAATATAAATATACCCACATCAAAGCTCTGCTTTGAACATATTCTCTGTGTATATTGAAATACTTCCATACCTGCTCCCAGGAGAGAAGGCATCTCTTTTCTGCAGGGGCTTTCTCTGCAAATCGTACATCCAGAACACCAGGGAGATTCTCTATCAAGCAGAACATATGCAAAAGAATAATGCACATACATGCACTATGAAATAACATAAATCATTAACACACACACACACACACACACACACACACACACACACACACATTAAATCACTCTAAGCTGCTTTGTTGGTCTTAGCTGGTTTAAGATGGTCTCCCAGTATAGCCAAGTTGGTCGACAGCTGGCCTCCCAGCTCATTCCATAAAAGGGACCCAAAACCGGACCAGCTAGCCATGATGTTATCTATCTTCAGCAGGGCATTTTAGGACGCTTTAATTAATTATATTAAACATCGTCCACTCACCCAAAACTCGAGTAATACCGAGGGTAAGTCTATCTACAAATCCCTTGTATGTCTTGTCATCTTTTACCTCCTCCATTCCAAAATAACACAACAAGCATGTATATCCTTCTATGCCATTTATTATATCGCTGCAGTCACACAGATGCTGAGGTTACCAAGCACGCAGACCCAAAACATTGCGGTTCTGCACTCCTATTGGCTGAGGAAATGAGGGATGGGTGATTTGACCAATAGCGTTCTGGATAGGCGGTCGAAGCAAGTTAATGTCATCCAATCACACTCATCAGTAACGAAAAAAAGGAGGAGCTCCTGCACGTAATCTGGAAGTGGCGGTTGTTTCAATATGGCGTCTGTTGCTGAGGGCACAAATGGCAATGGATTTTACTGGATTCATGACAGTATCCTTACATATATTCCTATTTTTTTGTTCGAGGAGTCTGTTTAAATTAGTTATATTATTTTCGTTTAGCAAGCATATAAGTTAGCCGTGGTCAGTTGTCAGTGTATGAGAGAAGGGAGGCTAATAACTTATTAGCGGATTTTCATTGTCAGCTTAACCGGACTCTAGTTTTAGTACACAAAGCTGCAGTTGGCGTATACGGAACTATAATGTAACGTTAGTGTTCTGAATGTAAGCTATAATATTAAAAATACTGGAGTGAACGTAGTACAATACTATAGTAAAATGCATGCAACTACAGATATTGTCCATTACGTTATCACATAACATGCAATTTTATCATGTAAATTGGAGTAACGTTACCACTGCTGTAGTCTTGGGTTATTCTCTTCCATATTTTTTTTACTTTTATTTTTATGGTAGGCATGGTTGTTTGTCTTGTGTTTCTTTAACTTGCATAGAGTCAGATGAAGAGCAGCCCATGGCTTTTGTTAAAGGTGAGACTCAATTTTCAAATCTTAGGCTGTTACTGTTATACTAAAATATCCTGTTCATCATTTTCTGACACCTCATGTTTGATATTTGAAAACTGTCACTTCTTTTGTCTTTTAGGAATGAGCAGGAACATCGGTCTGAAGTTTGGTACTGCAAATAATACAGAGGGAAAGATAAAAAGGAGAGCAGACATGAATAAAAGTGCCAAGAAACCAGGATTGCATTTGGCAATGCAAAGTGCTGAGATGGCAGTGGGAAAAGTTTCAGATCAGAAGTTGCCTTCTACTGTAGCCAAATCCAAAACCACCACACCTGCACCAGAGCCAGACCTTCCTTCTCTCACTTTAGCTCAGGTGAGCATTGGCTTATGAATATTTACAGTGTTTATGTGGTGAAATGACTTTGACTTTTCACAGTTGTCTGCAGGGATGCAAAATTATCACCTTTAGCAAAGTAGGTCATTTGTGGCATTTCACCAGTATTCCCCAAATTTGAAATTAGAAACGTTTTTTAAATATGTTGTCAACAAAAGAGAAACTTTAAAGTCGACATGAAATAAAAGTTGTGGCCATCCTTTATTCCCTATTGTAACATATCTAATCGAAATAGCTTTTTGAATAAAAAAATGTAGGGCAGGAGTCGGGACATGATTATGTCCTTCTGGAATTGATTGGATTTATGTCGTTTGCTATTGCTGTGATCTCATGTGAGTGACAGGTTGACCCGCCCTTGTGCCCGTGAACATGTCATCTGAGAAGATATGTCATTACAAGGCGGAGGGGAAGTTATTTTGATTAAAGATTTTGAGGTTGCATGAATAATTATAAAAAAAAAAAAAAAACACTGCAATATTCCATAAAAAACAAGATTTGTCAATTTTGATTTCATGGTGCCTTTAGGGTTTTCCCGTGGTTTTCTGCCTCAATAAAATGCATTTAATATTATTCATATTATTATTATTATCATCATCATCATCATCATCATTATTGTAGAAACACACTTCTTTAGTGACATTTGTTGATTTTGTGGTCTAAAAACAAGTGCTGCCGACGGCTTCCTTAAACCGAACGAAACTCAATGTGCATGCGCTCTTGCGCTCATCCGGGAGAAGTGCCCATATAAGGATTTCTGCCCTTTATGATGTCATACAGGGCCATACTCTAAAAAAAAATTCTGAAACTTGTTTGAATGTTGTAGGAGTCTCTCATATGGTCATATGTCCAATTAGTTTTTTTTTTATTTTTGGCCAATATTTAGCATGATAATTCAACTCTTTAACAGTATAAATAAGTCAGAATGCATTAAATTGCATTAGACCCCACCCTTTAAGAAATGCATCTAATCAGAATAAGGTAAACCTGAAACCAACTTAATTATTTAGGTATTCAATAAAACCAGTCACTTTTTTGATTTTGTCAGTGTTGTTTTGCATATCTCTATACTATATGTAATGTTAATATTTTGCATATTGAATTTTTGTCTTTATCGAGCATCACCTTCCAAGAACTGATATTTCCTTCATTAAATGTAAACTGTCAGTCATAAATTGACAGGGTTATTTTTTTTTAGGATGTACAAATATATCCAGGTTTGTTTATTTCATTTGTACATGAAATCTTCAGGAGATTCTTGTTCTATTGATGTTCAAGAAAATTGAAAGTGTCTGTTCTGGATTGTAGACTCTCTTCAGCGCTGCCCAAGCCAAAAGCAAGCCATCACTGAAGGATCTCTGCCCAGAAGACAAGCGTCGGATTGCTAATCTCATCCAGGAGCTTGCCAGGTACAGCCCTCTCATTATAGTGATCTGATGCTTTTTAGACTGAATGAATGATTACAGTACACCTCAAGCCAATGTGACTTACTCCGATCTGATTTTGTTTATGTGTTCCTTTTCAGAGTGAGTGAAGAAAAAGAGGAATCTGTACAGAAACTCAGGGATGAACAGGAAACCTTTGAGAAAAAAATCCAACAGTTAGAGCAACAAAACCAGCTCATCGTACATGAGAGAGAAAGTATCCTTTTACAACAGAAACAGTAAGAGTGCTCGAGTTTAGGTTTTAGGCTTTCATGTAAATTAAATGCTGTCATCAATCACATCAATTACATTTTAATGGCAAACATTCAGTGGGATATTTTCCTAGTTTAATCTAGGGGTGGTGGTTGTGATCAAACTCATTATTGTATAAGATTTTATTTAACAATATATTAAATTTTTGCTGCTAATCAAAAAAATATTTATATACACCATGTTCCAAATTATTATGTAAGTAACATATCAGTAGTTAGTTGTTGATTTTAGGGTTTGATTGTTTTATTCCTCATATCTTTTTACATAATTGGTGTCAATCTCAGACAAATTTAAGAAGTTTGAAACAGATTAAGCACATTACTGGTATTAAAAGGGCAGCTATAAAAAAGCCACTGTTATGCACCAAACAGTTATTTGAAGCTGCAGGTGTCTCTGGAGTCCCAAGAACCTCTCCATACAGGAAGGCATAAGGCAGTGGTGCGTAAAGTTGCACTTCTGCCACCCCTTACCAAAGCAAAAGAGAAACGTTTGCATAATAATTTGGGACGCAGTATATTAAACATATTTTCAGCTGGCATCCTTCCTGGTGATATTAATTCAGAAGACATTTATGGTTATGCAAGTAATTACAATTAATATATACACTACTATTCAAAAGCCTTGGATCGGTAAGATATTAAAAAAAATATTTGAGCAAAGTTTCTAATGCTTGTTTATTTAATACAGTAAAAACAGTAATATTGTGAAATATGATCATAACTTTTTTCACATTTTAAAATGTAATTTATTCCTCTAATGGCAAAGTAGATTTTTTTTTTTTTAGCATCATTACTCCCGTCTTTAGCCTTAAAAACTAATAGATATAAATACAAACAGTTAAATATTTTTATTATATTTAAAGCTGCTGTCCGTAACTTTTTTGTGTTCAAGATTTACAAAAATTATATAATGAGAATGTACAACATGAATCTTTTTTTCCAACTGTTTTTTGTCTTACCCTGAATCATTATGGTACACGTATAATAAGTGTTTATATTGGGACTATTTCAGACCGGTCTGGTAGGAACCGCTGCGGAGGAGCACAGTCCCTGCGTGAGTTGCCATAGACATAAAAAGAGAGAAGTAGCTCCGGCTGCAATGTTCTTCCGCAAGACGCATGCAGTTCTGTTTATTAATTGATTGAGTGCAAAAAGTTACAGACTGCAGCTTTAAATTATAAATTAATATAATAATTATATCAATATATTATATGAATGATAGATTATACAATTCATATATACATATAAAATTAATTGGCTGCAAAAGATGTAAGATGTTAGAGCTGCACAATTAATCGTTAAAAGATCGCGATCTTGATTCAAACACCCACGCTATCTTATTTCTAAATGTCTGTGATTCTGGTGTCTTATGCCTGTTTCACATCGCAAGCATCAGTGGAGTGTGAACAGCGCGTGTTTTGCTGCTGCCCATGTTAATGAATGACGGGTGTCCATTCGCGCGAAGCTAGCTATTTTAGTCTATAAAGTTTTCAATATGGATATTTTTCTTACACAAATGCGCCACTTTGCTTCAGAAGGCCTTTATTAACTCCCCAGAGCCGTGTGGAGCAGTTATATGATGGATAGATGCACTTTTATGGACTTCAAAAATGACCCAACAGTCACTGACATTATAAAGCTTGGAAGAGCCAGGACATTTTTCTTCATATACTTCTAGGTTGGCTTGAGGGAGTAAATCATGGTCTAATTTTCATTTTTGGGTGAACTAACCCTTTAATGTGGAGTGAGAGATACAGGGGGAGTGGCTTATTGCATCAGATACATGTCACATTACTCACTGCTGATTGCTCCAGGTTTGGTCTGGGATCTCTAACCCAGAAAAAAACCTGCTCCGGTGTAGCGTAAGTTACATGGCGATGAAACCTGCTAAAAACTAGTCCACTTTCTCGAGCCTGAAAAACCAAACTAATCTCGAATTTACCTGGGTGGCAACTGAAACCGGCTCCATGCAACAGGCCACTGATGCATTCTCGTTAAATAAAATAATTAATTTCTTTCAAGAAAACAAAACAAATCAAAAGCGAAACCTACTGACCCTAACCTTTTGAACGTTGGTGTAATTCACAATATGGCTTAAATCACAGAGAAAGTGAAGGACTGTTTTGTATCTTAGACTGACAGGGGGCAGTGTTGTCTAAGCATTGGATTCATGTTCAGCCTTGTCGTGACTGCTGTAGGGGCAATATAACCACAGGACGTCATTTGAGATTTTTGAATTACACTCTTGCTTGAAGGGTTGAGGATCCATGTTCTTTGTCTTTATGTGTCTCATTGGACTACTCTAATATTGAATCTTTTCATTGAAGATGAAATGGGCTTTGTTTGCAGCATGATTGTGTGAAATATAACAGACAAACAACAAAGAGAATGGACACTGTGTTCCGTTTAATATTTACTATTTTAGATGCCAGTTTTTGAGCTGAGGGATCGGGCCCGTCCTTGGTTTGGGTTGAACTGCTTTTAATTTTCATTTGAAATTGAAAGAGCTGGCACTGATCACATGACCACTGGGAACAGAGTGGGTTTCTTCTCGTGCCAACCTGTCATCCGACTGGCACATCACAAACTGCGCACAGTTCGGCTGCTCCCTTTTTTTCCTTTCGTCTCTGCCAGCTTTGGTGATCTTGCTTTGGTCAAAAGACATGGCGAACCATCAGTTTCGGCCAACACTGTGAAATATGAAGAGCAATCGCAGGCTGCTAAATTGCAGATTTGGCAGGCGAGCTCAGAAATTAGGCGAGCTCAACTCAATTAAATGCACTTTGGCTCCGCGGCCTGGCATTTCCACTAAAATTCAAAACTCCATTAAAAAGAGATTGTAGTGCAAGACAAACTCTATGAAAGCCCCCTATGGAGACCGGGCGGGCTCTAAAGGTATCAGACAGATTCTGGCCCAGAGAGCTGTTCTTAAAGGTTAAGGGGGACGCAAAAAGACAAACTGAGTTATGAGGGTCTGTGTAGATATAATTGCTCACATTGTCTCCATCTCATCTGCCAGGATTGCGATTATCAAGAGGAAATATCTCCGTAGGAGGGGGGAAAATTATAAGTTACATTCTGTGCGTAGGAAGAATTTGAAGCTCGTGTACGGAATGAAATTAGAATTTTCTCAAGCCTGTCTTTGGCATTCTACACCACGTCTCTGAGCGGTAGATTCTATTACAGAGAAGCTCGCAATCTTTGTTCTTCACAAGGAATTTACATCAAGAAGCATGGAAGACACAAAGGAGAAGTTGAATGCATTCATCAATATCATTAATCTTATTGAAGTTTGCATGGTCGCTTTTCTGAACGCTGTGGATGGATCAGAGGAGCAGGAGTCCTTTTGTAATAGTTTGTTTGACTAGTTCTGAATCCATGCATCCTGGCAGGATGAGCTTAGGTGGCGCATAAGCCTTCACAGAAATGCCACTTAATCACAAACCCACTGCTTGCATATTGTTTATGACCAATTAGTTTTGTAGACACACTAATAATTGGAAGTAATAAACCACATGCTCGCAGCAAATGAAGTCTCATGATATATAAATAATCAAATCATCAGTGGCTTGGTGAGTCATTTTCACTGTTATTTAAATCGAAGCGTGCGGTTGTGTGAACTGTCCTCCTATCGATTTACATCTCAACCTACACACGCAGACCATCCGGCCGAGAGGGCCTGTAAAATATTCTCTACGGCGCAATTTTGTTCTAGCTCGAGGTGGATTTCATTATTTTATTTCTGCGCGGGCTGACAGGGGAGTGAATCATGTTGACAGCGCCTGTCTGAAATATCGAATGCAAACTCTGATTTTGTGTATTTTTGGATGGGGGGTGGAGACACACCGTGCCTGCAGCTTTCTTTTTTCCTGATGTAGGCCCTCGGAATGAGCTCTGATTGGCCGGCAGCCAACAGAGGTGCCTGCGCGGCGGGAAGCGAGAGAGAATCTTATCAGTCCCGCTCCAGTCGCTCCAGATTACCAGGCGCTGAGCGTTCCCGCACGCCCTTCTGTTAATGTATTAATATGTGTGTTTACGCCCAACCTGTCTATCGGAGTATCAGAAGCCTCTCGTCAGCTGCGAGGTAGATGCCTGCGTGAGATGCACTCTATCTATGAGACAGGCTCTTCGTTCTCATTACAAATGAGAGGCCTATTTATGGTAAGGGTCCTTGTTGAACAGTTACTCATTTCATACCTGCTATTACACACGGTTTGACATGCAGCTGTCATAAAGGACATTGTTTGTTGGCACCTCAGGATTTGATATCCCTTTGTATCCTCTCATCCTAGACAGTCAGATGTTGACTAATGATCTTGAATGTGCTACAATAATAAACCTGATGGATTTAGGGAAGATATTTTCACCCACTCAACCATCAATTTGTGGTTACGCTTTCTTTTTGTGACCTTAGCATGAAGAACAAAGGATGTCAAACTCCTGTTTGCGTCACCTGACCTTGCGTGGGTTGCACCACCGAGGCTGCATTTATTTAATCAATTATTTGAACTGTAACCGTTTTCATGTAATTTTTTCCTGTAATATCAAAGCTGAAATTTCAGCATCATTACTCCAGTCTTCAGTGTCTCATGATCCTTCCGAAATCATTCTAATATGTTGATTTAGTTATCAAGAAACATTTCTTATTATTAGCAATGTTGAAAAATAGTTGTTACCTAATATTTGATTTCATATTTTTGTGGAAACTGAAAAGAGCAGCATTTATTTGGAATATAAATATTGTGTAACCTTATAAATGCCTTTACTGTAAGTTTTGGTCAATTTAATTCGTCCTTGCTGAATACAAATAGCCTGGGTGCCAGCCGAACATGCGTGTAGTTCTGTTGTCAACTATGCGTTGCTCAACAGACGTCACTTACTCCGTTGCTCTGGTTGTAGGTCTATCCTGTGCAAAGGCATTTTCTTTCCTGGTTTGTTTGAAACACGCCTCATAATCACAGCCCAATTGAGCAGTATCAGACTCATATTCTGACTAGAATCTGAGTATGTCAACGTCAGGCTAAAATACAAGTATACATTAAAAAAACTAAACAAAAAAACACCCCAGATATCTTAGTGACCCCAAACATTTGAACAGTATAATTTTTTTTTTTGTATCTACTTTTGTATCTTTTTGTTCAAAAAGCTGCTTTAATAACAAATATTGGGGTAAAGCATATGGAAGCAGATGGAATATGCTAATTTGATTTATCACAGGCCTTCATATTACATTTATAATTACCAAATGAAAATGGCAATTGGTGAATATTATAACCACTCACTCTCATGGCTCTTAACTTTATTTTTTAATAGTCTGAAATATTTAATAATTCAATAATCTGAAACTGAGCATTAACACAAAGTTAGCTGGCTAATTGTAATTACAGGCCTGCTTCTCATTCAAACTGACAGCACTGAATCAGTGGTATTAGTGTATAGTGTGTTTATTTTTTATGTCAAGAATTTACATGCGTGAATACTGAATGCATTATGTAATCAAGCGAAACGTTACCACTTTAACATGCAAGCTATAATGTTAACACAAATTGAATCATTTATCTGTCCCCTATGACCTGTTTGACGGACTTCTGTGGAATGCAAGAGAGGATATTTCAAGAAAACACTGGACCCCATTTACTTTCATTGTATGGACAATTCATTTTATGTTCTGTAGAAGAGTCATTCAGGTCTGGAATAACATGGCTGTTTTGGGTGAATTGTTCTTTAATGCACCATATTGCTTGGCAACTGTAAGGAAATTATGCAAATACCATATTATTTTATATATTTGAACATTGATGCTTTTACAATGGTAAAAACCACTAATGCATGGCCTCTTGAGGGTTATTTTTGTATTTATGAAATTCTTTTTCCTTTTTCTATTGTGCAGTATTCTGGAGATTTTAATACTAGCCTTTGTTTTTAGGTAAGATTTACCATGCTTATCTTATGAGTATTGGATTGAGAGGCTGTTGAGCAGAGGCTGGATTTAGTGCTTATTGACATTGTAATAACGGAGATATGAGGACTATAAATAATCTCTATATCGTTCTAAATTTCAGTCGGTTTGATCTGTGTTTCCCCTCTCGAGTTTCTGGGCCTTGAGGTATTATGATGATCGCTGAGTGGTTGTGCTCTACAGCCAGGCTGATTATTAAGAAGAAAGAGCAAAAAAAGTTGCTTTCCATTATTGCGTTCCACGTTGGAAAATTAGATCTACCGAATGGATTTCTGCAGAGCGTGTAAGAGTAAGCGAGCGTACGTCACGCTGTCATTAGTCGGCGCAGTCTTCGTGGCTATGGTTCTGCTCCAGATCAGCTGAGTTCTGCCCAATGCTGTATGCATGCCAGCTCTCTCTGTCTCACAGTCTGGCATTCTGCCCACCCCTGCCCAGCCAGACCCAGATGGAGGAGTGTGTGAAGCCCTCGCCCCGAAGAAACACTTCTATCTCTTCTCTGCAGTGCTTCTGTCTCTTCTGGCTTTCTTCTCTGTCTGTGCACTTTTTCAAAAAGTCACAAACATGACTCCAGGTATTGGCGGCTGGGATTGAGCCAGAGAGACTCAAATGTCAGGAGCCAGAGTAGAAGTCCAACTGGTCTCCACTTTTTGATATAAGGACACTGGGCAACAGCTCTCTGTGGGAGAATTCTTGTAGCTTTTCCTGTTATACCTACATTTATTCAGTTGAATTTATATTTACAACTTGTAGACCAATGACCTAGACCAAAAAAGCAACTTGAAATATTTTTTAGCTTGATGATTGGGCATTTCAAAATATATGTGAGTATTTACCTTGACAGACAGCTGATTTTACAGTTAATAGTTACTTTTGGGGTACTACCCCTGAGGGAGGTTTCCTTTTGTACCTTCTGTATAAAGTCTCATGCATACTCAGCATTAGGCTGGCAATACTACATTGGGGAAATGGATTACCATGTTTGGCTTGGGAGGAGAGAGAGTTTTAGTCTAAGTGGGAACAGTTATTCAGTGCATGTTGACCCTTGACCCACGGCACAGGCCTGCAGCAGCAGTACCGAGAGTGTCAGGAGCTTCTGGGACTCTATCAGCAGTACCTCTCCCAACAGCAAGAGAAACTCAACAAGTCTATCACACTGCTCAATCAGTCCTGCTCCCACAGCAAGGTGAGTACTAAAAAGAGAGCGTGTCTTTGTGTGGGAGAGAGCGATAGAGAGAGGCCACAAATGGCTCAGACTGAACATGTGCGTGCACTGAATTTGTATCCTCTATGTACTATGTTAGAATTTTAGCCGATCAGTAATGGCATTGTATAACTATAGCTAGTAGAAATTCATTTGTATGGCCCACTATCTTTATATCCTGGCAGACTAACCAATTTATCGGCTGATATTTGGCCATTTTGAGATTGTGAATGTAAGCCCAGCAATTTTTCTTTTTCCTTAAAGAGTAAAAGTTGGGTAAATTTGTTATTTCAATTACACAATCATTTTATCTAGAATGACTTTAGGTATGTGTGTTTGTGTATACACTGAGCAGGCATAACATTATGACAGGTGAAATGAATAACACTGATCTCTTCATCATGGTGCTAGTGGGTGGGATATATTAGGCAGCAAGTGAACATTTTGTCTTCAAAAAATGTGTGTTAGAAGCAGGAAAAATGGGTCAAGTGTAAGGATTTGAGAAAGTTTGACAAGGACCAAATTCAGAGCAGAGGCAGTGTGATGCTTTGGGCAATGTTTGGCTGGGAAACCTTGGGTCCTGCCATCCATGTGGATGTTGCTGTGACACATACCACCTACCTAAGCATTGTTGCAGTCCATGTATACCCTTTCATGTAAACCATATTCCCTGGTGGCTGTGGCCTCTTTCAAAAAGCAAAAATGCTTCAGGCATGGTTTGAGGAGCACAACAAGAAGTTTGAGCATCTGTGGGATGTGCTGAACAATCAAGTCCAATCGATGGAGGCCCCACCTTGCAACTTATAGGACTTAAAGGACCTTCTGCTAACATCTTGGTGATCCCACAGCACTCCTTCAGGGGTCAAGTGGAGTCCATGCCTTGATGGGTCAGGGCTGTTTTGGCAGCAAAAGAGGGACCAACACAATATTAGGAAGGTGGTCATAATGTTATGCCTGATTGGTGTGCATGTATATTTTTCAATGTATATAACAATAACTTTGCAGGTGAGAGAGAGAGAGAGAGGAGAGAGAGAGAAGAGAGAGAGAGAGAGAGAGAGAGAGAGAGTTGCAAGACCTCTGTAATATGACATTTTGAAGTGAAAAAGTATATTTGAAAAGGAAAAATGAATGCCACAGTTTAATATTATCCATCTGAAGTTGTTTGGACATTAGCTGAATTCACTGCTGTGGCAGAATATGTATTTTACACACATTTCAAACAATTTTTGCAACATAACTTCATAAAAATTTTCATAAAGGAAACGTTATAAAGAAATTATTATAAATGAACTGCATTGCATGAAACTGAATAACAAACATTACATACCTGGGGGAAAAAATAACTATTTAATAGGAAAAGTACCTTAGTTAGAACCCGTGTTCAAAATTGGTATATTAATTTATTTTAACCCGCAGATCACTTTTGTGATCACCCATAAATCTTTTTTTATAGCACGCGCACACACACAAATCTTTTTAACACACACACACACACACACACACACACACACACACACACACACACACAAAACTACCTCCTTTTATAGCTTAACTCTCATAGATCTCTAATTATTCATAATAATAGTAACTTTTCTCACAGCAGGTGATTTGCAGTCCAGCAGTAATTGCCTTGAAATATGTTGTAGGTGAATTTGTTAGAAAAGCACTGTTTTGATAGCTCTGTTGGTGGTGTTTTTAAAGGGGATGGATTTAGAGAAGCAGCCTCTCAGAGAGGGGTTTTGGCATGCTGACACTTAAGCATCTATAACTGTTAACCTGTCAGCACACTAAAACCCTCTCAGAGAAGTTCCATCTCTAAATTCATCCCTTTTAAATCACTGTCACTAAAAATATTAAAGCTTAAACAAAATAAAACCCACTAATCCACACTGTAAAACTCATATGTTGTTTTACTTTAGAACGTGCACCCTCCATCTTAAGCTTGTATAAGGGAAATGAGCTTGTCCTCTCTGAAACCTTGGCTGTGAGTAATGTATGTTTACATGCTCCACGACCTCCTCTTGAATTAGTCAGCGGCCCATTTCTGTCCCCTCAGAGGCGGACGATTCTCCTTTGTCCTGAATGTTTATCTCTTCGGTGATTGACCTTGGGTTGTTGCGTCCTCTTGGGATGAGCCCATCCTCTCTGACTCCCTTGAGTAAAACCTGCTTTCGTTGCTACATTATTAAAAGGTCAGAGGTGACGTGTATACTTTCTCTACCTCTGCTCCATCCCACAGATTCCTAGTAGCGGAGGGGTGCCCAGGAGGTCTCTGGGTGGGAGAGGAACTGCTTTAGATGGATCTTACTTGGACATTCCCTCATCAGGAAGTAGAACCGAGAGAGATGGGCCAGTGGAGTGCACTCATTCTTTCTCAACGGGACCTTTCAGCGCAACCCCCAGCAGCGAGCAGAACTGCGAAGTCCATGACAGGCACAGCAACCGCAATTCTGAAGGTGGACGTAGTGATCCCAGCTTCTCCAACAGGGAGCCCTCAGCCTGTGATGCCCTGAAGCTTTGTGGTGCTTCTGAATCTAAGTGCTCTCATCAGTGCAAAAGAATGGAGAGAGACGACATGCGTTGTGCTATTCGAACCGGACTAGTGCTGCCGCCTGGTCGGGAGAACTGGGAGGAGAAACGACAGTGTCTGTTCCTGCAGAAGAAACAGTTGGAGATGGAAAGGGAGAGAATTCAAGCTCGTTTAGCTCAACAGGAAGAGACACTTTTGCTCCAGAACCAACAACTCCATCAGTTTTACCTTCAATACAGCAAGTAAGTGACTAATAATGCATACACAGAAGTTCATGCACCTAGAAAGTATTTCTAGTTCACTGTACAATAATTATGATTTTTCTCATTAAAAAAACAAAAAAAAAACAGTCCTGCTGTTTTCGGTGGTAATCAACATTATGCCACAAACTCTGTTAATACAGCCTAACTTGAATTGAACCACGAACATTCTTTTAATTTGTCTCTTGAAGGCTTCAGCAAGCAACCACAACAGACTTTGAGAAACCCCTAAATGGAGACCGCTGTTTTAATGAAGGTCCACAGCCCTGTTTAGTAATGGATCAGGTAACACAAAGGTAAAGACTGTCTTCAAAATTGCATTGACTGCAAAAAGGGCTGGAGAGATCAAAATAAAAGAAAAAGCTTTAAATATACAAAAGTTTCCTTTTCAAAAGTTTGGGACTTTTAAAGAATAATTTATCAAAGAATCCTGAAAATAATGCATCACAGTTTTTACTAACATATGAAGAAGCACAACTGTTTTCAACATTGATAATATAAATTGTTTCTTGAGCACCAAGTCAGCATATTAGAATTATTATAAAGTGCATGTGACACTTGTGACTATAATAATTGCCATAACATAAATAAATTACTTTTTTAAATTTTAAAATATAAAATAAATAAATTGTAATATCTCATCATATTACTGGGTAAAATAAATGCAGCCTTTGTAAGCAACTCCAAGTTTTAAATGGTAGTGTAGAACAATCTTTCTCTCTTTCTTATTCAGCAGTGAAATGAAAGACATTCTGCATGGCAGTGTTCAACAACCATTGAGTAACATACAATCAAAGGAACACACATCAAGTATTCAGCAGCCTACAACCAAATTTTCCCAAGGTACATTCACATGAAATAATTTTTTTACTTTACCATATTAATTGAAAAGTGGCATTACATCATATCAAGTATCTCTCATTTTCTCCCTGCAGATATCTCCATTACCAAGAAGGATATGGCTACCTCTCCTGTGATTCCAGAACGTTTCCAGACGTCTGCTCGTCTTCATAAAATTCCTTCTCTTGGCCTTCCCAGAACTCCACAGGCCTCCAGGTGAGTTAAGGTGTCCCTCAGGGTTCTGTCTGGTCCACTCCTGTTTTCTATGCCATGGATTGACTTCTTTATACACTCATCTAAATCATCCCAGCCTGTGCCCAGCTCTCTAACACAACCAATGTGTTTTCTGTATTCTGTATTTTTAGATTAGCAAAACATTTAATTTTGCCATTTGTGTTGTCACTCTGCCAATTTGCAATTCTGTAGAGAGGCTGCTGTTGCAATTTAAAGATGGGGGGGGGACTTCTGGTGCTTGAGAGAAGCCACTTTCAGGAAACTCAATGAAAAGAAGCAGACAAGTAAATACAATTTAACAAGTTCAATTCAAGATGGAGTGAAAAGAGGGAAATGACAGCAATTTTGGCTCAACAGCACAGCAGGGGCCAAGCCCATGTATTAATTGTGTTTTTGTAGTCCCTGCCTTTGTGATAGAGCTTCTTAATGTAAGAATGTGAAAGAGAAGAAGGGGAGGGAGAAGTGATATATGGGGGATTCTAAATAAAACACGGTAAAAGGGAGAAGAAGTGAAGGAAGAGAAAAAAAGGGGAAGCTGGTCTGGGCTGAACGCAGTGCGAGGCCTGTTTGATGAGTTAAATGAAGATTTTTGCCGGCCAGCGCTGAGGCTGACAGGAGCCAAGCTGAGTCCCATTAGCTGGCGTAGCAGGGCCCAGCAGCAGGTGTAATTGAACCGAGTCTTCCAGCTCGGGCCGAGAACGCGCCGCCTCCCTCAGCTTAATGAGAAAGAGTGAGGCAGAGAATGAATCACTGACCGCTAGCGCGAGACACACTCTGGGATAGGGAAGGAAATTCATTACCGTTTTCTTTTAACGTAGAAAGGTAATTAATGTGACAGCATGTCTTTTTTTCCCCTCCCCCAACCCTCACTGCGAAAGAATGAGCATGTCTCGTTTAGCGCGCCATCTCTGAAAAATGCAGATTATTTGTAAGTCGTTTGTTAGGCGTATTTCTTCTTTTTTTGTAGGGGAAAATGTACTGACTTCAGAAGTAATTGGCTTTTTTCCTCACTCTATTTTATGGTGAATATTTTGCATTAATATGTGCCTTTCTGTCTCTGACGTTTCATTACCAAGCTAGAATTTTTACAGGGACCAGGAAAATTAGGTTGCTTTGTGTGCAGCCATGATATTTGTGGGAGGCATACCAAGAGAATGTCAGAACTGACAGGGAATTGAAAACTTGCGTATGCTTAATATGTACCAGGGAACTTGATAAGCAGCAAATGTGAACTAAGACTAGGGCAGAGATGTGTCTCTTAATGAACGGTCAAACTCTTGAATTTCAAGTGACCGTACTAGATTTACATTTCCTGGTGACATCAAGCGGCTTTGAAGCATTAAGTCAAAGATATGTGATAAAATAGGCAATGCTATTTATCTTTAGTTAGACATTTCTCCTAGGATTGTCAATGTCAATGTTATGTAATGTTATTGCACGAATGGTAAGAAAATCTGAAGAAAAAGGTATTAAAATAAATGTATAAAAAATAGTTAATGGGAATAGAACGTTACATTTCTGTACATCTGACATGAAAGTCATATTTTGATATAAAAGGACACATTTGCCTTTGTTAATCTTGACATGGTTAGTAGAGCATCGTGGGAAACCTCCCTCGCACACTAATGCCAAACATGCGCATAAACTCTAACAAGATGACCATTTACCCTGAACCAGCACTATGGAAAGTTTATGAATGGACGATAAATATTTTATTGTATCCAACTGTCTGGAGAGGGTGCTTTTGCATTATTCAAAACCAAACCTGATTTGCGGAAATCAATGAAGTGTGTTGTTTATTTATTTATTTTTAAGAAGCCAGAGGTTGGATGCTGCCAGGCTGTCTCCTGGACAACCTCAGGTCTGATGCCACAGGGACACAATTTAAAAGAACAACCGAATGCCCCTGTCAGCCCACAATGAATCAATAGACAAGAGCTGTATTACTACGATTTAATGCCCTGGGGAAAAAAGTTGGGGTTAATGAAAATGATTATGGATCTTATGTCAGCTAGAGATCATAACATTTCACTCCAATTGAAACGGGTAGTTTTCTTTGATTGTTAGTATCCTTTGGGTATGTTCTATATATATAATAGGTCAAGCACCTAGGCATGCAGACTGCTTTTACAAACATTTTTAAAAGAACGGGTCACTCTAAGGAGCTCAGTGGATTCAAGTGTGGTACCTTGCTATGTTGCCACCTGTGCAATAAGTCCATTCGTGAAATGTCCTCACTACTAAATATTCCACAGTCAAATGTTAAGCCCAATTTATACTTCTGCGTCGACTCTGACGCACACCTCTCCAAAAATGTAACAATGTGTCAATTGTATGCGGGCCGCAAGCGTTGTGATTGGGCTGCCAGAACCCCTCCCTCAGGTAAATAAATAAAAAATCTGCGATAGGAGTGTGTGTGTGTGTGTCCAGAAATGGGATGATAGTTTCATCCTTATGTCTGCTAAATAACACAATATTTTGTAGTCAGGGATTCTTTATGTTAGTGAATAAATATATAGATCCGCTATGAGTGTGTGTGAGCTCTTGTGGTGGTCTGGTGGTAGAATTTTTGTTAAGTGTGCCAGAGATTCTGGGTTCTAATCCACCATTGTATAGTTTATTTATTTTCTCATTAAAACCAAAGATGTTATTCAGTGATTGTATATCAAGATCAGGGACACGTTTATTTATATACATATATATTAGTATGTAATGTTACTATTTATTTTAAATTGAATAAATTCATACCAAAGTGATGGTTTATTTTGCTTTGCTAGCTCCTTTTGAAAATATAAAAATCTTGCTTGAGTTGCTCTTGCTCGGAGAGTGGACTGCACTGTAAGTGTCACAAAAGAAGAAAGGATTAATTATGCAGTCAGACTGATAAAACTCAACCTCTGCAAGAGTCGTCAAAACAATACACTTATCAAACCATGTCCTTCTTTCAAATTACCTACACCTTTTTAAATTAACCTGTGCAGACTTGGGCCATCTCTTGTATACTCCTCTTCACTGTACAGGGGGAATTTTTTTTTAATTTTTTCTAAATGTCCTATCACTAAAATGTTCAGGGCTGTTTTGATAGAGCTTAAGGGAGAAATGTCAGTGCTCCTGCCCATGGCCTGTGCTTCTGCTCAGCTTACTATTGATTTGAAAGAAAATTGACATGCAGTTTTGTCAGTATTTGCCGTTTAGGATTTTTATATTACTGTTTGGATAGAAATTTGTTTGGGCTCTCAGGCATGACGGACATTTTTAATGAGAACTGTAATATAACTGGAGTCAGAGGAAAAGGAAACTGATAAACTGCCTTTTTGTTTGTAATTATTGAAGTAGAACCCGATTCTTTCTCAGTGTCTTTCACCCTCTCTCTGCATTTTACTCTTCCACTCTCTCATTGATGAGAGTAGGAGCTTGAGTTAACCGGCAGGGATTGTAGTATATTGTTTATACCATGTTGTGATTTTAAAAATCACACCACCGAGCAGAAAACTACAGCCTACTCTTCAAAAGTCACTAACGTTTTTTTAATGATTTAAATACATATTATATATTAATGTTATATATTGAAATCATGAAGAAAAAAACTTTTTTTGTATTCAGTTAAAACAATTTAATAATATACAAATTATGTTCTTCTTTTTATCTTATTAGTTTTGTAGAATTGAATTAGATTTTACTTTTCTCTTCAATAATCTAGAGACTTAAATATGGCTATTGTTCTGCTCAGCTCTACTTTTCTTTTCCAGCATCTTGAACTCTGTTCCCAATGCCTAGCTGATCCGTTGAATGAACAGATAGCGTTTGGGATTAGCAAACCTCCTCTTAAGTGATATTAATGTCTCGTGGTCATTCGCCAGTGGACCTTGTGAAAAGCAATGAAAGCTTTTGGGTAAATATGACTGCCAAATACATTAGCATTCTCTCCGGCAATTTCCTCCTACCAACGCCCTAACATCCCCCTCCCCCGCCCAAACTACACCTACCCCTTCCCTTGTTATAGATTGTGACCGGCGGTAAGAAATGCATTATTCATATAGGCAATGTCGTCCGTTGATGGATGGCTGTTTGAGAGGCCTGTCCGTTAAATAAATCAACAAATAAAAATGCTAATTCTCACATTTCTAGAGGGAGCCTTGCCAAAGTCCCACCCCATCAGCCATCCACTCTCAGTGTAAGCTCTCCTTCTCTTTCCCTCTGATGCAAATATGCAAAAGAATTGTTGGATGGCAATCGATTGTCATTCGCCAAAACGACAAAATGAGATTCCTGGATTGGACATTACTATCATTGTCATAGGACTGGATGTAAACGAAACCTAGATTCAAGTTTCAGGCTTAAAAGCAAAAGGACATTAAGCAGCTTGATCCATTATGATGTCATGAAGTATTTGTAACAATTTTTTATTCTGAGTGAATATATGAAGTTGCATACTGGCATTCAGTGAGCAGGTCTCTTTCTCAAATAGTCTTGTAACTCTGTGTAATCACTAGCAAATGAAACATACCTGACTGATAAAGTGCAAATGCTGTTTGCTTTTGTTAGTTATGATCATAATTCTTGTTGCATAATATTTATTGCAAAGTAATTTCCTTAAGAAATCTCCATTTATACAAAATAACTGCAACATCAAAGAGAGTGCACAAAAACATTGAGTGTACAATTGCAAGAGTGAAATGAAACTTCTTGATTATGTATGTATTACTGGAATATTTGACAGCGCAAAAACTATGAGTCAACACTAACTGTTTTATGCTGTTGCTGGTACTGTGTTCAAGAACTGGAATTATGCAATGTAGTTACTTCACATTAGGGTTGCAGTTGGAAGTATCGTGAGGGTGGCCACAAGAAGAGCAGGGAAGATCCACCTGCTTAGGCAGCATTTTAAGGCAACATTTTGCAAAAAGTAAACCTGAACTTCTTGCTATTTACTTTTTAGTATTTTAGAGTATTTTCATTGGTTTTATGACAACATGTTGCTAATTTAACAGTGTTGTTATTGTTAACCATTTTTATGAATAATTTTCGTTAATTAAAATATACATATTAGATGAAAAACTTAAAAGGGTTGAATTTAATTGAGAAATCAATTTCCTTCATCGTTTGATATGTAAGAGGTCATTGTGCTTTTAAAAATGTCCTTTAAGTTTCAGAACTCAAAACTTTCTTGTTAGTCCAAAAACAGCTTTTATTGAAACAAAGCTTGTTTCAGATTTTGTCACATTACATTACTCTGCTGAATCAGATCAACCTCTGCTTCTACATCATCGCTTGTCACCAGAACGAGCTCAATCTTTTAAGATTGAACATTGGTCTGGGGAGTCTACTTCGTATTTTTACTGCACAAGAGGCGTGATCAACGAGCATAGTACAAATGACTGTACGAAATTGAATAGTCCTTCAGCCAATCAGATCACAAGAGGTAATCAACGAGCATAGTTCAAACGACTCTGTACGCAATTGGATAGTCTTTCAACCAATCAAACCACAAGAGGTGTGATCAACTTAGAATATTCTAAGAGCTCCTACTACCATGTGACCGCTGCAGATCATTTAGGCATTGCCATAAAAATGCATAATTCCCAGTCCGAGGACATAAATAGTTCCGAATAGAACTCCGAATAGTGTTTCATCTCGAGACTACGGTTCTTATAACATGGTGTGAATGCAGCAGTTCTTGACTCTCGCCAAAACTCTTATAATCAGTGATGCTGTCTACACTGCACAATGAATCTTATTTATATCATGTTTGCACTGTTAGTTAGGAAGAAATCATTCACGAGTGTGCAGAAATCGAGTTGCAATGACAAGATCACTGCATTCATGCGCTCAACAGAGATGTCTACCATTGGCTACAATGTTCATCACTGCAAACTTTCATGCGATAAGCGTAGATTTAAATATAATGCTATAATCAACACTTTTCATGATTAGTTCATCTTGACAGCTCTAACAGTAAATGTAGTTAAAGATTTCGAGAGAGTTCAATGTGTAATACTTATTTCATATGCAAAGATGTTAGACAATCACATTGAAGTCTCCCAGCAGACACGCCCCTTCCATCGGAGTGTTCAAATCATAGGGGTAAAATCTCTTTCTCCATCAAACTCCACTGGATTCATTTTTGAGTTGAGTCTCCTGTGTTTTGTGTGGTATGCTGGTCATTTTTATGAAGGATCTCTCATATAGGCAGTAGACGGCAAGCTATATATATATATATATATATATATATCACATTTTCCTGATTGCAGTAGGCAGAACAGCCAGTATAGCGCAGCATATGTAGGTTTGTGAATGGTCGCTGCCTGTAGAGTCCAGGGTCAGCGCCAAACAGTGGTTAACAAACTGCAGTGGGTCCAGGTGGTCTGTCTAAGGACTGGCTTCTCAGAGGTCTTCGTGAAGTGAGATCAACTGGCCCTTAGTCCTTAGGGAACCGGGGGTTTCCGATCTTTGGCAGTGGAACAATGCAGGATGTCTTCCAGAGCTAGGGCACCTTCATCAGTCCCAGCATGAGGGAGAACAGGTGCTCAGGAACCCCACCGAGCTGGCGGTGTGAACATGTGTTCAACACTCTGGGGATCAATCCGTCAGCCTCAAAACTCATCTTTACCTGTGCAGAGATTCACCAGTTTCAATCCTTAACTGGTCAACTGAAATAGACATTAGAGGGGTGGGAGTAGGTATAATATTAGGTTTTAAAGGCATAGTTCACCCGAGTGAAGAGTCTGTCATCATTTATTCACCCTTAAGTTGTTTTAAACCCGTAAGATTTGAGATCATCTTTCAGCTTTTTTTAATTGATATTTTATAGAATGTCATTTTTGAGGCTGAGTGGAAAAAACAAAGCACTGTCATATTTACCTTTGTTTGGCAAATCCAGTTAGTTCAATAGGAATGTAAGTGTGTTTTACGAGGGTCAAAGATTTTTCTATGTAGATTTCGCAGCAGATTGTGTGTTGAGCTGTTTGGTTTCAAAGTGACTTTTGAGTGAGCTGTGCATCATATATCACTACACTATTGACAAACTTTCCCTTGAGAAATGTTACAGAAATGTTATTTATGTGACTGCATTCGCTGTATTTCTCTGCAGTCATACGATAACGTTTGTGAGAAACAGGCTGAAATATTCATTCAAGATCATTACTTTTTTACGCGCATCAAGGCACGTTTTATGTCAGTAATGATTGGTCCATGGCTACCGCTGATTACAACCAATTTTTGACAACCTTTCATTTTTTTCTATTTATTTTTCTGTGAAAATATTTTCAGGTGTAGTCGGCCGATACTTTTATGATTTCAGACCCAAGAAGTGTCAGACACGAAGGAAATAGCAGATGGCATGTTTCTCAGTGTCTTGCATAATCACCACTATCATGGTCATGAAGCAAATAGTGCTTTCATATGTCACTCACTCTGTGGATGGCACCGTTTTCTGCCTGCTCTCATAGAAGCTGAGATCCCTTTCACGTGCACACACACACACACACATCTGCATGAATACCCACTCATCCCTTCTGCTGCATGGATGCAAATCAATGCTGTTTAGAATGAGCAGTGAATTATGTTAGCAGCATCAGTGGAGCGTGCGTTAAGAATTCATGTTTTATATCTGAAATGTGCACGTCTGTACTCGATGAATAATTTATTAAGCACCTCAACTGAGGGGTTGAATCTTTATTAGCTTAATCTTTGTTTATTTATTCTTTTATTTATTTATCTTCTCGCTCAGCTCTTAGTTTTCCTTCCAAACTAGGGGAAAAAGTGTGCCAGCTTGTTCTTCATATCCACCCTAAGGCCACATGTTTCAAAGCCTGTGAACTTTTGTGTAGTCAGATGCAACAATGTGGTTATTATGAAGGGGAATATGAAGCATTCTGAGCAGTATGTCAGTTATCATGCTGTTTTTTTTAAAATCCCATTTGTCCACGTCTGTTCAGGAAATAGTGCCATTTCCTGAGTCATGTTTTTTTCCTTGTTGTTAGGTGGGATGACTCTTTGATAGAGCTGTTGGACATTTTTAGCCCTGTATCCAACCCAGAGAGGTACCAAATCAACCCCTCGTCCCGGAAGAGTTTCATCGCCCCTGTGTCCTCTCAGAAGACCCTTTTCTCTCCTCTAGGCCCCAGTCGGTCCTCTTTGCAAGACCTGGAGGAGAGCGAGATCTTAGAAGACATCTTTTTCATCTGTTGAAGGGTTGTAACGGCGACTCAGGTTATTTGTTGGAATATAAGAACAATCATTTATTCATGTGCTCTTAATTCTGCCTTTTTAGTGTCTTGAAATAATGATGGTCTTAATTTTTTTTAATGTATTCAAGTGTTATTTTTGCCTTAATAAAATGTTTTACTAATAAATGGTGGTGTTTATTCTGTCACAGATGGTTGGGCAGCAGCTCCATAAAACTGTAGAGGCTTTTCAAGGAACTGACTTGGCAACGTTTGTTTAAAGAGATTCTCAAGAACAGTTGCTGCAATCTGTAATGTGTAATCCTACTATCATGTGCTGAAATGAGAAATTTCCATGAGCGTGACTAGTCAATAAGATGCATTTCTAGTCAATGCTGCGTTTTCATAGAGTCATCAAACTTTCTGCATATATTAAACAATTCATTTCTTTTCCAAAGGGGCTGTAGCCTATTTTTTTAATGTGTCCCTTCACTTTCCTATTCCCCTGCTTTTCCAATATAACACAGCGTATATGCTTTGATACTTCAAACTAGATCTGGGAACACCGGTATATGCAATGGGATTCAGCCAAACATCGCTCCAGGGCTATTGGTCTAATTTGATCTGAAGTGTTGTAAAGAAAGTTTCAGAGAGGCGCCGCTGTGTGTGCATGTAAACCCTCCGCCTTTGAAGTGGTTTCAGAGTACCTCAGTCGTGCCACAAATCCATAAAAAGAGAGAAAGAGATAAAAACAACTTATAAAAAGGCTTGTATAGACATACAGCAGGAAATGGGACAAGCATAATGCTGCTTTATTCTACACTGTGCTTTATTACTGGGCTTAAGCGGAAACGCGTCATTCAGTAAAATTACAAAAGAGAGTCTAGGGACCAGAGAAAAGTGGAGTTGAGAACAGGGCAGGAGCTGCGGCAGCACTCCGACTGCTAGTACAGCTCAATCTCATTGTGATAGGCTTGGCAAAAATCCACAGATACCACCCAGCACACTCAACTGTGCTCAAAATGTCAGAATCTTTTTTTTTTTTACCCCATTTTACTGCATTGTTTCTGTAGGTTCAGACTGTTTCTGATGAGTTGAAGACAGTGCTAATGAAGAAAGGCTATATAAAACAAGAGTTGCTGAGAGTCTGAAGGATTAGTGCAGATTTTCTTCCTTTTTTTCCCAGTGTTTGAAAAAGCAGTGAAGCAAATCGGAGCTCTGACAGACGCATGGAATGGCAGAACAGAAAACAGCAGACAGTCACAGTTCTAACAGGTGCAGGAAAAACTTTTGACACCAGTCCTTCATGAGTTCTACATTCTCCATAAAGGTTTACCCTGATTCTGCCAGTTGCATTGTTCCATTGTGTCTCACAATACAAAAACATGTAAAAATATATTTTTTAAAAAGCATCGTTTAAATGAAAAAAAAAAGAAAAAAAAAAAGATTCGGTGTGGTTACAAACATAAAAAAATACAACCATTGAAAAGATAAAAATTACATATATTAGTATTTTCAAATAAAACAAATAAATAAATGAACAGATGAGTACATAAATAGGCAAATAAATACGCATGTTGGCAGAAATTCTGTTAAAATGTTAGGATTAAATCTGACTGGCTCTTCTTACGTTCCGTGATTAAATACCGTACAACCATAATGCATCTCTAAGGACTAGAGTTTACCTGCTTTAATCCACTTTCATTTTTTGTCTTTAAATGTCATTTTCTTAGTCATCCAGTCCTTCTAGATAGAAGTAAAAGATTATAAAATATGCAAACCTATATACAGAGGAACAGAGCAAAAAAGAGAAAAAAACATTTACAGTATATTCAGTAGTTCATGTATATACTTATATATATTTATAATAAAATTTCTGTTCTGTCTTGTTGGTTTTGTCAACTCTACATTTCCAGATTGCTATGTAAACAGTTGCAGCTGAAACGGTTAACACGGAGGGAGCTGATGAGCATGAGACAGAAGACAGGTGACACTGAAATGCATCGCAAACGATCTTGGAATACCTGAATGATCATGTGTCGGAAAGATCTAGAAGGCAAAATGCAACATTCTCGGAACCCGAAACTTAATTCCACTTCGAAATGAGGTGAACTGACTACTGCTTTACCCCAAACCCCCCGACTGTACAGACAAACTAACCATCTCCGAAATGACCATATATTTACAATAGTGCCGTCTTGTATAATAGAGCAGTTGCAAAGCTTAATCAAAATCAAAGTCCTTCATTTGCAATAACTAGAAATGCTAAATCTAGCGTTCCATCCCCAACCCTAGCTAGTGGGAAAAAAAATCTTCCCGCCAAATCAGTCAGAACTCCGAAGCTGCGCATAAACACGCAATGTGATGCGGATTCTGACGATACTTGTGCAAAACGTACATAATGCCCACTTCATTGTAACCGTAAGCAGAACGTCGAGTGGGTGTATCTGTAAATGGCGGTGTCAAGCTGCACAGCACAAGTTTGTCATGTCAACAAATATTTGAAGGCTTTGCTGTTAGCTGTAGCTATAGTAGTTGTCTTTTTTGTTTCTTTTTCTTTCTTGTATTTTATTAAGAAGTCGAGTGTTTCCGTTGTTTTGACATCATCATAATAATGAATGGCTGCTAGCGGTGTCGTAGCACAGTGCTGCCAGGTGCACGGACGCACTGCTGACGAGTCGACGGCGCGTTCAAAAAACCGATAAAGCCAGCGCTCGGTTCGAGTGAATAACGTCGTTTGTTCGCGAATGTTTGCAGAGCCGGGAGGCAGATATGTCCGTATTCTGTACTATCTCGTAACGATCCTGATTCTCTTTAAACTCTCAAACGAGAGGAGGCCTTTTTGCATTTGAAAGTAGTATATACACATATATACACAAACTGAATCAGTTTTCTTACCCTTGTGTGTGTGTGTGTGTGTGTGTGTTGGCGGATACGGAACGTTATATCGGAACGTGAGGAATGCCTGCAGATTGCAGCTGCCGATTTGAGATTCTTTAGTTCCCAGTGGTAAAAGTCCAAAGCAGAGCAGAGGTTTCAAACTCCAGCTTAAATCTACAAAAAAAATACAGCTCTACATATTGAATAGCCGGTTTCTATATATACACACATATAAAATATATGCATATAAATACATATATGGGTTTTGGGATTAATATCGTATGTATCCATATATATGCTGTACAAGTGCATAAATATGAATACATATTGCTATAGCCGTCTGCTATACATATACATATTGTATGTACGTTATATATAAACAGGATTGTTTATCTCAAACCTCTTTAAGATGGTCTCTTAACTACAAGGTCAGGACATAAGATAGAAAAGGTAAGGCTGCATTATGGAACAACCCTTCCCATGCACCCTTTCTCTCACCACAGAGAAAAACTAGAAGAGAAATAAAAATAAATATTCTTCATTTTGAGCAGTAATTGTAAACTAGCGAAGTGAACGGCCTCGACGGACCATCGGAAATAGTTCTGCCAGTATTCAAAAGCATATCAGCAATCTATATGTATGCATTTATGCATATAGTCATATATGTTCTTTTTATACATATATCTTTTTTAAATACAACTCTAACCGATTGGCACAGCAAGAGATGCAGTGGTCCGATTATGTTACAGGTATGAGTCTTTTTTTTTGTTTTTTTCTCTCTTTTTTTTTCATTTGTGATAAAAAGGTTTGGTCATTTGGTCCCTACACAACTAAGGAATGACAGGTAAGTCTCCCAGCGGACGGAGGCTGCGGTTTGTGGCAGCCGTTGCCCCTGGAAACGGACAGGCACTCCAAGAAAAAAAGTTGGCCATCCCGAGTCGAAGCAAGTTCGTGTCCTGAATTGTCACATCCTTCCAAAAAGTTCTGTCTTTCAAGTTTTTTTTTGTTCTTTTTTAATCCGTTTTGTTGGTTTCTAAAACAGTTCTTTAAAAAGTTTTCCCAAAGACGTGTTCAATATTACATGATTTCCATCTAAAAGTCTATCTTAATTTTAAAAAGTGTTTTTTTTCTCCTCCATACTACTTATTTGTAGATTCAGAGCCTTCTGAGGGCTTACATTGTTTTTCTTTTTTTAAATATATATATATTTATATATATTTTTTGTGTTGGTCTTCAGTAATGTGTCCTGTGGTCCTGCAAAATAAGGGCTCGGGGTTCAGAGAAGGGAGTACGGTATGGTCCAGTTACACCGCGGCTCCCCTGAGTTAAACACTGAAGTCCAAAAAGGTCCATTGAGCCTGGTGGTGGGGGTGATGTATCACGCGGCTACGTCCTCCTCATGTCCTGCTTCAGTTGTACTGTATCCCCAGCCCCGATGATCTTGATCTGTTGTGTTTTCAAATACATTTGGCATGTTATCAACATGTGTTCCAGCTCTATAAAACCTAGGAAGCAAACACAAAAAGAACAGAAGCATTTAAAGTTGGCACAAAATGAAAATTCACCCCATCTATTCTGAATGCAATTAATCTGCGCATGTTTCTTTTCAGTTTTTTTGGAGCCCACAGCGGTTAACCAAATGATCATAACTGGACCTTCCAGTAAAAACATCAGCGTTCTCTCTGGTGACGTATGCAGGACTCCAATCATTTAGTCTGCTTGAACTTGTACACACTCACAAAATCTTACTGAGAGCTAATTTTTTTAGATATCAACCTCAAATTTGGAACACTGCTAGAAAATCAGAGCCATACATCTAAACAAGCTGTTTTAGAGTTCAACATCTTTCAACATGTTTTATATATATATATATATATTAGTGTATAAAATTATGTTCAGAAATAATATTCATGAACTTAAACCTCTATAACTTTAACTTTTTTTGTTTTTACTTTAGTTTTTCAACAATAGTTCAACAATAATCTGCCACAGCTCTTCTTTAAAATGAGACATTTTTGTCCACTTTTGACCTATGTGTAACTTTTTTTTATTTTGTAAACGTCAACTGCATACATTTTGGAACCAATGTTTTTTATTTTTATTGGAATTTTACTATTTCACCCCCATTTCTTTAATTTTTTTTAATTTGCCCTAGGTACAAAACATACTTCCTCTCAGCCCCTTTTGGACAAAATTGTCCCCATTGAAACCCATTAAAACTGCTATTTTCAATCCCATTGCCATTTAACTATAAAATGATGCAATCTTTGTTAATAGGCTTTTATTCTGTTGGCAAGGCTTCAAAATTAATTTTTTTTTTTTTTTTTTACCAAATTGTGCCTTTTTTCAGGTTTGGCGTATAAAGCAAATACTCAGTTTATTCCTGTTTTTTGTTAATGCATATTATAAAGCCAATTTGATAAATTATGCAGCTATAACTGTGTGGATGTGTTGGTATGGATGTCAGAGTGTGGTGTGTATGTGTAATAAATAAAAAATTGTATGTGCGCATATAATATTTGAGAGAGAAAAACTCAACTGCAAATCACAAATCCAAAAACGTCATCAGTGTAGTGGAGTTTTGCTGGCATCTAATGAAAAGTTGGCATTGCACTGCGCCCAAACAAAATCTTACTGAGAGCTCATTTTTTGAGATATCAACCTCAAATTTGAAACACAGCTTTAGATTTATTGCTTTGATTTTCTAGTTTTAGAGGTCAACATGTTTTTTTTTTTTATAAAATATTATTCATAAATCATTTTCATAAATGTAAACCTCTAACTTTTTTTTGGTTTCACTTTTTAAACTTTTTTGACTTCTATAATCTGCCAACGGTCTTCTTTAAAATGAGACCAAACTTAAGTCTGTGCTCCCAAGATAATTTCTTTTATGACAGTTTTTTTTACATAACTTTTTTAAATTGATGCACAAGGGTTAAGCCAAAGTGTCTCGAATGCCCTCAGGTGACTGGATGCAGTATAGCTCATAAACCCCGCCCCCCCATGTAAGCAAATGGGACAGACAAATTAAACAAATAAATTACACTTAAAATAAATTAAAAAAGTTTGTCTCATTTTAGGCAGTTTTTATCACGCTGATGTAAAATCAAGCGTTTGTGTATAAATAAGTTTGGTTTTAGTTAGATATTTGATGCTATAGAAAATGGGGGTGTGACGTTATGATTGACAGCTGAGATTGACGAAGTAGTCTCTGCGGCACAACAGGCTTTTTTCGGGAACTTCGGGAGGCAATTGGAGCACTACTGCACAGACTCATACTCCAGGTTGCTACTGCGCAGAGAGAGTGAAGGTGCGTTGTCCGTTTTTCAAATATTTCAACATGATCTTGTTCAGGCCATATACAAATGTTTGTATAATCACATGATTTTGAATTAAGAGCTACTAAACTAAGGCTATTACAAAAAAAGAAAACTTTTGCTACAACTGTAACTTTTTGTTTGTTCAAATCATTTGATGGGGCCTTTATCCACTCCAAAGAATACTTTTCTTAATTGATACAAAAACTAACTGCATCAAGATCTTTTCTGAAATATTGCTTCTTTTATTTTTTTAAGTACGATTAGATATTTTTACTGTAGAACAAGACAATCCAGTGATTAGGAAATGATTTTGGCTGTCTGGAAGAGTTTTAATGTATCAGGTCAGTGCTGAGATGTGCAGGAGCCGTGCTGTGTCGTCTACAGAGGCGGAGATGGCTCACTAGCTTTGTAAGTAGGTAATAACTTGGCCCAGTAAAAGGCATCAGCAGGGTAAATTAATGACACAGCATTGATTTTCCATCTTCATTTAGATGAGGAGATGTGAGATGATATGAGCAACATGGAGATGACTCATTTTTCCCCCTCTGCCACAGTCCTTTTTAATATCATATGCTATGTTATACTGCAGGCTTAAAATCAACATGAAACTACATATCAGTAAGAAAAAAATACTATTTTAATATTTACTGAATTGTGCAGAGCAAGTGCAGTGAACGAATCTGTCTTTTGAGCTAATTCTTTTCAAATGAATCCATTCTGTTTTGATGGAACCAATTTTTTCACTTGTATAGTATGTGTGTGTCTTAAAGCTCCAAGGTGCTTTGGCTGACCTGTCGTTCCCTGTGCGCAGCGGCAACCTTCACCCCCAGGGTCAGGGGTGGCTGGGGGAGGGACGGGGCTAATATGGGCGGTTGGCATCCTTCGGCCTCTTCAGCTGCACTTTGAGTCTCTTCATGCCGATCTGAAAGCCGTTCATGGACTGGATGGCGGCCTGAGCGCTGCCAGGGTTATCAAAGCTCACAAAGCCTGGAGAATGACGGGATAAAGATGGAGACAGAGAGGGCGACAGGTTAGAACCGTATGGATGAGAACGTAATGCAATGGACAGATGGACGTTAGATAGGAGGGGGTGTGAGAAATGAGTCACAGGTGAGGCCAGAAATGATTTTATGATAAAGAATGAGGTGAACGTGAAATGAAGGGAGGGAAAGGGTATCAAACAAGTTTACTTAAGTCATCGTGACACATCTTTACCAGATACATGTTTAACATTCAACATATATGCACAATCAAGTCAATCAATACAATACAACAGCATACATTTGATACACAATAATCAGAAGCACAGAGAACATGCAAAACCTAACAACAATATCCAGTCACTCCTAGAATTAGCAAGAAGTTAGCCAGAGTCCTTTTTAACTCTTTCCCGCCAGCGCTTTTGCCAGCCACTGCCAGCCACTGCCAGCATTTTTTACATTTTCACAAAAATGTTGTGGCCTACAGAATATTTTGTTTGAATATCTGAATATACAATATATCAGAAGAATGAACAGAGCCTCTGCTTGAAAGTTTCATTAAAAAAAGTAATTTTAACAAAAAGCTGAGAAAATCGTGTTTTTGTCCACAAAAAAAACCCCCAAAAAAGTCCGGATCGGATTCAGGAGGATGATCAAAACATAGATTGAGTACATCGAGTCCATCAACACCGCCAAAGCTTGCACAGTCCTAGACCTTTTCCTGGGCCGACATTTCATTCGGTAACGTTAGGAAGTTTTGATTTATAGGCTGTTTAATGTTTGACGATTGCGTTAGCTTACATGAGTAAATGCTTCTATCAATTGTTTCTGTTTCAGAGAATCTGTACTCTTTCAGAAGATGAGTAATAGCGCCCCAACTGTATAACACTGGAAACATGGATTGCTGGAAAATTCAATCAATGGCAGGGAAGCATTGTCATTTTCACAATGGCAGGAAAGAGTTAATAACAGGCAAAATACAGACAATTGCAAATAATTGGCCTGCTAGTGTTCAGGTGGCTAAATGTATCATAAAACACCAAAAGTATGAAAATTTGAATAAAAACTGGATTTCCACAGCATGAGTAACCATGCTGGGAAATAGCTGAGCACGAAAGCCTAACTTAACTACATTTTTAGTAGCGTGAAAGTAGTTTAGCATAGTTTTCCAGTCATACATTTTTCAAAATGTCTGTTAGCTTTGCCATCTGTTGCTAATAAATTATGAATCACTAATATATTTAGTAATTTATTATATGTATTATATAGGTTTCATATTTTCCTTTTCTGGTAAATAAAGTGAAAACCAGCTTCAATCTGCTAGGTCTTAGCAATGACAGCAAAACTCTGCCAGTTAACACATGAACATTTCATCGCAAATGACTTCCTCTCATTTTCTCATCTGTTCTCTCACTCTGTCTTGAGGTATTGTGATCGTTTCAGCTGGCTCAGCATTTCAAAATCATCACGTCTGAGTCTCTGAAACACCTCCCGCTAACTGCGTTTATATTAAGTTGAAATCGAATGGCGTTGTGTTTGTTCATGCATGGGATGCCTCTGATAAGTCAAGGAGCCAGTGAAGCTGCAGATAGCGCTAATTAAAATATAGAGGTTCACATTAGTCACAAGCGGGACACACGAACACGCTTCTGCAGTTCCCCCCTACAGCCTCGTGTCTCGTGCTGATTAAACATAGACATAAAGATGCTACACTACATCCTCTTCTTTTTTCCCTTTAATTTTCCATTCATTCTTTTTTTCTGTCTTAAGCCAGGTGCACACTGTGGGATTTTTTCCCCCCGTCCTCTACGATTGTTGCTTGTCAGATTAAATGAAGCGACTTCAGTGACATTTTAGGTGCAACCGTGTAAAATAATACATTAGCTACTGCTTTGCTTGTGTCACCAGTTTAAACAAAATTCAAAACTGCACAAACCCCAATTGTCATAGACTGCCAAGAGCGTTTTGATATAGTATGACTGAGAGGAAGATATTTGGTATATGTTGCAGACAAGCAATTATCCACAATTTAGATGGTCATTTCTAGAGACCCAACATTTCAGACACGAACTTTGTTTGAAGCTAATATTCATCGTAAAGGTAATATATCGCCTTTTGATGAACATGTCATACTATGCGATCTTAATTTAGCCCATCAATCCCCAAAATGTATCTCAGATGGCGAAATAGTTGCAAAAAGCACACAGTGTGCACATGGCTTTATTCGAAAGCGTCGCTGTGGTAGAGAAATGAGGTAAAAATGTTAATAGTGTGAGTAGGAATGAGAATAATCTTCACAGGTGTCTTATCATTTTTACCCACCAAAGCATTTACTTTGGTTTGTCGCCCGATCCACAAACACTTTGGAGGAGATGACATTACCGAAAGGCAGGAACATCTGCATCAGCTCGCCGTCCCCAAACTCCTGAGGGAGGTGATAAATAAACAGGTTACAGCCCTCCGGCCCTGGAGACAGAGAAAGAGAGAGAAAGACAAGGAGGATTGTGGAATACAGAAGATTAGAGAAGCGGTTAGACGGGAGAGAAATAGAGCACAGAAGGAATAGATGGAAATGAAGGGAATCAAGAGAGAGAAGGCAAAACAAAGACACAAACGGCGAAATTAGACTTGGCTTGCCAAAGAAGAAACTATAGAAACCGTTTCCCTTTATTGAGCAGTTGCCCTGGCATTTGAAAGTAGCAATTCTCTCCTTAAGTTGAATAAATGAAATAACAGTGTACAAACAAATACTCGCTGCGACACTTCCAGGTTCTTCAGGCACTCTTGAAAAGGTGTTTTAGATTAGCTCTTCCTTCAAACTGAGCCTTAAATGACCAAAAGGTGCAGTTGAGTGTAGCTAAAATTAGTTTACAAAAGATTATTGGAGATTTGGGCTTCTTCAAATTCTCATCAGGAAAAAGGAAACTCCTTGGTTTGACAAAGAAATCACTTTCATTCAATCACTGCACTTGCTCAGATAAAGAATATGTCAATTTTTGGTGACAAATTTGATCTAAGACCACAGTCCACCATCCAATGGGAATAACTGCAGCATATATGCTAGCTGTTTATATGCAATAAAAATGTATTTAGCAATGTCATTATACAATCAAAATGGTTAGCTAAATGTGTAATAAGATTTACTATTTTACTTTTATATGCATCATTTCTCATGTTGTATACTGACTGAACTGGTTTTGTCCATAGTCTAAAAATAACCTGATGTGTCCTAATATTAACTAGCATTCTATAATGCATAACAGACCATGGGTACCGCATAAATCAATCACTTTATCTAAATGTGCATTCAAACACTTTCTGTACAGAAGAGAAACTCCACAGTTGGCAAATCATAAACATGGCATCATGTCATTTGCATAGAAGTCGTCTTTCTTACTGTAAAGTACTAGTAACTTTCAACAGCAGTGGCAGTTCTAGCTTGAATTGCATAAAGGCATGGGTGACCTGGGCCATCTCCGGTTGCCGCACATGCCGAAATGTGCCAGTGTTCACCAGGAGAGAAAAAAAAAGATGACTGGTTTGTTGAAGATGTTCCTGTATAGTTTACTATAGCAGCCACTGGAGGGAGATGGAACCACAATCTTGAGTATAATGTTTTATGGCGTCAGCCAAAAGATTATTCTAGGTTATTTCCTAAACTTAATGTCTGTGGATCTGTGACAGCCTGTCAGTCATCAGAGACAGTAAATCACCAGGTTATGCTGCGTAATATTTTTGTGGATACATATTTTCATGATACTTTGATGAATAGAAAGTTCAAAAGAAGAGCATTCATTTGAAATAGAAATCTTCTGTAACATTATAAATGTCATTACTGTCACTTTTGATTAATTGAATGCATCCTTGCAGAATCTTACCGACCCCAAACTTTTGAACGGTAGCATAAGCGGCACATAACAATCAATATATAAAATCTCACTTTAAAAGAGCATCTATGAAAAGACAATTACGGAAAATGTCACCGAGAGTGACCACGTAGAATCTTTCACTCTTACAGGTGACATATATCTGGCTGACTCACCTTCTCTCTGTTGCTGAGGGATGATGGGAGGCGGCTGGGGAAAGGCCTGGCTGATCTGTCCATATGCAGCGGGGAAGGCTGCTGAGACACACACACGCCAATGTGTCAGATAACACACACACACAAACTTCACACCTCTTATTCCAGCACACGTAGACACAGTGCATGCACTTTTTATTAACGCGGAAGCTGGAAAATCACAAACAGCCTTCTTTTGAGTGACAGACCTGCATATTGTTGGACTCCAGCGTAGGCCTGCTGCAGGGGGTCTGCTGCAGTGGGACTCTGAGCTGTGGAGAGAGAGAGACAAGAGCGTTACAGACACAGCCGGGGTCACTGAGTGCGTTTGAGTGTGTTCGGGCAGAGCTGTACGCCGGGAATGAGCTTACCTCACTTCCCTCCCCCTCACCGTTCACCCCCAAACAATTAAGCTGTGGCGCTCGCGCGGGACCCTGCCAAGCTTCCCCGCTGCCCGAGAGTTGGAAAGACAGCCGGAGAGTGTATGGAGAACAATATAGATCTACAGCTCTACACGGCACATCAATCAGCTGAGAGCTTTCACAGTAATAAAGCCAATTCAGCCCCGGCCCGCAACGCTCCTGTTCTAAACACCGATACACATACTGACTGCCTGGTAACTTAACGCTGCTAAAACACTTACAGGTAAATACTGCAACATCCATGCTCTAGACTGTGTGTTCAGAGCTCATTTGATGGACTAGTGAGTAACTCTTTCATTGACGTAATTTACCATAATTTATGAGGGTACATTTAAAGGACAATGATGTCCTAAAAACGGAAAACTTTTCCCTTTGATTGTCAAAACGATCCTCGTTCACATAGATCCGCGAAAATGACTAAAAACACTAAATTATTATGCTATAGGCCAGTAGTTGGCGATGTCACGCTGTAAAGAAACTACGTGCCTAGAATATATATATACGCATGATGTCACCGATTTCACATATTTGTGTTTTTTGTTGTTTACACAGGGAGACATCCGTTTTCAAAAGCTTGCATTTTCAGGCCCCCAAAACTGTTGTCATGAAAATGAATTGCCTAAATGCATAAAAAGTTTAGGTTTTTAGTTAAAAACGGTGTTGTGTAAACTGCCTCTGATACAATGTTTCCCCGCCATTGACAGATTTTCCGGCTTTCGTGTTTTCACTGTTATTCAGTAGGGGGGCGCTATAATGCATTTTCTGAGAGAGTAGAGAATATCCGGATCAAAACAGGCAAAAAAGGAGCAGAAACTGGCATAAAAGCATCACTTTTTTTGATTGTTTTTTGACTACTTTGTTCAAAATGTTGATTTACTTTATTTATGAAAATCACATTCAAGAGTTGATAAAAAATTATGCTTTTTTTTTTTTTTTTTTTAAAGCAAAGGCTCTGTATCTTTTGATATATTGCATGTTCAGATATTCATGAAACAAAATATTGTGGGGGGCCATTCAATTTTTGTGACAATTTTGAAAAATTATGGCAGTGGCTGGCAACTTCCACCCTGTCATCATTTACTCACCCTCATGTTGTTTCAAATAAGTATGAATATAACAGAAAATTAACACATTCAATTTCCGTGAATTACACAACTCTCTGGAATACTTGATTCTGATTGGTCAGTTGTGCCATTAAGGCATCACATATTTCCTACTATTCGCTATTGTCAATGGCAATGCTTTATATCAGATCGCTCACCTAGGTGGTTAAAAGCAATGCAACTTCTCTCGTATCACATCTCTCATATCACACTGACTAACATAGCACTACTGTGTATTTTAATTATTGAATGCAGTGAAAATGACCTCAGAGAACTTCAGTATTAATATTACTGTAATATTGCAAGGTTTGTTTTGTTGCAAGGCTGATTTGTCACTGAATGGACTGTTTTTTTTAATGAATAATATACAGGTAATATTATAAAACAATTTCTGCATTACATACATGTCACTATATTCTTATATAGTGTTATATCAAACAGCATGAACAACATGAAAGTGAGGATGATGATTTTTTTTGTCAACTATCCCTTTAAGGAGACCACAGTTCAATGATAGTTGTTTTTCTTTGATTGTTTGAGTAGAAATGTATGTAGGTAAATATTGCTGTTAATTATGTATAGGTATTTTAATCTTTTTTTTATTTTTATTAAAATGACGTTTTCTCCAATTGCAAAGGAAACCACACTGTAAGCCATTTTAGAGCATTTATAAAATTTAAATGATAAATTATTTATTTATATATTTGATTTTAGACATATATGGCCTTTTTGCATAAAAAAAGCATGAATAACATAAGGGGGAATAAACAATTAGATTAGCTTTTTTTCTTTAAATGGAACACAGTTGGGGGTTGTTGTGTAGTCTAATGGTTAAAGTACTGGTTTTAGGACTGAACTCTGGAAGGCGTGCGCTAACACCATTGTGCCCTTGAGCGAGTCACTTTAAATGAAAGCGTCTGCCAAATACAAAGCATGCACATATAGCTATAGCCACACTACAACAACAACAACAACAACAAACTCTACAAAGCTGACGACACCAAACAAACATGAAGAAACTACTCACGTCTTTCATTCCCCCTGTCTACCGTATACTGTATGCACACACACACCAAACACACACAGTAATACAACACTAACGTTTGAAGGAGTTCTATACCTTCTGAGAGAGACGACAGGAAGCAGCTTCCCTGAACCCCAAAACAACTTCTCTGTGCCACGCCCAGGCCGCCCTTCTCCGAGTCTTCCCTAAACACCACTTCCTGCAAAACTGGGATACAGCCGGGGGGAGACAGGCATTTGCTTTTCTCTGTGGCACTGGACATGAATACCACTCCACAACACACACAGACTCTCGCTGAGACAGCTGACAGCCGACCGCTGGCCATTTCACAACTCCAAACACACTTTTCAGACAAAGCAGCTTCGAGAAACATATTTAATAACATGTTTTTGTGTTTAATAAAAGTCTGCTGTAGTCATCAAATAGAAGAACACTTATATTCCTAAACAGTGCACAAGATAAAATGCATTATGTACAAACATACAATTTTATTGTACAGCAAGAAATACTGTAATTCACAAACCAGAGCTGACATTAATCATTAGAAAAGACAATATATGACGAGTTTTTAAATATAATTGATGTCAGTTCCACGCTATTAAAATCCGTCATAGTTCTGCTGTATATCTGTGGACGAGTGTGTGTAGTACCTGGGTAAGGATGGATTCCGTTGGTAAACATGGCCTCCGCTGGGGCCTGGCCGTTGGCCTGAGGAGGAGGCAGCCCTGTGAAACCGTTGACACTGATTGGAGATGGAATGCTGGTCACCGTGGGAGCTGTAATGCCAGGGGGTGTGCTTCCACCTGGGGGCGGGGCCAAAGAGAGGAGAGAATATTGGAAATATTCATAATAAATTTGATGATTTAGACAAAAATATATGTAGGTAAATATTGCTGTTTATTATAAGTATGTTACATTGGTGCATAATATATAAATTAAAAATGTTTTTATTTAGTAAAATATTTGCATTATACATTGATTTTTACATCTAATAATTACATTTAAAATCTTCAGATTGGATTTTCAAATCCTCTGATTGGAAATCAGATTAAGTTAGGGTTATATCTTCATTATGATTGGTTTAAACCAATGTTATTAAATATCATGAAAAGTTAAAGATTATAGCAATAAACAATTAAAAGACTTAAAGGGATGGTTCACCAAAATTCTCCTGCTATTCACTCACCCTGTATGAAGATATTGTGAAGACTATGGGTAACCAAACAGTTGATGGACCCCATTGACTTCCATAGTATGGGAAAAAAAACACTCAGTGTGATCCATCAACTGATTGGTTACTGACATTCTTCACAATATCTTCTTTTGAGTTCAGCAGAAGAAAGAAACATACAGGTTTGGAACAACATAAGGGTGAGTAAATAATGACGTGATCATTTTCATTTTTGAGTTTCAATCTTTAATTTTTTCTTTAACTATGCTGATAAAGATAAAGATCTAAAAATTGTTCTATACATAAAATAATAGCAGAGACCATACCACAACTATGATACCTTCAGAGAGAAACAACATTGTTTATCCAGCCGATAAACAATAAAAACATTGACAGCTCGAGCATTTAAAGCAGCAGATGACATAACTGCAGCGGGCACTTAGAATAAACAGAATGATTTGTCCACTGGTGTGGATGCTAATATAGTTATTGTTTTTGGTGTGAATGGGACTTTAGTTTGGAAAAGTCTGCAAGTGTGTGCTTCCTCACCTGATGTTGGGGTCATGGGAGCTCCTGGGAGGCCGTTGATGGTGGCCATGTGTTGCATCTGTGCGGCAGCAAAAGCCGCCATAGGGCTGAGATATCCTCCCTGACCCACTGATGCCATCAGTGCTGCCTGCTGCTGAACCTGATGGGGAAAAGCACACACACACACGCTTCTTTAAATATATATATATATATATATATACACACACACGTGTAACAACTTCACTGACACCTTGTTTAGAACTCTTTATTATCGCTCTCCACAATACAGTCATCTTCTGTGTTTTCTCCCACGTAATCTCCCACGTCATCTCCCATAGACAGCCACAGGGGGGATTACAAACATCATAAATATACTCTACAATAATACCATTCTAAGATAACAATCATATAATGAATGGAGCACTGTGTAAAATCAAGACTTTAGAGTCAACGGATTTTTCCACTGAGATACTGCAGTTTTTGGAAATGGTGTATAATGAGAGAGAGAGAAAGAGAGAGAGCTCTTGCCTGTGCATAGGCACCGTACGCTCCAAACTGCAGGGCCATCGGATTGAAGATGCCCATCTGACCGGCCATCTGCTGCATGCGTCGAATGGTCCGTTCCTTATCTGTGTCTGCAAACTTCACCACCAGGCTGGAAGAAGCGCCCTGGAACACACACACCCACACCCCCACACACCAATTGAGGATACTTTGTGCCTTAAACGTGCTAATGATACAAAAGTGCATGATCAAACGTGCTGGCACTCACAGGCATGGTTTGGCTGCCGTGTAAAGCACTAATAGCGGCCTGAGCTTCTGCATGAGTGGAATACTTCACAAACGCACAACCTGAAGAGAGAACAACAGTCAAAAACACCCTCTTCAACATGTACAGAAATTATTTAGAAGGAGTTCTCTACCTGGGTCCTGGGACAAGAAGCCGTTTTTGAGTTATTTGTGAATTACACTGTATAGTATATTTCATATTATGTAATATATAATGTAAAAAACAAAAAACTATGCACATTTAAAATGTATGTAATCTTACAAATGAATGTGTATATATATGTATCGAGAGAGAGAGAGAGAACCCAATAACCTTTGCTGTTCCCGTCAGGACCTCTAAGGATGGTGCACTCCTCAATGCTTCCGAAGGACTCAAAAAGGCGCCGCACGTCGTCCTCACATTGCTGCTTATTCAGCATGCCAACAAAGAGTTTTCTGTCTTCTGAAACAAACACAGAGAAATCGTTACATATTATACAGGACGACAACATCTATCCGATGTGATTTCAATAAATCCACACAGCCCCTTATTCTAGTTCGACTTTATTTTAAATGCATTTTCCTGAGTATTTGCAAAACATTTTCAGAGCTTTTTATTATTAGAGATGGTTGAATCTGATAATAGTCAAAATAAATAAGCATGAGCTAATACTGTATGAAAACAAAAAGTCAATTAAAAGGCACCATTACTAATTAAAAGCCTCCAAATAAATAGAAGCTCTTCAAACACATTCACACAATCATGCTTTTTATCTAAATCCAACAATCCACTAAGAAACTTGTTGGTGCTACTGTATAATGAAATGAGTTTATGAGCGAGATATCTGTGGAGAACCTTTCGCCTAGCCGATTCTGCCACCTCAGGAGTCCTTGTTTATTGTTTGTGCTTTTATTTATCAGATTATGTAGACATTATTGAATTACACATCAGCGTGAGGGGAACAAAAGCGCTATTGTTTCAGGGTTTTATTAGGCTGTAATTGCGGTGTCAATGCTGCATGTTTTAAACTCTAGACAAGGCACAGAGTTAAAAAACAAGGCACATATTTATAGGGCGCAGAGGGAATTGAACTGGATACGGCAGTGAGTAAAGTTGCATTCACATACATTTATCTTGCTATATAAACAGACACACCATAGACTTCTGCTGTTTTTTAATAAAGAATATAAATAAAAATATAATTATAGATTAACCCGAAACCTGCTCCCAAAAGGACGCAGTTTAAAATAAAAAAAACTATAAACTATTACAAAATGACTGTTTTTTTTAATCATTCCATGGATTTTCAATATTACAACGCTTCACTGCTACGGCATATATTTTTAAAGATGGTTTGTCTGATGATTTAGCAATTTCGTTGTTTTAATATATTTCTCTGACCCTTTGTGCAGTGCATTCGTGTGTAATTACAAGAAAATGTGCTTTAAGCGACTGAACGTTCTGTTTAAAAATGCTAGTGGGTTTGCATAGGTAAATGTACTTATATCATAAAAGTCTATGTGTAATATGTGTGTGTAAGTATGATGGATGGTGCCGCAGAGATATTAATGAGCACTATTGTGTATAGGGAGTATGTGTGTTCATGTGTTTGTCCACGGCCGATGCTCACTAACATGCTTTGACAGGGTGTCCTTGCCCAGTCAACAAGACTAATCTCTAGTCCGGCCTCTCACTGTGGGGAATGTTTACAAGTGTGGTGCGTCTATGCGGAATAAGACAAGCACACACACACCACACAGGTAAACACAGGCTAAATCAATTGTATAAAGGTAAATTAGGTCATATATAAAATGTATGCATTTTATACATTTAAATGTTATGATTTTTTATAAATAAAATAAGATACAATACATTTACAAATCATTTACATTAAAAAATATAAACATTTTTAGTCCTTCTTTTCCTTGGACAACAAATAAAACCAGCAGCATGATACCCAAAATTTGTAAACAAAAAATGACATGGGACTATCGCGCATTCTCAGAACGTTCTGGCAATGTTCTCTCAAAGCTATGAACAAACGTTCTATCATTAATGTTAACAGAATGTATGTTTCAGAATGTTCTCAAAATGTATACATCATTCATGGAATGCTTTTTTTCTGAAATGTTTATGTTGGCGTTCGTCTAATGGTTTTTAAATGTTACTACTTGTTTCAGAACAAATGTCCAGTTTTTTCAATGTTTAAAAAAAGTTTTTTTTCTTGGTAATACAAATGTTAAGGCAACCTTCCTTTTTATAATTTTGGTTTACACTTTATTTTAAGGTGTCTTTGCTACAGTGTAATTAATAGTACTGAGTAACATTAAGTAAAATGTTACTTTTGTACTTACTATAAGGTTAGGTTTAAGGTTAGTTGCATGTAATTATGCATAATTTGCTGTTATTACTATGGTACATGTAACAAGGACACTAAAATAAAGTGTAATTTTGCAACCATTTACTATTCGTTTCAAAACATTCAAAAGTAACATTCCCAAAATGGTTGCAAAATTATAAAATGAAATGTTACCACAACATTTGTATAACAAAGATTTTTTTTTATTTAAAACTGGACATTTTGAACACTCAGAATGAACATTTCCATAATGGGAATGTTAGAATATATTTTTGTTATCTGGGATGCTCAATTTTCACTTGACCGAACATGTCCTACGTGTAAATCACATTGTGCGCATTTCCAGATGGGACGGTGCAGAAAAAGCTATTTAGAAGAACAACAAGTCTGTTGTTTAGTGGTCTCTAACCAGTGTCTCCAACTGTTTCCTTTCATTCTGTCTGATATCCATCCTTATTTTGTTCTTATGACCACCCCTGGCTGCTCTCTAAGTCTCTTTCTGTCTTTCTGTCTCTCACTTCCTTTCCTTGTCTTTCCCACTTTGACCTTTAGCTCTCTCTCTCCATCCTGGCGTTTCACTTTAAATGACTAGTGAATGGATCGGTCGGGGACGGCACATCAGTTTTGCCAGTGGAATCAGAGGGCTTTGCAGGGACATATATTGCGTTTTTACAGGGCTAACAGGGGGATAAATTCAGCTGTCCATCATGACGAAGACAATTGATCTGTCGACTGTGAGTAAAGGAAGACACTCTCAATTAGAGGAAGGAACGCATGGCATGAAATGAAAGTAGAGACTGTGAAGGAAGGAGAGGTGCCTCCATCTGAGTCCTCTATGTGTATGTCTCGTTCTCTCTGTGGGTCGATCAATCTTGGTTATCTGAAAAAACCTGACCCAAAAAGGGGGAAAAGACAAGCTATCTCTTACCAAACAACTTCCACTCTGTCTGTAAGTGACACACACACACATGCAGTCAATGCACAGAAACTCAGTCTCACTCTGATGACATAAAGCACAACCTTTTAAATTCTACAAATATTTTAAGCTAATATGATGTCAATATGATGAAAAATGTACGTTCTTATGTCATAAGAGAACCTTTTTAAGTTATGATGCCATAAAGTAACTTTTTTAAAACTTAAATTTTTTTTTTGAAGTTGTAAATAGAACAAACATTGTGTACGGAAGCCCTGAACCGTAAAGTAAAAAAAAAAATCTGTAAAAAAAAAAAAAATCTAGAATTTCGAGATTTAAGTCGAAATATTTCAAAGAATATGGTTGAAATATTTCGAGAATAAAGTCAAAATTACAAACAGGAGTTTTCAAACTGCGAGCGCCTAGCAAGGCTCAAGAAGAATGATTAGGCCTAAACTGCTGTGATTGTGAATATAATTAAATAAACCCTTTTATCAATATTATCTTATAGCATTAATAGGCTATCTGTCCTGAGAGCATATCTTAAAATCCCTGCACTTTTTTGGATGTGTTCACGTAAAAGATTTCTATGGGTCAATGTGGATAAATCTAGATTTAAATTCAGAGAGACCAGATATGCGTGACCCACTTGACGGATTTGGATTATTCTTATCCAAAATGAGATGATCATGTGAGCCTTATGTAGTGTAACTTCGGCAGTTTAAAGCCGCAGGGCGCTCTCACACAGAACGATAAAACGGTCTCGTAGAAGTAATGATATGACGTTCCAGTAAATGGAAAAAATCATCCAGCTAAGCTGAATAAAAAGCAGAAACATTTTGACTGATGAAACACGAGGACAAACATTTAACACACGATGTGATCATATATGGTTTATGTGTATTTTTCAAGCCATCTTGGGGTATTTTCATATTATATGAATAATGCAGTGTTAATTGCCATAGCATCTCGTCGAAGAAAGATCTGCATCTGCTCCATAGCAACGTTTTCAGTCCCACTATCGGAACAGATCCTTCTAGGACAAGGGCAACCATCTCTATTCTTTACTGTCTCAATAAAATATGTTGCAATGACTTTCGGGTCATTATTGGTGAAATACACTTTCAACCACATCACATTTCGTGAGAATCCGAGCAGAGGCGGAGAGGCCATACGTTTTAATCTTATCGTACGAGTCAACGTGTCACATAAAGTTTGGACCAGGATTGTGTACATCCTCCGGCGGTCTTCGTGCTCATCAGCAGTTCTTCACCAGCGCAGTTCTTTACTAAAAAATATAACGACTTTATTCTCGAAATGCTAGATTTTTAAAATTTTTTACTTTGTGGTTCAGTGCTTCCGTATTGAGTATGTTTTACAAGAAAATACTATTTCAGTCTTTCTACTTCAAAATTTTATATTTTATTTAATGTTACTTGCCATTTCTTTGTTTTTGCAATTATTTATGCGAAAATGACAAATTATAAAATGCTTTCAAAGTAAATGATAAAAAAATGTCAGTGTATGATGTCATAGGAGAACCTTTTTAAGTTCTTAAAACATCATAGGAGAACACTGTTAAGTTCTTATGATGTCATAGGAGAGCAATGTTAAGTTCTTATCAAATCCTAGAAAACCTATTTAGGTCTTATGATGTCATAGGAGAACCCTTTTACGTTTTTATGATGTCATAGGTGAGCCTTGTTAAGTTCTTATGATGTCATAGGTAAACCTTTTTAAGCTCTTATGAATTCATAGTGGAACCATTTTAAGTACTTATGATGTCATAGGAGAACCTTTTTTAAGTTTGGTCAAACTTAGGGTCCATTTATCACTATTAACTAACTATTAACTATGACTTTTGCCTAAATAAACTCCTTAGCCTTACTGCTTATTAATAGTTAGTAAGGTAGTTGCTAAATTTAGGTACTGGGTAGGATTAAGGGATGTAGAATATGGTTATGCAGAATATGTCCTTTATAAGTACTAATAAACAGCCAATATCCTAGTAATATGCATGCTAATAAGTTCTCACTAGTTAATAGTGAGAATTTAACCCTAAACTAAAGTGTTACCTTAAGTTCTTATGATGTCATAGGGGGACATTTTAAGTTATGATGTCATAGGAGAACATTTAAGTTCTTATAAAGCCAAAAAAGCTTTATAAATTCTTATGATGTCATAGAAGAAGTTTAATTTCTTATGATTATATTTTTAACAATAATTCTTCTCTCTCTGAATGTGTATTTCAAAACAGAAAAAAAGGAAGCCAGGTGCTTTGAAACACCAGGACATAGATGATTTTTTCCCCCATTATTCATTCAGAGAGAGAATAATTAACGTTAAAAACATTGTTCGAATTGGGAAAGTGGTTCTTCCAGCACCTCCGTGGAGAGTAATAATCAGACAAAAGGAGTGACGAACACTTATGTAAGGCGTGTGAGGGCTGGCCCAAGATCCTCTGGGGCCCTGTATGACTGTCGGGTCTCATCGAGGTGCGTCATTATATGTGACTCTTAAGAAGGGGACATCTACCGGTAATGGTGACACTGATGTAGAGTGACAGGAAGGTGGGGAGAAGAATAGAAAAGGAAGAAGGAAAAAGAGGAGTGGAAATCTACCTCCTCTGCTCTCACTGTCAGCTGGCTTCACCTGGATTGGCCTGTTCATCTGTGCAACACAAAGAGAAGAACGAGGGAGGGGGAAAGACAGAAGACAGACATAAAGAAGGGAAAAAGACAAGAGAAGACATTAGATCTGTAGCACCAAACTATTTAAAGTGAAGAGTTCACATGGTGGTACACGAGTCATCTGTGCCATTTGGTGAGATGCCCTAAACATAAAAAGCTGCTAATAAGCGTTTTCCAAGCTTAAATATGTTCACTCAAAATTAATCATAAACTTTTCTATTAAAAATATGATTGGCCATAATTGCCATGATAATTACATTTATATAAAAAAATTCATTGTAAATGACATAATGGAGAAGAAGTGATATCATTTAAGTTTTGAGGAGGCAAGTTCAAAGTTGTAAAGTTCTACGCTCATTTAATATTCATAAATTGTTGTTCTTTTGTGCTTGACACAATTTCTCAAGCATAACATGGCACATAAATGCTTAAAAAAATAGATGGCCATAACCAGCACCATATGAGGTGAACTGCAGCAATTTTGGTTTAATTTGTTCCCCGCAACACAGAATATCTCAGAATATTCTTTAGCTTAAGATGTGTGAAGCAATTCATTAACAGTATAGAAATATTCTTTGTCTGAGAGAATAATGCAAAGCACTTATACAAAACAAATTTACCATACTAAATGGAAGATGCAAATGTTTCGTAGAATGACTCATTTACCACAGTAAAAGTCAGAGACAGAGCAAAACTGAACGAAATATTAAAAGAAACGCATGCTACAATACACCTCATTTATATAATCACATTTGCATACATCTGTGTTTATGTGTGTGAATGGCACCTGAATGCAAATGTGTGTATTTTTGTGTGTGTGAGGTCTCACTAAAAGACGTTCACAATCATGAAGTGTTTCGTTCTGCTTCCTTCACTCGTGGCAGATTCCCGACTGACTCTGGCTCAATAATACATGTAAGCCATGGAACGGTCTGCGGCAATCAATTTTTAATAATGCCAATTGTCACGCTGCCAGCAGGAAGGAGACGAGAGGAGAGGAACGGACCCGTGCACAGTGGCGGATCCTGGCATAGGCGATACAGACGTACAGTCGCACACGGCGTCAGCGGTCTCTGGGGAGGCACAGGGCTCTGCCCCCGAAAATAAGACACAGACTCCACTTCTCTATCGCTCATCCACAGCGGTTTACTCGCTATCTGCTTCACGCGCCCCTTATGCTGAAAATGAGTCGTGACTTATAGCTTGTGTACTTTACTATGCCTCCTCTCACTTCTGTCTGCAGCACTGAAACAAAAAAATCTCTTTGGCTGCTAAAAGCCAAAAATAGGGGAAGCATAATAGCGGCATACAGCACAAATGAATCAAATCGCAGAATAAAAGGTTCTTTGGATCCCGATCCACTTATATGACATTGCAATTTGACTTGGTTTAAAAAAAAGGCATATTTCTACTACCGAGACATGTGACCACGATTCAGTTTAGTTCATTATTTTTTATTCTATTTTTGAATAATCATTTTTCAATAAAAATGACGTTTTTTTTTTCTCATAAAAATGCAGTTAATGTTTTTTCCAAAGCTGTTTTAAATTAAAAATTTTGCTAACATATTGTATTTTTATTATTATTCCCCATTGCTTAACATTATTAAAAGTGAACATTTCATAACAATAAGTAGATTTTTTTTTTTTTATCTGTGATGGCAAAGCTGAATTTTCAGCATCATTACTCCAGTCTTCAGGCTCACATGATCCTTCAGAAATCATTCTAATGCTGAGTATGAATGTTAAAAAGATTTGAATATTTTTGTTGAAACTGATACATTTTCTTCAGGACTATTTGATATATGGATCAAAAGAACAGCATTTATTTGAAATAAAATCTTTTGTAACAATTTGAGCAACAAACATATGAAAGAGTATAAAAGTTGCATGTGCATTTCTCGCCCTTGCTTATGCATATTAACGCCAATTAAACCGCCAATTATGTTTATTAAAGTCATCTTCTAACTGCATATTTTACTGGACTCACCGTGACTCATTTACGACATAAAATACCCACAGTGCACCTGGTCAGCGCACCTGTGGCGTCCAGGCTCTGGTCCAGATGAACAGCTCTGGGGTTTCTCACTTCATAAAGTTCACTTCGTTTTTCAGACCTGATCACTCACTCCTTATTTTCCTCCATCCCCAGCATCCTCCTCTTTTATTGGAAGTAAAGCCCAGCTAATGTTTTTAATGTGTTTTGATGCATTATTTATTTTACCATGGCTGCTGATAGTGAGGGCGGAGGGAATAGTGAAAAGAGAGAGAGGGAAAAAGAGAGGTAGATTTGGACATAGATCGGGGAGCAGAGCAAGGTCACTGCCACACACACACACACACACCGTCTCCGTATCCCAGCAGGCCTCTACTCACATACATTTTAATGTTTCCCTCCCAATGGCACAAATGAACTCTGCTATGTGTGCTAATTGTGTTCCCCCAACCAGAATCTCACCACACTCATACGAGAGCGTTTCTCACACACACACACACACACACACACACACACACACACACACACACACACACACACACACACACGTTGTGTTTCCATGTTTTATGGGGACATTCCATAGGCGTAATGCATTTTATACTGTACAAACCGTATATTCTATCCCCCTACACTGCCCCTGCCCCTAAACCTACCCATCACAGGAGACATGCTGCATTGTTACATTTTCAAAAACATCACTTAGTGTGATTTATAAGATGTTTTCCTCATGGGGACCAAAAATGTCCCCACAAGGACAAGGATTTTGGATATTGCCATCTTTGTGGGGACATTTTGTCCCCATACCGTAGATTACCAGTCCACACACACACACACACACACACACACACACACACACACACACACACACACAAAGCTTTTACAAGCTTAATTATGTTAATTCAAAACTTTTAACTCTTTTAAAAATATGATTTAATGTGATGACTTTAACATAGTCATCGAAATTCTTTATAATTCAAATATTAAAATATGATTCTATTCTATTAAAATTAGTGCAGTCAAATTGATTAATCGGATCCAAAATAAAAGTTTGCGTTTACATAATATATTTGTGAGTACTGTGTATAATTATTATGTATTAATAAATACACACATGCATGTATATATTTAAGAAAAGATTGTTTAGTAAAAAACATGTATTTATATATAAAAAATTTATATATAATATAAATTATATAAATATATATACAGTATACACATGCAAAAATGTATTAAATATATACATGAATGTGTGTGTATTTATATATACATAATAATTATACACAGTACACACACATATATTATGTAAACAAACTTTTAATTTGGATATCATCAATCGTGATTAATCAACTTGACTGCACTAATTAAAATATGATATTAATTATTATAAAAAAGCTCAAATATTTTAATTCAAAATCAACCATAAAGTTATTCTATTAAAAGTATTATTTATATTTAATATTATTAAAATAATATTCATGTGTGATTATTTTTACATGTCCATACAGATATTATTTTACAAATTAAAAACATAAGCTAATTAAAAAAGAATCAGTTATTCTATTAAAATATTATTTATATGTTAATATGTATTATATATGATGATAATATTATAAAATATTAATGTGATTATTTTTACATGTCCATACAGTCAGAAATTCTTTTACTAATGAAACATTTCTGTATGTAAATTCTAAATTAATCAAAGTTATTTTATAAAAAATACTATTATTTAATTAATATTGTTAAATATTATTACAAATATTGTTAAATGTGTGATATTCGTACAATCCTTTAAAAAAATACTAACAAAAGCACATTGCCATGATAATCAAAATAATCAAATGCTCCAAAAATATTTTTAAAACTATGAATATTTAGAGAGTGTTTCTCACACACATGGCATTTCTGCATCCCGACAGAGTGAAATGCACTCCCACTCCCAGGGTGAATCTGACGTGTACATGTGGAATGAGATCTTGTGCACACTCAGTACGCACATTAAAACTGAACGTGATGGCATGTCATAAAACTGAGCTGAATGAAACATAATGTGGCATTTGGAGACATTTGTCATTGTGCTGCGCCACAGGCTTCCACATTACTTCCGAACTGTGATTTCAGAGGCCCCTAGAGGGCTTTCATCCACCACAGCTAGATGGCAGCATTGAGCAGGACAATTTTTAGCCTCCCTGAGCTCCACATCACATATTCCAAGAGGGCAAAACCTTTTACACAAAGGAACAGAAAAGCAGAAGCAGAAAAAGCCTCCCGCACACATACGCGCAAACACAGACAAATACAAGCATACAAATCCACTCGCATACGCACAAAATCACCCATAATTCCACAAAATTACCCTTCTTTATAAATATAGCAGCACAAAAACACTTTTATCTCTCTGTACCTCACCTCACCAGAAACCTTCTGTCTCCATCTGTACAGGCCCTGCCGTCCGTATCTCCGCCACTGAGCCACAGCATGGCACGGCCTTATGGTGATGTAACTTGCTGGCACACACACACACACACACACGTCGGGCTAAACGGCCACAGAAACGTACGTGTGGGTGTCATGTCTGCACTGAGGGAGTATCTTCCACCACGGGGGTTCTTTTTCCCTCCTGTTAGCCCATTCTAAAGCGCTCCAGAAAGCTGTGATGAGCTGTTACACACCACCTGCATGTCTAAATCTGCATAATATCACTGCTTCTGATATTCAAATGCAAGTACAGTAATATAGATGCTCTCTGTATGGTTTAGAACGATAAAGTCTTAGCATGTTTTGGCTTTGAACCTGTAATGTTATGGTTAGCATTACCACCCCGCTGGCCAACCAACACCGAACCCCATGTATGGATAACGATTTCAAATATATCTTCCTTTGTAATCCACAGAAGAAAGACAGGTTTTGGAACAACAGAAGGACGAGTAAATGCTGACAATAGGCACTTTTGGGTGAACTATCCCTTTAAGGCAACTAGTGCTCGTGACGCTTGTACCTGATGCTACAAAGTAAGAGATGAGAAAATAGAAATAGCAAAACCAACTTTGGTTATGTAAAATATCCCATCTGACCCTTTCTGGCTGTGTTTTGATGAATGGAAAGCATGCAATGAATAATCTATCACTTTTCCTCTCCTCTCCCGGAGAAAAATAAGCACGATGAATATCACAGCCTTTATATTCAAATATTAAAGGCTGGGCTGTCTGTAAAATACTGTTACAGTGAGCTTTTAAAAAGCCAGGCTTTTAAAATGCAGTCATGCAGCAAGAGCAGAGAGCAAACTTTTCAACAAACTAAGGCAGAACATTTTTTTCTAAGTTCATTCTCACAGTAGGAACAATAATATTCCTTTCATTTCTCCACAAAGGGATGAGCGTGCTCTTTCTGGGTTTGAGGAGGAGGAGGTAATTCTTGAAGGATGAGCTACCCTGCCTTTGTTGTGCCGGGCTCAGATTGCATTGAGAGTCATTCAAGACACGAGAGCCAGCAAACAAATACTAAATAAAAACAAAGATAAATTATAAATTTGCTGTCTTGCAGAGAGTACACCGCAGAGTAGCAGAACTCTCTAACAATGACAAGGTTTCAATACAGCAGGGTCCAAAAGTCCACAGAGAAGTGGAGATTTTTTTTTTTTGCCTTATAAACTTTCAAATAATCTTAAAGTCACTTTGGATGAATGTGTCTGCTAAATTAATCTCTACTTAATCTCTATATTTTATGTCTCAGCAACGGTGGAGGGGTAACATCGCTGGTTTTGAAGTGAGCAGAAGCAGGTAATTCACAATATCTCATCTCACTTCATAATCAATTCAAATAAATGCTATAATCCATTCATTCAAATAAATGTATTATTACACACTACTACTTACTATCGCCGTGTCTGATTCAAAGCGGGCAGAATGCTAGGTATAACGAACCGTAACTGACAAAAAAAACATAATAACAGTAACCAGTCAAATATTGTGCTGCAGAGTCAATGCAGGCAAATGACCATGGTATAAGGGATAATCCACGGCTAGCAGTGTATTAAATGATTTGAATGCACTCCACATTGTGCATTACATTTGTTTAATGCACAGCTAGCCGTGGATTCTCCAGGTAACACTTTAGTTTAGGGTCCAATTCTCACTATTAACTATTGTTTATTTGCATGCATATTACTAGGATATTGGCTGTTTATTAGTACTTATAAAGCACAAATTAATACCTAATTCTGCATGACCATATTCTACACCCCTTAATCATACCAAATCCCTGAAGTTAACAACTATCTTACTATCTATTAATAAACAGTAATTAGGAGACTGAGGCAAAAGTCGTAGTTAATACTGATAATTTGATTCTAAACTAAAGTGACCATTATCTCTTACATATTGAACAGCTATATAGCTATTTTTTAATACACAGCACTTAAGAGAAGCTCTAAACACCCACTAACACGTCTCTTCAATGAGGAAAGCAATCTGTTGGGAACATGCACAGCAACCCAGCGACCTCCACTCAAGCACAATTTCCAATTGGCACTCTCCAAATGTTACTTCCTGCTTCTTCCAGGAACCTTTCCTTCCCATTCAGCACAGCCTTATTTTACCCAGAGCACCAGGGGCATCTGCTCAAATTTGGATTTCACTGAATTATTAAACCACCACAGTGGCCATAACTCACACTCATTTTCTTTCCCTCTCTCTCCCTCCCTCACTGCAGCATGTCCTGAGGTAAGTCTTTAAAGCGCCGGAGTCCCGTGGCTCCTTGTAACCTTCCCAAACGACACGGATGGCTGCCTCTTTAAACCCCTGCCACCGTCCTCCTCCTCATCTCCCGGCGCCCGGGACGCCCGTAAAAACCCTGCGCGTTTTACACCTCCCGCAAAAGTGCTTTGCACCTCGAGAGCTTCCGAAGGGTTTCATTTAATGATCCAGGGGTGTAAAATAGCGCATGCTTTGGAGGCACATCTATAAATTGTGTCAAATGAAAATGAGACAACTTTACCAGAGGGGGGAGACAGGAAAGTGCTCTTCCAGGGCCCGACCCGGTGTGAATCTGCACAGAAACTTAGCCATAACAGGTGCATTCTGAAGCACCTGGCTAATTAAAGACAGTTTTTTACCAGCAATGTCATTTATTGTAAAAATGACTACTAGGAACTTAAATGTAATGTCATGCAATGAAAGACATCAGTTAATCGAACCCAAAAAGACATGAATCTGCCATCTGCCTGTGAAATATTGTCATTCAAGGGCTTTTCCTCTAATCTTTTTAGTTCTGTTTCTTTAGTCAGTATCTGTGTCAATTTTTTCCTTTTAGTTTGAATGTCATTAAAATGACACAAAACAGCATTCCCAACTGATTAGATCTTTTTATAAAGTGACATTTCACAGAATATTTGTTGGGAAATAATGTAGGGCAGGATTTTTTACGCCTCAGGATTAGAATGGATTATGAAATATGTTAGGCTTTGACATTATTGGTTATTATTATTTATTCCCGCTCATGAGGCCTGGGTTACGTCGGCAAAAAAGGTTAAGAAAACCTTTATTTCTTTAACCATGAACTAATGAATCATGCTCAAGATATTATTTAGTCTGTAAAAAATGTCATATAAATTTTACCTTGTTCTTATGTTTATAAATGAGTTGTATTTAAATGATTTCACTTAGGTTTTTTTTCTTGAAAGTTTCTTTAATATTGTTCTTGTGCTAGCCCTCATTTTCCCCATGCAGTAACGTAATCGTTTTATTTTCCCTATTTATAAAGTGCAACAGGAACTTGAGGTAAGACATGCTCTAATGGGAATAAAGCTGAAACTGGATTTGAAACGAGAGATCTTTCACCTTTGCCTGTGAGGCTGTCTGAAAGTGAATAATGCCTATTTAATTTGTATCCAGTGACATGATAATATATAAACTGGACTTGGAAACACTTCGTTTGTGCTGTTACAGACCTCAACCTAATGTATTACTGATGCTATCAGAGAAAATGAAAGTCTTGCACAGCAACAAAACATAAAAGCATTTCAAGTCAACAAGCTTATTTATTTTTTAAAACTTCATTATGCACAATTATATGGTTAATCGATTCAATGTAGATTTTTTTTTGTTGACCAATATGTGAATAATACACATTATTAACTGATTATGTCATCTGGATTACGTAATTTGTTTATATTGAGTTTTAAAACACTCATAATCAGACTACAGTTACATTTTTATTGATTACATGATTACTTAATATTCACAAAATGACAGCAAATTGTTCATACTTTATTGATTCTCACTAATTCTTCCTTTTTATCTTTCTAAAACGGCCTATTGCTTCAGAAAGTCTTTCAGTTTTGTGGAATTACATATAATATAATAATATCCTATTCAAATCAAGTCAAGGCTAAAAGTTATCCAAAAGTAGTCCAATTACATTACCTAAAATGTAATAGATTACGTTACAGTTTTTCCTCATGTAATCTGTATTCAGTAATGGACTACATTTTTTAAGCAATCCTCCCACTGGTAGCATTAACTGTCAATTATTAAAATATACTTTCAACCTTTTCTACCTTTTTTAGTACCAGCCCCAACCTCTCGCTCTCTCTCCTCTGATCCAAGTGTTTCTCTAAGCGTGTGTATCAGTGTGTGTGCGTGATGAGCTCATTAAAGTTGGGCCTAATCCATTAGAGAGGCAGATTACACATCACAAACACACACTCGCTCTCCCATCACTGCATAATTACACATATGAAAGCAATAAACAGCTGCAATAAGCTGCCTCCGGTCATTATGATAGTGACGATAAAAAGAGAACATTTATTTGACAACACGGGGAAGGAGACAGACATAGAGAAAAGAAAGAATATGTCCCTCTTTATTACATTACACCTCCTCCCCCTCTCTCTCTCTCTCTCTCAGTAATGCAAAGCTTTGCGGTGTGTAGCGTAAAGCCTTGGTTGCAAATAAATCCTGCATTCTCTCAGAGAAGTAAACATAAATCACAGCACAACACCCCCCTGCCTTCCTTGTATTTGCTTTTACTTATCTAATGAATAAAAAATGAAAAACAAGCCCAAAAGCTGTCAAATTGGGGACTCTCTCTCTCGTCCTCCTCCTTTTTGTTGCATTTCCCGTTTTCTTTTTCTCCTCTCACTACCAAGACACAAAAGTGAAGCTCTAAGTGGACATGTATAATTGCCTAGGGATTATTTATGAGCTTCATACTAGGCCACTTGTGGTGTCTTGCTTTATATACACTCTTTTCTCTCTTTCCAAATGCTCTTTGACTCTTTTCTGCTGCCTTCTTCAAAATGAAATCAAATGCACTGTTAAACTCGAGGGCCAGTTTCTTTCCTCTAAGTAAAACAAATAAAACTAATATCATATTTTAAAATAATAAGCAACCTAGGAATCATGAAGACTCAATAAAATAATAAAACAAAAAATAAATGTTGAATGTAGGAAAATAAATTATACAAGATTAAGTGTCTAACTACTTACGATCAGTGACTTACTTCTGCCGTTAGATATAAATGGGTCAAAAGTGGATCATGTGACCCATCAAACCTTGCCGTAAAGTGATGAGAGCGGCTGGGATGGGGTGAAAGCAGCCATCTGACCTTGTATTCACTTTCCATATAGTGTCAAAAAAGTCAAACGGGTGGAGGATGGGTGTAAACAGAGGTGAAGAAAAGAACGGGAAAGTGAGAGAATCGTGGCACAATTACTGCAAATGCGATGGATGATGGCAGTCTTGGGTGGGGAGGTGTCAGGATATCAGAAGCCATCTCTTCTCTTCTTGTACCGCGTGTGACGCATAAGCCTTTTTCCGAGAGAGAGAGGCCACAGCAAACCCAGTCCTCAGGGACTATTTAGCGCTCCTACAGCAGTAAGCAATCATTACAGCAAAGAACTGCCTCGCTTTAAACAGAGTTAAACACACAGACGGGAGCAGAAGATCACCCACACCAACACATACACACAACAACAATACATGCTCCTTCAATATTCTGACATGCCCAGGCATGAACACACACGCTCATCTGTCCTTGAGGGGCTTACCATCATCACACACCCAGTAACTTGATTAAAGGGATATTTAACCCAGAAATTACAATTTTGTCATTATTTACCTGTATGACTCGTATAACATTATTTCAATGTAATTCAAATCAATGGGACTTCAAAAAAAGCATACATCTACCAATTCATTGGTAAGATGATTTGAATTGGACATATTAAAACTATAATAATGTGCCAAGGAAAGCTCGGGGTTCAATGAACTGTCACGGCACTAGTTATATTTTCTCTGAGTTGGGAGCTTGAACTCTGAATTGAATATGATGAGAGAGAAAGTTTGAGCATTACAAACTAAGAGCAAAACAACAAACCAAAACCTCATATTTCTTTTTTTATTGTTCTCGCTGGCTGCACATAACACACTTTCTAATTCATGAAAAAAAGAGACTCCTATGAACAGGTGCTTTTTTAAGTATAGATCACAAAGAATCAGAGAATCGGCAAGACACAAACCAGTGTACACTACAAAAAGTATACATACATGTACTTAATTACAGTAGAATTTGACTGTTTTAACTCTATTTTTGATTGAATAAATGAAAGTACCGCAGGTATTTCACTGTATTGTAGTAGTTATATGAAAGTAACAGACTGGAAAGCAAATGCTGGCTGGAAACAGATCGCACCAGCCGTGCATGTTTGTGTGTGTGTGTGTGGCGGCTGACTGACTGACGTCACATGCTCACTCTCAGAATCGCAGACTCCATCTGCGCTCATTAGAATAGACTCTTGTGCAGATGTGCCCCCATCCGCTCCTTAACAATAAACTCAATAAACTCACATGTACATTATTAGACTATTGCTTTCCAATGAATGCACTTGCTATCTCTTTCTCTCGCTGAATCAGCTAAGCACCCACTGGCTCCTCTTACCACACACACACACACGGCTGTCATTCATGTGACTAACACCAGAGTGGCGACATTCCTCGGAAAAGGTCAGCAAAGCCCTTCAAGATGAGTGCAGAGCACAGCTGGGTTATTTTGATTCAGTCTCCGAGGGTTTGCGACATCCATCCTCTTCCCATGATCACAGATGTTTGCATGTGTGTACACCTAGCGAAGCTAATCTTATTAGCACCTCGGAGGATTCTCGGTAGCGAAGGCGGCAAACTCTGAGGCTTTAAGTGTGACAGCAGGAAGACCTGCCAAAAGTGAAGTGAAACGGATAGATTCCCAATTTAATCCTCGGCATTGATTAAAACCTTTTCAAATCAGCACCAGACTATCGAACTAAAATCCCTCAGAGAACCAGGAACCAGAAATGTTTCAGTTACAATCAGGGACAAGAGAACTGTGGGGGTTTGCATGTAGTGTGGTATTGATTTACAGACAATATTATCAAAACACAGTGTGACAAAGTCTCTAAAAAGTCCAGCAGCAACAATAAGCTAACTATTGCATGAGCCCTGAATAACACAATTTCATGCTTAGTAGTGCTCTATAGACATTGGAAGAGATATTTAAACTAATGTGTCCACCACAGATAATTTACTGATCGTCTGATGCCTTTTGCACAAGAAAAAACAGGGCTAGAGCTTTTCTGTTCAAAAGTTTTAGTACTTTGTTAAAATACTCATTAAATTGATCAAAAGAGACAGGAAAGACAGTTACAAAAGATTTACATTACAAATAAATATGAATGATCAAAGAATCCTGAAAAACTGTTTTCAACACTGACAATAAGATTTTTTTTTACCTGAGCACCAAGTCAGCATATTAGAATGATTTCTGAAGGATCATGTGACACTGAAGACTGGAGGAATGATGCTGAAAATTAGGCTTTATTATCACACGAATAAATTACATTTTAAAATATAATCAAATAGAAAACAGTTATTTTAAATTGCAATAATATATCAGCATTACTGCTGAAAATTATCGTTTATCAAAATTATCGCTTATCATTTTTTTTTACTGTATTTTTGATCTTGGTGAGCATACAAATCTTTAAATCCTTAAATGCTTTTGCCAATCAATATTACATATTCAGGTCTTTAGCAACCCCAATCTATATCTAATGTGGATGGATCTGTCACGATAATCAAATACTCTCCTGATATAAGAGTAACAATTACAGAAGAATAAAACAAATCAAATGTTGTTACCTTTTGAAACTTGGATGGGTTCAGTTTGAGCAGATGTTTTATACCATCATCACTGTCTTCGTCAGAGCTCATTTCCCAGTACGTTCAGCATCTGGCTCATATTCACAATCTCAAACATATTCTCAAAACTATCATTTTCAACATCTTCAAAATCCACATTTTGATCGCTGACAGGTTCACCATCAAGTGACAGTGACACTAATATTTGATTGCGTTCAGAACTTGCTCTGCAGTAAATCTCTGAGCCATTTCAAGTTTTGCTAATGATTCTTCCTATTCTTTTGTTTTCTGCCTGCAGTAACTATGAGTGGAACATCACTTAATCAGTGTGTATGAGACACTGCCACCTTATAGAATTAAGGTGAATTGCACATATTCGGTCAAGGGATTAAATTTGTGCATAAAAAAATATTCTTACACTGTTACTGTGTTCACACAAGACCTGACTTGCACGAATAAATCGTGCTATTCATGCGTAGTTGGATGCTTGAACATTCTGAGTTTATTCGCAACATTTGCGCATGACATTCACTTCACAACAGATGCGAATTAGTTTCATGGAAGGGGCTTCTGCCAGAAATGACTGACATAGATTGCTTTAAAATACAGCAAATAAGCTCAATTTGCTAGCTTTGCTAGCTTTTAGCTAGCTTGTAGTCTCAATGTGTATGTACAAAAAAACTCAAATTGAGTAAATAGCAGAATGTTTATTCGCATCTTTGCATTGACTTAACATGTAAATCACTTGTGCTTATTGCTTCATTCGTGCTTTATGCTTCATTCGAACGCACCATTACACACCTCGGATCTTTAGCGACCCACAAAAAAAAAAAAAATAAATGAATGTGAAAAATGTCTTGTTATATTGTTTATAATGAATTGATTGAATAAGAAGTCTAACTTTAAAGAATGAATAAGGAGGAGGATAGTGAATGACGTCCCGGGTCACTATCAATTACTACATTATCAATGTTGAAAACAGTTGTGCTGCTTAATATTTTTTGTGGATCATTTTTAAAGGCTCCTTTGATGAACAGAAAGCATTTATTTGAAATAAAAATCTTTTGTAACATTATAAATGTCTTTACTCCAACTTTTGATCAACTTAATGCATCATTGCTGAATAAAAGTATTAATTGATAATAAAACTGCCCCGAAACCAAAAACCTAGTTTTACACGGTCTAAAGGCTTTCTGGTTAATTTGGTGGTTTAAGGCCAACAAAAAAAAGCAATGTGGACTACGCACACACACATATATTCAAATGAAAGAAATATGAAGTAAAAAACGAATTCACCCTCAGAGTGGCAAGGACAGCAAAGAGCAGCAGTCACTTCAAGCAATTTCTAAAGCATAATCATTCCTGCCTCCGCAGACCCCCTGCCACCCCTCGAAACGACCTGCCCCCACCAACAGCACCCCCCATGCCCCCTGCCAGCCAGTCTGTAGCATTTTAGAACAATGATTAAAATCTTTAATAATTTAAAACACGCTCCTCAAAGAGGGAGGGGTGATGAGAGAGAGAATAAGAAAGAAAGAAAAAGAGAGGGATGGCGACGGCTGAGAGGAAACAATGTTTCATATTTCCGCTCTTTGAAGAGAAATGAAATAGTGTCCTCTCCCCACGGGGCGTAAGAGCAGCACAGGAGCTCCTCTTTCTCCTTAATTTACTCCCTTTCATTTGTAGACACCCTCTGCGCAGTCGGGAGGGCGGCCAAGACCGCCAGCCCGGTCCCCGTGCAGCAGGGACATCGCTTTCATTATTAATGCTAAAAAATTTCACCCAAATTGTGTCCGTGAATTTCTAATGAAGGCCTGGGTCAGAACACAGAGTCTCTCGCATTGGGGGATGGAGATGGATTGGAAATCTCACAAGCTGGTTTTTATTGTCAGGACAAAGCACATTTGCGCTCGACAAAGGACCGCTGATGAGTACTAGTTCTACTGTTGGCCTGGCAACAAAAAGTCTAAAAATTATGTTTTAACATGACACTCCACTTGGAGGTATGATAAAAATAATTTGCACTGAATGTACCAAACAAATGATGAATAATAGATACTATGGACTCTTGCCATTAAAAAGCAGGTCTTTAATGCCTTTCAAAGCATACTTCAAGCGTTCCGCTCAAACTAAACTCTCAGAGGCTATGAGCCTCAATTCAGGAAGCATGAACAGAACAAATTTATATAAATTGTTAATTTTTAAATTGTTTGCAACACATAAATGATCACATTCAATGGTTTTAGGAACAATTCTATATATGTGACCCATGCTGGCAAAATGTATGTTATTTTCTGAATAAATATACAAATAGATGAGGCCTTAACAAACTTATTTGTGTGAAAAACTGTGTATATAAATAAATAACTGATATTTGCACAAATTATTTGGAAACATCAGTAAGAATGTATAAAAAATACATACTAATTAGTAATGCATCAAATGCCGTAATTTTAGCAAGAATAATTAATGGAGTTAGATTATAGCTGTATAATTTCCAACATTTTGTGTGCAGAAACAGTGAACAAAATTTTGCAACAACAAAAAATTAACATTAAATGAAAATATAAATATTTACACATCTTAAATGACTTTTAATAAATAAAAAAATTAATCCAAAGCAAACCACCCCAAGCAAATAAGCCTCATGTTAAAAAAGATTGCCTGTATTTTTTTTATGTCTATTGAATTGTTGGTATCAATTTTGTTCTGTTTATGTTCCCCAT